>JACDTU010000002.1:0-716371 GCA_022376465.1 Cubamyces lactineus | reverse complement strand
GGGGAGAGCTCCAGAAGACGTGGGTGAGGCTGACGTGAACTCCAGAACGAGAGGTTCTGAATCGACGAAAGGCGTCGTATCTGGATGACGTCCGCTCGAACTACACGGCACATTACACCTCTGGGGTGAGGCGTTATTACTTCGAGCATAGAATACCATGTTGCATTAATCACATTCAAGTGGACGTGTATATCGCCTCAGCCGTATTCTAGGAAGCGTCTTTGTTCCACGCGTTACGTCTTCGACCGTAACGTGAATATTCGTTCGGCAGCGAACCTCAAAATTCGAAGTAGATGAGAACGATGGGGCATTATATCCTGGGGTCAGTTGCAGAACTTTAACCCAAGATGCTCACCTCGTTTATACAACCCCGTAAGGCCCGTGCGAGCACGCCGATTCCACGGGAAGATGCGTGCAGCGTGCAAATCCTAAGCAGAGCTCGACGATCCCGCACACTAGCTGGCGCATAGACCAAATCAAAACGTACGTAGCGCTAGCTCTCACGAGCTCAGGTCACAGCTGAGTGGATCTCAAGACGGGTCGCTTCCTGCAGCTGGGCGCACTGAGCCGCCGAGAGGGGCGTCGAGCCGACTGCGTCGGAGTCGGGTGTGTCAGCATGCCGCATACTACATACTGCACTCAGGTCGGCCCGAGCGAGCTCGCGCCGGCGTAAGCAGGCGGGGCCGCGTAAAGCGGACGGCCGGTAGCAGCGATCCATATGCGTCGTTCGAGGCCAGGGGGGCGTGTTGGCCGCAGGCAGGCAGGCAAGCTAGGTAGAGTTGAGATGATCCATCCAGATTCCGCGACTCCGCGTCGGTGGCCGTCTGCTCCGTATTACTCCTGCAAACAACACATCTAACACAGCATGTACCCATTAGCCCTATCGTACCAGTAGTAATCCAGAACCAGCCCGTCAGTTTCGTTCAGCAGCATATCTCGCCGTGGTGCTCGTGACGGTCCATGCCCTTCTCATGCACTCGGCACCGCATGTCCCGTCATAGGACATGTCTAGACTCGTACTTGGATATCGTCCGAGGTGTGAGTACGGTGCTCGAGGCTCGGCGTTCAGTGTTCGGTGTTGGACGTTCGATGCTCGATTCATAGCGTTTAATGAGCAGGGGCATCTGCGGAGACGGCGTTCCCGTTCGCGGGGCCGGTGAGCGGCTTCGACTCCCCATCGAAGCGTTTCCGGATCGCGAATATCATCTTGTAGAACCTACACGAAGACCGCCGTCAGCATTCCAAACCTGTCAGCAGCCACACAGGCGAGACGCACCAAGTGAGGTTGAGCCCGTTCAGGGTGAGGTTCCCGAGCGCGAACGCGAGGAGGTACGCGGTGGGGAGCTCCGCGCGCGCGGCGTAGAGCGAGCGCATGAAGTCGAGCGTGAGGTACCAGCCGTAGACGATCCGGACGGAGAAGAACGTCGAGAGGAGGATGACGCCGTTCAGCCACTGCGCGGACGAGCCCGTGTGCCCGGTCTTGTCGAGGAACCTGCGGGGCGGAGGGCGGGGTCAGTGCCATGCGCATGATTTCAGAGAGAAGTGGCGGGGAGAAGGGCTGACCGGTGGATGTTGAGGAAGATCGTGCTCCTAGAAGGGAGATGTGTGAACGGGTGGATCAGGTGAAGACTTTAGGGGGAACGCACAGTTCCCAGGTGAGGAAGCGAGGGGCATAGTAGCCCAGGAAAGGCCGCTAAGTGATCATCTCGTAAACTCGGACGTCCGTTATGGCATCGCATATGCCACTCACGAAGGTCATCATATATAGCGTGAAGCACGAGACGCCTGTACCATAGGGTCCACCGCGTTTAAGCGTTAGTTGCGCCCACGTCCGGTTTCGTTTTGACCCGATGCCTTACCGTGAATGAGGAAGCCGAGATCGTCGAAGTTGAAGATCGCATCCAGGGTGTCCCACAAGAAGTACCTGCGCGCGTCACTATGAGCCGGTGCTTCTTCGCGCGCGCGTGGCGTTGCGCGTGCAGGTCGAGTGACTCACCCGCAGGCCACTGCGACTGTCCTGCCCACTCTCTCGTCCCATCCCCACAGCTTATCTGCCTTGAGCGTGTCCGAGCCCAAGCACGCGAGGGCGAGCGGGAGGACGATGAAGACATGGAAGAGTGAGACGACCTGGATATTCCTGGCGTGCGCGCAGGATTAGTTCACTCGCGCATGGGAGCCATATACGTGAGGACACACCATTGGTTGATGGCGCGCTTGGAGCGCAGCTTGCCGTAGCTGACGGGGAAGATGCGCGCGCTGAGATAGGGTGAGATGACGAGGTGGACGGCGGTGAAGAGGATGAACGCGTAGACGAGGAGGGGGAAGTGGTCCGGGAGATGGGGGAGGTTCAGGAGGTTGGCCATGGGCTGCGCGATGGCGCGGAGGGGGCGGTCAGTAGGGAGGGAGAAGGACATGGAGAGCGGGAGCGAGCCCTGGAAGCCATCTGGGATGTACATCCTCCTTTAATTTGGCGGGGCTGGCGTCTACACACGGGAGGTGGCCTGAGAACGTCAAGAGCGGTAAGCCAATATCCTCTCGCTAGTACAGATTCCGGTCCCCCGCGCAGGGATGGTCAAGTCACAAAACACGAACGTGCCTCGCGTTGAGCTCCTTTCGCAGGACGCGATTGGCACCGAGTGCGCTCGTGAGCTGTTTCGTCTCGCAAGTCGCCTGGATAGTGCGAAGGGAGAGAAGGCAGGAAACGTACTGACCTGCTGAGATGGCAGCAGCTGGGATGTCGAGCTCGCTGAACTGGCGGACGTGCTGGCGGCTGTGGACGACGACGACGAGAGCAGCAGTTCGCAGCGCGGGGAGTCGAAACTTTCCGCGTTGCCGTGTTACCTCCGCCCGATCCCAGATCACTCTCGCTTAGATCCAGAACGCGGTCACGTGCTCCCCCTCTTCTCCTCTTCCCTGCTTGTGATTTTCTCTCAACCGCAGTCACTTCCATGAAACCCCTTAGGATTGACACGGCGTGTGGTCTACGTGGATCAGTCCTAACGCGAAGGCCTTTTCGTGAAGCCTGAGTTGCGTGCAAAGCAGCGCGTGGAACGGGACCCCGAAGACCTCTATTAGAACGGCCCGAGATATGACGCCGAAGACGCGTACTACAGCGTCATTGGCGCCCATGCCTGCGCGCGTGCCGAAGGAACGAGTCTCCTAAGCCAGAGCCAGACCCACGCTCTCGGAGGCTCTCAGTCTCCTCTTATCCTCTCCTCTGCACTCCTCTCTTTCTGCTCGTCCTGAACCACCATGCCCATCGTACTACCCACCATCGAGCAGATCGAAGACTACCTCCACAACGTCGAGGATCTCATCGTATCATCGCTCTCCGCCGCGACTCCAGACCTTCCCAAGGTCACCGAAGCCATACACAGACTTTGGCAAGATGTCCTCCGCCATAGTCCCCAGGCCATGCCCGCTCTGAAAGGCCTAGGAGCCTTTGAGGTGCCTCCGCCGCCTCCGCCTCCACCTCCGCCGAAGTCATTGTGGGAGAACTCTGCCGATTGGTTCGCCGATCACCCTTGGACGGCCGCTGGCATTACCGTCGGCCTCATAGGCTCGAGCCTGCTTGTAGGCTACGCGTATCCTCATGCCAGGAGACGTGCTCGAGTAGGTGCAAAGAGACATGGTCAAGCTACGAATGGAGAGCGCAGACAAGTCGTCGGTGCGTTCTGCTTACTTCGTAAATGTGCGATGACGTCTGGGCTGATCCGGCGTGTGATACAGTCGTGCTTGGAGGCGACTCGCCCTTGGGTATCCCTCTGATCCAAGATCTGGAGAAGAAGGGATACGTCGTCATCGCCAGCGTATCGACGCCTGAAGCCGTAGAACAAATTGAGAGTAAATGCCATGGCTTCGTCCGTGCTCTTGTCCTCGACCCTACGGAGGTGCGTACCCCTGGACTATGCACTTGTCAGGCATCTGATCTGTCTTCTCTAGCCTGAAATGATTCCTTATTTCTTGCGCTCCCTTGCGGCGACCATGTCCCGCCGCTTCCCCATCACTGCAGCAGGCGATCCACATGCTCCGCCTACGACCCACCTATACGTGCACTCCGTAGTCTCTCTCCTCTCTCTACCCCCACCCAAACTCGCTCTACCTCCCGCACCTCTCGAACACCTCGATCTGAACGGCGACTACCTCGCATACCTCCAAGCCACGCACATCGTCCCGCTCCAAATCCTACAAGCCCTGCTCCCGCTGCTACGCGCCAGCCCCTCCCGGGCCCAGGACGCACGGGCAAACGGCCTTGGCCGCCAGAGCATCGTCGTCTGCCTTCCGGCGATGGACGCACGTGTCGGGCTCCCGTTCGCGAGCGCACAGGCCATGAGCGCTGCTGCGACTCTGCGCGGCGTCGAGGTCCTCCGCCGCGAGATGCGCGCTGCGGGTCTCTCGGGGCTCGGCTCGGACGCTGCGGGCGCGATGCACAACGTCAAGGTTACAGTCGTCGATGTCGGTGCGGTCGCGTTCGCGGGCGGGGAACAGGAGGGTGCGGAGGGCCTGCGGAGGGTCGTGGATGAGTGGACGCCGTCGGAGCAGGCGGCGTATGGGGCGGCGTTTGGATCGATGCTTGAGCATAGCGGGCATCGCGCGATCAGGCGGCAGCCGAGCGATGCGTCGGTGTTTGTGGATACGGTGGCGAGCATCGTCGGGAGTGGACGGCGGAGGCATGGGCTCAACCCTTGGTCTGTGCGCGATGTGCTTGGCCGGATTCATGAGCTGTTCCGCGGAGACAGGGTAGCCGTGGGCGCAGGTGGTACGTCCATGTTCGCGAATGTAGGCTTTGCTTCGGGTGCTGACTGCAGTATGCACACAGCCGGAACGTACGCGTTCGCGTCTTACCTCCCCGCCTTCCTCCTCGACGCCGTGCTCAACATTCCATACCTCCTCGTCTCGATCCGGAATGCCCTCCTCCCCATTCCTCCACGCGTCATTATGCCCCCTCCTCCCGCTACTACCACTGCTGCTGCCGCGCCCGCCCAGCAGCCCCCGCTCGTCCAGCAGACGATCGCGGAGAAGCACGAAGGCACAGACAGCGACCCCGAGCCCGAGCACGACGCGTCGGAGGCGGGGAGCGAGGCGGACGTGGAGAGCAACGAGGGGTACGGCTCGGGTGTGGGCGAGTCGTGGGTGAGCCTCAAGAGCAAGCCGTCGGAACGCGGTGCGTGAGATCGTCTCGGATCCTGAGGTGGGTGAAGGTGGGCGAAGGTGTAGAGGTTGGAAGGTGTAAGTTATGTTATGTGTGGGGTACTCTTCGGATATGTGTATCAGAACTACTGCTGTCGCTCGTGTACAACACTCATTCTTTGTATGTGTATCTCCTCTGCTCAATTCCACCTCTCTTCCCTCATTCATCAAAGAGACCATATTCATCGCCACAATAACCTTGGACTGTACGAATGCTGTGAACCCCAGCTCACGCGTTGCGATCCAGCCCACAGAAAGCCGGGGCTTGGCCTATCAGAGGGGCCGAGTAAGAGGAATTGTGGGTCCCCGTTTGTCCCAACATGATGATATTGTTGGCGCACGTGGGTGGTTAGGCTATCGGACGCCACCGCACGTTGGACGTCGATGCGTTAACGTTAACGTTCATGCGCATCTGGGGGCCGAGTTGAGCTCTCTTGGATACGGTCGGGCTTTTGTACACGGTCTACCACCATCGACTGCTTGAAGGAGCGCGATCTTATCCGGCGTTGTTTTTCGTCGTGAGCGTGTGTAAGTCAGGCGGTGACTGGTAGTGTGGCAGAGTGTTCTAACGGATCCTCACACAAGCAAAATCTGAATCTCGTTCATCGGATACAAACGAACAATGGGTGAGCACACCATACTTGTTCTCAATCTCAGAACTCAACGATGGCGCGCACACTGCGATGCTGACCTCTGCTTTTACTTTCTACTAGGCATCTCTCTCTGGCTCGTCCCCCGCCCGTCGCAAGCCGACAAGATCGCGCCCATCATGCGCCTCAAGCCCACGACCCCCCTCAAGTCCCCCTCCTCCTTCCCCGCCTTCCACCCCCACGTCACGCTCGCCTCCTCCCCGGACGGCGCCGCCGTCCGCGCAGCCATACCCCCGAACCAGGGCCCCATACCCGTGCGCTTCGCGTCGCTCGACGTCGGGGAGGGCAAATACTTCATGTCCGTCTTCATCACCGTGCACACCGCTGGGGCGCAGGGGGCCCCGCTCGAGGCGGTCCGCATGCACCTGCGTGCGCGCCTTGGAGACAAGGGCGCGATCCCCCCTGTTGCGCATATGTCGTTGTACTATATCGACGAGGCGGATAGGGAGGAGCGCGCGCGCATGGTGGAGAGGTTGCGGAGCGAGCTGAGGGTGCTTGAGAGTCGGGGCCCGGATGGGGAGAGCGTGATTAAGCTTGCGTGTGTGGATGAGGGGAGTGAGGAGGGAGAGGGAGAGAAGGAGCCGGTGATTCTGGATGGGTTTGACGGGGAGGAGATTTGGGTCGTGAGGTGTGATGGGCCTGTGTCTGCGTGGGAGGTGATGGAGAAGATCCCGCTCGTCCAGTCTTAATCATCGACGGGCTGCAAGGAGACAAAACGTGCACGCAGTAGTGATGTCTGGGTTGACGCAAGAAGTGTTCAGTTTGTACTATAGGATAACTGGTGGATGTCGACAACTTGTATACAGATTCTCTGGGATGCCATCGTCCAACGATGAGCGATTCACAAATCATGGCTAGCCCACTTTCCCGTCAGGTACCCACTTGAGGAGATTCATAAACGCGTCGTATACAATGTAGATGATACAAGAGTCCGAGAATGCTCCTACACAATCACGAAGACAGTCCAAACCAAGAAATTGACCTACCTAACATCAGCGAGCCACTGCGAACATCCTCAGTCTCAGTCAAGCCCAACAAACACCGACCATAACCGCCGCGGTGGTTGCTCTCCTTCACTGATCTCCCGACCCTTGACAAAGCCTACCGTTGCCGACGTCCGGAGCATACGATGACGTCGACACTCGTCTTCTCCGCCAAGGTCGCCAAAGCCGCTTTATGCTGTGTCAGAACAGGTCCAGACATGTCGTTGTCGCAGTAAAGCCCCACGAGCAGCTTGCGCAGGCGCGTCTTCCCGCCTGCTCGCTCTCGGCGCCACAAGAGGCATTTGTACAGGTCGCCCAAGAGAGAGAGGGATGGGATGTCGCCGTATAGCGCGAGGCTCTCGAGCTGGTGACAGATGGGGAGAGCCCCGGGCCGTGGGGAGGATGACTGCACAAGTGCCCATATCACTTCGCTGGGGGACGCTCGTAGGGCGACGTCGTCCACCTCAAGCTCTCGCAAGCGAGGGAAGAGTGAGAGGGAAGAGGTCCATGCCTCCGAGGGGACGTAGTCGACGTCGCCGACGAACGAAAGGCGCTCGATAGGCGAGTCGGGGAAGATGCCTCGTATGCTTTGGACCATGCGGTTGAACAGCTCGCCCCGGACAGGCTTGAGCGAGGGCTTGTTCAGAGCGTCAGTGATGAGTTCGATGTCCAACTCGTCTCCGGATTCTGTCTTCGCGAGGATGTAGCAGGCTTCAGGGGCATGATAGACATTCAACGACGACACTTTCTGGAGCACAGGCAGGCAGCGCTTGTCGTCTGGGAGCATCGAGGCGAACGCGGAGGAACATTGCTCTGGGGGCGCACCCCGCATGTTCCCAACTAGCCGGACATTCGCTCGTGCGGGGACGATGAGGGCCGAGAGTATACAGGAGACGACGGGAGGATGGTCCTGAATGGTAACGGACATCAGGCGCGTCGCGGCAAATGGCTCGCGGGCACGGCAGCCGTCAGCTGTGGCCGGAGCGAAGCAGTTGGATAGCTCGAGTTCTTCCAAGCATTTGAAGCTGCTGATGGAATTGATGAACTGTAAGAGGGCGAGGCCTTGATGCTTGTTGGGCTTGTTGGTGATTACAAGGCGCCATAAGCGAGAAGCTATCACGGACCCGATCGACGTCCCTACGCCTTCCAGCATGACAGTGCGTAGTGCGGGGAATCTGGTAGGAGGAAGGTCGATAGGCTCTAGGACGTGGTGTGATACAGAGGCTTGGCCGTCCTCTGCCGCGTTGTCGATTGAAACGCGTAGTTGCTCTAGTTTGGGCATATTGGCCTTCAAGAACGCTTGCACGGTGTCAAATTCCTTGATGGAGAGAGATGTCGCAGTCAAGACGCGCAGTTGCTCGGTGTAGGGCCGTAAAGGTTCCAGAGTAAGGGCAGTGATAGGGCACCCAGAGACATCGTACGACACTCCGTCGGCGGTCTCAGCACGTACACTCGGCATGTTTAAGAGGCGTACAGACTGTTATGAGGGTGCCACAGGAAGATTAGCATCTCAACACGCCGGCTTTGGAAGAGGCACCTACCTAGGTACAAGGTTGAGGTGGGGACGAAGGCGACGAAAATGTTGCTTCCCAGTAAGAGCGCGCCCTACCTCAGTATATAGCTCATTTGGACGACAAAGCGGTAGTGAGCCGTGATCGTATGGGTATTATCTACGCATTGCATAGAGGTTCAATGCGCGAGCAATGCTATAGTCACTGGTCTAAGCGTGTGTGATTGTCAGAGACCAGACGTTCCGTTACTAGGGTACCTCAGCATCATTGTGGGAACACATACGCCTTTGTCCTGAACACCTTGAGATACAAAATCACGTTAGAGAGTGAGAAAAATGCTACAACATGAAACTGACCGTGTGTTTGTCACCGCGCCGGATAGGACATATCCTTAGCAAGTTGAAGCAGGACTCGGAGAGTTGCGCCGCTAGTAGCTGCCAGCGTATGACATGTGACATGTCTTGACGTCAACGGTCAGCGCTATGCTAGCTGGGATTCGTGATCCTGGCAGCGGAGAAGGGGAGGCTGCCCTCGCGTGTACAACGGGGGAAAAGCCACTTGGTAGTATGTCCAAGATTCCGTGTAGCACTCCGTGAGCTTTGATACGAACTTGAATGTTTACATAGTCATGGTGGGCGGGGAAGGGCCAAGCTTCAATTAGACGCTTGACACAGCACTACTACAGTAGTCTACGTAGGCGCTCGTACCAGCCGCTTGGCGGCAAGTCCAGGGTTGCCACAGCAAGCTGACTGCTAGCATTGTAGCAAACAGTATGCAGTACAGTTGACACCCTCTTAACCCATACCTCGCTTAGCACACAGTTCCGCGGACTGAAGCCACTCTTCCTTCTCGGATGTGGATGGCTATATAGCCTTGATGTAAGCGCATCTTTCTAGGCGAAATTGTGCAGACGGGGGAGCTCCGGAGCCCTGCCGAGAAGTATGGGTTAAGAGGGTGTCGACTGTATGCACCTTCAGTGATGATTGTACGAGTCCGTGCCGCCGGGCTTGCATATGATACTAATATTGGCAAGATCTAACTCGGACACATCGGTACATCAAGGCATAGTGGAACAGAAAGTGTAATCGACATCCACGTCCACGGTGTCAGCATAACGCGCATACTCCTTGCGGAAGTACGTCAAGAAAGACAATGACCACGCCGACCCAATAGCGAACAGGCGCATAGACAGCTTGGACAACGGATGCCGAGCGCCATTGTCGACACGCCATTCAAAGCATTTTGCCACGGCGTTCAAAGCAGTGGCGTCCCGCGCTGACCCTTGGAGGTCGAACTCCTCTAGTCTCGGGCACAAAGGCGTCCCATCCGTAGGAGAGCTCGTCATAAGCGCCTCCATGATCGAAAGCCCTGGGGATCCACCCCGGAGGATCATGCGTTGGACTCCGGGGAACCGGTAGAGAATGGGGGTCCAGGTCGTACGAGCGATGGTGTCTAGAGGCCCGTGGAGATAGAGCGAGGCGACGTTAGACGTATCGGGGAAGATTTTACGGAGTGATTGCACCATATCCTTGAAGAGCAGCGCCTCGATAGACGGGCCCTGAGTGCCGGTGCTGAACGCTTTCTTGTCGATACCCAGAGAGATCCGCCCCGGTACGTCGAGGTCCCCAAGGCCCCCAATGATCTCCACAATATCCTCGTCTCGCGCGCAGATCACGTTCACCACAGTGACTTGTCGCAAGACGGGAAGGCCCTCCGAGCCTTCTGGGAGGAAGGCGGTGAACGCCTCAGAGGGTGGATGATTTCCTTGGCGCTCGCACTGAAAATTGGCCAGTAATCGAATGTCAGCTTCGACCGGGACGCTGAGATGGGAGAGTAGGGAGCGGATGGCGGATGGGTGTTCTTCGAGTCGTAGGTTCTTCAAGTTGGGCAACGAATGGAGACGGCGCCTCGGGCGCGGTGCTATCCCGTCGACAACTCCCAAGTAATTGCAGATGGTGATATCCTCTACCGATTTCAGCCCAAGGACACAGTCGAGAACGTCTTCAAAGCGGAGCGCTTGCGGAAGATCGATGCGCACGTTGTCCAAAGCCAAGACACGCAGGTTGGCAAGAACGGACGGCGCGACTCGGGGACGGACGCCCTCAAGGCGCAACTTCGTCAACTTCGGGAAAGATGCTAAGGTGAGTTCTGGGGCTCTCCAGGGCCGTTGTTTTAACTCGATGGTCACGACCAGCTCGTCAAGTGAGGGTAAGCCTTGTTGCAGAAAAGGCCACAGGACTGGAAGAGCATCCGAGTCGAGCTGGAGGTCGATGGCGAGCTTGGCAATAAGTTGCCGATTACGCGCGGCCCTCTCGAGAGATACTGAGAGCAGGGCGCCGGTAGTTCCCAGCTGAATGTCGGACCCGTTGACGAGTCGCGCTTGTACCGTGGGATTACGCTTCGAGCCTAAACCACCAAACAAGAATTAGTCCGTCTCCACTCTATCCGCAAAGCTCCGGTATGCTCACCCATACTGATCACAAATGCGGGTGCAAGCTGATACAGTTGACGACCACTGAGAGATGCAGAAGTTGAGTGATGCGGGCGAGAAAGGACGCGCCTACATATAGGTTGAACGGACGAGTTTCCTTTGGCTCCGGAGTTCACACACGCAGTCGACAAAGCTCAAGTTTTCGTTCACGATCCAAAGCCACTTGCAAAGCGGAGGAGGCCAAGTGATTGGCTGTTGGTCAAAGCGAGACACTGACATAGTTCAGGGCACCGTTAATCTCCACACATTGTCTCCGATGCGTAAGCATCGCAGTCATTAGACGTTTAAAACATCCCAGGATTATGGTACACTCCGATGTAACCCAAGAAGTGTAACGTGGAAAGCGTATCTGCTAAAATTATAGTCCAAGCCTGCGGAGGCATTAGTCCATCTCATCGTGAGCGATTAGGTCAAAGCGACTCACCATCATATAACATGTCAAAGCGCCCTCCGCCGCTGTCTATCACCACATGTAGAAACCCCGAAGGCAGGGGCATCTATGGATCACCAGAACCGAGTGCTGTCACTTGGGAAGTGATTTGCCATGCGCATCGTCACGATGTTGGAGCTCAAGGTGGAAAACTGGTTCGCAGCTATAGTCAACACAAGCTCCGAGGTCAATGGAGGCTCCGAGCCACTCACCCCGTTGCCCACAAAGAGTTGCGCGCGCTGGCCAACAAGCATGTCGACAGCTTGAGCGACGTACTTCTGCTCCTGGTTGAGAACCATGTCACGGCTGCTGGTGATCATATCCCAACGGGCATCCCGGTTGAGAGCGGTCTTTAGCTCCTGCAGCCACTGACGATCGCCGTTGCTCATGATGTACAGCTTCTTCAGCCCAGCACCTGCGCGAGTCTTGCGGAGTGCGCTGATCCGTGCAACGATCTCTGGGATTGTCGGGTAGCAGTGCGGGCGAACGAACTCTTGCTTCTCAGCTGGAGTGCCGCTTGAGGGAGGCTCGAACTTGTCAAGCATCTCCGGGAACGAGTTGAACGCGAGGTAGGTCGAGCCCCAGTTGGCGAGGTTGACGCAATGCTCCTTGTAATCGCCCCGGCGCAAGTGGACGACCATCAGTCCCGGGATCATGGGGTAGCGTTCGGCGTTGGTCGTGAATGGCGAGTTCGAGAGGTAAGGCTCGAGGCGTGTGGGGGTGACGAAGAGGTCCCTATTCGTGTCGAACGCGAGCTCCACCAGTGGCGACCAGCCGAAGTGAGTGAGCACAGGTGACGCAGCAAGAGACGGCCAAATCTCGAGCATGGCTCTGGGATCTCCGAACACACTGGGAGACCAATCTCAGACGCAATGTGGCTACCAGCACGATAAGCGGCACTCACAGGTAGTTGTACAGTTGATCGGTCTCCTTCTTCGACTCGACGCAGGGCGAGTCAATTGTCGCCAGTTTGTCCAACCAAGCATCGGTGATAGCCTGTGCGTTCAGGTTTTGCGGGGAGGGAAGACTGTCCAGGACCTCGCCACGTGGGATGACTACCTTTTGACCGGCGCAAACTTTCTCGTAGTACGTGCGGCTGACCGCCCGAGGTGCGTCTACACCGGCTGGCATGGGGTCACCGACGCTGGGTCCTGGTACGATGGCCTGCTAAGCCGACAACGCTCGCAGCACAACGGTGAGGAACGTACCTCTGATCATGACCGAGTAGGGGATTTGCGACGGGATCTTCTTCCCATTGTACTCCGAGTACAACGATCCATTGTCGTTCCATGTATAGTTAGCGAAGACGAACCTGCGATCGGCACGTCAGTAAAATGGTCGGCGTCATGCGACATGCCACGTACGATCGTTTTGCCCGGTATGCTAGGTACGTGTTCAACAAAACCTCCTGCATTCCATTACCCCAGCCGACACCTATCCTGACGCGTCAGTCATTGATCACATCTACGAGGACACGGTCGCAGACGTACTTCGAGAATGACCCGCAACGAAGAAAAACTTCTCGCTCGGCAATGGGTGCGAATTCTCCCAGTGATGCTGAGGAAGGTCGAGGCGATCTTTGTGGTAGAGCGCGTACGTTGGTGGCAGCGCAGTGGGGTCAGGCGGGTTGGGTGCTGGACGGTAGTAGTCGTACAGCGTTTTCCGGCCATCTTTGCTGGAGCCGCTGCAAAGACGGGCGACGATGGTCAGGAGACCAAGGACAGTAACGCCGAAGACGACATATTGCAGAGGCGCCGCCCGTGGCCCAGGTCGTGCCTTGAAGATGCGCGGTCTGTCTCTGCTACGAGACGACAAAGGCAGTAACGAAGCCATAGCGGACAGGCTGTCGGTGGGTGGATGGGAAGGTTGAGGGCTCGAGGAAAGATGCAACACGCCCCGAACGCACTTCAATCAACACAGCCGCAGTCGAGGCACGTCGTCGTGGCAGTCTTCCGTAACGGGCGGGATCGCAGTTCAACCTAGAAGACCCTGCAATCTACTCCATCAGCATCCTCAGAAAGCCATTCACTTGGCTCGACTCACTGGCTACCTGTGAGAGCCGATACGCACTGACCTCACAAGACGAGCAGAAGAAGGGACTTGTTCACGCCACCGGGAGGCTCTATATGCCCGTCGTCCCCATCATGCGACTCGCCCAACGGTCTCATGCTGCCCGCTCCATCACCGCTTGTGGAAATCAGACTGACCGGCGGCCATGGACAGCGCGCGGCGCGCCCAATACAAATGAACTGAATACATGCCCGTAAAGGGAAAAACCGCGGCAATCGCGAAGGACTCACTTTGCGTTGTCATTGAAATGCAACACGCTGCGACTCGAGCGACATTGTCGTTCGCAGGTGCAGTATGGAAATGTGTGGTCAGCGAGAGCACAAACCACCCTGGGTACAAACTCTTGTCATTCGGTCCACGGGTATGTTCGCACAATTTGCGCACGTACCTGATCCAGTTGCACTGCCGGCATGCAATCAACTTCGGAGCGCTCACTATGGCTTCTGGCGCGGGGTAGATTCTCCGCCGTGTTGCCCGCGTTGGGCCCGTGAGAACTGGAGGCCGAACATCTGCACAGCATCGAGACATGGTTGCCCGAGGTGAATATGGGAACGATCAGACAGATTCAACAAATCACCTGAAACCAACATATACATCAGCCAATATCAGTCCGGCCACGAGAGTTGCACGCACTGTGGTAGTTCTGGCTGAATGCAATAGCGACAGCGATCATCTGCAGATGCGGTCTCGCACAGATAGCGCGAGGAAAACGATGCATGTATTAGACATCCGAGAACCTAAGAACGACATGTAATCCCTAGAACGAGTGCGAGCCATAGATGCACTACAAAAGGCAGGAGACAGATGAATGGGGCGGTTGAGTCAGGCGAATGAGTTGTGGGTAGTGGGGTTGGTGGAATGGACAGGCATGGAGCGGCGAGGTAACAGGCACGACACAACACGCATAGACGGCGGGAGGCATCGGATTAAATAGGATAGCAGCGGAGAGCATACTACACAGGCGACAAGAAAGAGAAAGAGGCGAGGGAGATGGGGATGGCCGTCTCTGAGAGGACAGGCGATTTCAAGATGACTAGACACTAGGATAAACGACGAACGGAGAGCACGACGATAGGGTTACACAGCCAGTACGTTCGCATGCTCACTCACGCATGCGACGACTGCTGGCGCAGCTGCTTCTGCTTTTCTTGCTCCAACCGCTACAGGCATCGTCAACACCAGACGACAATGTGAAGCCATATGAGAGCCCACGCACCGAGTAGAGTAGGTGCACCGCCATCTGGATATTCGCAGGTTGGCCAGTAATAACGACCAGCCGCTCGCCCTCGCTTCCTGCTGGGGCAGGCGCTCCGTTCATACCCACACCGACAGCGCCGGGCTCCATGATCTTGATCTGACTCGCGCTCATGTGGCGGATTTCATTAATCTTGGCGCCACCTTTCCCAATAATACACCCAACCAGGTCGTTGGGGATATAGATCTGCTGGGTTTGCAGCTGCGAGGGGGGCCCGTTTGTGTACGGTGCAGGCTGCTGAGCGTATCCGGGAACATAAGAGGAGCCAGTGTATGGCGGCCGTCGCGACGTGGTAGACGAAGTAGAGGAGTAGCTCGACGGCCGGTACGAAGAATTGTGCGACGTAGGCATGCGCTCGTTGGCTTCAATGAGAATGTTGCCAATGTAATACGTCGCGATGTGAATCGCGTCGGCTACACCAGAAACGCTCAAGAGACGCTGCGACACAGCGTCAGATACAGCGTCGGCGTTTGCTATAATTGAGCCTCACCTCCGTTGAACCCGGGAGCATGGTCTCACTAGCATTGAGCCTGGCTCCGCTGGCTTCCTGAATTTCCTTGATCTTAGTTCCGCCCTTGCCAATGACGGAGCCCATGCGCGAGTTCGGGATCATGAACTTGATAGTGACTGCCCTACTGCCCGGCACGGACGGCTTGTCGAAAGGCTCGTCGTTGATCCTCCGAACGATGAGACCAAAGGCCTGAAGATGACCATTGATTCTCGTTCGGCACCTGGAAGCTATATGCGCACACACCTTGGACACAGCATCCAACGGACCGCTAACGTTCAGAATACGTTCAGGGTTCCCCGGAATGCTTTCGGAGACGACGACACGAGCACCGCTCTTCTCTCTGATCTCGTTGACATGCGAGCCTCCCTTGCCGATGATGATAGACGCGTCTTGGGTGACGATCAGGCACCTCATATGGATATTGGCAGCGGGAGTAGAACTGGAGCTGCTAGGAGCCCCAGAGGTGGTGGCAGAGCCGTCGCCCCGAGGTTCGGTGGACGTATCGCCCGACGCGCGGTCGGTAGCCTCCGAGGGACCCTTGTCCGAACGCTGGGACGCGTCGGGGGTGGAGGCGGCAGTGTCGTCAACGCGAGATTCCATCTTCACGTCACTGGCCACGGCAGAGGAGTGGTTCGAACGGTAAGAATCATTCGTGGCGCCTGTATTGGCACGCTTGTGCTTTGGCTGGTCGCTGTCTGAGGGAGAGCGGGAGCGCTTGCGAGTGCTGTCGGCTTCTGGCATGGTTTGGGAAACAGTGTGGTCAGGATCGCACAGAGGGGAGCTGAGGGCCTGTGGGATAGTGGACGGGACGGAGATGTATGCTTGGATGGGACGGGAGAGGAGGCTTGGGACAGGAGGTCGGGGTGATGGGTATGTGCTCTGGGGGTAACGCAGCGAGTGACGGTGAGGAGGGGGAGGATGGGAAGGGCACGGAAGGACCTGACATAGTACGTACCTGCACGCTGTCGCAAACGATGAGGGCGATGAGAAGGACGACTAGCACGACAGCCGCTAACGGGGACGCAGTCGTGGTCGTTGAGTGCAAGCACAGTCGCGCCGTTGCTGGGTCGCCACCATCATGAGCGCTCGTTCGGCATCGCCTCCGAGTTGCTCATCTTTCCGCATTCTGCCCGTCCTCTTCGACGTCCATGACCATCCATCGCAATAGCCAGAGTGCTGGTGGCCAGCCACGGCCTTCTCGATAACTATCGGCGTTGCCGTATTGTCTATGAACTTTCTCCTACACGCTAGTATCGGCATACGCCACAACCGTATACTTCCGAGACGCCCATACCCAGAAAGCCTCCCTATCCTACCCACAATCTCATCCTGGATGACGAACGCACCGACTCGAAGCGGGGAAGATGCGACCCGGGCTAGAATGGCAGAAGTGTATCGGGGTGGGTCAAGCGGTCACTGTCTGCACCACTTTCGCCAGTGTCGCAGTGTTATTTCGCTCGAGAGAACGCCGACCTAATACATGCTATAAATTCTGATGGCTCATGCCTTGCGCTAGAACACCCCAAAGAGCTATGTTCGCCACTCACGAACATGCTTGTGCTGTTGAAGAACAAAGGCCGGGGAATCAAGCGGTCGTCAGTGGCGAGCGTCTATGCACAATTGCGATTGTTGCGATAGACGCCCAACGCGCTGCGAATTCAAAGCAGCTGGGTTGTTCAACGCCCGTCTTGTCAGATGCCACCATCCTACCGCGCGACAAACGACTACAACGAGGCAGTTGGCGATATCAAGCGAATCCAGATGTCGCGTTCGTGGGTGCGGACGTAAGGACCGTGCATGCATCTGACCGACGCGGCGCTTAGTCATCCTCCAAGCACGATTGTCTTTCAACCTTTTTAGACAACAAAGGCCTCTTGGACAAAAGGAACGCCAATCCAAGGCCATCTCTTTCGGTCCCTGCGCCACGCTTCAAAGCATTCAGGTCCGCCATGAATCGTCCGTATATATTCTCCTTCGAGCACCTACGGTGGCGCCTCGACTTTCCGCCTTTCGTGAGCGGCTTTGACTGCGACTGCTAACCACCGTGTTCTTTCATCCCGCTATTGTCGTTCATGATGTTACACAACGCGTTTCATTCATCCTCTTTCTATCAGTCTCTGAGACAGACAGTATCTGATCTAACAATGACGCCATGCAAGGTCGAGCTAGATGTGCTACCCCTCGACAGCGTCGATATGTACGGCGAACCCGACAAGAAGTAGGTCTGCGCGATGTCTTGTGTGCTCAGATTGTGCTTAACATGCCTACAGCTCTGCGTATTCGTTAGCAGGCCATGTTGAGGTCAAGCTGACACCACCCACCAGCCTCCTTTATGACCCTCCTGCGACCGAAGAGCGATTTCAACTAGAGTCTCTCGTCCTCACTTTTGAAGGCCAGAGCGAGCTTCTTACGCCTGAGACGGGCTACGCAGCATGTCGCTTGGTCGAATTCTCTCAAGAGCTCATCCAGAACGGACCCATCGAGATCGGCCACTGTTGGGACGAGAACTTGCGCGACCCACAACGGTGGTTGATTACTTTCAACCTTCCCATTCCCGGTTGGCTGCCTCCTACATGTACCACCACTTTCGGCGGCGCATCGCACGAAGAGCCAGAGGTCAGCTATCGCCTCTCGGCGAAGGCGACGTACAGGGACATGCGTCCTGGCTCGTCCAAATCGCTGCGCTCGATTGTATCCGGCACGCAGACCGCTACTTCACCTGCAGCCACCGTCAAGCTGAACCGTTTCACTCTGCCCCCTTCCCCGCACAACTTGACCACATCCGAGTTCCCCAACTTTCCATTCCATAGTGTCGAGTACTCCGGCTCCGTGAAGGGCTCCTCGTCACAAGTGCCAGCCGACGTCCTCTCTAAATTGCGCCTTCTCGCCTACCTCCCCGAGCACATCCCTATGGACTCTGAGACCTTCCCTCTCTACCTCCGACTAAGACCAGAAGGCCTGACTGCGGAAGAGCGCAAGCGATTACGCCTACCGAAATTCTCGATCACAGCCACTCAAACTGAAGTGTCACGGTACGTCTTCGTTGCAGCGCCCGCTTTCAATGCACACCCTCTGACGTGCGACGACGTTTCTAGAGCGGCCATATCTTCCAAATATGCCGCGAAATGGCCCGTGCCTCCACCTTCAGAGCAGCCCCCTAAGAAGGCGCTTCGAACGCGTCGCAGTGACCTTCGGGAGTTCGAATGTGGCCTTCTTCTGAGTGGCGCTCCTCGTCCCATCGCTTCTTCCACCTACTCCATCCTTCCCCGAGACTTCCCCAGTCACTTCAACCTGCACGATTCCGAGAACAACGCGGGCGGATTCACCGACGCGGCATTCGACGACCCGGGCACTTGCGTCCAGATGCGCTTGGACGTGCCCTTCCGGGAGGTGCTCGTCGATGAGAAGCACCTAGAGCACTACGACGACTCGCCGCTCCCGAAGCTGCGTCCGACCGAGCGCGGACCCATCCTCACCGTCGCGCACACGCTCGACATCGCGTTGATGTGCACATACGACTTGTCTGAGAGCGGGGACGCGGATTCAGACCTCGCAACGGACGAGCTTCGTCTCACTCTCCCGTTGAGCTTCGTGCGCCTTCCACGGAGGAACCCACAGCTCTCCGTCGTGGACCTGCCAGGCGTCGACGTGCCCCAGTCTGGACTTCTGTCGCCAAGCCTGTCTTACTCTCAGGCGCTTCCCGCATACAACCAGTTGTATCACCGCGACGGCTCGCTCAGAGAAGATCCCACTCCACTACCGCGGTACACTCGCGATCCCAAAGACGCCGAGGATCCGCCCCCTCCACCGGTTGTCTGCAAGCAGACACCACCCACGAAGCTACCTCTCACGCCTACGCTTTCCGACGTCTCAGAACCATTAGCATGAGCTTGACGCTCTGCTGTTCCATAGAACTTCCCACTCTCTTCGACCTTCGTTCAACAGACTGTGTCCATATTGTTGTCTCACTGGTATCCCCTGCATCCGCAACGCGCTCTGCATATCATCATGGTTCCTCACCTTCTCTTTTACACACAACATTGCACACTGCTATGACCCATCACGTTCCCTCAGCACCCCTGCATATCTGCATCATCAACGAGTCTTGTATACATACACAGATGTTTGTCAGTCGTTTGTTTTGTATCGTTAGTAACCGGAAGCGGTATACATCATTGGCAGCTTTCTCGGACTGCTCAAACGATGGGTCGATGTATGCTGGAATCTTTGGGGCTCTGTGCCATACTTACAGTAAGTCAAATAGGCAAGGTGCGTCTAAGTCAGTTGTGATGCTTCTTTGTGCTCAGCAGAATTTACGTATACTACACATCCGGAGCGCCCGCGGAGGTTCGCAGCAGTGTTGCACCTTGTAGTCGACTCACTTCCCAGTCTTCTTTAGATCCTCTCTCAGCCGGCGCATGGCTAGGCATGGCTCTGTTCGTCAGTAGTACGCGTTTGCCCCCCAATGTTTCCCACCAACCACCACGTACTCAGCGCTGCTAGCGATTGACGATACCCATAGGTCTGTGAGAGACGTAGAACGCTCCGAGGCAGTGGGAACATGAGTACAAGTACTAGTACTTCGCGGCACACTACTGAGAAGGCTCCGGCGAAGAAACACAGGCAACGACATAAGCCACAAATTATATGGACTCCAGAGCAGGTCTGTACTCCATAACTTGTCCTATGTGCTGACGCGTAAGACTGACGTTAGTGACATTTAATTGCCCACATCATATCGTTCAGCTAGCGGTCGTCTCTGTGCTCATCAAGGAGAAGAAACAGCTCCGTGACGCGGTGCGGAGGTGCGAAGAGACCGAAAACCGAGTAGAGAGGATCAAGAATGAACCGTATGTACCTTCCAAGTCATTTTAACACATGAACGCCCCTTGCGGATTACGCTGACTGAGCGACGACGTATATACATAGGATTGCCCGAAAACGTGTCGCGTCCTTGAAACGTGAGATAGACCGGGACGGTATACAGCCGCACCACCTCCAAGAGCTCCGCGAGCTGCTGGACGACTTCCCAGAGCACGAAGCGTACGTCAAATCCTAACAAATGCCCTCCCAACATGCTTACCACAGGAACTCTTCGCCGTACTAGTGCTCTTCTCAAGCAAAAACTGAGAGGTAGCTCCCCGCTCCGCTCTTCGCGCGTCGAGTAAATGATGCTCATCACTCCCTTTCTCCCCATAGAATATGAGACGCGGCGACTATTGCAGCTCAACACCACATGGGTCGACAAGAACCGCTTCCAGCACGCCGCCTACGAGTCGCTCTACGTCTGCTGCAGGACGCAACGGTCGGGGGACACGACTCCGGGCAGCAGCGCCGGTCCAAGCTACTGACGCCTTGTGACCTTTCATGGACTCAGATCATGGAGAACATGGAGCCTGGCTTGCTGCCTGTCGAGCAGAGCTCGCTTTTGCGCTCCTACGGCATACCCTTCCCGTATACATGGGATACAACTGGCTTACACTTACCTCTAATATTCATCACATTCGCGCTCGCAGTAAACCTGCATATAAAACTCGTCCTCGGGGCTTCCGCCAAACCAACGCGACATGTATTGGAGATGCCATCAAAGAGTTCTCTTCTCATCGCAAACCAACCAAAAACGGACTAAAGAACTGTGAATGTGTGTGTGTGTGTGTGTGTGTGTGATAGCGAGTGGACGTGCTACGAACGAAGGAAGGGTATTGACGCGCGATTACTCTGTGGTATGCTATACTAGCGAGCGGAACGGACCCTGCAGTTGAAAGAAAGAACACAATAAGTTTACGAACCCAACAACCTCCTCTCCTGAATCTCTCAGCCCCCATCCCACAACCCATACCCCACCGCGCGGTCCTCCACATCTGCCCACGGCTCTCCGGGCGACTTTCCACGCGCGGTGTGTACTCCGGTTGCAGATTGATTAGTAGTGTGGCCCCCCGAAGGGACATTGTATCTTCGAATCTTCCAAGACTTCTATGTCGACGTCCCAAGGATGGTGGTATGCATAGGTCCGCGTCCTGACGTTTCGTGCAGCGTGAGGCCGTGAATGTCGTGGTGCGTCTGCGTTTCTGCGTGTGTGAGCGCGTCCGAGCGCGCGTTTGTGTACATTGCCGTCGCTTTCGCATGCGGTGTCGACGGCGGCGATGGTGGGTATGAGGTGGTGCGTAGGAAGAGGGTTTCAAACGAAGGTAGGACAGCAGGTGGGGTGGGAGAGGGGAGGTGTGTACCTGGAACACGGTGATGCTATCGGATCCGCGCCGCGAAGATCTCGACCGTGCTCGTGCGTTTCGCGAGCCTGACGTCGGCGACGGGCTCGATGGACGTCCGGGGGGTCGTCTCGCCCTTGCCTGAGTCCGAGGCAGATGGCGGGGGCTGCGAGAGCAGCTTTTTCCAGGACTCTTCTTCGACAACTTCTTCCCATACGCCGCCGTCCGCGGAGGGCGACCGTGGTTCGTGATCGTCGAATAGGTGGACCTCCGTCTTGCGCGGTAACGTCCCTCGTCTCTCGTTGGACATTGACAATGGTGGTGACCGCTGTTCGTGTCCATCCGCCGACTCCGAGGCGCCGGCCGCACCTGAACCGGAGCCAGAAGCAGACGGCTTGCCCTCCTTCGCCCGCACGTCCTTCATCGAGATGCTCCTCCACAGCGTCTTCCCTGCACCCTTCACGAGCCTCCCGAGCGAGACGAGTGCATCCCCCTCGAACGGATCGCTCGTTGCCCTCGAGCGTGGCTGCCCACCTCGCCCGACTGACCTCGCTCGTGCATCCTCATCCGCATCCACGCCCGCCTGTGCCTCCCGGATTTCCACGGGTCCGTCCTCAATCCATGGTCCTCCATCACCTGCATCCAGGTCGGCCATGCCTAGTCCTCCTCCAATCCCACTACCGGGTCCGTATGGATACGGCACATCATCTGGGTGCAGGCCTTGCTCGCGGAGCATGCGACGATGGCGGAGGAGACGTGAGCGCGCGGCAACCCCGAGCGGGTGCGGTGATCCTCGTTTTCGGGGCTCGACCTGTGGGAGGGGGGCAAAAGTGATGCTGGGAGAGCCCGTACGAGAAGGTAGTGTAAGGTTTGACGAGGACGAGCGGAGGATACTCGGGCATGGGCTGGGAGTCGTGCTTGATGCAGCGCTCGTGCTTGTGCTGGCGGGCCCACTGGGCGGGGCGGAGGCAGAGCTTGAACGAGAGCTGGAGCTGGCGGTGCGGCCACTGGCAGCGAGGGAGGGGACGCTGTTGAGAATGCCGGTGCTGGTAGTGCTAGTGCTGGCGGTCGAGTCTGAAGCGGTGGTATCGGAGGAACCGTTGGCGGTCGAAGTGGAGGACGTGCCGCCGCTGGACTCGAGCGAGCCAGAGGAGCGCGCAGAGTCGAGGACGGCGTTCATGAGCGCGGTGAAGGAGTCGTCTGATGAGGAGGATTTCGTGCGGGGGAGGTCGAGCACGGGCACGGTGATCGTCTGCGAAAGTGTTTGCGTCTCCGCCATCTGTCAGACGTAAGTATCGGGTATGGGCCTGGGACTAATGGAACAGTCGGCTCGGCAGCCGGTCGGAGCAATTTGATAGGGCTTGGCTGGGCGTTATAACGCCGCTATACTGAACGGGTCGCGCGCTCGGAGGCGGAGGGTATGTTGAGCAGCGCAGAGGGCCCAGGAGGTGGAAAGGAACGACTAGGATATGTCCCGGTTGATCAGTCCAGGAAAGAGCGGAGGCGTAGAGGTATGCTGCACGTCGTCGTAAGTCGAGTACAGGTTGGTAAAATGGCACGAATAAAGCCGACTGGAAAAGGGACGAGGACGAGGACTGGAAGGAAAACGGTGATGAGCGTCGCCGTCCGGACCACCTCTCGCCTTCTCGCCGACGCGCTGCCCCATCTGGAGCTGCCTCAGGGCCCAGGAACAATATTTTGATTATGTAAGTTGCCATAAAAAGATAGAGGATCGCGCGGGATAAGATGATGAATCTTGCGGTCTAGACTCTTTCCAACAGGCATCCCTTCCGCCTTTGTGGCGCGGTGTAAGCAAGGGCTTCCAAACCACTTCGCCTCAAACAGGCTCATACAGCGGTGCAGTTGTATAGCATCCTCGCTTGCCTCCATGCCAACTGGTGTCTTCTCAGACTGATCTGCATTCTCTAGTATGTGGGAGATATCAACACTATTCCATGTTGCATATATGCGACGCGATGATTCTATTCAAGTAGACTCCGAGCTAAGTAAAGATCGCAACACTCTACTTGCGCCGTACCCTAATGATACAAGAGGTTTCGGTAAGATCACTCGGAAATGACGACCTGCAAACATTCAGAACGCGACCTCAATGGTCCTGCCCCGGGAACACTTGGAGTGGAGAAATGAAAAACTCGTGGGCTAAGAGACGAGTGCGAACCCCGCTCCGTGCTTTATGGAGACATTCTTCCGCGAAGGCAAAAAGCCTGATTCGCGCGGGGTTTCGATCGTGAAGTGCATCGCTACCTTCAAAACCGAGGCTGACCAGAGTGGCGTTGCCCTGTGGCTGGGTGGGACGTCGCATAAAGTCGAGACATGCCCAGCTCAGCGTCGGGATGATCCAAAAGTCGCAGGAGCGGTGGAAAGCAGAGGTGGGGATCACGATCTACATGAGTTGGGTTTGAATGATTCAAGGCACCACTTCGGTTGCGTTGTTAGACCCAGAAGTACATTAGGCAGAGTTCATTTAAGCGAGCCAGCGCATCGACTTGACCTTGACCCCCCACAACGACGGTGGCTTCTCTCTGCACGCTGCTCTGGTCCATTGGGCTGAATACCGTGTTCTAAATGTTGCGGACGAGCTGAGACGGGGGATACGGCGGGAATGCAGAGTCATGGGCGCCTCTTATTCGGGTACGTAACCGGGTCGGCCGATGACGCGCGAGGAGACTGTAACCGGCTGCGGGTGCGGGCTTTGGCGGGCGGACGGGCGTCGTCGTCGTCGAGAGCAGCGTTGGACGTCGGCAGCCGGCTCTCTGGACGATGCTGTCGAGTCAGAAAATCACAGTAAAAGATGGAGGTGATGGGGGCGCAGTGTATGAGATGGTTAGGATTGGTGAGCGAATAAACCGTGGCCGGTAGGAATCGGACGGACAGGCGATGATGACACAGCGCGGCTTATAGGCTCCTGTCAGCTCTCGAGTTTATCCTCCTCTCGAGCTCACACATACTCTCCTTCTCTCCCTCGCACCGTCTGGCCCGAGCTGACCGCCTCTCTCCTCTTCGCCCCATCCTCCCTACTCTCCCCCATCGTCCTGCGCCTGCTCGCATAGAGCTTGCGGCGTTCTCTCCCCGACTCCCTTTGCGGCAATGCCGTCCAAGTTCTCGGTCTGGTCTAATAAGCTCGCTGACTTTAGAGTCGAGTCTCTCTTCGCAAAGTCCAGAGAGCCGGGGCCTCCGCGCACCGTCTTCGTCAACGAGCCCCTTCCCGAGGACTACTATGACCACAAGCACCGTGTTAAGAAGGAGCATGTATACTGCTCGAATCAAGTCATCACTTCCAAGTACACTGTCATCACTTTCGTACCCCGCAACCTCCTCGAGCAGTTTCGCCGGATAGCGAACATCTTCTTCCTCGTCATCGCCATCCTTCAGTTCTTCTCCATCTTCTCCACCGTCTCTGCAGGTCTTGTCATCCTACCCCTCATCATCGTCATTACCATCACCGCACTCAAGGATGGCTATGAGGATATCAAGCGTCACCAGTCCGACCGGGCCGTGAACTATTCTCAGGTGCGTGTCCTCTCGGGCGGGGACTTTAGCAACGAGAACGCCATGGCCGCAAAGTCCAAGACGTTCGTCCGGGCGATGGTCCCCAATTTCAAGCGGAAACAGAAGAAGGGTCCCAGCGCCGGTGATGTAGAGCTCTTGCAGCACGGCGCTCCCCCAGAAGGCATCAACACGGACGGCGCGCAGCTCGAACAGATGCCAACAGTCACGGATGCCGGTGCTGAGAACGACGACGGCGAACCCATCGAAGAGGTCGGTGGCCTCTTCCATCATCACGGGGCGTCCCGCAGGCCTCACTGGAAGATGACCATCTGGGAGGACCTGCGCGTGGGTGATTTTGTTAGGATCATGGACGACGAGCCGCTTCCCGCGGACGTGCTCATCTGCGCGACGTCCGAGGACGAGAACGTTGCGTATGTCGAGACGAAGAACCTCGACGGCGAGACGAATCTCAAGAGCCGTAGCGCCTGTCCGGCACTCACGCATCTCAATACTGCCCGCGCATGCGCAGACAAGCGGAACGCGTTTCGGATCGACTGTGACCGCCCTGATACGAACCTGTACAAGCTCAATGCTGCGGTCTTAACCCCTGACGGCAAGAAGACCGCTGTGGATCACAATATGGTCCTACTCCGAGGTACGATACTGCGCAACACCCGGTGGGTTATTGGTGTCGTGCTATTCACTGGTGCGGACACGAAGATCGTGCTCAACTCGGGCGTCACGCCGAGTAAACGTAGCCGAGTCGAACGGCAGATGAACCCCCAAGTGTACGTCATATTTTAGGCTGTCTCACGACACGAGTTGGCTAACTGTCGAGATGCTGGTCCGCCGCTTACAGTTTCATCAACCTCGTCATCCTATTGGCGATGGCAACCGTTTGCGGTATAGTGGATGCTGTGCTTGAGCAGCATTACTTCCCTCTCAACGCGCCGTGGCTCTATGGTGACACACAAGGCGACGATAACGTGCACATCAACGGACTCACCACGTTCATTTTCGCGCTCATTACCTTCCAGAACATCATTCCTATCTCGCTGTACATCTCCATCGAGGGCGTGCGGACCTGCCAGGCGCTCTTCATCTACTTTGACCGGGAGATCTACTATGAGAAAACTGGACAGGCGACTCTCGCGCGCAGCTGGAACCTCTCTGATGATCTTGGCCAGATTGAGTACATCTTCTCGGACAAGACGGGTACGCTCACCCAGAACGCGATGGTCTTCCGTCAGTGCACTATCGGCGGACGCGTCTACAAAGGCGACGAGGTCGAGGGCGATGTCACCCCTGTCGGTGTTCTGCAGGATTCAAAGGCAGACGTCCGCTCGACAAGCTCTTCGCCTCCCTCTGCTAAGAAGTCGAACGCTTCCTCATCTTCCACTGAGGCCATCCCAGACCCCCTGACCGCAGGAGCTGTCAAGAAGGCCGAGCATGTGCTCGCACACTTCCACGACACGACGCTCCTGTCAGATATCGGCGCCGCTCAGCAGGCTGTATCTGGCTCCCCTGAGGACAGGCACGGGCGTATGCTCAATGGCTTCTGGACTGTCCTTGCCCTGTGCCACACTGCGCTCGTTTCCGTCGACCCTGACACTGGTGCGATTCAGTACAAGGCGCAGAGCCCGGACGAAGCTGCTCTCGTACAAGCTGCGGCCGACGTCGGTTTTGTGTTCAGAGGACGCGACCGTGAGGTGCTTACTCTGCAGACACCGTTCTCCCGGGACTCGAAGTACGAACGGTACGAGCTACTCAACATTCTCGACTTCACGAGCGCGCGTAAGCGCATGGGCGTGATCATCCGGAAGCTCGACGAAAATGGTGAACCAAGTGGGAAAGTATACCTGCTCATCAAGGGCGCGGACAACGTGATCATCGAGAGGCTCAGCCCTGGTCAGGATGCACTGGTACGCACTACGGAAGACCACCTTGCCGAGTTCGCAAGTGAGGGCCTGCGTACGCTTACCCTAGCGTATAAGATCATCCCAGGTACGTCTCGCACGCATACATGCCAGTCTTCCAAACTCATCTTGTTTGACAGAGGACGAATACGAGGAGTGGGCTCAGCGGTACCACGCGGCCACGGTCTCATTGGACAATCGCGAGGAACAGATCGAAGCCGTCTCGGAGGAAATTGAGAATGGGCTTATCCTCCTCGGCGCGACAGCCATCGAAGACCGTCTTCAGGACGGCGTGCCCGAGACGATTGCGGACCTCAAGGAGGCAGGTATCAAGGTTTGGGTTCTGACAGGGGACAAGCTCGAGACCGCGATTGGTATGTCGTCTGCGCACGTTTGCCTGGTCCCGGACGTGAGAAGCTGACCGAGTTATCGTCCTGTAGCGATTGGCCACAGCACGAACCTCATTGGGCGCGAGGACAACATCATTATCATCCGCGGGGGCGGTGAAGGCCAAACCCCGGTGTATGGGCAGATGCTCAAGGCCGTGGAGGACTTCTTCCCCGAGAGTGGTATCATGCAAGATCCAGAGGTCGGCATGGACGAGAACGCGACAGGCGGATACCCCCTACAGCGTGTAAACACCGGCGTGTCCTCGCTCGTCGGACACAACAACGGCGAGCGCCCGGGCGGATTCGTGCTCGTCATTGACGGGACGGCTTTGACATACGTGCGTATCATTCCCAGCATCATCGTTAGATCTTCCCACATCTTTCATGTTGCGGTTTCGTTATGGTGTTATGGTTCGAGCGTGTGGAAACTGACGACTTGTTCATACAGGCGCTGGGAGACGAGAAGCACAAGCATCTTTTGCTGCGGCTTGCGATGCAATGCGAGGGCGTCATTTGCTGCCGGGTGTCCCCGCTGCAGAAGGCGCTCGTCGTGAAGCTCGTCAAGGACGGCGTTGGCGCCATGACGCTCGCGATCGGCGACGGTGCGAACGACGTGAGCATGATCCAGGCCGCGGACGTCGGCGTCGGTATCTCGGGCGAAGAAGGCTTGCAGGCTGTCAACTCGTCGGACTATGCGATCGCGCAGGTACGTGTCAGCATGCATACATCCATTTCGCGCGCGCATACCCGGTCTGTCCGCCATCCGCGGGCAGACGTGGGATGCCGACGCGGGGTCGTGCAATCTCTCGGATGTGTATGCTGACGTGGGCCGGTCTGCGCAGTTCCGGTTCCTGAAGCGGCTGTTGCTCGTGCACGGACACTGGTGCTACGCCCGGAACGGTAATATGTGCGTGTGCTCCATGTGTCTATATCTCCGCTGACTGTGGGTTGCTGACGTGCTCGTTTTGGCCTTGGGGGACGCAGGATTGTCAATTTCTTTTACAAGAACATGATCTGCATTGGCGTGCTCTGGTGGTTCCAGATCTACTGCGCGTGGAGCAGTCAATAGTGAGTGTCGTCTCGCCGGGCTACCCGCGCCTGTGCAGTGTGTGATGGTTTGGCTGACTGGGACTTGCGCTTGTCAGTGTGTTCGACTATACGTACATCCTGTTCTGGAATACGTTCTGGACCATTGCGCCCGTCATCGGCATTGGTCTGTTCGACCGGATAGTTGGTGCGTGACCCCGCCATCCTGCATCTCATAGATCATTTCGTGCTCATAGAAGACACTTCAGATGATCATGTGTTGATGGCGATGCCGGAGCTGTACCGTCACAGCAGGAACCACGAGTACTTCGGCACTAGGCTGTTCCTCATCTACATCTTCGAGGCCGTTTGTCAGGTATGTCTTGTTGGGAGCGTATGTATCGTGGACCACTCTAACCCACATGTGTCCAGTCTGTGGTCATCTTTTTCCTCATCTTGTACAGCTACACGTCCACTTCGGCTCGTTCGGATGGATATGATGTCGCTGAGTACGAGTTCTCGACCGTAAGCATCACTTGCTGCAATGCAAATCGAACAGTAGGCTAATATATCACTTCTCTAGAACATCGCCATTTCGGCTGTTATGGCCGCCAATCTATTCAATGGACTAAACACGCATGTATGGACTGGCTGGATCTTCTTTGCCGTCGCTCTGGGTATTGTACTCGTATGGGCATATACTGTGAGCTGGGAAATTCACTCTCCCCAGTGTCGTTACTCATCATCGTCCTTCGTAGGCTATTTATTCGCTCATCTCGCCAGGATGGACACCAACACGTGTGTACGGAAATGACCATTATCTCTTCCGCTCGCCCCTCTTCTGGTTCACAATCCTCTTGGTTGTTCTGCTGTCCCTCCTTCCTCGCTATCTCGCCAAGGCATACAAGATGTCCTTCATGCCGAACGACCTGGATCGCGCACGGTACATTCACAAATTCGACCCGAACCACGATTTCTCGAAGGACAGGCATGGTGGCCTCGCGAACGTCAGCGTCTCCAGCACAAGGAAACGTGGTCTTGGCCGACACAGGCCGTATCTCTTCCATGCGAGCCGAACTGACATGTCGACTGGCCTGCGCTCAGTCAACCGCGGCTTCGACTTCGCGACCGAGGAGAACGGCGTTGCTATGCAGCGGATACAGAGCCATCTGTCTGAGCGGCATCAAGCTGCGCCGGTGCCCAAGCGCAAGCGGAACCCATCCGCGCTCATGCACTCGTTCTCGTTGCGACGTACATTACGGCGGAAGAAGCACTCGTCGCATCCTAACGACGAGCCTTCGTATGGGTCGATCGGGTCACCACCGGACTCGCCGCCGCCCAACCTCAGATGATAGCGCTCGCTTGATCGTCTACATGCTCATGCCCCCCATGCCCCTTACCCCTACCCTCTACCCTCCACGCCCCCGTCTCGCCTGTGCCCTACGGACCCACCTCACCTTATATTTATACTGCGCCACTAGCTAATCGTCACGCCTGCCCTCACGCTCCTTCTCCGTCCTACCCCCCAATCCATCTTGTCTTACTACACCGCGGCCCGTCGTCTGTATCCACCACTGTCAGCTTTCGTAGATTTGGCGCTCTGCCTTCCTGCCTCATCCCCCGATCACGTTTCCCTCGGTCGCCTCATCTTCCGCATCTCGCCCCTACCCCTACCCCTACCTCCCGCCTCTACCCCTGCATCGAAATCCACCTCGAACTCCCAACCCCCATCTCGCCTCATCCCATTCTCTCCATCTCCTCGATGTCTTCTTGCGAACTCAGTGTTCTGGCTCCTCATTATCTATTTCACGCAATTTTACGATGGTTACGTCGACACTAGCACATGGATTAACCAAAGTTCTAATCAAGTGTATTTGTGCTCTCCCATGTGGACGGACGGACGGACGCTGGCTGCTTCAGACTTCCTTTTTGTGCTCCTTGTTTGTGTGCTGATGGTAAGACCATCAAGAGGTTATGGTTACGTTAGTTGTGTTGGCAGCTTGTGCACCGGTTTTGTGGGTCCTTGGGTTCTATCCGCGAACCTTAGCTAGAAGCAGGTGAAGCACTCGCGCGCTGACGAGCAGTATCCACAGGTTGCAGTATGTTACGGTGTTGGGGAGTGAATACGCCGTCAGGTATGGAGAGAACGGTCATGTTCGAGTGTTCAAATGCGCGCGCTGATTGTTGTTTAGAGCCGTCTTGGGCCTTATGGATGTTCGGCCCACAGGGAACTCTTGTGGCCAGGGGTACCTACGCATAGGCTCAATAGCCATCGCTCAACTGTCTCTCCGCGACCTGTATCGCGCCTCCCGTTCACTTGTTCGGTCTTGACGTGCCTCCCGGACTTCTCACTCCAACACCATACCGCAACATGGTCAACAAGACGGGCAAGAACGGAGTCGACAACGGCATCGGTAAGTGCGAGGCTCTCCCGGCGCCTTCACAGGATGTCGACGAGCAGGGGCTAAACGGCTCCCAACGCTCCTCAGTCCCGTCGGATGCTGTCCTGGCCGAGGCGCTGTGCCGCTACGCCCGCGAGAAGCTAACGACCCAACAACGCATCGAGCGACTCAGAGTCGAGCTCGGGTATTACATCAAGTGAGTGCCTCCGTTTGGCCCTCGGGTTGCCACTGAAGCCGTGGTGGCCAACTGCTTATCTCCATAATTGCAGGCGGACCAAGCTCCAGGCGTTGCAGCGGAAGTTCCGCACGCCCTCTGTGCGCCGGCCGTACCCTCCCGAAAATCGTCGAGGAGCTCGTCCGGGACAAGGTCGTCCAGCTGAACGACCACACGAAGGGCCCGGAGACGATCGTGAAGCTCCTGGCGGACGAGGGGAATATCGTACCGCGGTACGTTGGGTTCCTTCGACCTGTGTTACGCATATCATTGTACTTAACGGGTGTCTCAGCTCTCTCGTGAGGAGCATCATACACAAGATCGATCCTGAAGGCGCGGCGTTGCGGGACCACAGTGGGCACCTGACGGGCCGGATGAAGAAGACTCGCGATTCTGGCCCGTGTGTCCCCGTATAAGCGTCGCCTTGGCCAATCTTCCCTAAATGCAGCTGAGGCCGGACTAGTCTGTGGTATTCGTCGCGTTACATGGTATCTATGAGTGTGTGATGCAGATAGGTGGGGGCTCTGAGAGATCGAAGCAGTTCGACTGCCCGTGCAGCTGGGCACACGTAAATAAACAGAAAAGGAGAAGTATTGCATAGCTCTGTGCTTGGTGCGTCCGCTTGGGTCCCTGGCACTTGGCCATTGAAACCCGGGAATCCACCCTCTGCGTAGATGTATCTGCTGCCTTTGAACGACGTGTATTGCGTTAACCAAGCCTGTCAATCACAGCCGACGAACACTTCATCTGGACTGCTCACCGTCTCATGAGAGTCGATGACGACATGTGGTATGGGATACGCCGGTGTGTTTGGTTCTGGCAGCGTAGTATGTGATGGATCTCTTGGTACGCGATCGTCAACTGCGGCATCATGTTCGTTGCTGTTGCACGGCGGTAAACTACCCAGAGTCAGGTTGACCCGTCAGCTGACTTTACAATTGCCCTTACTTACCTGGAATTGACACGGGATGGCGCTGGTGTAAGTGGATGCATGTTGCCCATTGTGGGTGACGATGTGGCTCCCATTAGCTGTGTCTGCGACTGTCGATCTGTGTGTCTTTCGAGGTCATTGAGCTGTTGAGTAGGTCAGCCATCATGCTGAGTAGACAGTATTTATACCAATCCGAGACGGAAGCAGCGATGTTCTGGATATCCGCATCTCGCTCACGCTGCTGGCACGGCGATACATGAGTAGACCGTACGTAAGATCTACGGGGCGTGGAGCATAGAAATAGGCCTCAGAGGGTAGTTTCCAGTGAGCCCTGGGGCATGTAGTAGTGACAGACCCTCGGGATCTGGATATCCGGATAACCCTGCGCGCAAGGCTCTTGATCAAGGAGCCGAGGTAAAGCGGGCAGCTGGCCCAGGCGAGTTCACCCAGCTGACGATCTCATGAACCTGGTGATAGACACTGTACAATATAGCTTTCAGTGTTCGCCGGTATACTGTAGGCAGTGAGTCCGAGCCATTGAAGGCTCTGGCTACTTCAAGAGTCCCCGTCACCACGCACATGCGGGGAGGCTCAGGGCGATTACGGATCATGGTTTAACTCCCGGGCGCCTGGGACTGACGCACTCTTACGCGTCAACGCCGTGAGTAGTGCGGCCAGGGCCACTACTGTACTCTGTTCTAAATCGTGGGCTACTACTACCACACGAACGGCGATTTGAACGCGGGAACCATGTCAAATGTAAGGCATTACATATTGCTCCCAGATATTTTATGGCATTCGAAGACGCTGTCAACATCATAGTCTCGAAACCCGTGCGCTAAGCTCTGCCAGAGTCCTGGGAACTTCTGAATTCTTGTCACATCAGATATCCAACGGTGGTACGGAGAGAGCCGGTATACATCCGCCATTCGCTCAAAGAGCATAGTATGCATGGAAGTCTTCACTGGCTCGCTACATGGACGCACACCCTCTTTGGCGGCCCTAGAGCGGCACGAACTCCGTATCGTACAGCGAGCGTCAGGTAGGATGATACACACCAATAAAGTACTATAGACATTCCACCAAGCATGCGCGGGATTCAACTGGCTGCGGCAGACTCAGGTAAGCCAAACTAACACCCAGTCGTCACCCAGTCGGCATTGTTTGTGAGTGTGGGTCCACATGCCAGGTCCGGATTTAGGAGGTTCTCGGGTACGAGCCTTGACTAAGACCCGGAGGATTCGGTGTGAGGATATCCTCGAGCTGATAGACGCAGGAACTGATGAAGTCCAGGGTTCGCATATGAGTTCAAGTAAGCATAGTAGAGTACATGTGCAAAGCGGTGCGGAGAATAACTTAGACAGAGAGAGCGAGAACATAGATCATGAGAGACAGGCGCGTTCAGCTGTCGCCCACCCGACCGCGTTGTTGCCTATATCGGATATAGTTGGTATTATACGACTGCTCCCAGGACACGACGATTAGGTCACGTTCAGCAATCGTGATACGCACAGGCCTTTGCTCGGACATGCTGGAGAGAGGGATCATATCAGTCGCATGTACCCAGAACGTAGAGTGTGCTGACCACTTACCGGAAGCCACGCTGCGCCAAAGTTCCTCGTCCCTCATACGACCTGCGAGATGGGCTCGAGTCTGATGCGGGTTGGCGCAGATCGAGGTCCCAGCTGCAGGCCCCTCGCGGGACATGCGAATCTCCTGTAATCTTCCACGCACGTATTGCAGATTCTTCGGCAGCGTATTCGAGGAACAGACATTCCGTCCCATGCACGCCATAGTCACCGAGCCAGAGACCCTCGATCGACTCCGGTCGCCATTGCGGCGATGCGGGGTCGTCTCCTTCGAGCATAGGCTGACGAAGGGGGTAATAGCGCGGTACGACCGCCTTGTATTCGCTGCTGAAGTAGTGAGGCGGGTTATGCAAGTCCGGGATGCGCACGTCGGATTGTTGACCATTGGGTGGAGGAAAGAACGCGATAGCAGCAGGCTTCTGGAGACCGGGGACGTACTGGAGAGTAGTAGGGCGGATGTACCACCTATCTGTGTTCTCCATGATCGGAGGCGGGTCCGCCTCCTGTGGTAAGCGTGGGACACCTCGGTTAGCGTCATACCAGGGCGCGGACGCGAGCATCTCCGGAACCACAACCTGATCCGCATACCATCCTCCTAGCTCTAGCGTCAAGGACGTGGGAGCCATGACATGGAGCGAGGGTGTCGCCAATCGTCCATCGCCGTCCATGCGTACCCATGGTGGTGGTATACCGTTGTGGACGAGGAAACCAAGATCGCGCTCGGAGCGGACATGCCAGCTGATTTGGACGTCGTTGGCGGTCTTGAGCGTGGACTTCTTCCAGGGTATGAATCCGATCTGCATGAACTCCAGGTACACTGGGTAGTACGGGCGATGTGCGCTGGCCCTGCTCGAGAACTCCCAGACGTCGCCAACGATGATCGGCTCGCCGCGGCGGAGCCACTTGTCAGGTACGATACGAAACTCGACAATGTTTCCTTTGAACGGATAATCGCTGCACCACAAACCCAGGAGAGCGCCATACCGGTGCAGAAGGCGGCCGTAGATGATCCGGAAGGAACGCTTGCGGAACACGCTAGTGTCCGTGATGCCGTATGGGGCGCAGAAGATATACCAGGTGGAATCGTCGTCAATGAGGGGGTAGTAGAGCTTGCGAGAGATGCGCAGGAAGTTCAGCACGTCAACGGCGGAAAGCCTCGTGAAGATCTCTCGGAGGACGTCGTAAGGGAGGTCGAAGACCGAAGGCATGATTAATCCAAGAAAGCGGGAGTACCCTATCTGCTCTCGGATAGCGCGGTATTATGAGAACAAGCCATTGCGAGGGTATGAACTTCAACACACCTTACATCCAAGCTACCATGAGGCTTCCGTGCCCTGCTCCGAATGTCAGACCGTGCGTCATATGTTATGGCCGTGAAGCAAGCGTACCCTGGTACGAAACAGACTGATCTCACAGACTACACCGAGTCACACGTCCGATAGGAGAGAGACAGGAGCTCAGGCCATTGACAAATCCCCCGTGGCACAGAGGGGGGTGGTGGAAGGGATCAGAGTTACGAGGACCGTTCGTTCCGTTCGTTCACGGCAGGCAGGCTCCTCCGAATCTCTCGAAATGGAAACCAATCCTGGCACAGGGCGAGGACCATGGGAGTGTCTCATCATCAATACTGATAAACAACACTACATATTTTGCATGTAACCTTCGATAGCTCAGTTGGAAGAGCGTGAGACTGTAATGGGATATCCGGTCATCTCAAGGTCGCTGGTTCGATCCCGGCTCGAAGGATTCCTTTTTGCGGTCCTCGATATCCATGGCGAGAGGAGGACCACGAAGCTGAAAGTCATTCAAAATGCTGCCCGTTCCGGTACTCGAGAAACGTAATTTCACCTTGAGACTGCAGTAATTTTAGCTGGTGAGCTGGCCGTTCACGTTGTCAGCTCGTGCGATTACACGTACAAGTAGAGTACATATCCGTATATGAAGCGTCCGATATATGCCAAAACGTCAAGAAATACATGTAGCGCTATGACTACGGCGTCCATCAAGAACGTCTCCACCACCTGCGCTGTTTCGAGGGAGGGGAAGGCACTTCGACGCGCGTTTGACAATATGGGCATCGTCCAGACTTCTGTGTCAACCATGGGTCGATGCATTCCTTCTATTGGATCGAGGAAGATATCTAGGTTCAGTGTACGTCCCATGCTTCCACCATGCGTTGCACTTACGTGGTATGCATGTCCACAGCCCAAGAGGCGCAGCGGTTGAGGGGCATCCCCGCTCTCCGCGTCTGCCCTCTCCACTGTACCAGCATCTGCTGGGTGCGGGGCCTCCACTTCGACCTCTTCGATGTTCTGCCCTGTCCCACTTGCGTCTGGCGAACGAGGCAAAACGGCGGTCATCTCGTGCGCCTCGCCCTCCCCCTCAGCTGATGGTTTTGAGCCTAGCTTCCGAGGCGCTTCAAAATCGCACAGGCAGATCGTACACGTCGCCTTGTTCTCCGGGAGGCGAACGAGCGGGTACGGTGCCGGCTCCCACATCGCCTCCCAAGCGTCAGGCGTGCCCAGTGGGCCGAAGATGTTGAGAGCGCTGGCTTCAAGAGAGGCGTGCTCCTCCTCTTGTTGGTGCTTGGGCTTGAACATGATGAAGCGCTTCTTCTTTGGTTTATACGGGTGCGAAGTCATCTTCGGTATAGATGACATGAGAGAATGTGCCGGAGGCGGGGGCGAGATTGGAGAGGTCCCATCATCTCCTGGTGGGGGCGGAATGTATAGCACCAAGGGAATGCGGTCCACTTCGGCCTGTGAGAGCTTCCCAATGGTAGGTTGACCCGCTCGCCTTCGTGCCATCGTCACTCTGAGAATCTACGGAGCAGCTCAGCGACCTTCATTACGAGCATCAAGTGTACGGAGAAAGGACGTACAGATAGTACTGCGTTGATCACAATACGGATGTAGATGATGAGCAAGATTGCTACAGTGAGCGCAGAAACCGTCGGTGCTGCAGTACGGCAGTGACTGTCACGCTCTATGCTCAACAGTAATGCGATGAAGGACCACACGAGCGTCAAAGCGGGGCTGAGCTTGATTAGACTGCAAGGTTTGTGAGTAGTTGCTCTATGCGAATGAGAGTGGATACTCACAGTATGTGCATCGCAATGACGTTCATAGGGCAAAGATAGTCGGTTGGGGAAGGGGGAGTAGGGTCTGCAGCAAAGGTAGCGGCTTCGAGGTCGATGTTGCCCTGGGTATCCAATGGGGGTTGTGCCCGTTGGGAATTCGCGTCGTTCTGCCTTCGCCGACTGCGGCAAACGTTAGTGGAGGAGTCAACAATAGCGATCTCACCAGCTTACAGTAGAACACGTTTCATCCATCTGGCCCAAAAGTACAGGTAGCACACCATAACGACCCTCGCAAGCCATATGAGGTTCAAGATGGCCAAGTCTGAGCACGCGCCAAATTCGGACTGGCCAGGATGAGAAGGCTCCGGACTCTTGCGTGAGGCAGAATATCCTGTCAAGGCAGCGATGACAATAATCTATCAACGTTCAATAGAGAATCAACCAGTGTCCAGCACAGTACATAGAAACCACAGCGAGCTTTCCATCGCGTAGTGGGGTGAACGTACCTGAGAGACGGCAAGACTGAAGAATATGAAGAGGCTCACGGATCGCCTCCGCGCCCTACGCTCAGCTTCTGTACCGGCAAATCCGAGGAATAGTAACATCCTCCTCCAAGGATGGAAGTGAAGTCTCCGAGTAGTCTGTGTTTCATCCGCTCCTGTCGCCTCTTGCTGCTCCGGAGGATCGTTTGGTCGGAGCGCCTGAGGAGCCGCGACGTTGTCCGCAGGCATAGTAGCCTCGGTTGGTGGAGGTATGTCGGACATCACTGCACGGATGCTAGAACCGCCGTCCATGGATGTGAGGACGAGGAAGGGGTCATGGGTGGAAGTGGCGGAGAGTGTGTAAGGACGGGGAAAGTGTCATAGTGATTGAGAAGCTCGCCGTTCTCGGCCTCGGCTGCATCGCTTTCACGGCCGTTCGGCGTCTAATGGAATAGCCACCGTCCTGACCGCTAGCGCTGGTAACCCTCTCTGCGGACTGCGGCCACGCAGGCTGGAACAAGTCCAAGGACGCTAGCTAGCGCAGCTGCTAGAGCGGGACTACTGCGATCTTTGTGCCGGCGTCGGATGCATTGATCATCTTTCCGAGTTCGTCCGAGTTCAAGATGGTTCATACTATTGTACGTACGTTCGAATACATCAGACCACTTCCCAACTACCTCAACTTAGCGTGACCTTTGACACTGACATTCGCACTTCAAAAACTTCCAGAAACTCCACCTCACTTTCCCCGGTACCTCAACCGCTTTCTGACAATACGGACAACGCCCCGACTTCTGCGTAAGCCAAGGGTCAATGCATTCCTTCTGAAAAAAGTTAAAACCAGACTTGCATTAACAGAGGTCAGACACGAAAATGCAGGTACACGTACATGGTAGACATGCCCGCAGCTCAGCTGCCGTAGCAGCGGAGGCGTACTCATGACTTCGTCTACTGCGTGATGTCCGATATCTTCTTCGGATACATGTCCCACTTCAACACCTGACCGTACACCCTGAGCCGCAACAGCGCCAAGCCCGCTGGAATCCGTGAAGTCGCACAAACATATCGTGCACTTGGCCTCGTCTTCAGATAGGGTAACATAAGGGTAAGTCGCATCATGGGTCACAGCCGGGGGCCTCCCAGCCAGGTTGAGTAGAGGTGTTGCTTCCATATCGTCCTCAATATCTGACGAACTCTCTAGGTTGAGGAGAGGTGTCGCCTCCGTGCCATCTTCAGCGTCGGGCAGCCGTGACGAAGCATTCGGGTTGCGGACCGTACGGAAGACGTCGACTTGCCTGCTGTGTTTTGGGCGCGTTCGGCTAGGGGAGATAACAGCGGCCGGCCCCCACTGCGTCGGCACCACGACGTGCTGCGAGAGATCGGCGTCGGAGGGAGGAGCGCCGCAATCGGCAGCGCGGTAGACCACCAATGGGATGCGGTCAACTGCAGATTGAGAGAGTGGAGCGACCGAGGGCAAGCGCGATCGTATTCCACGTATGAGATCCTGGAGTGCCTGGTAACAGACATGGGACGTCAGAGGTCGTATCAAACTCCGGCCCAGACGCGTCAGACGTACCGAGCTGAACATAAATCCGAAGTACACCATGAAGGACACGTTGACAGCGATGAGAATAATACTCGCAAGTAGGAAGACGTGAGGGGATGTTGACCGGCAGTGTTCCACACGAGCCCACCACGTCGATAGCGTGATGACGTTCAAGACCCACGTCACAAGCGGGGACAGGGCTACGAGTCTGGAAAAGAACGGTGAGTCGAATCATAAGATGTCGTTCTCAGCGAATATCAATTAACCTCAGATGGATCAATATGTTCAGCGGGCTAGGGAGCAGCTTCTTCAGCTCTTCGTCGGACAGTCTACGCCCCGCAGTGGTGGCATCCGTATGCTCAGCTTGGGTACCATCTGCAAGAGCCGCATCGAGGTTTGGCGATCGTGCTTGTTGGAACTTCCTCAATCGTCTGGTAATCACAACCAGTTGGCACGAAAGCTCGTTCCGATGCCAATGTAAGACTCACATGACCTTCCGCCTCAGCAAATAGGCCCAAAGCAAGAAGTAGCCGATATACGCAGGGCGCAATAGCCATAGGACGTTGACGACAGCAAGCTCGGGACACGCTCCGAGCTCTGACTTTACACCGTGCTCCTTATCCTTGTTGATAGCCCCGAGCACGGTCAGCACCGCGGTGAGTGGTATCTACAGAAACGAAACCCAAAGTGAGACTGGATTGGTTGAACTACACGGCGATTGGTCAACGTACCTGTATTGCTGTAATCACGTAGAATATGACCTCGCTCACTATGAGCCACCGATTGTTGATCTTGCCCGGAACGTACTGCACCGGGCCTATGTACACTGCACACACTCTGGCGAAGTACCACGGGGCAAGAGTAAGCCTACGCGGCGGATCCGGAGAAGGGGTCGATGCAGTGGCGGTAGTATTGTCAGGCTGTTGCCCCGGAGCATCGTCTCTGCCCAACGTTTCCGCGGTAGTTGACGGCGCGTCCAATCTCGGCTTAGAGTTGTGGATCGTAGCCTCAGAATAGGGTGGCGGTGTTTCTGCTGCCGGCGAGGTCGGTGCAGAAGTCAAGTCTATGAGGGGCTCACGTTCGTCTGGATCCATGATAAGGGAGAAATACTGGCGAGGGCAGAGAACATGAGCGTGCGTACCCACATACTCCGAGTCGACCTATTCGATATATATGCACTGGCGAGACTGCCCGCACCGCCGCGCCGAAACAGGTCATAATGGCGCTAATTGAGTGCCTGGTGCTGCCGAGGCACTATCGAAGCAGTGCTCTACCGTGTCCGCTGTGAGAGCGCGGGCATAGCTGCGAGCAACGCGTGTGCCCATATGAACGAGACTCGGAGATGCAAAGAGACGCTAGTTGGGCTTAGGGACCATGCACTGGCAGTGCTCAAATACGGTAGTTATGACTTGCACGCTGAGCAGCAAAACATATATACACCGGTTCAGCCCTGGAAGGTCGTATTTCCCATGCGAGATCCGGCAGGGAATATGCTCTTCTCTCTAGTAATCCTGTAGCATACGCAAGTTCAAGGCCACTTACCAGCCCTTGACTTAGCTTAATCTGCGATATCCGTACTTCAGAATCCTCCAGAAACTCCACTTCACCACCGTCCCCGGTATCTCGACCGCTTTCTGACAATACGGACAACGCCCCGACTTCTCTATGAGCCACGGGTCAATGCACTCCTTCTGGTAAACAACCGCATTTGCGTCAACAAGTATAGAATACGGAGTCAGCGAGCGCACGTACATGATAGATATGCCCGCAGCTAAGACGCCGTAGCAGCGCCCCATGTCCAGGTTCGTCCGATCGGGTTGGATCCGAGTCATTCAAGCGTATCAACTGGACGTCAAGTTCTGTAGTGACTGCGAGGCCGCTCGAGTCCGTGAAATCGCAGAGACAGATCGTGCACTTCGCTTCATCGTCGGGCACAGTGATATACGGGTAAGGTGAATCCTGTACAGGTGCCACAGCAGCCGACGAGCCCTCGGCAAGATCGATCAGAGGCATTCCCTCTGGGTTCTCCTCGACATCCGATGGCCCCTCCAGGTTGAGCAGAGGCGTCTCTTCCGTGCCGTCTTCGACGTCTGGCAGCCGCAACGGCGGAGCCATTGGTTTGGGGAAGACTCGGAACAGCCCAGACGGCTGCAAGCGATTCTTCGGATGCGTTTGACCAGGAGATGTCGTAGTCGCTGAGTCACGATGTGAGATGCTGGCTTCGATGAGAGGTACGTCGCAATCAGCAGCACGGTATATGACCAAGGGGATGCGGTCAAGTGCGGCCTGAGAAAGTGGGACAACTGAGGGCAGGCGCGATCGTAAGGTGCGCATGAGATAATCGACTCCCTGGAAGGATGGATCAAGGTTAGACTTTACATCAAATGAGTCGAGGAATCACGTACCCTGTAGAGTAGGGTACCCCAGCTATACACCATGATCCGCAGATTGACAACGCTGACAATGACGGCCGTAAGCAGATAGATGTGCGGAGATGTTGATAGACAGTGGTGTCGGCGAGCTAACCACGTCGGTAGTGTGATAAAGTAGAGGATCCATGTCAGAAGCGGGGCCAGGGCTACAAGTCTGTGAAGCTAAAATGAGCTAACCATAGGAACGTCCTGTCAGCAAACCCGTACCTCATGTGGATCAAGATGTTCAGTGGGGTAGGGAGGAGCTTCTTCATGTCTTCATCAGACAGCCTCTGTCCCGGCACTGTGGCTTCCGTACGCTCATTTTGAGCACCATCTGGAGGGTCTCCATCGACATCCGATGACTGGGACGCAGCGGTGACCAGGCGTACTATATTCAAACGTCTATCGTGACTGGTTAACACACGCGCCCGGTTCAGTTTTCACGGTGGACTCACAAGACCTTCCGTTTGAGCCAATGAGCCCAAAGCAGGAAGTAGCCAATATATACAGGATGCGACAGCCAAAGAATGTCGACCACTGCAAGCTCGGGACACGCTTCAAGCTCCGACTTGACTCCGGTTTCTCGATCCCTGTTGGTGGCTCCGAGATACATTAGCACTGCGGTAAGCGCTATCTAGTACGCCAAGCGAACAGGAAACGTGCTCAGTACAGTATACACAGTAATTGGCGTGATTAGCCATCGTACCTGCCCTAGTGCGGTGATGAGGAAGCCGACCTCACACACGATGAGCCATCGGTGGCTGATCTTGCCTGGTATGAATTCCGCACGGCCTATATAGACTGCTCTCACTCTGGCAAAGAACCATGGGGCAGGAACGATCTTGCGTGGTTGCGAGGCAGCTGAACTAACCGCGGGAGGATCGTTGGGGCTGGGCTGTCCTGTAGGAGCCTCAGGCTGAGAGACATTGTCGCGCGACGTATCTGGTACGGATGATATCGGTCGTATGTCCGGGCCCTGCAGGGTGTGCATTCGAGCCTCGAAAGACGATAACGGTGCTTCTGCCATTGGCAGTCCTGGCGCGGCCTCCAAGTCTATGAGGGTTTCGTTCATGACATGTGAGGACCAAGGTTGATAAAGAAGAGTACTGAGACTCACGACATACGGAATTCTATAGGCACCCCGCAGCCCTGCTTCAAATAGACTTGTGATGATCAGTAATCACGAGCGCTGTTGCCCATGCGGGGCACACAGCACTATCAAGGCGGTGCGGCCTTGTGTCCATCGTGAGAGCGTGTGTACCTCTCACGCACGTGCTGAGACGCAGACGTAGCGTGTAACTCTGTGTATGAGGGTCTGCCTCAAAGTGTAGGTTTCGTAGAGGCTTATATAATAGCACCATACGACAACCTAGATGAATGGAAGTCATAGTACAAACTTAAAGGGGAGAGCTGAGCCTGAGCACATCACGGTCAAGGTCCAAGCACGGTAGTCTAGCGCCCATCTTGAGGGCACTGTACAGTATGGGCGCTTGTCACGGTGCCGCTCGACTGCAGACACGACTCAGCTTGAAGTCGTGCAGCGGGCGTTGGTTCTGAGTGCAACCACCATAACGGCATGGATGCCTTGTGAGTGACGAAGGTACGATCTGAAAAGCTCTGTTGCTATGGATATCGCTCACAAGCTCTTGCAGGTCGAGGGAGTGCTGTGTACGAACTTCGAAGAGCGGGAACGCGACTAGCGGCACTCTGCATCTCACCGCACACCATCCGATCGTTCATTATAGCGAAAAGGGGAGGGAGGAGATGTAGGTCAGTCTAAGCTAATATGAATGCAGGTATTAGCTAACAGTCTCTTCTGCTATGTGGACATTCGCAGGTTCCGTGCCCTCTCATATCGCTCGTGCCTCGGATGCCCATGACTTTGCAAGGCTATTTCCCCTTGACGATACACAACCGCATATTCGAGACAGTGTTCCTGTCCTTGACGACATAGCAGGATGCGATGAACGTGTTCGATAGCGTCAAGGAACTTACGGTCGCAAGTGAGCATCTAGGTCTTTGTGCGCTATAGGCGCTATACTGATATTGACCAATCTCTCCGAAAGCCTCGGTGAACCATATGCGTTCTTCTACGACACGAACCACCGTTTACCATAATCAACGGATGTTCAATATACTCCCTGCGCGCCGCGCGAAGAGTTCCTGCGCGTGGGCATCGGCACGCGCTCCAAGGCCTGACGCTTCACCGACATTAACAAGGATTACTCTGTGCGTCTCCGTCGCACGTCCGATCCCCTCTTCTCTTGATTCACGCCTCAGGATTTTTAGTTCTCTCCGACGTACCCTCTGCGCCTCGTCGTTCCGACCCGAATTAGCGACACGACGCTACAATACGCCGCCACGTTCCGCAGTAAATGCCGAATACCTGTCCTCACCTACCTGCATTGGGCGAACTACGTACGTGAGCCCGCACCACATACTCTTTTGCCACTAGTCTGAAACGCTACGTTGGCGTGCCACAGGGCTCGATTACGCGCTCTAGTCAGCCCATGGTGGGGCTGGCGGACAATCGCTCGATCCAGGACGAGGAATTGATTGAAGCCGTCTTCCAAACGTATCACAACCCCCTGAGTTGCGCGTCGGCACGGGTCCGGCGTATGACGCGACGATGACCAACCTGGTCGTTAATGCCCGCTCAAGGACGAATGCAGCATGTTTTTACGGAGAAGAACCTCGCCGTATCCGCAAAGTGCTCTAATTGGCGAGCTTCTAACCGCGTCAGAGACTCGATGGACGCGGACCCCCAGTCTACGCCCCAATGACACATCGTCGACAGTCTCAGAAACGCCCATTCTGAACCAGTTACTCCTCCACGTACTCCATCTCCCCGTATCCGGACCGTGCGCACATATTCCCCGCGGGCCACCGCGTCCTCTCAGGCTGGTGCAGAGATCTCTTCGTCTAGAGGGATGCAGGCGTTATGGGGCCAGGTCTCTTCTAACGCTACAGTAACATTCTCTGCAGTGCAAGACGTGCGGTCTCGCGAAGGACCTACGAGGATTATCGATAGCGGGTGAAGGAGTAGGCTCGGGACGCGGTAGAGAGCTCGCGTCGCGAGAAGAAATTTGTGCCTGGGGAATAGGTGGTGACGATAATTGTTCCTCTTCTCCGCGAAGGGCCCCGTCTTATCTGTGGATGTACGCCGGGTCTTGTGGAAGCATACTCAGCCCTTGGCCTAATGTCTATACGGGCTGGCGTGTCAATTGCAGTGGATAATGCTTGTTGCGTCCCTTCTAGTTGATCAAGCGTGTCGGCATGTAAGTAGGGATGAAACATCGTTGCTATGGATTGCGGACTGTGTATATTCGACAACTTCTAGATACATTGGCATTTCAAACACGTAGTAGGCGGTTGTGCAGGCAGCTTTGTATGGTGGACACCGGGGAGACATCTGTATCACTATGGCTGTCGTACAAGCTAGTGTGACAGTTCACCTTCGTCATTCACAATCAACCCTACGCCGGGATGGTAGAATTTGGCCCAGGGTCCCAGCACCGTCTCCACATTGAATGGCTTCCAGGGTCCGTTGTGCCTGTCGGTGCATCAGAAATGTAGCCGGATTTACTTAGTACTAGGATTCGCATACCGCAAGGAAGGAGTAAACTCGTGGATATTGAAGTGCCATTGTATCTCCATCTCATCACACCCCAAGATCGTCTTCACGCGCGTGAACACATTGTCAATCACCTTCTTCGCATCGCCAGTCTGGGACTCGATATCGGGCCAGGAATGTTTGGGGTGCAGAGTCAGGACGCCGCATGCAGGATTGTGCTGCTGATGACTCGGGGTGCTGATGAAGGTGACGAATTTGTGGTACTGGCAAAGCTCCGAGTCTTCGTCATACAGTATATCTTCCAAGCACCATTTGACGTGGTTCAAGAGCACTACAGGCCTTCTGTACTTGGGATTCTCCAGATCGTCATCTGTGAGACTATCTTCGGGGAGCTTACGGACAATTTCTCTGGCCTCGTCCAGGGTGAAGCGAACACCGAGGTTGAGGAGACGTCCAGGCGCCTGCGCATCCGGAAGGAAGTCCCTCACGTACGGAGTCGCCCGTCGTTTACGATAATACATCTCGAGAGCATTTACAACGGAAGGGGACAATTGGGCGAAGGGTATTGGCTGGAGCTTTTGGCCATACTCGTGCAGTATCTTGAACCGACGTGATGATTACGAGGTCAGATCCAGACATATCACATAGACTTGGAATTCTGGGATGGGCCTACCCGCAATCTCATTTCTTGGGTGGAGGGGTCCGGAGGATTATCGTCGAAGAATACACTGTAGTCTGCCGGATACTCTTCCGCAATGTTTTCCATGACGCTGCAAGGACGCTCTGTTGCTTTTTGGAGTGGGCAAACGGTTAAGCCAGTTACGTGCAAGGATGGTCGAGGGCTGCCAGAACAAAAGGCCGAGCTGGTAGTTTATATAAATGTCAGAGACCATGCCCACGATGCGCGTGAGGTAGACCGATGATGCGGGAATGCCCGGAGTGGCTAAGCCGGCAGACGTCTCGCTTGTTTTCAATCAAGTTCACACCGCGATGCCTCAACGCCGCGCGCCTTATTGCCTCAACGCCTCAACGCCTCAACGCCTCAATATCTCCTCGTACGAATGGTCCTTGGGGCGTAGCAGCCGTAGTGGCGGAGCCTTTGTCAGGCGGGTGTCGGGACCATGCAGGTTGTAACCTGAGTTGCCGGGCTTGTGCCGCCTGAGGCGCCGTTGAGGCGTGACTTCGCAGATGGCGTTGAGCTAACAAGGTCTAAGTCCGCAATGTGCAGAGCATTCCGCCGACTAGCCATGTAGTCGTACTCGATCGTTGTACAGTAGTACAGACCAATGGGAATATAGATATTGCCATCGAGTTCTGGTGTATAACCCATGTAGATGCTCATTGCGCCACAGTTGCCCCCGCTTGATGATGCGCCATACCTGAGCTGATCAGGATTGGGGCAACCCTCATACGAGAGGCTTAGCCAAGGCTACTACTGAAGAGAGCTAACGCCACAATTCTACAGCACTGCTAATGAGTATGAGCATGGATATATATATAGTGTGGATCGCTCGCATTCTCGACAGCAGCAAAGCCATTTCCCCGGCTCGCCATACATTTTGACGATAATGTCCTCGCTCCCTCACACCAGTCAACCGCCCCTCAATTCGCTGAGTCTCCATCTTAAGCAGGCCTACAACGATCCAGATGTCAGTATCCTGACGTTTCCAGTTGAGGAATAGCGATTGATATACTCGGCTCACATAGGGAATCCTGTTTCTCAATACCGTTTTCTGGGCCAAGTTCACTGAACTTGTTATGAGTTCAAAAGCGGATCCAACAAATGAGAGCAAGGTCGCTGCTGTTGCTAGATTTCTATTCAGCGCGTTCTTCGATCCGTGTGAGTTGTTATTCTCAATTACCTTTTGTGTCTTATTACAGCGTGGGGTCACACTTTTGACTTGCGTACATTGTAGGTCCGTATGCATCATACAAGGTAGAGCCTCCTCTGAGAGAGGCAGGTAGCGCAAGCTTCCGTAAGCCTGATTGGTCAGTAGAGGGACCTCGTAGCCCCCTTCTCGGCGAATGCAAGGCGTTCCCACGTCAAGTGGCAAATAATAAACCCGTGGAAGAAGGCGCCGATGTGTTGCTTGAAAACGCCATATTTTCTGCCTATCAGCAGTACAACGATCAGGTCCGCTACGCATTCAAAGCAGACCCCACCTTAACCGAGTGCTTTGTGTTCCCCTTGATCGGCGATCGCTTCAGCCTTCTCTCATTCAAGAGGGACGAAAGCGAATCCCCTACCGAGAGCCAACAAGGTGTTGTTGAGGCGGGTCAAGCAGCCCAGGCTCAGCGAAAGCCTACCGGCCACTATGACAAAAACATCGCAGACCTGGAAGAGGAAATCAAACATTTAGAGAAGACTCTATTGATGCCCACTGTCATCTTCTTCTGCGAACCACTGTACGAGGAGATATGGTCCCAGAATGTGCGACAATTCCATCCCACGAAGAAATGCCTGTGGGCATTACTGCATGTTGTCAGCAATGACGAGAACTCGAAGGCGCTATTTCAACCCTCATTTCTTGTTGTCTTGGAGTGCTCTATTGACAAAGACGAGCGACGAGCGAAGGTAAGTCTTGGCTCAACTTCATTGCCATTGGTGATGGTATCTCAATATCCTTCCGGACTTGTTGATAGCGCGCTATAACAAACAGATTCGCTAAACTGAAGAAAACGATCATCAAAGAGAAGAAGACCCAATTGCGCGACTTCCGTCATGACAATAAAAATGAAGTGTCTGTCAAGCAGGATAGCGCGTACCGTAGTCAAAGTAGCCAGGAGGGTCGCGCTCGTGCACTCTACCCACGCGGGCAAGCAACGGTTAGTCGCACGCAAATCCAGCCCGAGGCGACCAGTGAAGATCGTCCTGCGCCTCCAGAGAAGGGTGCCGGGAGAAGCAGCACTCTGGCGGCGATGGCAAGCGACGCTTCCCGGTCTTCAGGTGCACCCACTGAGATCGAGCAGATGGATCAAGGCGAGCAACCTGCCCTCCAGCCGGCTACTGCGCCGCGCCGTTCCACCCGAAGCACTCACTCCGCTGGGTCGTCTCTTTCACGCTTTGCTCCTGAGCCGCAGGCTTGAGAGGGAGCCGAGTTCCTAGTTCCCTCTGAATTGCGCAGGTAAGCGTGGCTCAAGATCACGATGCTAGCAAATCTCACCTGAGCTGCGCACGCGCGGGTCCCTGTCATATTCACATACCTATATCATATATGCTATGAGTCTGTTCCGTGTCCGCCATGCATCACTGTGTATTGCACCACCCATGTTAGGATGTAGTTGATGGCCTGTACGTATCCATACTTCATCGTGAATGACTAGCTATCCCCTTCGGCAATCCCGCGCAGAACTAGAGTCTGTCGAGAGCGGTCCACGGCGGAGAAGAGTAGTTGGGCGCGTGGACCTACTGAGGGCTTACAGTGGCAAGGCGACGTACAGTGGCTTACTAGCTTGAAATTCTCTGCTGACGAGGACATATACGACATTGACATACCCAGCGCGCAATCGTGTAGCAACTTGCCCTCGGCAGCGCGCGCTAAGCTAGTTGTAAGCGCATCGACACCTGGCTCTGTGGATACGGCAAGGACGTTGGATTCCGTGAAGTGGCAGACAAATCGTGCACGTCGCTACATCTCCGGGTAGGGCAAGGTATGGGTAAGGTGAGCGTTGAATTGCGACCGAAGGGTCATCCGTCAGACCAAAGGTCGGCCGTCCAAATGCTCGTCGACATCCCCCGATTCCGCCGGGTCAAGCAGAGCTGTAGTCACCATGCCATTCTCTATATCGGGCAGCCGCGGCGGAGGATTCAGTATGCGGGATGCTTGGAAGAAGTCGGGTTGCCTGCTAGCCTTCGGCCACAGTCGGTGAGAGGATGCAGAACGTTGAACCATCACTGGGATACGGCCGACTGCAGATTGCGAAAGGGGTGCAGTCGAAGGCAGGCATAATCGTATGCTGCGCATGAGGTCCTTGACTCTCTACATGATGTCAGTGATCTGGACAAGACCGACCACTATGGCGATGATGTACCGAGCTGAACATGAGCCCGAAGTGCGCCGTCAATGACAGGTTGGCGACGAGTGAATGTGCTCGCGAGAAGGGATTATGAGGAGATGCAGATCGACAGTGTTCCATACGGGCCAACGATGTCGACATCATGATGAGATTGTGGATTCACGTAAGCAGAGGTGTGAAAGCGACGAGTCTGTGAAGCGACGATGAGTCCAGTCGTGAAACGATGCTATCGGTACTCGAATACCTCAGATGAGCCAATACACTCCGATGAGTAGGAAGCAACGTCTTCTCTCGGTGGGCTACGCCCTGCTGTGGCTTCCGCACGACTAGCTTGAGCACAATCTATGAGGGCGCTACCAGAGTTCGATGACAGAAGCACCGCCCCAGGTGGTGGCAACTCGGGCTTTGTTCCAACGCTTGGCATTGCTGGTCACTACGTCCGTTCGATTTGGTGTTGCGGCGAACTCACATACATAACCATGCGCTCGAACATGTGGGTTTAAAACAAGAAATACCCGACGACGAGCTCCGGACATGTCCCGAGTTCGATCGTGACTCTGTCTACCTCGTGCTTGTTGGTGGCTCCGGGTTCGGTGCCCAGAGAGGATGCTAGCAGGCCACAACGCATGGGCAAATGCGGCATGCAAGGGATATAACGAAGTAATCCGTGACACACCTTAGATATACAGCGACCGCGACACCGCAAGTGTCAAATGTCAAGTGCAAGCAATTGCTCCCGGGAAATGGGGAACAGGAGAGTGATCCTGAAGGCGTCGGCAAGCCAGTCTCAGTGGCATACTCGCGTTGAGTAGATGGGCCTTGGCTAGAGCTTCGGCCTCAGGCAGCAGACAAAGGAAAGCGGTTCCAGCGTAGAGATCGTCAACTCGGCACAAGTCGGTGCATTTCGCAGACCTAGCAGTACAGAAGTGGACAGTCAGCCGTATAGACGGTGTAAGCCACTACGGCCTAATGATCGCGGTAAGTGTCAGGAAGTGTCCGCATGGCAAGACCGACCGCAAACCAGACCAAACGAACGAGGCGGGAATCAATATGTCGGGGTATCATTCGATTCTTCGCTCCTTCGCTCCTTCGCTCCTTCGCTCCTTCGCTCCTTCGCTCCTTCGCTCCTTCGCTCCTTCGCTCCTACGCTCTTCCCCTGCCCCAGGGGCTCGTCCTCTTCGTTGACCACGCCGGCGGAAGCTCCACGCGGAGGTTACAGCACGGACATCGAGCATGCTCTCCTAACCACCGGTCAATGCATCCTTTCTGTCCGCACGAACGTTCAGTCAGTGAGACAGCCACCGCCAGTTGTAGAGGAACACGTACGTGGAACGCATGTCCACAGCTCAGGAGCCGTAGAGGCTGCGGCCCATCGTCCTGCCCGGATTTCACACGCTGGATGACCGCTGCATCCCTTGGGTGCGGGGACTCGGTGGGCACGGAGTACTCAGCCGACCCCGCAGCCAACCCGGCACGCGCTGGCGTCATCTCGTGCGTCTCTCCGAAGGCAGGATCCTGCGTAGGCGGGTCGACTCTGCGCGGTGCCTCAAAGTCTGTGAGGCAGATCGCGCATCTGGCCTGGTTGTCGAGCAGGCGCACGAAGCGGTACGTCGTGGGCTGCCAGTTTGCCTCCCATGCAGCACTGACATCAGCTGGAGCCGCGCCCCGCTCGACGTCATCGTTTGAGGATCGACGCCCAGAGAGGAAGAAGATGAACCGCATCCTTCTTTTGTTGCTGGTGCGGGGACTGTTGGGCGAGTGCATATGAGAGTCGTCTGAAGGGGAGATAGGACTAGCAAGCCCGTCGTCCGGCGGAGGAGGGATGTAGATGACCAAAGGTATAAGATCGATCTCGGTTTGGGTTAGTCCGCTTCTGACTGAGCCCATAGGCTCTCGGTCTCCGATGAAGGGTATAGGAACCTAAGAAGTCACAGAAGTCAAAAATAGCGAGGGCAAAGAGGCAAATCACAGCCTACCGATAGTAAGGTATAGTTGGCAACGGCAAAAGCTGTAGTGCCGCACAACAGGGTGAGAGAGAGACCAGCGATATGGGGCGCGGAGGAGAGACAAGTGTGCCCGCGCTGAACCAAGAAGATCAGCATGACTACTACGCAGATCAAGGTTGCTACGGGCAGCATGTTATTGGCACTGAGTTTCACGATCAGAATTGAATATGGCAGAGTTTCGATTCTTGATCTCACAGGACATGAAGAGCCACGACGTCAAGAGGGCAGAGCACATCATCCGTGCTTAGGCTGAGAGCGAATAGTAAGGGACTATGTTCCTGAGGATAAGCAGAAGTCCTCACCTTTGCCGTCTACTTCTGTAGTACGCCCAGAGAGACAAATAGCAAGAGATAGTCGTCGGTCCGAGCCATACTAGGTTCAAGATTGCCAAATTATGGCAGGCCGAGTACTCGACAGCTCCGCCAGGTGCGCCTTGATGAGTTATGCCATACCACGTCAAGACTGCAGTCAAGACAACCTACACGCAGGACGCTCAGTTGCGAACTAGAGTGGAGATAAGGCGCCAATAAGCACTTGCCTGTATGAACAACACGACGAAAGAGAGGAGAAGCTTGACGAGAACTCGACGCTCGCGTGCTCGTTCCGATGAGCCGAAGCCAAAGAATGCACTGATGCGATGAATGAAGTCGGTACGAGTGGCATACCGCGTTCCGAACTGTTGCGCCGAAGGCAACATAGTGGAAGTGTAAGGGACGTGTGCAGAGACATCCAATGGAGCAAGCGACAAGGGAGGAGCGGGCATGGATGGAGTTGCCCCCTGAGAGAGCTTACGAACGCGGTCGGAGCATATGAGGCTTATATGCATCGTGAGGAACCTGTGCTACAGCCTTCAGACCCAACGAGCTTCTTCGTCAATACGCGCCGGCGTAGCTTTCATGGTCGTTGCAGCGTCTATCTGTACCGATCGCTCGCAATATTGGGTGCGTCGAGCTACCAAGAAAGGGCCTTGAGAAATTGATGAGGACAACTCGTGTCCTCACGGACAATCGGGCCGACAGCATTGATAGTCATCGAGTCGAAGGCCAGCAGCAACTCTCCAAGTAGCCATGCTATTCGAAAGAATGCGCTCAAGGTGCAGGAGGACTCACATAGACGCGGGCGCAGGTATATGAAGATGACAATCTCATTAGATTAGGTAGCGAGGTGTGACTGTAAACTAGTCTTCGGAGAGGAAACCGGCGGCCTTCTTCCGGAATTTAGACTGGTCGCGAAGCCACTACAAACAGAGGTGAGTTTGGGCTCGCAAGGCACTGTAAGAGACTTACCTGTCTATAATCGTGCAGCGAACCAATTTTCTCACCTATAGCGCAAGGTTGAGTTAAGTCGTGCTGAAGCATTTGAATGTTATAGACTGACCGTAGTAGTCAGGGACAGGGTTCGTAGCACTCTGTGCGGTGGGGTCTACTCTGTTCTTGACGATGTGTTGATGAAATTCCCTGTCGCGCTGCTCGATGAGTCTCATGAGCCGGCGGTGGGTAAGACGCCAGATAGTCGAGCCAATTATAGGCCCGATGAGATAGCCCAAACCTGCGGAAGCACGGGTCAAGTCAAGCTGAGGCTGTGACGCATGGCACTGCAAAGAGCGTACCGGCACATCCTAGTGTAGCAGCGCCATAGACAAACATGGGGTCAATGTTCTGTGATTGGGAAACACGCAATGAGGAGATGCAGACGGGACAGAGAATCGCGGTATGCATACGAATATAGGCTTCGTAGGGTCCATCTCCATATTTCCGAAGTATGACAGACCGGCCATGAAACCACCAATGGTGGTTGGGATGGTCAGAGCCTGATGCGGGGTAGCGACGATGTTAGGAAGGTTTGTTCCACAGGCAGATGGTGTAAGGTTTGTCGGTATAAAGCCCGTATACATACCGTCTCCCATCGCCTCTTCCGCTTGCGAATGGTTAGGTATTCCTGCCACGGCAGAGACTCCTTCTCAGCTTGAGTCGGCTGGGCATTGTGCTTCGGTGCACTTGAGGACTTTGGGAGCTCCGCCTTCGCATTGGTTGACTTGGCGCGAGACGGCGCAGACAACCGTGTATGTGGCTTGAACGCGGACGAGAGAGGTCTAGAACGGCAGACAGACTGCAGAGAACGCGCAAAGGGGCGCAGCTGTGGTTGAACGAATGTAGACATGGTGGCAGAGAGACAAGCCTCGACGAAGGGAATTGTGCAACTGAGGACGATGTCGGCGTCCTGCACTCGCACGTATGACATCGCACATACTCGCACCAGGCTCCTTCCCAGCCCCGCGTGGTGTCCGTCGAGATCACTACTTTTGGTAGTACGGGGGACCAGACCTCCAGTCTAAAAAACTGTCGCGCTTGAAGCCGCCGGCTGAAACGGAGCGCCCGACTGTCCTCCCGTCTTATCGAGCTCTCAGCCAATCAGGACGTGCTACATACCACCCCGGAGTGCGGGGAAGGAACGCGGAAAACATGTCCGAAACACAAGATTAAGTTGGGTAAAGTTCGAGTCATTACCATCAGCTAACCTGCCGCATTCTCAGGCTATCGGCTCGTTATATACCCCCCGACGGACTCGAGCAGCCACCAGTTCTGCCTTGCGTCCGTGCATCCACCGCCATACCCTCGTGAGTCAGATATAAGGCACCCTGCAATAGCGATGGTCACTGACCGTGGGTTCATCTACGCAGAAGTGACGGTACAACTGGTTTGTCCGCCATGAACTCGCACGTCTTCCCTCGGCGAGCAACCCTCCCACCCGAGCTGTGTGATCAGACCATAGACTATCTCTGGGACGACATAGAGTCCCTCCGTGCCTGCAGCCTCACCTGCAAGGCATGGCTCCCCAGCAGTCGCTTCCATCTCTTCCGAAACGTACGCCTCCGCCACGCGGAGGATGTCGTGCGCTTCCGCGCCCTCCTTGCGTCCGCACCCAGCATTGCCCCCTGCGTGCGGAAACTCTCCCTCAGCGCAGACTACGGCGGCACTACTCCGGAGGGTTCTCCACAGGAGGACGACGCGTGGGTCAATGGAGCAGCCGAACTGCTCCCTTTGCTCAGCCACATCACCACCCTCGGACTCGCCCGTGTGCGGTGGCACGCGCTGAACGAGGAAACTCGTGCGGCATTTGCAGGTGTCTTCAAGGGCGTGAGGCAGCTCTTCCTGTTTGAGGTCTCGTTTGAGGCCTCGCGGGACGTGATCGCATTCCTCTCGGGGTTCCCGGCGTTGCAAGAGCTTTACTTCCAAGCAGTCTCTTGGAAGCACGACTCGCCCTCCCCTTTCGAGAACCCGGATACCTTGCACGAGTTCGCTGAGGCAGGCAGCATGCATCTTTCCTACCTTTTCCTGGACCCGAAGTCCTCGCCGACGCTCGTCACGGAGTGGCTGCTAAAGCACCCCGAGGAGCAGAGGCTTCGCACCATCCAGCTCTGCTGGCGCGAACTCGAGAACACCAGGGCCGTTGGGGACCTCCTTCAAGCGAGCGGCGCCTCTCTTGAGTCGCTCCAAGTGGAGTTCCCCGCAGGCGTCTCGGAAGATGGTCAGTGCGATCTTTCCGTCCGCGTTCGAGGGCATCGGATCTGATACCTCCTTTTCCACAGCGGTGCTGCAGAACCACCTCAGCCTTGCGCACAACACAGGACTGCGCTCGCTCCACTTTGGCGGGCTCGACGTGCGCGCCTCGCAGGCATTTCTCTCGAACCGGCTCTTCCCTTGGGTCACCGTTATGCTCTCGCAGGTCCGCTCGCGACACCTCCAGGAGGTTTCGTTCTCGCTCGAGATCGCGTCCGTCCAGGACCTGCTGGCGCTTGACTGGGCGCGCATCGACCGTGACCTGAGCCGCGCCGAGTACCACGGGCTCATGGTTATGTTCTACGTCTCTTGTGAGCGGGAGGGTCTCGAGAAGGACGTGCGCAAGGAGATTTCGGATCGTCTACCGGGTTTCCAGCAGCGGGGCACGCTGTGCATCTCGTGCATCTGAATATCGACTACTACTCTAGATTCGGGTTGCCTGCCGGCAGGTATCAACCGGCAGCGTCATTGCTTCCATCTACGACTACATATCTGCATTGCTCATGGGTTCTGTGCTTATCATTATTGTCTTCGGGTTTTACGGCGGGTGCTGTGCCGCTGCCAATATCTAATAGATGTAGGTGTATATAGATCCATCTTGTACCGCACTGTTTACTACTGTACTACCACGGGTAATCGCTTGGGCCCTGACATGTAATTCTCTTGGAAATATCATTTGTGGAACACTGGGACATTGAAGTCAAGCATGGGCCTTGCATGGGTGTATGTCTTTGCGGAGTAGATAGGATGGCCGGTCTGAACATGCTCTACGACTTGTCGAATTCTCGATTCCTGCCGGGCCCATTTACGAACGGTGCGCTCCAATTCCTCAATCTTCATTTCCCTGCGGGTACTACATGCGGAGGCACCCTACAAGCTACATTACCCTATGTTACCCAAGATACATCAACACACGAGTTACGTTCTAAAGTACACTTTATGTATACTGCGACATCTATGACCTCTATCCTCACGCCAGAGAATAGGTATTATGCAATCCTACAGTACTGTCCGCCCCGTTCATGGGCCCGCTGCAGCCGAGCGCCATCTCCCGGCTCTCCGTGGCCGGCTCTTCGTGCTTGACCGCGCCCCCACCCTTGCCTTCGAGAGTGCCGAGCCCGCCGACCTCCGTGCGACTTTTGACGTTGTCCGCGCGGAGCTTTTCGAGACCGGCGAGGTATTCCTCGTCGACGCCCCCGGTGACGTACTCGCCCGTAAAGACGGAGCAGTCGAAGGTCTCGAGCGCGGGGTTGAACTGCCGCACGGAGGAGACGAGGTCGGGGAGGGTCTGGAAGATGACGAGGTCTGCGCCGATGGCGCGCGCGATCTCCTCGTCGTTGCGGTTGTATGCGACGAGCTCGGAGCGAGAAGGCATGTCGATGCCGTATACGTTGACGTGTCTATCACATTTGTGAGTCGGTGTATGCGAAGACAGTGAGATGCATGAGCGTACCGGATAGGAGGAGCACAGCTTGCGACGATGACTTTCTTCGCGCCGACGTCTTTTGCCATCTGAATAATCTCTTTTGATGTGGTACCACGGACAATGGAATCTGTCACAAGACTTAGGGCGTGGACACATCCGAGACGATGAGCGACTATACGCACCATCTACAATCAGTACGTTCTTGCCAGAGAACTCCAGCGCCATCGCGTTGAGCTTCCGACGAACGTTTTTCCGCCTAGCGTACTGTGAGATGCGTACGAGCTTCTGGAGGTAGGACGCACATACCTCATCTGCTGACCAGGCATGATGAATGTCCGCCCGACGTATCTGTTCTTGATGAAGCCTTCGCGGTACGGCAGCTGGAGCTTCTGTGCCAAGTTGAGCGCCGCGACGCGCGATGTGTCGGGGACGGGAATGACGACGTCGACAGTGAGCTTACGCTCGTCCAGCACGCGCTTGACCTCGTCCGCGAGCGCGTCTCCCATCGCCATACGACTCCGGTACACGCTGACGCCGTCCAAGACGGAGTCAGGACGCGCAAAGTAGACATACTCGAAGATGTCTGGGGCAAAGGTCGCGGGTGGGCTGACTTGCCGGCGGGATAAACCATTGCGCGTGATAATGACCGCCTCACCCGGCTTGACATCCTCCCAGTCCCCAAACCCACTCGCATCCGCGACGACACTCTCGCTCGCAAACAACCAGTCCTTCCCCTGACCGCCACCGAGAGCCTTGCGCGAACCCATGCCGAGAGGCCTGATGCCATTGGGGTCGCGGAACGCGATGATACCGAAACCGGCGAGCATGGCGACGCACGCGTAGGCGCCCTTGACTTGCTGCGTGAGCTTCCCGATGGCGGTGAAGATATCCTCCTCGTTGATACGGAACTTGCCCGTCTGCTGGAGGTTGTCGGCGAAGATGTTCAGGAGCAACTCGGAGTCGGAGGTAGTGTTGATGTGACGGTGCGCGACAGCGTCCATGTAGTTAAGAAGGCTCGGGGTATTGATCAAGTTGCCGTTCTAGACAATCATGAGGGCTCGGGTGCATACAGGGCGATCTTCGCAGACTTACATGCGCCATCACGATGCCATAGGGAGAGTTGACGTAGAACGGCTGTGCCTCGGCATGGTTCGAGCTGCCTGCAGTCGGATAACGCACTGGAGCAAAGTCAGCACCAGGGGGACCTGGACGATGGCGGGAGTAGACTGACCATGGCCGACGCCCATTCCGCCAATCAACCTTGAAATCGCGGTCGCGTCGAAGACGTCCCTGACCATGCCGTTGGCCTTGCATTGGTAGAAGCGACCCTTCGGGCCGCAAGTGACTATGCCGCATGCATCCTGGCCGCGATGCTGGAGAAGAGAGAGACCTTCGCAGATCTCAGAAGCGGCATCTATGGAAGGATCGTGCAAGAGGAGGCCTAAGATTCCGCACACTGCGCCGGGTCAGACCATCGTGCGAGACGATGAGCACGCTGCATACACTCACTCGTCGACAACGAGCACTTTTGCGTCCTGGAGCGGGCGTAGCGTTCAACGATGTGCGAACGTGCGCAGGGATACTTTGCGACATCTCTCTAACCTTCGAGCGGCGGCAAGTGAGCCTGCCACACCCGCCAAAATTTCTGGGCAACCGGACCGCGATAATCCTATCGGGGCGGACACCCGTCCTCGGGGTCCCGGTCCCCTGGTCCCGGGGGCCCAGATTATCGGCCGATGGCGCAGAACAAGTGACCTCTGTGTGTTGTGCTTCGTGTATGCGGCATGTTTGGTACGGACGCGTAGCTGTTTGCAAGCGTAATAGAGCGTGCAAGACGGCGTGTGCTGAGAGAGGGAAGAGCGCGGGTCGGAAGGCGGGCGCGTGGGCGTGGGCGGGGGACGGTCGGGGCAGGCCGGCAACGGGGCTGTCGGAGTTTGAACGGCGAACTTTATTCCCCTACGTGTCGAGCGAGTCGAGTGCTCTCACCACCGCTCACCTCTCCAACTTCACTGTCCACGTCGTTCACGATGCTCACCTCGCGCGGCGTACACCGTCTCTCTCGCAGAGCGCTGAACAGCGCGAAGAAGACCAACGCGTTCTTCTCCACCGCTGCCGCCGCGCCCATCATCGCCAGGGCTGCGTCCACTCCTTCCACTTCACAACGCGCCCTCCCCCGTTACGCCCCCGCCCCCAAGTCTGGTTTGTACTTCTTCCCTGCTCACAGGGAACGCACAAGCTCTGACACGAATTTCTGCCATTTTCTGTGCAATTTCTGACGTGTAGCGCGTTCATACGCGACTGAGGCGACTGGCACGGTTGGCCACGTAAAGACGGTCATTGGTGCCGTCGTTGATGTGCAGTTCGAGACTGAAAACCTTCCCCCCATTCTCAACGCTCTTGAGGTCGTTGACTTCCATGGTGGTCGCCTCGTCCTTGAGGTCGCTGCTCACCTTGGTGAGAACTCGGTCCGTACCATTGCTATGGATGGTACCGAGGGTCTCGTCCGTGGGCAGAAGGTTGTCGACACGGGTGCTCCCATCCGTATCCCTGTCGGTACCGCCACCCTCGGCCGTATCATGAACGTCATTGGCGAGCCCATTGATGAGCGCGGTCCCATCAAGGGCGTCAAGCTCTCCCCCATTCACGCCGACCCCCCGGCGTTCGTCGACCAGTCGACGACTGCTGAGGTCCTGGAGACCGGTATCAAGGTTGTCGACCTCCTCGCCCCCTACGCTCGTGGTGGAAAGATTGGTCTCTTCGGTGGTGCTGGTGTCGGCAAGACTGTGTTGATTCAGGAGCTCATCAACAACGTCGCGAAGGCGCACGGTGGTTTCTCCATCTTCTGTGGTGAGCATCTCCCTTCGTGTGTATGTGTATGTCTCTAAAATCCACGCTAGGTGTCGGTGAGCGTACCCGTGAGGGTAACGACTTGTACCATGAGATGATTGAGACCGGTGTCATCAACCTCGAGGGTGACTCCAAGGTCGCTCTCGTCTTCGGTCAGATGAACGAGCCCCCTGGTGCTCGTGCCCGTGTTGCGCTCACTGGTCTCACTATTGCGGAGTACTTCCGTGATGAGGAGGGCCAGGATGTGCTTCTTTTCATCGACAACATCTTCCGTTTCACCCAGGCTGGTTCGGAGGTGTCTGCCCTGCTCGGTCGTATTCCCTCTGCCGTCGGTTACCAGCCTACGCTCTCGACGGACATGGGTGGCATGTACGTCATTTCCAGTGACGTAAACCGGAACATTCTTACAAGTCTCGTGATTATAGGCAGGAGCGTATCACCACTACCAAGAAGGGTTCCATCACCTCTGTGCAAGCCGTCTACGTGCCCGCCGATGATTTGACGGATCCTGCTCCCGCCACCACCTTCGCCCACTTGGACGCTACGACTGTGTTGTCGCGTTCCATCGCTGAGCTTGGTATCTACCCCGCTGTCGACCCCCTGGACTCCAAGTCCCGTATGCTCGACCCCCGTATCGTATGTGGCTACTAGTTTGCTTTGTGTTTATCAGTATTAACACATCAATTATGCAGGTTGGCCAGGAGCACTACGAGGTCGCGACTGCTGTCCAGAAGATTCTCCAGGACTACAAGTCGCTCCAGGATATCATTGCTATCCTGGGTATGGACGAGTTGTCCGAGGAGGACAAGCTGACTGTAAGAGTCCCCCCCCCCCGTTCCATGTCCAACAGCATCTCACCTGAATCCTTTAGGTCGAGCGTGCTCGTAAGATCCAGCGTTTCATGTCCCAGCCCTTCGCCGTCGCCCAGGTCTTCACTGGTTTCGAGGGCAAGCTCGTCCCCCTCAAGGACACCATCCGCTCCTTCAAGGAGATCCTCTCCGGTGCGCACGACAACCTCCCTGAGTCCGCGTTCTACATGGTTGGTACCATTGAGGACGTCAAGGCGAAGGCCGAGCAGCTCGCGAAGGAGATGGGCGAATCCTCATGAGCGGCTTGACGGACGGCGGATGACGGTGTACGCGCGTGTGACACGGTGGTGCAGGGCTGGATCCTTTTACCTTAGACCTTGCATTACCAATAAAATGAACCGCATCTTTTAATTCTGCACTTTGCCGTTGCTACCGCGCTGCGTTTGTTCCTTGAACTATTGCTCGGACAGTATTACAGTAAGACGAATAAAGATATGGTTCAAGCGTATCCCCGGATTCAGTCAATCAAATTTTCACCTCTGATGCTTGCGCTCAGGTGGAGTCGGTGGGTTACTTGTCGGTATTGCCATCAGCTAAAGTCATTCATGTTCATCACCTCGAAGCCTGAGTTAATACCGTGGACTGATTATGAGGACATATCTCGGACGGAAGCAGACTGTAGCGGTGCATCAGGATTCCGGTCTTCACAGGCGTCCCGGTTGTGGCAAGTGGTTGCCCAGATTCAGACAAAATATTCTCTCGCACAGCCACAGGCGTAGTAGGAACGAGCGCTTTCCCCCGCGTTGTGGATGCAACCCTCCCACCACTACAGCGGCCACCGGTAAGTACACAAATTGATTTTACTCCGTAAAAGGCCACATTCTAATCTGTATATCACCTTCATGTAGCCTCTCACACTGGAACGTCCGGATCTCCTGCGTTGTGTCGTTACTGTCGGTCTTGGGCGACCGCCACATAGTACACCGCCCACTCTAGTCCGTCATGTCCGACACAGCTACGGTCTTTACTCGTCTCAAGGCATTCCTTCCAGCAGGAGTAGTCACATTCGGTGCAGATGGATCTTTCTGCTCTAGTTTTACGAACGAAGGATCACTCGCAGACGACGGATGGCGGCTGTTCCCACAAGTCGTCGTCGGCTTTCGAGACGACTCCGGCGACCTGGAGAAGATTGGGTTCCTCGTCCGCCATCGCTTTATCGCGGCCACGTTTTACATGGATGCAGTCAACGCCCGACTTTTCCTGCGCATATATGTCATTCCTTGGGACTTGCCTGGCTCGCGAGGCGAGCTGCGGTCGCGCGATGATACAGTCCTGAAGCCCGGTTGCAAGTACCTGCGGCAGCTCTTTCTCAAGATACGAAAAGAGCGATCGCTTTGGGAGGGCTCACTTGCTTCCTCCTCGAATCCTGCTTACTTCCTCAGTAATGAGCCGGTAAGTGACTCACCACTTTACTGCGCTTACGACATCGCGCCTTACGCTGCCGCTAGGATAACCGCACGCTGCTCGAAATCTATAATTCCTTGCCGTCTCCTTCAGCCCCACCCATACAACATGATATTCCTGGCTTACGATCCAAGCTCTATGACTACCAGCGGCGCAGCGTTGCTACCATGATAGCCCGCGAAACCAATCCCGGCTCGATAGAGCACCCGCTCTACGTACCTATCCAGGGGATAGACGGCAAGCTGTTTTATATGCAGCCTGCAACGACGGAGATACTGTCCGAGCTCCCTCGTGTATCGGCTGTTCCTGGTGGTATCCTATGCGAAGAACTAGGTATGGCTGCTCAAGCTCATGGGGTGTCTGGGTATGGTATTGATACATAACTCTGTCGCCAGGAACCGGAAAGACAATCATGATTCTTTCTTTAGTCCTTGCCACCATCGATCAACTCGCATCTCCTGAAGAGGGCATCTACGAGGAACGCCATCCACTCACACCTCTAGCTCTGAAGCTCTTCGACACCTCCGCCGTCATATCCGAGCGCGCAAAGCTGATCGGGCGCAGGAAAGCTGAGGCATACTCCGATCGTCGTTTCCCTTCCCTCGTCGAGATCATGCTCCACAAGTGCCGAGTGGCGCCCGAAGGCATACCGCTGCATGATCCAGAGGTACAAGAGAGGCTCGAGCAACAGCATCTCTGGAAAGCGTTGCGTGCCAACGTCCCATTCTACCTGCACTCGCAGCCTAGCCCTGAAGGTCCCGTCGGACGCCGGGCACGGACGCACACGTCTAATGGCCCGAAAGTCATGTTCTTGACGTCTGCCACCCTGATTATCGTGCCAGATAACTTGCGGAAGCAGTGGGCGAACGAGATCTTGAAGCACTGTACGGACATCTTGCGCGTCCTACTGGTAGACGACAAGCGCGAATTACCCGATGCGCCGGTCCTCGCTACTGATTTTGACGTGCGTGCTTCACTTGGTTGACGCACTGATCATAGCTGAGATTGACTTGCTCCAGATCATCCTCATGAGCCACTCGAGTGAGTCTTTCTCTGCTATATCATAATTCGGAACGTCTGCTTATACCCTTTACAGGATTTTCACATGAATCAAAGAAGCGGAACATCGAGAGCTTGTACTCATGGACGGTTTGCGAGTGCAAGCCCAAGCCCAATGCTCTTGTAAGGCGATGCAAGTGCAGTCGACGGAAGGACGTGTCGCCTTTGCTGCAAATTCGATGGAAGCGTCTGGTAGTAGACGAAGGCCACAACACGGCGGAGAAGCAGACGGATTACGCCATCTTCACGAAGCTTCTCAGCGTTGAACGACGTTGGATCGTCACGGGCACACCCACTAGTAAGCCCTCATCCGATGCAGTGTCTCGTCTCTGTTGCTGATGTTCACCCATAGCAAATCTGCTCGGTCTGAACTTCGGGTCTGGAAACGAGCTGCTGTACCCTGGGGATGAAGACGGCGAAAAGGCGCCAGAGGAGCAGCGGATCTGGCCTGCTGAAGAACGCGAGGATTTGCGCAAGCTAGGCAACATGTTGGCCGACTTCCTGCTCATGATGCCATTCGCGTACGACTCTAAGACTTTCAAGACGTTGGTCGCGGATCCCTTGTTTAGGGCCAGTGGACCATACCCCGGGGACATCGACGTGCTGGCTCAAGTGATGTCTACAGTGATGGTCCGACATCGGTGAGTGTCATAAATGATGTAGTTTGTGTGTTTGCATGCTCACTCGTGTCACTAGGATCGAGGATGTGGAAAGCGAAGTTAGGCTCGCGCTGCTGGATAATCGAATCGCACTTCTGGACATGGACCCCTTGGCTGTGAAGACGTACAACATAATGCAAGCCATCATCGCTGTCAACATTGTCGACAGTGAACGAGAACACCAGGTACGACATGCATTTGAACTCACTACAGATTACATACTAATCGATACCACAGGACTATTTGTTCCACCCAAGGGTACGATATCTTTCCACTGTTCCTGTACAGTCATTGACCACACCATAGAACTCGAGCCATTTACAAGAGCTCGTCTCTAACATTTCACAGTAAGTTTGTGCACATCCCACTCGCCAATAGTTTCCACTTAACATCTCACTGCTGCTAGTACTATGTTTTGGCACGTGAGCGACGGCGATCATGAAGAACGTCTAAGCAACGCCCAATCCGCTCTCAAGCACTTAGAGACTGGTAAACGCAGAGGGCTTCCTGGAGACCATGAGCTTATCAAACAAGCTATCATACACATGTGCGTTTTGCTATTACCCGTTCAAGCCATTAGAAGGCACAACGAATTCACACTGCTGTGGTCTCACAGACAGGCAGCCAAGGAAGACCCGGTCTGGGTATCAATCCAGAGTCAGTATCATGTCTTCTGCCGCGTCGAGAACATGCACTCGTTAGTCTACGACGCGTGGTGCACCTTTCCCGAATACGCTCGCAAAGCAAGCCCCGTCGCGCTGCTTCCGCCTCACGTGCTCGTCCAGATCCGTCAAGCGGTCGTAGAGCGTCCGTTGTCTAGCATTGCCAAGATCGCGGAGATCGGAAAGTCGTTCAACGAGCTCGAGAAAGCGTATAGAGATGTCGCCCATTTCCACGAGCAGAGGAAGTCGAAGTCGTCTCGAGACCGACACGCATCCGAGTCAAAGAAGACGCCTTCGGAGGTGGCCAAGCGTGCGAGTGCGAAAGAGAAGATGGAAGAGATGCAGCGGGAGATGGAAGCTGCACTCGCCCGGTTCACTGCGAAGTTTAACGGTGAAGACGGTGAGAGTCCTCCACCGGTCAACCGGGATGACCCCTCGCAGCACATGGTTGCGTCTTCCTTGCTCCGTCTGTCTCCTCTCAAAGGCGTTCGGATACGAAACTCGTTGTCTACGAAGCTGGACTACATTCTCAACGAGGTATGGTGTATCGATAGCTCTCATCCCACTAGAGTGATTCCTAATTTCGCCGCCATCCAGGTTTTGACGTACGGCGCCGAGGACAAGTTCCTCATATTTTCGCAGTCACCGTCTGTATTGTCCTTCATCGCAGAAGCACTCGACCTCTTCAAGGTCAAGTATCTGTCTTTCAGTGGGCAGCATTCTCGAGAAGAACGGCAGTCCATGATCACGACCTTCGAGACATCGGAGCTATATCGTGTGTTACTGCTGGAGCTTAAGCACGGAGCTCGTGGATTGTGTGTCTTCAATGTCTTTTTATCGAGCGAGAAGACTTCGCTAACACTCCTTTGCAGAAACCTAGTATCTGCCTCCCGAGTGATCTTCTGCGAGCCAGTGTGGAAGGCGGACGTCGAGTCGCAAGCTATCAAGGTACCCTATTACAGCTTCCACCCTATTCCTAGCAGGCGTTGACTAGGGCTTGCGTTCAGCGAGTGCATCGTATCGGTCAAACACGTCCCATCGTTCATGGTACGATCAACAATCTTGGCGCTGCGCTGGGTACCGCCTCTAATCTCCCTTACCCTTTCCAGTGACAACCCTGGCCATCAGGTCGACATTCGAAGAGGTGATGGTCACGCGCAGCAAAGCCCTACGAGAGAACAAGCAAGAGGTCGCGAAAGCTGCAACGGACGACCGCACCGTGCGCGACTTCCTCGCCGTACGTCGCTCGCCTCTTTGTCACCTTTTCCCAAAGACCACATTGCTGACATTTGGATCGGTTGTAATAGCATCCGACGTTCCTCCCAGTCCCGACAGAGGAGGGGCGAGTCAACTTCAACCGTCCGCTGTTCGACATCCCACCACCGCCCAGCCCCGTCTCTGAACCAGCGGCGGCTCCCGCTGAGGTTCACGTCGCGGAGAAACCTAGGAGCTCTGGGAGTGCCTACGTGGAGATCCCCTCAGGACCTCCCCGGAAGAAACAGAAGCGGGTCGCTTTCGCAGACGAATCCGACTCAACCTGAACATACGTCCCAGCCGCTCTCTTCCCTCTGCATCTTATGCTCTCAGCCTTGCTCTCTAGACTTTGTCACATCCTTCTGCTGTCGCTCATCATGCTGACCCGCTAGATTTGCCTCTCGTCTGTATCATGATGTATATCCAACCTTACCTTACTGTATACTGTCAACATCACACCGTTATGCACCGTTGAAGCCGTGGGAGTAAGCTATTATAAACGAGCGTAGACGCACAGAGGCAAGCGGTAAGATCGAGACAACACAGGGAGGGGGTAGTCACTATACGGCGCGTACGGGCTATCGGACATCCAGAAGAAGCAACGAGCGTTCGGGTGAGAGACGGTCGGAGTAGGCACAACGGGCAAGCGAACGAGAAACGGTTTACGGTAACGATGACGGCGAATGGAATCCAACAAAGGGGTATCAAAGCGCACTCCTAGCCCTACTGCAGCCCACCAACACAATAACTTTCGGCGACGTGCCCCGGGGCGGGGTACGTCAACGGGAGACAGACGCACGCGCTTACTGTGCCGCAGCGGAGGGACGAGCATTGGTCTGCTCCTTGAGCGCGAGCAGTTGTTTTGACCGGAAGGCCTCGTAGTGGATCTGGGCCGTTGTCTCGATGAGGTCCTGCAGGTGTGACCTGGAAAGAGTTCATATGCATCAATGACAAGTCCCACTGCAGTCTCGCCATCGCGACGCACCTAGTGAGGAAGTTCCTCAGGTGAACGAACTCGCAGTGCCGCTCGTCCTCAACGTTGACGACGCCCCAGCGGTTCTTGCGGCCGCGGACAGGCTTGCCGTCCACGATCACGGTGCGCTCAGAACCGACGACCGCGAAGGGAATCATGCTCTGCCGGCGCTTATGAGCGGAGGCATGAATAGAAGCGAAGCTGCAACACATACCCGGATGGTCTCGTTGAGCTGGATCTCCTCCTCGTCGTTCTCCTCCGTGTCGAAGGGGTACAGGCGGATGTTGTTGTAGACGAGCTCGTCCCGAATCCTCTGCTTGAACGCCTCCCGCTCCTCGAGGGTCAGGCTGTCGGACTTGGCAATGACGGGGACGACGTTGACGACCTCGCTCAGCTTCTTCATGACGATGATGTCGATGGGGCGGAGGGAGTGGCCCGTCGGGTTGATGAAGAACAGGCAGCAGTGGATACGCGTGTCCTGGATATGGCGGTCACGCTGCGCGGTGAGCTCCTTGCGGAGGTACGCGCTGTGCTGGTCCTTGATGTACTTCACAATGGGATCCCAGCTACACGAGGGCGGAGATAGTGCGTAAGAATGGTAGATAGTAGCTTCTGAGAGAGAATAACACGTACCAGTTTTCGTTGTTGATCTGGTCGCCGTAGCCAGGCGTGTCGACAATGTTCAGGCGGAGCCTCACGCCGTTCTCGACAATGACTACACGTATTCCTTGGTTTACAGCCACAACTAGCACAAGAAATAACGTACCATGCGAGACGGGGTGGATCTCAGTCGTCTGCCTCACAGGCTCATCCGGTTCCAGGCGACCCTTAGAGTCAATCAAGTGCGACGCGAAGATAGTGTTGATGAGCGTCGACTTTCCGAGACCCGTCTGACCTACAGACAGGTACAGCGCCTCAGCAAACACGTCACGGACGCGCAAAATGTCGACAAGAACGAGGACGCACCGACGACGATGACGTTGAACTGGAAGCCGCGCTTCAAAAGCTTGTGCTCAATCTGCTGCGTGATGGTGTCGAAACCGACGTATGCATTGGCACGGATCTCTTCAGCGGGTGCAGCGGCCATGGCAGACAGACGGGGGGTGGGGGTGCAGCTAGGGACGGAGATGAAGGACGAGGCGGAGGAGGATGGACGAGGAGGACGAGTCGCCAACTCACGAGCGCGCGTCGTTGCTGGGAACGCCCAAATTTCCAGGCATCTAATTCTATTAGCCCGTCTCAATACTCGGCACTAATCGCGCTTCTAACCCTTTTCGAGCCCCGATTACCCGTCCAATGCCCGCTCAAAAGCGCGCCTTGAACCTGGACTAGAAGATAACTAGCTTCCGATGTTCTTACCGTGGCGGTCGCTATCCCGCCCCTAAGTATGCTATAGGACCCTATCAGCGTCCGGCGACCGCGAGGGTCGCTACAAATTCCCGAGATCTTGTCATGGCGATATCGCCACGGGGAAACCCTGCTATATGTCCTCTAGTTAGCCTTGCTTGCGCGATATGTCGCGTTTGCAATAGACCACCACCATCCCCCGCGCCCTGCAGCGGCCAGCCGGTGAGTGTACATGCTTGAATGGTGGTGGACCTGACTGGCTGAATGTACACTCGGCAGACATAAGGGTCCTAAACCATGCCATCCAAGGGAAAGCTCCCACAAGAGCTCATAGACCAAGCCATAGACCACCTCTGGAACGACCGCGACTCCTTGTCGACGTGTAGCCGAGTGTGCCACGCGTGGCTACCCTCAGCGCGCACCCATCTCTTCCGAGACCAACGTCTCACCGGCGCAAAACATTGCGCGCGTTTCGAGGCGCTCCTGGAGGACAGCCCTGACATCGCGTACTATGTCCGCAAGCTGGCCATCAGCGAGCCCATGAGCACCGCGTACGCCCAGAACTGGGTCAACCGCGTCCCCGCACTCGTGGGCAAGCTGCACAGGCTCGCCACGCTCGAGCTCGTCGGCCTGCACTACATCTCGCTGCAGCACTCCTCTCCGGAGACGCTATCGACGCTCTCGCGGCTCACCGCCTTGGTGTTCGCGGACGTCTACTTTGACAGCTTCGTGGATGTGCACACTCTACTTTCCGCTGCGTGCAACATCAAGGACCTGTGCTTCTATCGCGTCTGTTGGGCAGCCCCGTCGTACTCCACCTATGGCTCGCTGCCGGTTAAGGCATCACCTCCGCTCCGTCGGCTTGTCATAGATTCCTGGGCTTCGTCCGTGATGCTCCAGGAATGGCTGTTGCCTTCGGCTCAACACCTGGACGTGAGCACCCTCATGGTGCGGTGGCGGGAGCGAGATTCTATCGACGTCCTGAACAACTTGCTCAAGGCATGTGGGACAGCGACTCAGAACCTATACATCGAGCTTCCCACTACGATGGAAGGTGCGTTTTCGGGCACGCCGGTTACTGCTGGAGGACAGCGATGTTCACATAGACGTACAGAATCACAAGAGCTTCCTAGTCTCTTTCACAACACGAACCTTCGCTCGTTGGAGATAGACGGCCTGGTTGTCCCTGGTTGCGTCCCGTGGGTTTCGGCCCTGCTCGCGCATCTGAGGGCGCCCGCCCTAGAGAAGCTCTCCGTATCCCTGTTGATTCTCGACAGCTCCTCCATCTCCTCCTTCGACTGGACCACTCTGAATTCTGCCCTCTCCCGACCTTCCTTCAAAGGCACCACCCTACATCTGAACATTAATCTCGCACTTCATACGAATAACGACCCGCGAACCGTGAGGGAAGCTGTCACCGGTCACCTTCCGGGTATCGCTCAGAGGGGTAAACTCTCCATCCATTGCTTCGGCTAGACGGCTATCCGCGTCCTTCGCCATTGCTCCACTGGTAATCGCATCATCTCTTTCAGTCACAATAGATCACGATAGAATCACTCTGGGCTCCAGGTTGTCAGATGTAGGCTCGACGGGAGGGAAGAGCATGACGCTCTTCGCGCTCCTCTCTTGGATATCCAACTGGTACGGCATGGTACATCTGGGTAAATTTATGGACGAATGTATCGTGTTCGATTACGTGTCCGTGGCATGCGTCCAAGATGCCTGCAGGCTGTGAAACCTTGGACCTCGAGCGTTCCGGCTGAGCATCGTGGCGACGACTGCGAGCATGAAGTGTGTAACGAGGTCGAACGAGTCGAGAAGCGCCGGCCGTCGCGTGGCAGCACAGCTGATGGGAGCTGGGCGGCTAAATGAAAGAGCCTGTTGCAGCAGAGCAGAGCACGTCTCTTCTGGCCCTCTGCCACGCCTCAGCCACTTCCCTCCTCATCCTCTACGCTCTCCACGACTAAGGGAATCGCCAGAACGAACCCGGGCGCATCTTTGACTATCATGTTCTCTGCTGACGAGGGTTACACGGACGATGATCTGAACAGTCCGTTGAACGAGAGGCCCGGCGTTTCCGGTGGCGGTAACTTACTCGTAGCGCGTTCAGTCCACGAGCGTGAAGGTCCGTATGTTCAATTCGAGCGTTGCGCCCGGCCATGAACTCAACTTCTTCATGTCACGCAGAACTTGCATACAAGATACTGGCGTCCCTTCCTAGATCCAGCCTCGCGGTCTTGCAGGCCAGGATAGCGCCGCTGCTGAAGGTTGACATTGTCGGGGTGAGTGGTTACCCCCGTGCCGTTCGGACACAAGCTCAAATTTCCCGGTGCGATACATCACAGCTTTTGCCGCCCGAGATCGCACTCCATGTTTTTGCGTATCTCCCCTACCAATCTCTCCTGACGTGCGCACTCGTCAGCAGGCGGTGGCGAACCTTGGCAGACGACCAGTCACTCTGGAAGAACCTCTGTCTCTCCCGCAAGTGGGAATGGCGCGTGCCTTCTCGTCCATTCTCTCTAGGATCTGACAGCTGCTCTGAACATGAACGCTCCCCTGAAGCTGACTCTGACGACGAGGGCATGGGCGACGAGGAAGACTCTTCTGATGACGAAATGCAGGCGGACGACTCGGGCTTCGCATCGATGGTTGTGGATACCCTTGCTCCATCCTCGCCGTCCGCAGTACAATCACCCGTCGCGGGACCATCGCGCTCAGCCCGATCAGCCCGCACATGTCATTCTACGCCGTCGGGGTTCCAGCTGCAGTCCTCGGCTGCGGCGCACCATCTCAAGCCCAACTTCAAACTCCTCCATCAGACGCACATTCGCCTCCGCAACAGATTCATGGCAGGATCTTATACCCTGTCGAATCTGCAGACCCGCGGCGCGCCCAACTCCCACTCGAACACCATCTACTGTCTCCAGCTCTATACTTACCCCGAGACCGGGAAGCAGGTCCTATTTACGGGCTCCAAGGATCGCACGATCCGCGAGTGGGATCTGTCGACGGGGTCCGTGATTCGCGTACTCGAAGGCGTGCATGAGAGCAGTGTCCTGAGCATATGTGTACACCGCGGTATCCTCGCGAGTGCCAGCAGCGACCACCGTGTGGTTGTGTGGGACCTCTCAAAGAATGAGCCCATCAGGGTCATTCGAGACCACGAAGACAGCGTGCTGTGCGTGCGCTTCGACGACCAAAGGCTAGTGTCGTGCTCGAAAGGTGGATATATCGCAACCCGCTCGGTATGTCCGCTCTGATCTAACGAGCCTAATAGACAGGACGGTTAGGACATACCGTTTCCCCGACTTAATGCAGCAACATGTCCTAAGCGCGCATCGGGCCGCGGTGAACGCCGTGGCCATATCTAACAACCTCATCGTCTCCGTCTCGGGAGATCGGTCCTTGCGTTTATGGGATGCGGAAACGGGAGCGCTCCTGCGCACCTTTGAAAACCATCACCGCCGGGGGTACGTTCGCTGCTTGTCCGCTCGACGCGCACTCGGGCCCGTCGACTTGGAACGTAGCGCTGATTGTCGCGAATTGCAGGATCGCTTCCGTCGACTTCCGGCACCCGTACGTTTTGTCGGGATCGTCCGATAAGCACATCCGGCTCCTGGACGTTACGACATTGCAGGGATGGTCAACCTCGCCCTCGGCGGATAAGCAGCCACCAGTCGTCGCGGAGTTGGGAAGAGGGATTGTATGCGAAGCATGTGGTAACTCCACAGGCCCGGGCGAGCCTTCGCAGCCGCCGCCACGACGTCGGGCTCACGAAGACCTGGTAAGGAGCGTGGCGTTGGGTTCCGAGTTTGTTGTTAGCGGGAGCTACGACTTTACAGTTAAGGTTCGTAATATCGCCAGCGACACCAACAGCTAGAAGTCTCGCTAACGTGATAGCAGGTCTGGGACCGCCAGACTGGCGCGCTCGTAGCCGATTTGGCCGGGGGGCATACAGGCAGGATCTTTTGCGTAGGCTCCGACTACACCAAAGTAAGCCGCCTGCGCTCCATCTTAAGCACATCCGTCATATTGACCGTGATGTTCCATAGATTGTATCATGCGGTGAGGACCAGGTACGCTGCTGCGTAACGTTCGCTCTGTCGCCGACGGCTAATCTGACTGACGCTACTCGCATTGTGCAGAGGATATGCATCTGGGACTTTTCACACGGCGTCGACACTTCATTCATCAGGCTGTGAGGCGTCCGCCAGGCAGCGCAGGTTCCTGTCCTCGACGTTGTCATTGCTGTGTTTATCCCCCGGTTAAGGATGCGCCCGAATCGTATGAGATTCCCTTTGTTCAACGTGAAATCTAGCTCTGGCAGACCGGCGTCAAGATCCAAGATAAGAACGGACGCGGAGCTTCGAGTTCTTCGGACTGTTCCCGCGCACCTTCCCAGCGGCCTGCCTATGCAGCCTGTGCGCGCGTTCCGGTACGCATGACAGAGCCTGTGTGCGTTTCCCTCGGCCCTCATTTGCTTCCGCAAGCTGGCCCATCAGTACAGGGCTGATATGTGCCGCGCTACGTTGTCGTAGGTGGCGACATTCGGAACTCCGCGGTATTGAGAGCGAGCGATGGACGGCCGTACAACGGCTGGTCGAGGTAAATCCGGCGTCGCGCTCGTCTTCCCGTGCCGCGAGGGGAACAGCTCCATTATCTCCATTATTAATTCCTCACGTCCGCCCGAGAGCTATGACAGCTCGGCATCCTGTCTGAAAGCGGGCGACAATGGCTCGATGCTATGACCGGACCCAAACGCGTGCGGTCACGCCGGTACGGTACGCCCGCTCGAAGTCCGTATGTCCAAGTGTCGTGCTCTTGTCTGAGAGCCACTCCACCGGACACGATGGGATTTTCTAGCTTGCGGCTCCGCTGTCCGCTAGTACGTGCAATATTTAAGAGACGGGAGGAGGACACGAGGATGCCTCATACCCACCCTTCCTCCTTCTCACGTCTTCTTGAGTAGCAGAATCTGCACTCTACCACGCTACAGACATGCCCGTACACAACTCTTCCGCTCCTTCGTCCCGTCCTAAGCATTTCATCCTCCCCGACCTCGTCGGACACTGTCACTTCCCCCTCTCCTACCACCCTAATGGCGACGTCATAGCCGCCGAGTCCGTCAAGTGGCTCGATGAAGGATGCCCCGAGCTCTCGCCCAAAGCCCGCAAGGCATTATACGGCCTACAGGCGGGCGAGCTGACGGCATACTGCTACTCGACGTGCAACGCGGAGCGGCTGCGGGTCGTGAGCGACTTCATGAACTACCTCTTCCACCTCGACAACATCTCGGACGGCATGATGCGCACGGGGACCGAGGAGCTCTCGGACGTCGTCATGAACGCCCTCTGGTTTCCCGACCGCTACGAGCCCACGCGCTGCCCTCGCAAAATGCAGCCCGCGACGGAGCCGAGCGCTGGCAAGATGGCTCGGGAGTGGGTCGAATGGTCCACTAGGCTTAATTGACGCGTGGCTGACGTATGTGTCTCTCGCAGGTATTGGTCGCGCTGCATACGGGACGCGAAGCCGGGTCCCCAGGCGCGATTCAAGGAGAACCTCGAGCTGTTCTTTGAGGCAGTTCACCAGCAGGCACGCGACCGGGAGGCAGGGATCATCCCGGACCTGGAATCGTACATGAACGTGGGGTCGATCGCGCCGTTTGCAGATTTGTGTGACCGCTAAATGTTTTGCGACACTCTAGGTCCGCCGGGACACCAGCGGGTGCAAGCCGGTCTTCGACCTCATTGAATACGCCGTAGACATCGATCTCCCAGACTTTGTCGTGACACACCCGGTCATAAAGGCGCTCAATCAAGGTGCCAACGATCTGGTTACTGTACGTCGTCCACTGTCAATCTATACTCCTCCACTAGCCTGACATTTCCCTTATCTCAGTGGAGCAACGTAAGCTGTCGCCGCCTCTGAGGCACACACGTACCTAACTATCCTGTTGGATCTCTCAGGACATCTTTTCGTACAACGTGGAACAGGCCCGTGGTGACACACACAACGTACGCCCCTCCCCACCACAGCACAACCATTATGGACTTGTCCCATGTTGCATGTCTAGATGATACCCATCCTCATGGAGCTTCAAGGCCTCGATCTCCAAAGCGCCGTTGATTTCGTCGGCAACCTGTGCCAGCAGACCATTGACGCGTTCGTTGAGAATCAACGAAACCTCCCATCGTTCGGACCCGAGCTAGATCGCGATGTCGCATTGTACGTGCAGGGCCTGCAAGACTGGATCGTCGGGTCGCTTCACTGGAGTTTCATGACCGAGCGCTACTTTGGGACGTCCGGCGCTGAGATCAAGAAGAGCCGTATCGTGAAGCTTCTCCCGCGTAGGGACGTTGATGGGGATGCCGCCGTTCGGGACGACGTGAGTGTGACCTCGTTCCCGCATCGTGCCTGACTGACATATATTGCCTAGATCTCTGACTTGCCACTAGACATGCGTCCAGAGCCGTCAGTGCGAAAGCAGGAGGGCTTTCGCTCACTGTTCACATGCGTCCCACTAATCGTATTTTTCGGACTAGGTGTCCCTACTATCCTTTTCCTGCTCAGTAATGAGATTTCAGCTATTGCAATTCTGTAAGATCGGGGCCTCGACAGTACTACTATTTATATATCTCGCGCCCCCAGAGCCGCTGAGGCCAACTTGTACTAGGATGTATACTTATTTAGTCTCTTATGGGTTTCTCCATATACAGATCTGTTCTTCGCACCACGATTTGACCGTCTGGGTGAGGAGCAATACTTCTCCAATTCGAGACTCTGATAATCGAGCATCGACGTCGAACTATCCGCTAACAATTCCGAGCGCCGTACAGATGAACACACGGAACACATTACTATACTAGGTATCGAGGGGATGTCGGTTACTATGTGTACAACTGAGGTCCATGGTGGCGAGGAGGGAGGCGCCGGAATCTGACTAGCAGGACGGGAACAAATTGCGAGCCAGCCGTGCGCGCACCTGCGTCGCATCGGGACGCAATGCGAGGTTCCTGATGACCCGGGAAGTGACAGATTGATAAATAGTAGCCGTATGTCCATTGGTTTTTGAGCGGTCTGCACGGGACGGCAGGTCAGCGCTGGGTGTCATACTAGTAGATGCATGGAGCAGCTCACCCGGTGAAGTGGATGGTAAAAATCAATAAATACCCAGCAAAGTAAGGAACGACTGCAGTAAGATCTTGCACAAGAGTGACGTGCGCTAACACGTGTGGTGGGGGAGGTAGGAGGATGGCGGTGGTGAGACAGGGAGTGGGAGTGGGAAGTCGGAGGATGCGCGCCGCTCGTCCGTGTCATGTCGTGAGGGTGTTCGTGATCATCGAGAGTGTCGGCACGTTCATTGCGACTTGCCACTCCTGACAGACGATGCGCCGGTGGACGACGCGCCGCGCTTGTGGTGACCGCGGGGACGTTCCTTGAGACAAAACCTAGGAACGACGCCGCGCTCGCCGCTGCGGCTGCCGAGACGCTCGACCAGACACCACTCGTCCTCGTATTCCTCCAACATGCGGAGCGTCTCGCCGACCTTGATCGTGAGCTCGTCCGCCAAAGACGGAATGAAGGTATGTTCCACAAGCATATTGCGCGGAAGCTTTTGCCCTTTGACGGACGGCTTGGACTTCAGATTGGCCGGCTGATCCGAACCCATGGGAGCCCCGACGCCGAAGGAGGAGGCGCGCCGTGGGCTAGGAACTGGCGAAGGGGCGGGGGCAGGAACGGACAGGTTAGAGTTCTCGTGTGTCACTGTGACGGTGGGGAGGTTGAGATGCGGAGGCCGAGGGGAAGAGGAGGGAGTGCTCGAAGGGGTGGTCGACGCTGTGTAAGTCGGGGGAGGAGACCGCACATCGTTGACAGGAGCCTTTACGTCGATAACGACATCCGAGGTATCCTTGCTCGCATTAATATTCTTGCTGGAGCCTTTGCCAGCGTTGTAGCTTATCACCTGAGGAACCCATTTACCCTCATCGCGGCGGACGCTAGCGGCTTGTGGCTCCGTTGGCAGAATAACGAGCACTTCTTGCTTCTCCATGGGCGTTCCCTCTCCGATCGGTCTGATCTTCTCGCTAGGGGCGTAGCTGCCAGTACGGTACTTCTGCGACGCAGTGCGTAGCTTGCGGCGCCGCCAGACAACAATTCGCCATGTCACGATGCCTGATACTAATCAGATCTCGTTTTCATACGCCTCCACGCCTGAGCTCACCCAAAATCAACACGCCGAGGATCACAAAGAAAGCCGTCAACACCTTGACAGACACAGGCAGAGGGTTCACCACCGGTATGCTGTTGCTGGACGTGGCCTGGGATTCAGGTACGACGTCCCGTACAGCGTCGGCTTGGAGTGTGTCGCGACCGTGGATGCGCATTCGAGGGTGGACGCGGGCGTGAGGGGGAAAGTCGATAATGGCCATCAATACAAAGCAGAGAACGAACGAACGAAAGGAAGAGAGAAAGAGAAATGAAGGAAGGGAAAAGGCAAATGTGGTCGGCGAAGTGCCGCAGACACTATATGTGAGGAATACGCCATCATCTTTTGTTGGAGGCTGTTCGACAACCCATCAACGTCTACCTTAAGCAGGAGGATGTAGAGCGCCGTCTGTGATTCTTGTTTCAGACGCGCGCACCGAGAATGATTGCGGTCATTGGACCCCTGCCACTTCCAGCCTATCATGTCGCGCACCTGAAACCCTGATAAATTATCTTCAAAAGGACAGTATAAACCTCCGTGCTCTGCAGGGGCAGTTGTCACTATGCCGACTGACCACTGCAGGTAGTTACAAAGTGATGGCGCAGGATACTGTTGAGCACGCGCTATCCGGGGTCGTCCTCCCACGGTGCGTACCTGATGCCCGCCGTCATACACATCCTCCACTGCGCTCCCGTTCGACGTGCACATCTCTCCAGAGGCTGGGATGTCCCATAGATCTTCACAAGATGCTCATTGGACAATCAGAAAGCGAAGCAGGACGTCCGATAGATGGTCTGGACCGCAAACGCGGATGTCAGGTCCGATGCGCCTTCGTTAGATCGTGTCGAGCAACTGCGTTGAGACCGCACGATAGAGGGACCTCGCGCCCTCGGATGGGATGTACGAGTTCAGCGATGTCCGTACTATCAGGTCGCGCGTGGCCGGGGGCATCGTCGTAACCGCCTCGCCCGCGAGGGCAAATAACGCCTCGGCAGCAATGGCCATCTTTTCGTCGGCGGTGAAGGCGACGAATGGTAACACAGCGGTGACGCGAGAGAGCAAGGATGCCTGGATCACAGTCATCAGTGGCGTTCCAGCAACAGCGTAAGCCTACGCACCCCCAGTCGCTCTGACACGCGCGGTCGCAGGAGGGCCATTAGGTCAATATACTCCTCGCGAGAAAGCTGCGTCTCGGGCGCGGGGCGATGATCTTGATGTTCAAATACCAGATCATGGCCGATGTTGGACGTGCCCAGCCAGATCACCTTTGATACATCAACGTGTCGATGGCCGGCTTCAAAAGAGCAACGACCTGGAGGGCCGTCAGCTTCGGCATTCCTTCGCCACCTCCGCTGGCTACTCACCGTATTCCCATGGCATGAGAAGCGACGAGAGGATTTTCTCGTCCTGCGCCTTCTCGATTTCCTGAGTCATCTTCGTCAATGACCAATTCATCAATCATACAGCAGCAGGTACGAACATCGAGAACCACGACGCAACGCTTGCCCTCGTTATCCATCAAGAAATCCTTGAGAGAGCGGTCGGAGGGTTCCTAGAGGCGACGAGTACATCGTGAGTACTAAGAAGCGATTCGGTGAGTGCATAACGAACCTCATGCGGATCAATGGAGTGACTCTTCCAGATATCGCGGGTGTTCTGTAGAGTTGTCATATTGACGGTATGCGTCGGAACGTCAAGGAGGGATCCGACTGGATCCGCTGAGTTTCAGTATCACCGGTTCTGTGCATGCATAACTACTCACATTTCCGCGCAAGAAGACTCTTGCCATGCCCACTCGGTCCTATCAACATTACTCAGTCTCTGACATGCGCATCCGTTCGCTCTTCCACTGACCACAGAGTAGAACCACGATAGGTGCCATCGTAGGCATGCTCAGCACGCGGAAGAGTTGTTCAAGCACTCGGTCTTGACCTATGAGGTCATATCGAACACGCGTTAAGGGGCGGAAGAACGAGCGATGGATGAGAGCGGAGGCGCGTCGAGTCTGAGGTGAGTTGGCTCGTTCAATATAATAACTATTCGCACTATCAGCAGCATGTCATGCATTGAAGAGACACGAATGGAACATACCGAGTGGCAGGGTCCGCCTCCTCCAGCAACTTAGAGATAGGACGGGACCCCTTCTTCGACGAGCGTTCCCCGTCGTCCTCATCATCGGCTTCTCGCAAGGCAGAGGCGTCAGCACCATACGCCAACAGCAGCTTCACCATGGCCATCTTGTTCTTAAGCTGGCCATTGGCGAGGGTGAATGCGAGGGCAGATTGAGGGCCAACGTCGTCGTTCGGACGCGCCTCGCCACTCTCGAGCACACGTCGCACTTCCTCGACGTCATCACTGGCAAGGGCGAATAGTAGCGTTGGTCGCGGAGTAGCGATCGCGTGTACGGGCGTCAAGAGCACCGACTCGCGTCGGGGTTGCGTGGCGGATTGCGAGGAGACTGGTCTGCGGATGGTCTCGTCGGCCCGATCGGCCTCTTCAGACTCGTCGTATTCGTCTTCTCGACTCTCGTCGATGGGCTCTGAAAGCCGGCTTTCCGAACGAGCGTACTGCTCCGAGAGGTAAGACAACCGTCGAGATGACTGGACAAGTAGCGATCTGCGCTTCGAGAAGCGTTGCTGCCATGAAGGCGGGCGGGAGACAGGGGCGGATGCTGGTTGCGAGTGCGAGAAAACAGGAGTGATATGCAAAGGAGAGTCAGGCTGAGAAGAAGATCCGTGGGTATCGCGAACGCGAGGTATGGTGCTAGAACGTGGAGATGACAGCTAGGATTGTCGTGGTGAGCACATAGAACACTATATGATTCTACTTGCACGTACCAATCTATTATTAGATAATGAATACTCTGATGATACAGTTGGAGAATTGGGAGTATATGCTGAACAAATCGTCAGAATCAGGAAATTACAGGAACGGGACTAAGACTTACCAGTAGTGGCGGTCGTTGCAGTGGTAAGTGAGGGAGGATGAGTAGCTGATGGTGCGGAAGAACCAAGCGAAGAAGAGCCAAGAATCATAGACTAGGACCAGGTCAGCGTTACCTCTGGCATGCGCATCAGACTGGTACTCACTAGGCGGAGGGGCTTCAAACGCCCCGGACCTGCAGAACTTGTCGCACTAGGCGGCTCGTTAGAAGAGAATGATGCAGCACTCATTTGCGCTTTCTCCACTTCCCGTCCGACGTCGACCAATGGAGGAGGCCTTGTCGGTATGCGAACCGACAAGGATGTACGAGAGCCCCGAGCGGACCCTTGAGAACGTTCAGACACAGAGTTCCGGAATCCAAAGGGAACTTTTCGAGACACTGGCTGTCCCTGCGAATCCTCCGTACGTAAGCTCATGGAGGAAGAGGATCGGACTGAGCCTTCTGCTGCTGGAGCAGGCACATTCTCGTAGCCGGCAGCCGGCGGTGCGGTCTCGCTTGTGACCGAGACAGCTGGAGATCGTAGTTGGCCTAGCATGACTGCGCCAATTGCGCTCCCAGAACTCGAAGGGGGAGAGAAGACGCGGGGATGGGTGGAGTCGTGCGGAGAAGGACCTTTAAGATGGGGCTCCTCAAGGCTGTTAATATGAGGTGGTGAGGCGGACTTAACGGAGTGTGTGTGACGAAGAGATACAGGCCGGGATGATGGTGGCTGTGGAGAAGGCTGGTGCGAGGGTGCAGAGACTGAGGAGTGTTGAGCGAGCGATTGAGGACGAGAAGACGACGGTGAAGAACGCGGCGGAGAGGATGAAGGGCCAGCTTCAGGGATCGGTTCGACCCTTGCAGGGGTTGAGCCCACAAGGGTGGCGGGAGATGCCTCTTGGGCAGCGGGAGGTAGCAATTGGACACTATGGGTGGTCGGAGTGTAGTACTGGTCGTAGAGCGAAGACATGGTATCGTCCTCCGCGAAAGAAGGCTCCCCAGGACGTAGTAAGGACTCATCGACAGGCGGATAGACAGGGGAATGGACGGCACGGAACAGAGAGGAGCCTTCGGGAATGGATGAATGCCGTGTACGCGCGGGTGAAGGCGATGGAGGATCGTCGATGACAGCCTCCGCCACCCGCACATGTACTACATCGGCAGTAGAAGATACTACCCGCGCTTCTACGGGCTCCGTCTCTTCCTGTGTGGTGTCCAAGGTGTCCACGCTATCATTGCGAATATGCCAAGTATTGCTCCCAATTTGTTGATCGACCTGTGACCTCTGGTCCAACGAGGGAAAGGAACCAAACCTCGGCGAGAACAGAGCAGCAGCAGGGCCAGTTGCGTTGTCGAAGCGGAGCACCCGCGCAGAGGGAGAACCAAATGGTGAAGACAGAATCGAGAGCGTCGACATCCGATGCGGACTCCTGGGAGGCGAGAGACACATTGGGACAGGCCCATCTGCGTATCCCGAGTCAAACGACTCTTCTCGTGAAACTGGCGCATGCCGTGGAAAAGATATGGGCGGAGCCGGCGTGATCTCGATGGGCGACAAAAGGCCCGAGGATGTCGACGTCGAGTCCCTACGGGGAGATGGGACCCGAGTAGGAGGCAAAGGAAACTCTGGGATAATGTTGTTTCGAAAGTGAGTAACCGTCTCCTCCTCGTCGACGATCGAAGTGTCTCCAGTCGGGCTCGCCGAGCGCGGTGAGAAGCTATCGAAGAGCGTCGTATCATTTGTCCAGAGAGACGACTCGACCAATGCGCGCGTGTCGTCTTCAGGGGATGGAACCTCAGTCAATATCTGACGCGCATCCTCATTGAGGCCTAGAATGGGTGTCGGTCGCCCAATGTCCTCCGCATCCCCGGCAGGAATAAGCATAGGTCCCTGCTCCGCGTCTTCACTCCGTGGTGGAGGAGAAGGTACTTCCGCGCGTTCGGACTTCACTGCAGGAGCAGCGGCCGGCGGCTCTGCATACTCCGAGCTAGGTCGCCCATCCAAGCTCCCCTCACCAGAGCACGATTCCTGCTCGCCAGACTCCTCCTCTTCCCACTCGCCTTCGTCCTCCTCAGGCTGAATGGCATCTCCCAGCGCCATCAGCAGGCTCATCGTGCGCGGAGAGCGCGGCGGAGACTTGAACCGAACAGTGCGCCCAGACGTCGGAGAGTCGACCACGATCCTGTAGTCCGTCTGGTCCGAGTCCTCCGAGCCCACGACGCTGTCGGGCCGCCGGATCTTCACGCTGTGCATAAAGTTGCATGAGTCGGCGAAGAGGCAGCGGCCCTGCGAGTAGAAGGGACACGGGCGTGCTGCAGGATGGAGAATAGTCAGCATGGTTATTGATAGAGCGGAACATGTTTGCGGCGAAGCAACACCCGCTAGCTACAGCACCGTTACAACGACAAAGGGAGCAGTTCGAACGGGGAGGAGAGCAGTTGCCTGACATCTACCCCGTGTATCTCATACGGAAGAGAATGAAGATTGGTACGCCAGAAACGCGTTCGGACAAAGGCTGACAGGCAGATTGATCCTGCCTGTCACAGTCCATGCAACATACTCCCCATCTCCACGAACAAAGTCCGCGAGCATAGTCCAGGAGGTCAAGCAAGTCAGGAAAGAGAACACTCACTCCTTTTCTTCCATGGAGGGTCTTCGATGGTCATAGAGACATGGAACGTCGTAAGTCAACCCTCTCAAAACTCCCAAAGCCCAAAATTCTGCAAAACCGCAACGACCAGACGTAGCCGAGCGTCAGCGCATCATTCCAACGACACGTTCCGCGCACCACGTCCACGTTGTGCGCGCGACGTCAAGTAGAGCAGAGGGGAGTGACTCACAGCATGTAGCGGCGACCAAGAAAGCCTCTACGAGAGAAGTAAACCAAGCGGGGCGTCGTTGGACGCGACGTCAAGAGCACCGGGGACGACGTAGAAGAGGTGAAACCCGGCGTAGGAGGGCTCGAGCCCGACGTCAACGGCCAAACGTAACGTTTAGCCTTAGACGCCGTCGCGTAGGTCACGAGGTCGCGTCGCCTATAGCAACGGCGCTAAAGTCAGTCGCGTTGCCGCCGTCGCGGGAACAAGTTCGTTCCGGCGAATTTTCGTCTTTCGGAGTCATTCGCCACTCTATCTCGATCCTCATTCACCACCAGAGAGGGCGAACCAGAGCAAGTGTAGACGCAGAGAGGGTAGAAAAACAGAGTACAATATATTTCTAGGACTTCTCTACATTGGAGGATACTTGCCAGGAGTCCAGGACAACTGCCGTCAGCACCGAAAGCAACTCGTACATCGGCTCACCGGTAAATGAAAGTCCATCACGAATCGCCATGCCGCCCCCAGCACTGGCCGAATCTGCGCGACGCCGACCTCAGACACACTGCACCCACACCGCCAAACCCGCCGCGGAGCCGTTCGCACGACATGCGCGACCCCCGACACCCAGATCCCATCATCCACCGGCGACCAACCAAGGGATTGACTTTTGCATCCACCGTAATCCGTAGTCGCTCCTCGGTCGATGGGCCTTTCGTCTTGCCCGCGTTACTACAGCTCCGTACCCAACCTGCGCACACACGCAAACGCAAGTGTCAATTACATGCTCATACAGTACCGAGAGTAAACACCGAAAGGCCCCGAAAGGAAGTGGTCGGAAGATATGCGCCTGACGCCGGACGCGAGCCCCCAGACAGCCCTCACGGCCGCCCGTAGATGTACGGGAGCGCGAAGGCGGCGCCGAACACGAGCACTGCGAAGCCGAGGGCAGCGCAGGTATTCGAACCGAAGCCGACGGTAGCGGCCTTTTGGGACTGCAAACTACGCTCGGGCTCGCCGGGGATACGCTTCTTCTGAGGGGGCGGGACGTATGGAGAGACTTGTACATACCCAATAGATTTCAGACCATGCACGCTATTGAGCAACAGTCAGCGTCCTGCGCATGTTGTAGAAAGAATGCGATGAATACGCACTAGTAGCCCTGCAGGTTGCGGGTGATTTCCTCCTCCATACCGAGGGGGACACCGTCGAGGGCCCAGGTGACCTTCGTGGAATCGCTACCCTGTTCAAGGGTGGTAGTAAGGGTAGCGGAGTGGCCGGATGGCCACGTAGGGCTCTCGAGAGCCCAAGTCTGGACGAACTCCTTCGGCGGTGAGAGCGAGACGAACTTGCCCTTCACGCCGCCACCGAACAAGCTGTACTCAGCACCAGGTTCCGCCTTGCTCTACAACACTATTGTCAGCGAAACGTCCTCGACTGAATGGCCAAGGACAGTAACAGTACCTTCGCAGGCGCGCGCGTCCACTGCGGTATCCTCCTCTCATCCGTCAACAGCCCGAACAAGTCGTCTGCCGGCGCCATAAAGTGCGCATCGACCGTGACCCGCGTCGTGTTCACAGCCACGCCCGAGCTCTTCACCGCGCCCGCGCCGTCCGCACGCTTCTTGAGCGCCGCGTCGCTCTGCGTGCTCTTCGCTGCAGTCGCGCCCGCGCTGGAGGGCGCAGGGCTGCCCTGTCGGGAGGGGTCGGCGGAGACGGTCAGGTCCTTGCCGTGCGTGTCGATGATCGCGGCGGGGAATGCGGCGAACTTCGCCTCGAGCGCGGCGGGGAGGCGCGATTTTGCGAGGTTGAAGAGCGCCTCGACGGCTGGGCTGCGGTCGGTGTCGAGCTTCCACTCATACTGCAGTAGCGATACATAGATCGTGAGAGGGGGCTTCAGAGAACAATCGGTAGAGCATATGTACGTACGACGTAGTCCGAAGTGCCATCGAGCGTGACCTCGTGCGATACCTCGGGGATGGTGAGCTTTCCAGAGACGGCGGTGCCATCGGAAGCCGTTCCCGACCAGTTGAGGACGACTCTGCAGTCGTAGATCGTGATCAACCTGCAGCCGCAAGCATCCGACGATCAGCATCCTGTTCCGCCACACACTCGCGTTCTGACCGTCTTCCTCTACGCATGCAGCCTGCGTCTCCCTAAGCTCTCGCATCCTGCGAGGCTTCGGATAAGAGTACACATAGCGCGCGGACGTAGAATGGAAGACAGAGATAGTGGACGAAAGACTGACGTACTTGCTCTTCCGCTGACCGAGCTCGACGTCGCCATCGACCTCCACAACACGCTCAATGCCGACCTCTTCTGATCCCTCCCCATTCACTCGTACTGCAGTCAGTTCACGCTCGAACCATTGTTTCGCCCATGGCGTCACAGTCTTGTTCTTCCAGTGCCAGTTCGCGGTGCTGGGTGGCAAAGGCGCGGGGATCGTCGAAGCCATTGCACTCGTGGTGATTACAGGAGATTACGCTGCGTATACGAGAGTAGTCAGAGATGGAATGCGATGTCTAGTGCGCAGAGGATGTGCGAGAGGGTGTGGGGAGAGGAAGAGGAGATGAATTTATTGCCTGCATGACGCTCATACAGATCGCGCCGTCGATCTCCAGAACTTTCTCGCACATGCTCCCTTAGGAGGCAAACATCCCTTTACTCGACGCCTTCATGTCAACCCGAGGGAATATAGGAAACATAATCCGAAGAGGAAGATATGAATACATTCTTACGTCCTAACTACAAATACTGGTGCACTACGAGTCAAGGTGATGTTATGTCTTCCTATCATACATGCGATGACGTAGTGTGCGCTACGCTGCTCAGAGCTGATACGTTACCCGGCCAGCGTCCGCCCACAAGAATTGTCCACAAAGACTGGTGAAAATGGCTTATTGCTGCTCCTGGTTCTTCTCCGTTTCCTTCTTCCTGACAATCACGTACTTGTCAGCATCTTCAGGAGCAGGGAGCGCCTCGACGTCTCCAGGAACTGTACCCTCCCTCTCGGGTTGGTGCTGCTTGCGCTCAGCACGGATCTGCAAGACATAGTGATCAATGCCAGCATGAGCACGCGCCTTGTTGTCGTGTACGTACCATGTTCAGGTCATGACTAACCATGCCATGACCACCTACAGGACCCCAGTAACTGGTAGCTGCCAGTGTACCGATGATACAGGTGCCAACAAGGATCGACAAGTAGAAACGATACTGAGAGTACCATTTCGGAGCTGTGTAACCGACCTGTGAGCAGGGCACACACTTATATTTGAGTAACAAGTGACTCACTCCAACCAGCACCTGTTGCTCGTAGGTCGGCCCACCACAGTCCAGTGAACCCGATCCATTGCGCAATCAGAGCGTTCACTGGTGACAGGGCCAGTGTAGACCATCCAAACACGACAGGAGCTGCGCCTAGGAGCAGTCGTGGGTAACTATGCGATCAGAGTCAGCCTTACACCCAGACGGCATGAGATGAAATTGCTCACTATTTGTTTCCTCCATAACCCGCGAACTCGAAGCCCCAGTGCAGAGCGCCAAGGAAGGATAGCAGGACAGCACCATATGTGACTTGTACGTTCAAGGCCTGGTCAAGGATGGTTATGGCGACTCCAGGATCAATGTTGGGTACGAGGCCTAGATAATTTTATACATCAATCTGGTTATATGCGCACTCGGCTGACCCGAACATTACCTTGAGCCGCAATACCTGCTTGCCGGGCAAGGTAAACTGTCGCACCTGCGGTGCCAAGATATGGCAGGCCGCCCGCGAGGCCGAAGATAACATATGGTTGAGGTACAGCGTGCGCAACCGCGTTCGTGATACCCAACTGTGCAGCATGTTAAAAGGGAATGCCAACACAAACTTGCGTTAACAACTTACGAATGTTTGCTGTGTCGGCTCGACGTTGTCCTGGAAGACATTACCGCCAGCGATGGATTTGGCGAGGTCGGCAGCGGACTGGCCTACTTCCTCGCGGATGTTTTGTGCGGCATGGCCAACGGTCTGCGAGCCGGGGCGACCGGACACGCTGCTAGCGGCGCCGCGAACGATTAATTGGTTGCGCAGAAGGTAAGTGGTTGAACGCGGGAGGGTTGACTTAGGAATGAATGGCGTGCGCGCAAGTGGCGAGAAAGACGAAGAGGTAGAAATGCCGCGTCCAAAGACGACGGGGGCGCGGCGGAGAGCGGGGAGAGCTGTAGTGAGCATGGCGTCGAACAGAGAGAAGTAGAGAACAGAGACGAGAGATATGCTAGGGCTACAAGGGGCTGGTGGATGGGGTATATATGTACGTTGGTCGGACGCTACTCATGGCCACTCCTAATCTACTCCTCCGTCTGTTCCACCAACACTCTGACGTCACTCTCGTCATTCCCAACTACGCGCTCGTCTGTCGCCACAATCTTGCTCGTTTTCGGCCGACGTAGTCGCCCCTTGCACTCTCTGAGAAACATGTTAGGTTTCACGCTGCATGTTCGATTCAACCGTCAAAGCTGTAACAGAGCCACCTGCATGAGCGCACTCGCGAAGGTTCAAAAAGCAAAAGAAACTGCGACGCCAGCAGGATTCGAACCTGCGCCTCCAAAGGAGAACAGATTTCTAATCTGTCGCCGTAACCACTTGGCTATAGCGCCGTGAAGGTGGTGCAGTGCAGCAAGAATACGTGCCGTTGTGTGTACCAATGAGAGGCTACGACACACGACGACCTGGCAGGCTGGCCTCTTCGCATCGTCCATGTTGAAATCCTCCCCGATGCTGCCATAAGCCCATGCACCGTTCTCAATAGCATCCCCTTTGTCGTGCCGTTGTCAGTTAAGCAACCGAACTCTACTGCCCCTGATACGCGACGCCCAATCTCTGCTCTTTCGCCCAGGATGCTGTACAGCTGTGCTGCTAAATCTAAGTAGCACTTGCTGCATCGGCTCTAGCGGATCTCTATGCCATCCGAAAGTTTCGATCAGTATACGGATCCCCTCCCTCCCGACGAAGCCAAGAATCCGACCGGACTGTTGCAAACGCTCTGCAAGTCAGAAAGAGATGGCAACGTACGATATCGATGGCTTGGATTGGAAAGCTGCGGATGAGATTAGCGGCCCACGGGCCACGGCCGGAGGGAGGATATGGCGGCCGCTGGGGCTTGGCTTTATGGGACGGGGAGCTGGCCCCGGCGAGTGCGAGTGCCCATTAACGCCTTCCGCCTGTCCTGCGCGTGGCTACAGGCCTATTCCCGCCGTCGGCCACGCCCCTGTGTCCCCGTGCCTTATGAACGCGTTCCCCGCTATGCCCTCGGCCTTTGCAGCCCCTTGGCAGAACTCTCCTCCCGACCACTCTGACCAGTTCCCCTCGTCTGGTCCAGTTTTCCGCTCCTAGCCCTGGAAAGCCATGTCTTGTGTAACGGTGCCTACGGCGACACAGTTCTCGACATTCACGACGGATAGCGTCTCGACATCCTTCAGCAATAGCATCTCGACGTTATCCCCCGCGACCACGACAATCGATTCAGTCACCTGCGTACCGACGTCCAGTGGAAATGTTACTACGAGTTCGTGCAGTACATCGGAGGTCGTGAGCACCGTAGGTGAGCATTAATCCGTGCTTGGGGCCCCTGCTCGTATTTACACCGCTTCCTTAGGAGGCGGAACAACCACCATCCAGGTTCCCATACAGGTGACGATCCCTATCACCTCAAGTTCCGCCACAGCGACTCTGTTTTCCACGTCCTGTTCTGACGGGACGACTGGCTCGCCAAACCCGCCTCCATCGAATACGACGACCAACGACCAAACATCGACCAGCACGGTGATCGTTACGACGTCTATACCCACGCAAGTGACATTCCAGTCCTCGTTCACATCGGACGGCAATGTCATCGTCACATCCGGGACGACCACCACGTTTGTCGTAGTCACGACGGCCGTTCCCGTCAGCACCGGCACTGGGCAAGTCTCCGGTGGCTCAACGGACACTAGTGCCATCGTGGGAGGCGTAGTCGGCGGTGTGGCAGGAGCTATTGTGCTCTCCTTCGTTGCCTGGTTCTTACTGTGAGCCTTCCCAAACAGTCATCTCATCGCCTGACATTATCTCATCTCACACTTCCGCAGTCGGAAGAGACGACGCTACGACTTCGACGATGACCTCTTCCTGCCCCAGCCTATCCATCATGATGAACAACCAAAGAACGTCCTGCGCAGACCACCGGGCGAAAAAGGGCCGAGCTTGGACGCGGAGCCCCGGCCGTACACTTATGGCGCCCTCAGCAGCAGCGCTGGTCCCAGCTCGACCGCTCACACGCCCAGCACCGAAAACGCACCAGCGTTCGGCTATTCCAGGCCTTACTCACCTCCGCGTCTTCCTCCCCTGCAGACGATGCAAGCGATGCCGGGCCAGGTTCTTCCAAACGCTCCAGGTCCCATGCAGCCGCAGCCTCAGATGCCACCGCAGTCGCCACCCCAGCTTCAGCCTCAGCCGCCTCAGTCAACCATCAGCTCGCCTTCCGCATACAGCGACACGCAACCCTCAAGTTACTCAATGCCGATGGGTCCACCTGCGACAACGGCGACGGCGTCCGCCTCCGGCTCTACCATCACCAACACGAGCGGGTACGACCAGCGCAGACCACTCCAAGTCGTGAATAACGACTACCAATCGGGATCGTCTTCGTACGCGCCGTATGCAGCAGGCGCCGTAGCGGGCATGGGCCCAGGCTTTGGACCGGGCGTCCCCTCTCAACAGGAGAAGGCGCAGATCTACTTGCACCCGCAAACAGGACTTACTGCAGTCCCGGAGCGTCCAGAAGCGTCAGGATCGAACGCCTACTTCCCCCACGCGATGGGATCGCCTCCTGCGCCTTCAGGAGCATCCGCGCCCGCACCCGCACCTGGACCCGATCCGCCCCGGATGCCGTTCGTACATCAAGACGGAGGACGCGTCCCGGGGACGGGCAAGGCGTCAATGGCGGCAGCACCAGCAGCGACAGCACCGGAGAGCGAGGCTCCGCCCCCTGCATATTCAGAGTGAACGATGTTCGCGTTTCAGCTGTCTACTCAGAGTCTATTATGCCTACCTGGTCGGACTGCGCTGAGTTGGGTGGACGCTCTTTTGTGTTTTCCCGGTCGTAGTGAGGTTATACTATGTACTATTGAACTATTAGGGACCGTGTCCCCCTATCGATACTATTTTGCCACCCGGACTGTATACTTCGTTGTCCGGTATACACTCCTTGAATCTATTCGTATTCCTCCAGATGGTGCGCAGGCCGAATTACAAGGGCTCGAAACAGTAGCGACCAGGCCATCGGGTACAAGCGCCCGCGAAGGCAAATAAATGAATACACCGCCTTACGTAACACAAACGCGAAAAGGCAGTCGTTGTGGTTTAGCGACAACGTCCTATTGTCCGCCGCTTGAGCGGGATCCCGAACAATAGCGGCGCGGACAATGAGGCAGCCCGCGCCTTTTACTCTGTATAAAGGATGTGCAGCGCGTATAGGGCACGGCAGCCTCTCAGCCGGGTTTTTCTGCTGTTTCCTTCCCCTTCCACGTCCTCGACGACTCGCTCTTTACGCTCGCTGCTGGTGCTGGGACACCTCCCTTGCTAGACTCGTCCCTTGCTTTTCGCCAGACACACCTCACGCTAGCTTCCTAGCATCTGTCACTCGCTGCTTTCCGATACGACTCTAGAGTCCTCTGAAATTCTTTGTGCAAACTTCGCAACCAACAAATCAAGCACCTAGCACCTACGTTTTTCGACATGCTGCCCCCTCGTGCATGTAAGTCCTCGGGATTGCTCCTCTTCCTACGACGTCAACAACTCATCGTTTCGTCTAGACTTCTTCATTGGTCTCAACGGCGTGCGCGCCTTGAGCGTCATCGCGCTTCTGTTGGTTTTCGCCAGCAGCATCTTCGTCCTCGTCAACGATGTCGAGGCTGTCAACCGCTCCATGAAGTCAGGCGTCGACATGACCGACTGTGACTACATCGAGTACGTAACATCGCCTCCTAGCGCGCTCCACCCCTCGTCTGACCTGTGCCGCGCAGAGGGAGCACCGTCCCGAACCAGCCCGCAGGCGTGTTCTGGGCCGTCGTCAACCGCCTGCTCATCATCTTCCAAGTCATCGTGCTCATCCTCTCCGAGCTCGGCTGGCCCGCCGCGTTCTTCGAGCGGTTCTTCCCCGTGCTCGGGCCGCACTTCGGGCTCGGCGCGCTGGGCATCTTCCAGTGCCTCATCGGCGCGACGATCCTCTCGCACCACGTCGACGACTTCACGCTCGTCGCCGCGTTCTTCCTCTTCTCCGTCGGCTGCCTCAACATGCTCCTCGGCCTCATCTTCCGCGAGCGCGCGAAGGAGAAGCGCTCGATTATGGGGTGGCGCGCGGAGGCGAAGGGCGTGCTGCCGACGCACAAGGACCTTCGGCCCCAGTTTGCGCGCCCGGGCTCGACGTTTGTGAACAGCATATTCAAGGGCGGCGAGAAGGCGCAGCCGGACGAATTTGGACAGAAGGGCTATGGATTCGGTCGCCAAGGTGAGAAGGCCGCAGGACTCAAGGGTATGTTGCTATGTGGCTTGTTGTCTTCATACGTAGCCTAACAATCTTTGTGACAGGCTTCCTCATCTCGAAGCCTCTTGAGAGCCTGCCGCGCTACGCCCCGCCACCGCCTCGCTCAGACAGCCGCAGCAGCTCTCGCGCTGGTACGCCAGAGCCGACGTTCAAGTCTAGCCCTACGGCGCTATAAGCCAACCGACGACGCGCACACGCAGCAAACACGACGACTCACCAGTCACTCACGACTATCGGACACGCCCCGCCCGTCTGTGACTCCTACTGACACTGTTCATTACTTACCACTGTATCGTTATTGACCCCCGTAGCCTGTAGATCGGACCGGACTGTATATTGTATTGTAGCATTGGGTAATCGAGGATGCGCATCAGTGTAATTGACGTCGATGGGTGACAAGACAGGGCAGGGTATGAAGCGAAGTCAATCAGAGAGGTCCATGTCTTCGTCGTTTTCGACTATCAACGAAGACGACGATGGGAAGTCCATTGTAGGTATAAGTGGCGAACTTGAGCTTGAGTGGGGCGGAGGTGGTGGCGGTGGGGGAGGGCTGCCAGGAGGGGGTGGTGGCTGAGACGATGCAACGTCATCGTATGCACCGGGTGGCATAGTTGAGCCCGCAATTGTGCTCACCATTGTGGGTGATCCCGCGAGGATACTCTGCCATAAAGCCTGACGCTCTGCGGAGTAGGTATGGTTGCCACTGTCCGGAGCGGGCTGCATGTCGTCCGCATCTAGCGCTGGCAAGCTTGCGCCTTTGTACACAGCCAACTTGGACCATAGGAAATAGCTGTCTGGATAGACGGCCCAACGGCGAGGTGTTTCCAGCGAGTCGGGCAACTCTTCGCAATCTCGCGACTGTTTCGATGCATCGATAGGTGTGGCGTCTTGCGGCAGCAGCCTCAAGCGTTCTTGCCCTTCGTCGCCGACGATCATGAACTCGCACTCTTCGTCGGAATCACCACGGCCGTCCGCGATGATCTCATACACGCGCTCACGAGGATCGCGTACGCCGACCCATCCAGGAGGGTAGCCCCAACACGCCATGTTCTTGAGCCACTCAACGTGTTCTCCGACGTCGCCTTCGCGCAGACCCAGAGCATCGCGCAGGAGGGGACCCTTGATTTGCCCTGGTTCAAACTCGTCTAGCCATTGGAGCCTCTGCTGTCGCCAATGTTCGACCTCGTGTACGCGTTGGAACGGCCCCCCAGAACTCCCGTGGTAGAAGTTGAACAATTGTCGGGACAGCGATACAAGCGCGCGATCGATGGGTTCGGGGCAGGCGGAGAGGACATGGTCGGGAGAGCCGCAGTTGAAGCACCGGTGCACGTCGCCGCCTTCATCCTCCTCCTCCTCCTCCTCCTCCTCCTCCTCCTCCTCCCTATGCTCGCCCAACACCTCCACACAGTGTCGATGATACACAACCGCTTCCCGCGGATGCGTCCACCCCGCGTGCGGCGCGTCGAAGAAGGCCACCCCGCCTAGTCCGCCTTCGTCCACGGCTCCTTCTCCCACCTCTCCAGCGCCTCGGTCACCGTCTGCGCGTCCCAGCGGCCCTTCGCCACCTCCCGGCCCTCGACGTGCAGCGCCGGGATCCAGTAGACATACTTGCGCTTCCAGCGCTCCTGGCCCGGGTCCTGGATGTTCACCGTCTCGAGCTCGAACGGCCGCTGCTGCCTGACCTTGGCGAGCTCCGCCTTCGCTATCTGCAGTATCCATGTAGATTCAGCGTGTGGATACATAGAACCCAGGGGTGAGGACAAGACGTACATCGCACAGGGAGCAATTTGGACCGGAGAAGAGGGTGAGGCGAGCTATGCGGCCAATTCCACTGCGGGCTGCCATACAAGTCGCCAAGAGCTAGATGCCGAACCTGCGTCGATGTCGCCATGTGAGTTGTATTGACAGCGGCAACACAGCAATGTATTGATTACCTTGGACGTTTGCGAGGTGCTGGTAAGTTGCGGGGTAGTAGGTGGCTGACCGTGTTAACGAAAGGGACACGAGCTCAAGGCTCATCGTCATCAGAGCCTGTTTCCTGGGAAGAATTGGACATATTAATGCTACACAGCTGCTATAGTAAGGCGCTATAGCCAAGTGGTTACGGCGACAGATTAGAAATCTGTTCTCCTTTGGAGGCGCAGGTTCGAATCCTGCTGGCGTCGCAGTTTCTTTTGCTTTTTCTCTCTGTCTATACTCTATAACGTAGGCTAGGGGCACCTCTTGGATTGGCATGGTGCTATCATTTTGCTTTGAACGTAGGAGAGGATGATTCCATAGGACATGAGTACTAGATGTTCCATGCGAAGCACCAAGGTAACCGAGATGTTCACTTATGCATTGTACGGCAAACACTGTACCTCAAGAACATGGACCCACCTGAGAAGGGAGAAAAATGTAAACCGCGTTGTTTCCCCCACCAGAGCCAGAGCTGCCTGTGGCGGAGACAAAAGGGCCTGGCCGGGAATTGAACCCGGGACCTCCTCCATGAGTGCTCGTGTAGCCCTAAGAAGGAATCATACTACTAGACCACCAGGCCGATGTTGGTGAAGCGCCGCATGTCTATACGTACGCAAAACCTGGGATATCGGCGATTCAGCACATGTTATTGCCTGCTGTGTATGATACAAGGATACCGGGCGTCGGCGAACATTGACAGCGATAATACAGAGCGCGAGAGCAGGACGAAAAGCATGAGGAGCAACGTGCGAGGTCCATGTGTGGTGAGAAGGAGTCCAGTCACGAGAGCAGCCAGACGGATGGAGGTGTTAGACTCAAAGTTCATATCAGAGTTTCTCGAGCAAGCCGCGGAGCATCTTCTGGTTTGACGCCGCGCTGGAGTCCTTCTCCATGGCTTTGGCCTTCTTCTCCAGTAATGCGATGGTTTGTTCGACGTCTGTGGGCAAAGCATCTAGAGCCTCCGTAGCACGAGCCGCTTTAAGACGCCATCAGTATGAAGTGCTTCCGTGTGGTATGTTGTGGACGGCGAGAGAGGATAGTTACCACAGCGATCGACGTCTTCCTGGAGCGTTGTCCACAAGCTCTTGCGGCGTTCGTATGCTTTCTCGAGCTCCGCTATGGTCTTTGCAATGTTGCTCTATGGCGCAACAAATTCGGTTGGGGCCGAGGAGGCAACTGCGTATATGCTCAAGCGCGCACCTGCGACTGCGCGTGGACCGACCTGATCTCATCTTCGTCCTTGAGGGTAATCCGTTCGACCTTCTTGCAGACTTCGTCGAACGTCAGCAATCCCGCGCCAAATTGCAAGTCGACTGATCCGATTTGACGACGGCAGCGGACGCGGGACAGATGAGAGCTGAGGCGCGCGGTGGGACCATGTGGGCGATTCGTGCGTACCTTTGTCTTCCAAGACGGCGTGGACGTCTTTGACACGACTATATGCGGGCAGAACGGTGTCAGCAAGGTATTGCTTTAATGCGGCACCTTGCGCCGCCATGGGTGCCTGGAGCTTCTCGACCAATTCGAGTATTTGGTCGTCCTCATCTTTCTCCGGAGTGCTGAGTGTGCACCACACTGATCAATGCTGGCTTATGCCTTCTATGATGTCAGATGCTCACTTGTCCTCGAACATGGCGACAAGAGTCGTTTCGTCATCCCAAGCGGACATTTCAATATCCTCCTCAGGGTGCTGCCATTTTGATGGGCCGGCAATATTGGCATCTGTGCGGGACCATGCCAGGGAACTCTGTCCGCGAGGTTCGCGGGAATGCTGGGTACCGTCCCCGTCCCGATCCTCGTCCGGCTCTTCCTGGATGGTTGGAAGCTGACTTCTGGACTGGAGAAAACGGCTGGTGTTGGTCGAATATGGACGGGACCGCAAGGCGGGACTTCGTGGCACGCTAGGTTTGGCGAGAAAATGGGGCTTCTGATGCTGGGCAATACGGGTGGCTGCGGTCCGTCGCTTGAAGTTTGGCATGCGTAATTCAGCCATGAGGAGCAAAACGAGCTTACCAAAACGCGTCTGCTTGTGGGTCTTTTGGGCAACGGGGGAGGCGTGCTGGACGAGGACGGTATTGAGTCTGCCCATGGTGAGTCGGGGAGAGAACGCGTCTGTGGCGGAAAAGGCGGGGAGGAGAGAGGGAGGGGAGATTGAAAGTCCGATCAGACACTGGGACCCATACATGGGCTGATGTGATAGGCGCTGGGGAGAGACCGGAGTTCACACCGTTTGGGGAGAGAGCGCCCGTTGGAGGACGTCGCTCAGGCTGAGGCAGTTGCTCTCTCTCACTCTCTCCCTCCTGAGCGAGGCCTGCCTTCCCTTCCCCTTCTTCCTCCTCTCCGCCCTCCACCCCCAGCCGCCCTTTAGCCTTTCCCCGAGTCCGGCCTCTCCCCCCGTTCTCCCCTCAGCTTTCTTCTCTTTCGCCATCATCTCTTCCTCCCTCCCCGCATCCAATCCCAACTCAACATGAGCGGCCGCGTCCAGAAACAGTCCATGTCCGAGCTCAAGCTCCGCAGGCTCACAGAACACAACCAACGGCTCAGGGAGGATCTGGCGCGCCCACGGATACGGGTCAGCGAGGCGAGCAAAAGGTTGGTTTCACCCGTCCCTCTATCCCCCTCGCCTCCAGTCCTAACTCACCCATCCGTCATAGCTTGATCAACTATTGCAAGTCAACACCAGATCACCTCGTAAGTACAGCTCTCTCCTCAATCCCCCTAGCTTCACCTGTGCCTCGCTGGTCGTCCCGTCGCCTCGTCATTTGGTTCAAGGATATCCGAGCCGTCCCTGGAAGTTTTAGTCACCTTGGCGCCTTGCTGTCGTACTCCTCGAGACTCCTCGTCATGATCACTGCTGCTGGTTCTCGTCCCGCTCGTAGCAACTCCCGGTCGTCCGACAGCACTTGTCGCCATCGTTTCTCTGCTATCGCCGTCGTGCTCTCCCAAGAGCGCGGGGCGCTATCATTCTGTCGAGACTGCGGTGCTATATCGACCATTCCAGACTACCGCCTCCGTCTCGGCTGGAAGGCCAGGCCTTACGGCGATGACAGACATAACCTCATGCACAGACAAATGTAGCTGCGCTGCGACTTTGAGCAACGCAAGGCTCCGTCTGCGTCGCTTGCACATATCATCTTCGAAACTCACAAGTATGTTGAGCCTCGTGCTGATGTCATTTCTGTAGATCCCATCGGTCTGGGGACCTGTGAGCAAGGCCGACGATCCCTTCGGCCCTCCGCCCACAGGGTGCCAGTGCGTTGTCATGTGAGACGACCGCCGTGTCCTCTCTTTCCCTCCAACATCCTTCCCGCCACTACAGTGAAGCCACAAAGCGCCGGACGAACCCTGGGACACCCGGATCACCTTACCGCCAAAGGAGGCGCAGACGACGCATGGAGAGGTGCAGGGAAGCAACATGGTGTAAAAGGGGTTCGCGCCCATGTCCTGCTCTCTCGCCATCTCTCCGCTCCGTCGTCTGCCGAGCACACACGAAGTTCATCCCACCATCACTATCTAGAGTGCACCCTCCCTCCTCTTCTTCCTTTTCTTCTTTTTTGTCAGCAGACAGCCAGAAAGATATGCGTAACTGGTCAATGTTTATCGCCCTATCTAGCGTACACCCCGCCGCTCCTTACACCGCACACGTCCCGCCTTACCGCCTCGCACGCTACCGCTTCCAGCTTCTCGCTCCCACCGCCCACCACACGTCTTCTCTTTGTTTCTTACATGGCATACGTAGTATATACCTCATCGCATCGGAAATACCTTCCTCCCACACCCATCCCTCCGCGGTCGACTCGTCGTCATCGCTGTCGCCGCACGTCGTCGCGACCGGCACACGCCGCATCGCAGCAGCAGAAATATTATCGTCTTGCTTCTCGTTCGGCCATGGTCCCTCGGACCTCCCGGCCTTCCACATGTCGCATTGTGGTCCGCGCTTTCTGCCACCTCTTCGAGTTTTTCACGCTTCCCGCGCGACCCCATCCCCCTCCGCCCCGTCCCCCTACGCTTTTACGCCCTCTTCCTGTCCATATATGCACGTGTGCCTGTCGACTATCCCTCGTGTACGGTACGGTAGCAGTACGCGGTTGTGTCTCCCTACGAGCGTTCGTTCCAGCCCTTTTTCTTAGTCTTTCCTCGATGTTTCTGTTGGCTTTTAGCGTTTGCGATTGGCTTTCTGTCCCCCTTTTTTTCGACGCGGTTTATGTGGAACTTCAGACTCGGACTCGCTGTGGGGCTCCGAGAGTCCTGTCCGGCCGCCTGCACCTCTCGCTTTATGGTATATCTAGCCCGGTATTGAACCGTAGCTGTACGCACGCCTCCTGCTTCCAATTCGCGATCGCTGTCTCTCGCTTTCTCACTAGTGGATCTCTGCGTGACGTGGACGGCCTCAGTAGTAAGAGCTCAAAGTACTTAAAGTCTCAGATCTAGACCTTGGGCCTTGGGCCTCGTAGGTGTAGATTCTATCGTATTGTTGACAGAAGTCATTTTGAATTTGGCTGGTGTCCTCGAGCGTTGAATGCACGATGACACGCGACGTATAGTAGCTTGCAATGTTCTGAATCACGTGCACCACATACTAGCATGGTCATATATCCTGCACCATGCCTCTATCGTCGCAGTCCTACTCACTAAGCAGCGGCGTCGTAATTCTATGGTCACTGTCTCTGTCAGCTATGAGGGCCATGACTGTCTCAGACTCGCAGGCAGACTATATAGATATGGCGTACTCGTCGTTTCCAGATTGGCGAGACATCTAGATGTTGACATTTTCCTCTATCTATCCGCGAACAAAGTGATGATATACATACAGATCCTTTCTCTTCTGCTGGAGTTGGCGGGATCGACCGCTCTCCGAGAATCATGCGTACCGTCGGCCGTCGATGGTGATGCTCACATTGCCGACGTACCGGGTGAGCAGGCCAACGTACTTCTCCTTGTCGGTCCGTCCCAGGTACTCTTGCCCCAGGGTGCGCCTTTCGACGGCGCCAGGCGGAAGGGGCTTCTGGACGACGACCAGCTTCCTCAGGCGCACTGCCCCCGCGGTGAAGCGGACCCTGAGGCATTCCTCAAGTTCGAGAGTGAGCGTGTCCATGTTCGCCCACAGGTCGAGCACGATGGACTGCAGCCCGGGGCAGTTGATGCCGTTCTCCCCGCTGCCGCGGATGCCGTCCAGTATCCGCCACGGATTGGAAAACTGGTTCTTGAGAAACTCGATGGACCGGAAGACGAGGTGGTGCAGCCACGGGTACTGCGCGAAGAGAGCGCCCCAATGGCGGCTCACGATGATTATGGGATTCAGTTCGAGCACGAGCGTGTTCAAGCTCGTGCGGGCGGCGGTGAGGGACCCGTAGGTGAACGCGGTGTGCAGCGCCCGGAGGAGCGAGCCGTTCTGTTCAGAGGGAAACATGGGGTCGTGCGGGTACACTTCAGCGCGCATGCGCAGGGCGAGCTTTCCGCCGGACTTCTTGCCGTTCTTGTCCAGGATCTCGGCGACGATCTCGGCGAACCCGTCGGTCGGGCGGTTGCGGATTTCGGCGTGAGTGAGGAGCGGCAGCATGGGCAGGCACTCGAAGTTGGGAGGGATGATGTGGAGCAGCCCGTTGTCCGGGTTGTCGCCCTCGGCCGGGAACAGGCGGCCGACGGTGAGCTCGACGAGTCTGACGAGGTGCGTGATCCGGAGGTGCGAGAGGATGTAGCGCATGCTGTGCGGATGCTCCTCCATCACGAACTTGGAGATGTAGCGCAGCTCGTGCAGCGGTTGCTGTGGGGGCGCGACTGTGTGGATCACTGGCAACATGTTGCGGATGACAACGCTTTGCACGCATTGTAGCTGCAAGAGGCAGCCGAGAATGTCTTGAGGCGTGAGCCCCTGAGGAGTAGGCGAGGGGCGAGCGTTCTCTAAGATCAAGCATTGCAGATGGTCGAAGGTGGGCCGACCGAGCTGCATAATTTGATTGCTGGTCTTGTAGGCGACCTTGGTCCCGTCATAGTACTGTCCCTGTGCGACGTCGTCTATGCACTGAACCGTGTCTACAAGGAATGTCATGGTAAGATATTCGTTCTCGGCTTCGCATCTGAACACGTACGTAGCAAAGCGGCCCCAACCGCGGCCGCGGTGAATCGAGTCTGACGGGTTGACATGACTGTGGACTGTTTTGATCCCTCGGGATGAGATACTGAAGAGTGTGATAGCAGGGGAGTCGGTGAGTGCTGCTGTCGGAGGACTCCAGCTCCTGCGCGCACCCTTATATAGGCCGTCCGGTCTGTCCAGAGGCTCATCTGAGAACGAGTCTGATCCTGGCGCTTTGTCCTACCGGAGGCGTCTGGTAGCTCGTGTTGCTCAAATCGACCTACTTCGTGGACACGCTCAAAGCGTCGACACTCCGGGGTATCAAGTTAGCCCGTCGACAGTTTGCTGCGACCCGTACCTTCAGATTCTAGAAGTGATTGAGTCAAGTCGTCGTCCTCGCACATGCCGTCCAGAGCATTAGCCGTTGCGCGGAGTTCTTGAGCAGTAGAAGGCCATCGGGCGTATGGTATAGCCTGCAATTGCGTTAGCACGGGACCGAGAGCGATCCTAGGAGAGTAGGCCTACGTGCGGTTATAGGTCCAAGCGTCTACGCCACATTGATCTACCTTGACGCCACCGTCGTGATGTTCCTGTAGCGAGTATAGAGGAGTGGCACACCATAATACTGCGTTTGTTACTAATGTCAATAGGGTGGTTAGTAGGGCATATAGGTCACTGCACACTATGAAGACGACGGCACATCGATACCACCGTCAAGAGCTTGGATATGGAACATGCGCTTCGTTGTGGATCCAGGCGCTGGACTGGCCATAAATACGACATTCTAACGAACGTCCTTTACAGCGAGATAGAGCGCCATTCGACGACAGTGGATCGCGAGACTCGACCTCATACTGTCCCGTAGGCGTCCAAAATGTAGCGGATGAACAAGGGCCAACGCCTCTCCAGCTTCGCGAACGCCTCTTCCTGTTGCGTTCCTTCAAGAGAGGAATACTACCAACCGCCACCTTGATCAGCCTGGACATGATGATCGAAGGTAACCTCGCCCTCACTTTGATACTGTCCCACACGAGCGCACGGAGCGTCGCCAGCCCGTTGACCTCGCTTGCAACAAAGACCTGGGGTGGATATCAGTCAGGCTTTCACGCTACGACATTAATATTGGACTAACCTGGTAGAAGTCGAAGGACAGGCCCATATTGCCAAAGATGGCAGGATCGTCAGAGCACAGCGCCACGTGTACGCCTTGGTTCATGATCGCCGGTAGTGGATGCATCGGCATGGAACCAGTCAGGCGCTATGAGACGGTCAGCATTACCGCAAGGAAGGGGATTTAGAATGCGAATTTGTACCAGAATCTCGTTCCTACACGTACGTCGGTATCAGTGAGTCATGGACACGATAACAGTCGACTTACGATATTGGGCATATTTCGACACATATTTCTCTCTCCCTGCAAATCTCGAGGAGCTTCGGGTGTCTGATGAGCGAGAATCTAGTATCGCAGTCAGAGGAGCGCCTTCAGCACAGCCAATCATTCGTTTGCTCTCACCCGTGCCCGATCCGTTTCGTTCCCAAGAGTATGGCATCGTATAGGTTCATGTCCGCCATGGTTCCATCTCCGAGCGTCTCTCCGGCATGGAATATGAACGGGATGGAGATCCCGAGCTCCTTCTGGCGAGCAACGAAGCGCAACAGGGGCTCCGCATAGTCTATGAGCGGCCTCAGCGTGTCCTCATGTCCGACGAAATCAAACCCGGCGATGAGATGAGGGAACCTCTTCTTCATCTCTATACAGTCCTCAAGGTACCAGTCAAGGTCTTCGGGAGTGAGGATTCGTAGGACGGTGTATATGACCTGTGTAGTGCGCAATAAGCACCACCTAGAGGATTCGATGAGGAGAGACAGCCTGACCTTCGATCCCACAAACTCGTCCGCGCGCCCTTCTTCTCTCATCTTGGCCTCGACCTCCTTAACCACGCCATCATAGAGCTCTAGAAACCCTTTGTGATCTATAGTTTGCTCGCCTTCTGCGTCTAAGATTGTCCTGGACGTACGATCAGCCGAAGAGGGTAGCACCGTACAAGTAATGGCAACTCACTTCGCATGGAATAGCATCCTTGTCTCGAGGTAGGAGATACCGTCTTCAATGGATGACAGGAAGTACGCACGGATGTACTCCCTCAAGACCGGCTCGAAGAATACGAGACCCTATAACAGACATGTGTTAGTGCACCCGACCACTATCTATATGCCCGCGGTGACAGGCCCCTACCTCAGAGACGCCGAAGGTACACTGGAACTTCTTCCAGATCTTTTGTAGACTATCAACGACACAACACCGTGTAACACATACGAATTGCAGACCTCAACGGTGGAGTTATGCGTTCCATATGCTTCAGCCGGATTGATGGTCAGCGTGCTAGTAAGCCAACGATCGAAGCCCTCAGGCCCTCCTAGGGTGGCGCTGAAATTGTCTCGCGCGTTCTTCATCGGCACCCATGAGGAGGGCTCGTATGCAGGGTCAGTGATGCTCATGTGCGTCGTCCATTGCGACTTCGGCAGGCCACGGAACTGCGGCAATACCGAGTCGATGGTTGCCTCCGAAACCACCTCGGGTACTCGCACGTGCATAGCAGGCTGGGATAGGGCCAACTCGAGGAGCACGTCGGCCCGTACCATCGCCCCAAGGTGGGCATGCAAAAGACCACCTTTCGGCATCTGTGAGCAAGTCATCAGAATTGAATATGGCACCCCGTTTGTTCTCGCCACTGTACCTTGCTGAGGATATCGAACAGCTTCGTCTCGACGATGGTCTCACGGGCTATCGAGCATATGAGCGGAGTCCCGTTATTTTGTACTGATGCTGCTGACCAGTGAGAAATTCCATGCCAGGAAACAGTTGTTGCGACCCGTGGTGATGCTTCGTCGCGTTCTCCGCACTCCATACGGATTGTGCTTCCCGAGTGCGAATAAGCCTCAGAATCTCGTCCGCCTTGCGTTCGTCTTCGGAGAGGTCTTTCTCTATTGCATAATCAGCGCGCAAGGATCTATCCTGTGCAATGAGCTGAGAACGCTGGGCGAGGTAATCGGCGCTGAAAGCAGGGACCATGATCAATGTGTGGATGGGATCGCGCGGCTATGAAGTTGTAGGGAGACGTAAGTAAGTAGTATCTCAGCCGCTGACTTCGACGTTTATGTGGTCGCTGCGCACTCCACAAATCGGATGCTGAGTGGCGTTAATTAATACACTGGTTTCGTGTGTAGTTACCTAGAAAAGCTCCTGTCGCTGAATCATGATTTAGCAGAACCACATATGCCAAGCTGGTACAAGTTCAAGCAGTGGACGGCTAGGTGTGGTAGATAAGCGCCTGTATCTGGCGTTGGCCATAGCGCCGGGACACGTGGGATTTGAGTCATGAGTCGAATCCCGATCTGGGCGATCTCGATGGACTGGAAGGCCAAACGCGTTTGCGGCACTTTCTCCATACACTCCCATCCTACTCAACGCCTCAGCCACCTCCGACGCTGTACCACTGTTCACGCCCTGCAGCCATCGGGATATAACACGCAGCGAACTTGCACTATATGACGCCTGAATTGCATACGATTCCCGGCCACAGAGCTGTGGAAACCTTGGTGGCGAAGCTGCGACGGAGGTCAGTACGATCCGGACTCGTCGCGCAGTATTTATTGACGACGACTCTGTCCATTCAGACAGGTCGTAGGATCTCGTGAGGCAGCACTTGAGACTGCTTTGGTCCTCCGCCAGGTCGTATCGAAGGCCCGCTTCTCCAATATTCAGCAGTTGATTACGGTCATCCGCGAAGTCGGACGGAGGTTAGCGGAGGCCCAGCCTAAAGGTGCGTCTTCTGCTGCATCAAACTTACCCTCCCAACGTCTAGTTAGCTAAGGGTGCAACTTCGTAAAATAGAACATTCCGTCGGAAACACCGTACGCCGCGTTCTACACAACGTCAGGGAGGAGTACAACTCTGCCACTAAGGGCTCGGCTGCGGCGTCCCGTAATGTCTACTCGATTAGCAAGTTTGTCCTTCAAGGGCAGCCGCGAAAGCATACCGCGAACGCCGCGAAGTCAGATGCTAGGATCACGCTCAAGGAAAATGACGCCGATGATCCGGATTCGTTTGCCAGGGCGTTGAAGCCGGTGCTTATGGAGGCCATTCAGGACGTCCTCGACGAGCTTGAGACGGTGTACGACAACGTCTCGAAAAACGCGAAGGACCATATCCACTCCGAGTACGTGCTGCCGTGATCCGGAGACGTGTCGATTTTGACTTCCGTTTCCACTAGCGAAATCATTCTCACCATCGGTCATTCAAAAACTGTCGAGGCGTTCCTCAAGTCAGCAGGTCATTACCGCAACTACACGGTCATCGTCGCGGAGACTGCGCCGTCCTACCAGGGACATGAAATGGCTCGTTCACTCTCCGCCTCGGGCATCTCGACATTCCTCGTACCCGATTCGTCCATCTTCGCGATCATGTCGCGGGTGAACAAAGTCATCCTCGGCGCACATGCGATCCTAGCCAACGGCGGTCTCTTTGCGATCTCGGGTTCGCTACTCGCTGCGACAGCAGCACGTGCACACAGTACACCTGTTGTCGTCTGCGCTGGCCAGTTCAAGCTAACGCCACTCTGGAACCTGTACCACGAGCACGGCGCGCTTGACTTTGCGGATCCTAGTTCTGTGCTCGGCTTCGAAGAGGGCAAGCTCGTGGAACGCGTCGATGTCGTCAACCCATATTACGACTACGTCGGCCCTGAGCTCGTCGACGTCTTCATCACAAACGATGGCGACCACCCACCGTCGTCAGTGTACCGGTACGTCCCCTTCGCGCCCTTGTACATGCCTGATCCGTGTGCTGATGGACGGGGAACGTCCTGATCGTCTGTCTTCTTCCCGTTTCCCCTTCTCCTTCGATGCAGGCTGATCAAGGAGACGTATGATGATGACGACCACGAGCTATAGAGGCCGCGAGCGCAGCCTCTGCGCGCCCGCGGCCTTCCGGCGATCCGCGCCTCCGACTTTCCGATGATATCTCAGCAGCCAGCAAAATTCCGTACCGTATCGCCCACGCCCATCCTGCTCTATGCAGCTGTCCCCGCACGTCCACCTGCCTCCTGTCTTCTCGCCTCCCCATCGTCCCTGCTCCGCCGGCATGCGCGGCGACCTCGATTGATTGCACACACCGCAATCTGCAACCGGGGATCGCACTGCGCTGAATGGGACGTCTGTCGCTCGACCTTCGCTTCTCCGCCGCCTCGCTACCAAGTCATCAACGTCACCATTCCCACCAAACGCTGCTGTGCAGTGCCCCCTCCTCCATCCATTCCCCTTCCTCGACGGGTTGATGGCGTCCCTTTCCCACTGCCGGACCGTCCGTGCTTCTTGGGCACCGGGCAGCGCCCCGCGAACTCTCAGCATGCGATGGGAACGCGCGGCGAAGCACCAGCAGCAGCCAGGGGTGGGAACGCCAATGTGATCGCTCCTCGAGGGCAATCCCGTGCGTACCTGGCGACCCCCGGGAGGCTCAGCGTGCGCGTAAGGCACGCCAGGGAACGCGTGGCTGTGGGCTCCGCTTCTCCCATCGAAGCTTGTTCAATATTGCCTGCGAGCCGGGCGCAGCGGGGCACGCGGTCAGGCGACTGGCCAGGACCGGGCGTTCGACGGCGGCCATACGGGCGTTTGCAGCCACTGGTGGCTACATAAGGAGGCATTTTGGCAGTTGGATATCCGGGTCCGCAGGCCCGAGAGGGTGTTGCTGCAGCGCATTGTGGTTGCTATTACCGCTGCTGCTGTCATCACTGCTGGGCGCGGGGTACGTGCATCTGCATGTACATATGGCGAATGGGCTAGCGACTTGGGCGCGGAGAGGTAGGGCAGCGGAGGCGGTGACGGCGGTCCGGCGTGCGCGGGGGCTGGGGCATCGTGCGATGTGGGCTGGGTTCGCGGTGTTCGGCCGTGGGGTGGATGGTTGTTGGTGGTCACCCGAGGGCGAGTCAGCGCTGGTGGTTGTTGTTCTTGTTCCAGGACAGGAGCAGCGGTATGTGGCTGAGGGTTGGCAAAGGGGTCAGCGGCGTTTGTGCGCGGGGCGATTGGGGCGGTCGTATCGGTGTTCACTGTACGTGCATGGGGTACCGCTGTAGCTCTAGATGCGTTGTTGTCGTGGGCGAAGAGAAAAGACGGTGGTTCGTAGTACTGCTAGATGTTTGTACTATTAGACTCGTGTTATACTACAGCGTTCTCGTCGAACGTGTAACTTTCATACGTTGAGGTGCGACGTCGGTACGCACACGGTCACCTACCAGTTACAGCAGATGAAAGAGCTATGACAGCCCATCGGGTACCTCTTCCGTACGTACAAGCACTTCCGCCAAGGCCTCCACAAACGCGGGGTAGCCTGGGTGGGTACCTGACTTCAGGGGGCCTAGAGGAGTGCATAACGGCATCGCGAAGCAGCTCAATGCAGAAAAAAGTCCGTTCGAAGCTCGTTATGCACATCATGAGAATCTTGCGTGCTGCAAGCGAGCCGCCTTACGCGATCCTAGCTATACGTACAAGACGTACTTTTGCGCAAGGTAATAAGCCACACCGTATGTGCATGTCCTGGGACTCAGTACTCAGCACTCGAGACTCGCATGGGAGACGGACGTTGAATTTGACTTCTGCAGCACACAAACCGCCACGCGCATGATCATCGCAGTCACAGATTCCACAGTCATCTGCTAGTCCTCGGATTACCGTACACGAAACCTAGGAGAGGAGGACGAAGTAGGTAGAGAATTGTAGTGGTAGTAGAAGGGAGCGAATCGTGCGCATACATACACTGGCCATCCTCCGATCCCGAGCGTACGCCAAATCCCGAGGCCAATCGAGTCCAAAGGGAGCAGAGGCAGAGGGATCGAGGGGTTGGCGGAGGGGCGGGTGTGTGGTCTTTGAGCCGTTCCGTATTGCAGCCGTGGATGGACGTATGTGGCCTGAGACGAACGAGGCAGTCTTCTTCCTCGGGCACGTTTCCCCCAGCCCAAGGATGGTCCGGGGGCTTCCCTCACGAGGACCAAGCACCACGCACCACGCAAGTGACGCACCCCCCAACCAGCCAACTCTACGCGCTTCGAGCTTCGCGCCCTGACCATCCCTGCTTCGCACCGCCGATCCGACAAGCGCGGACTCCGACCACTGGCAATGCTGACTGGCTGCCTTCCACACCCTTCATCTCGGTAGCTGCTCGGACACTCCATGGGGCATGCGTTTTCGTGTGCTTGTGCTTCTTGTCTTCAGGTAGGGCAGACGGATTGACGTGGAGAGGATAAGAGGCATGGATGATACGTTTTATGGCTGGGCTATATGTACGTGGACGGCGATGGCGGCAGTGATTGGCGACGGCGACGGCAGTGGAGGAGAGAGAATATAACGAGCGATGGTATAAATGGACCACAGACGGAAGGGAATAAACAAAGAGGCGTAAACAGAAGAAAAGACCGAGGGCCAGAAATAGAAACAGCGGAAGAAGACAAGAGCGGGGAGGTGGGGATGTGGGAGGGGGCAAAGAAGGGTGAGCGATACAGCGGTGGAAACGGACGTGTGCGCGCGGAAAATGCCTAGAAGACCGTAACAGAGCAGGATAGGGATAGGATAGGAGACAGAGAGGATGAGAGAGACGAAGAGCGTGCCCGGCTAAGACGAGTCCTGGGCGGAGGGACGGACGGGGAGAGTCGGTCATTGGATGACGCAGCAACCCTTGCCTCCGCCGCTTTGGTTCTGGTAGGGATCGTCCGCGCGTGGTACGGGACCCCATACTGATGGTACCTGTGCGAGAAGAGAGATGTGAGCAGGACGTACAAGCATTGCCAGGACACGGATCGGCGTTGGGTGCGGGAGCTGTCCGCGGACGCGAGCATCATGCCGCACAATATGGTAGGCTTTGATAATGCATGAACCTGGTCGACACCGGCTATGGAAGCCTCAACAGCCGACAGCAGCGGTAGCACATGCCTTCATGCACTGTGCGCTACGAACCCACGCGTGGTGTGTTCTTTGCTCAAGTCCGGGGGCAGCTCACGCGGTATACAGGTCTGGTGCAGGGGGAGGGTCGCGCAGAAGGAGCACGGATACGTACCAAGGGGTCTCTTGTCGTTTTGCAGTATCGAATCAAGCTAGTTAGGACGAGCGAGATGTAAGCAAAGCTTGGCACTAAGCAGGAGAGGGACGGGAGGAACACACCTGGCAGACGCCTCGCTGACTCTTATCCGTGGCCTGGCGAGGTCCTCTCGCAACCGTTGATTGTGCTCCGTGAGACGGCGGAGCTTGAGCTCGGACATGGACTGTTTGTGGGGACGAGAGTTCATGGCTGGAGTAAGTGCGCGGGAACGCAGTTGCCGCGTAAGTTTCGTGCGAAAGGAAAGGGGACGGGGAAGGGGGTGACAAAGGCGACCGAAAGCGGTGCTTGGGGTTGTGCTGGTGGGCGGAAGGGGCTGGACGCTGGATGAGACGACGACGAGGGTCAGAGGGACGACGGCGACGGAGGGGCAGAGAGGGGGACTCACGAGCCAGTGGAGGATCAAAGGAGAGATGGCGAAGGGAGGAGAGAGTCCGAGAGACGCACTGGCTCTCAGTCGCACTCTCTCTCTTCCTCCGACCGCCTCTCTTCGCACGTCCCCGGTCGGGCGTCTGTCCATATAAGGCGTGATGGCGATTCCAGGTCGGCCGTTGCCCTGCGGTGTGCCATCAGCTCCTCTCGTCTTCTCTCTCTCGGTCTGACTGATGGTCCTACGCTTGTCGCCCATGCTCGTGTCTCTCCCATCGCTTCCTACTGTTCTCAACAATTGCATTCTCGTTCTCGTTCCGCTCCTCTCTCACCCGGAGCTGCCATGATCATCCACTTCAATTGTAAGTCGCAAACCGGTGCGGTCGCCGCCGCCAAAGAGACAGACGCGTCGCTTGTCCGTCGACCGTTTTGATCCATCCCCGCCCGTGCCACGTGCTATTATCGCTCCTCCGTTCCTTGCGCCGATCTCTGCCGCTTTCGGCCATCCCGCCACGCCTTCGCGGTCCCGACGACGACCGAGGCCAACCCATCGAGCACCAGACGCGCAACATATATCTTGGTGGCGTACCCCAGACTCTCTTCATCTCGTCCTGGACGCGTCGCGGTCCTTCAGTCACTCTGTCGCCACATTTCTGCCAGCTGCAGCCTCATTTCTAGACATATGCGCAGAACAACACGGTCAACGTGGACGCGAGTGCATATGGCAGTTGGTTGTCCAAACCGCGATGATACATGCGCTCGGTCGGTCTTTCGCCTCATCCGCAATGACAGGGTGAATTTGCCACCTTTATGTGTCATGAACGCGTGAGTAATTCACCCACTATCCACCAGCGCGTCCGCTCAGAATTGACGTGAACGCCCGGCCGTGTCAGCGCGGTTTTGAATGCCGAATGGCGATGATAATTTCTTACATGTCCATGTTGGACATCGAACATCAACCACACGGGAAGAGCTCAAGTTGCCAGCAGTACTGTTTTGTTTGGCAGGTTGCAGAGAAGCCACAGCTCTCACCAGCTTGAATCACTTTTGCTGTGAAGTTCCTAAAGACACCATTTAGTCTTGGTAGCATACAGCATACGGTGAAGATGTAACGCATAGTAAGAGCAGTCCGACCCGTCGGCACTGCGATAGGAGAGGCAACAAACGAGAACGAATCCGAAAACAGGAAAGCGAATAGCTCAATAGTACAGGCGAACGAAACAAAGTCCGCGTCCACCGACTTCCCAAAGTCCAATTCCAAGGAAGGAAGTCCGCACCGAAGCCCTAACAAAAAACAGCGCCATAATCCGTGAACGGCGGTGGAGGCCCTGCCCACTCGGCATACGGCTCGCACCGCTGTGCACGCTCCTCCTGCGAGATGCCGTTCGTGCGGTCGATGATCACCCCGAGCACCTCCGACCAGACGTCCATTGCACGCCCGGCCTGGAATAGCCACGCGTCCGCCTCGCTCGCCCGACCTTTTTCTCGTGTCCGCGATGTGCCAGTTTGCGAAGTTGGAGCGGATGTCAAAGTCGGAGTTGAAGTTGAAGTCGAAGTCGAGGTCGAGGCCGTATTCCTGTGCGGTTCATCACACCGAACATCTCCTCGTGGCCTCGCGTGCGCGTGTGTATGCGCCTTTGTCTGGCAGCACGCCTCGAGCTCGTCGATCTCCCGGAGCTGCTCGTCCGAAAGCCACGCCACGTACGGCTCGATGACCTGCGCCTCCTCCCCGCATACGCCCTCCTCCGCGCGGATCTGCGCCGCGATCAGGTCTTCTATCCACCACCGTGTGCTGCCGACGCCCGACGATCGAGGTCAGCAAGAGCGACGCAGGACGCAAGGGAGGAGGCACGCTGCTTACCACGTGCTGCTGCTGCTGCTTTCTTCTGGCTCCGTTGCGGCTATCATCAGCATCTTTTCGTAGGAGTCAGTACTGAACGTGGAGGAGGACAAAGAGGAAGACACAAAGGCGCTTTGTCAGTCTCGGGGCTCTCACGAATTATAACATTTGGGGAGCTTACTAGAGCGTTGGCCCAAGGCCTTGGTATGCGGGGCCGAAGAAGGCGTTTATGGGTTCGTTCGCGTTCATGTTGGGGTAATATGTGTGTATGTAGGTGAGTATGGATGAATGCGTAGTAATTGTCGAAGTGACCGTGGGCCCCTTTGTCGCAGTCTCAGGCGGTAGTGGAACAAATGTCAATGCCGAAGTGGCTAACGGGGAGTACGCAGAGGAGTCAGGACGCGAGAGGGGAACGGAGATGGGTAGCTATGTGACAATGCGCACCGCGCCGCAAGCCCTTTTTATATTCCCCCACACGCCAACGCCGGGAGGGGTAGACCCGTTCGCTCGATCTATAGCCATATGCACGATGCAATCTCTCCCTCCCTCCAAAAGGGCTTTTGCACGCCCCGCGCCGAGCGCCGCCGCATGGCGAATTAGCCAAAGAGACAAAACGACCTCCCGCGCCAATTCCCCGCCCGGCCTTGGTTGTTGGTTCTCAGAACTTACGAAAGTTCCTTGATTGCTTGAACGCGTCCGAGGCGGGCGACATCATCACCACCTGGAGTTGTTCGGCAGCCGAGCGGAGTATAGCGTGGATCGGCGATCGAGGTTTGGGCCGCAAGATCGCAGACGGTGCTCCTCTTAGGCCTCAGGCCTCAGGAGCCTCCTCTTTGTTCTTCTCGTTCTGCAGCTGAGCGTAGTAAGGTCCGGGTGGGAATGTTGTGCGGACGTTACACCGAGGATCTGGATGCTCGCTCTGCTGCATACGCGGTAAGCCATGCATGCGTGACCACCCTTAGTAGCTCAGACTAGCTCTTGCTTTTGTGTTGGTGCGGCCCGGGGTCGAGGAGTAATTGAGGTTCTGAATCGGCGACAGATGGGCCAACCGATCGCGCCGCGACGGTCGTCGCCTGCGTACCCAGCAATAGGGGACGCTATTGTGCGACTGTAGAGGTCATATTGCGCTCGGGGGCACAGTGCCTTGCCTCGGAGACGAATCGCTGCTCGAATGAATCGGAATGCAGAGCGTCGATCACGATCGAGCGTGTGGACACCCCGACTGGTTTGGAGCATGGCGCCCACACCGGCCTCACTGGCAGGCTCGGACAATTCGCCCTTTGGCTCAGACAGCACTGGGCGCGGAGACGGGTGCGAACGGACGCTGATGATATCATGTCGGTTGCGCTCTGGAGACGACCTGAATCTGATGCGGACGGCCCTGGCATGAATTGTAGAGACCAGGGCGCAAACGTCGACGTACATCAAGCCTATTGTTCTCCTTTGCAGGCTTGTGCAGCCCGAGCTCGGCTTTGAGTGCTGGCTTGTCCGGGATCTTGGATTCACGTTCATGTTCACGTTCATGTTCGTGTTCGAGCCCGGAGTTGGCGTCGGATCGAACACGGCACTCCTGGATACCACCACTTCGCGATCGTACATACATGCATATTGTGGACGACCGCCCTAGTCTACATGGACACTGTCAGATGCTGCTCCTATCTCACCTACTCCTAGTGTTGTCTCCCTCCTTGCTACAGCACTTGGCTCGCCTCGGCGCTCGCTTCGGGGCCCGGTTCCCATTCGCGTTGGGTTTACTGGACTTTCTGTTGCTCACTCGGGGTCGAGGAGATGTACCACCCGAGCTTCTCCTCCCACTTGCCAGGAAGGAGCTGCGAGATCTGCTCGACGTCCTTGTCGCCACGACCCGACAGGCACTGTTGCGCATCAAGAACAACACAATGCATTAGCCTCGATGTTCCCGCACGGCCGACCGACAAAGACCACGACGGTCGGGTCCGAAGAGGAGGAGAAAGGTACGCACGATCACGACGTTCGCGTGCTTCGGGAGTGTCTTCGCGAGGGCCACGCCTCCCCAAATGGCGTGGGACGACTCGAGCGCTACGCCGCACATACACAACTCATCAGCCTCATGTATGCACACAAAGACAAACACAAAGAACGGTTGTACCTGGGATGATGCCCTCGAGCTGGGTGAGCATCCGGAAACCGCGCAGCGCCTCCTCGTCGGTCGCGACCGTGTACTCGGCACGGCCGGAGTCCTTCAACCAGGCGTGTTCGGGTCCGACACCGGGGTAGTCGAGGCCTGCGCTGATCGAATGCGTCTCGACGATCTGGCCGGTGCTTGACTGCAGGACGTAGGTCCGTACGCCGTGGAAGACACCAGCGTGGCCTTTGCTCAGCGTTGCGCTGTGCTTGTCGCCGCTGAGACCTGTTTTCGGAGCGGCCAATGAGTATTGCCGCGTAGAGGGCTACGTTCGTGACCCATACCTTCACCACCAGCCTCGACACCGACGAGCCTGACGCTCTTCTCCGGGATGAAGTCGTAGAACGTCCCGATGGCATTGCTGCCGCCACCGACACACGCGACGACCGCGTCGGGGAGCTTCCCGACCTCCTCGCGGAGCTGCTCCTTGATCTCCTGCCCGATGACGCGCTGGAAGTCGCGCACGATCGTCGGGAAGGGGTGCGGGCCGATCGCGGAGCCGATGAGGTAGTGCGTGTTCGACAGGTTCGTGACCCAGTCCCGGAGCGCCTCGTTCACCGCGTCCTTGAGCGTGCACGAGCCCGAGTGGACGGGTATGACCTGCGCGCCGAGCATACGGATGCGGAAGACGTTGAGCGCCTGCCGCCGGACGTCCTCCGCGCCCATGTAGATGACGCAGTCGAGCCCGAAGCGGGCGCAGGCCGTCGCGGTTGCGACACCGTGTTGGCCCGCACCAGTCTCGGCGATTATACGCGTCTTTCCCAACCGCTTCGCAAGCAGGATCTACGGCGTGGAGGTTAGCAGAGGTACTCGAGGAGCTGGTCAACAGGACTCACCTGGCCGATAGCGTTGTTGATCTTATGTGAGCCCGTATGGTTCCTTGTGGTAGACGTCAGCAGGTGGTAGGGAGTTAAACATGTGTCGTACTCACAGGTCCTCTCGCTTGAGCCAGATAGTCGCACCTCCCGCGTGCTCGGTCAGTTTCTCTGCCTTGTAAAGGTTGGAAGGGCGGTTCATGTAGCCGTAAAGGCTCTTCCACTCCTCCAAGAACTTCGGGTCCTTCATGGCAGCGTTGTGCGCTTCCTCAAGCTCTACCAAGCAGTCCCAGAGCGCCTCAGGAACATACTGTCCACCGAATTCGCCGAATCGGTGGGGCAGAACGGTCTTCTGTGCCGAATCGGTAGAGACACTTTGCTGAACACTTGGCCTCGAGCGCGTGGACGATGACCGAGGAGTGAGTGACGGCCGCTTGGGAGGTTGGCCCTTCAGGCTAATCTCGCGGCAGTAGCCCTCGACCTTCTGCGTAATCTCGTCCTGCGAGGCGGACTTGATGATAGAGATAATGCGGCTGCCAATCACGACGCCGTCCGCACCGGCATCGGCGACTAGGTCGAAGTGAGCGCGGGTCGCGACGCCGAACCCGACGGCGAGGGGTACGTCGGTATAGTCTCGGACGCGCGAAATGAGATCCGGCAGGGCACTGTTCATGGTGCCGGATACTGAAGAGCCAGTGGTACCCATCTATGGTGCGCAGTTTTCGTGAGATGACTCATGAGGGCGCGGAGAAACCTTGGAGGTACCTTAGACACGATGTAGATGAACGAATCAGCGATGGAGGCCAGGAACTCGATGCGGTGGAGGGAGGTTGAGGGGGCGACAAGGGGAACGTATGACAGACTGCAACGATGAGATGCGGGTTCTCGTACGGAGGTGCGGACAGATGACTTACTTTGCTGCGCGGCACTTGTCGCGGAAAGCGATAGCCTCTTCTGGGGGAAGATCAACGACAATGAACCCGTTCGCGCCTGCCTCCGCAGCGTCCTGGATGGCCTTCTCCTCTCCGTACGCAAGGAGGGGATTGTAGTAGCCTGATCGGCGGTCAGAGGGAGAGTCCTTGTCCGACACAGAGAAGTGACATACCCATCAACAGGACGGGAGCAGTGAGACCTTTGCTACGTGCCTCTCGAAGCATCCCAAGGCATTGCACGTAGTCGATGTTGTTCCGCAGCGCGACCTATGGAGAAGCGGTGTAGGGATGCTGAGTGTCCCAGATCGAGCAGAACGAGGGCTTGCGACGTACGACATTGGTTTCTTGGATGGCGGGACCGTCCGCAATGGGGTCTGAGAAGGGAACGCCAAGTTCAATGATATCTGCTCCGCCCTCCTGCATAGCAAGCAAAATCGGGACGGTATCCTCCACCCTGGGGTACCCCGCGGTCACGAAGGTGACCAGCGCGGGACTGGTCTGTAGTATCGGTCAGCACGAGACACCGGAGCAACTGATCTCGCGACGTACGGAGTTGTTCTTCTCTTCAAACACTTTTTTGAGGGCCTCCATTGCGGTGATATAGAAGGGAGGTGAGTGGAGGAGTCAAGACTAGAGCACCAGTCATTTTATGAGAAGTGGAATCCTATAATCTCGGGTAGATGATAGATCAAGATGCCTTTGTAATCTAATCTACGCGGCGCCACCTCGAGTCAATCTAAGACGGGCAAGCGCTGTCGTTCGCTCATCTCGACCGCTCCCTCGTCTCACCTCCGCCGCCGGTATCGCTTCAGCAGCCATGGACTTGTCGCGCTCGTCGGACGAGTCCAAGGTGCTGATCATCAACACAGGAGGGACTATTAACATGATATTCAGTCAGCAGGGTTATGTTCCGGAGCCGTACTTCCTCATCGAAACGCTGCATAGCCAGCATCGTTTCCACGATCCGCTAGAGGAGTCCTTGTTCTCGCATTCTTCATCTCTGGAGGGTTACCGGAGATGGAGCAGTAGCGGAAAGAATACCCCTACTACAAGCACCTTTGGAAGCCGAGAGCCATCTCCGAGTCGAGGCGGAGAGCGCGCGTATCCGTATCAGTCTCTCACTCTGCCCGTCCGGTCTTGTCGCCCGATAGGAATTCCAGAGCATCTTGCGCCCCACACGGAGAAGGTGCTGCCTCGTCAGCCGGTGTGCAAAAAGGTGTCCGAAGACGTCTATGAGGCACAGTTACCTACGCTCGTCACTCCGCGAAGCAGCGGGCCTGGGGGCAACAGCAAGCGTATCCGTTATGTCATCCTAGAGGTTAGGCAGTTTCAATGTTCCCAGTTCTAGATGCTTATTCTGTGCAGTGGCATCCCATGCTAGATAGTAGTAACATCGAGATACAAGGTACGCATTCTGTGCGTTGCAATGGTCATGAACAGCTATAACGTCCGTTCAGTACAGATTGGATCCGAATCGCAACGGACATAGAGCTCAACTACTCCAACTTCGACGGCTTTGTCATACTACACGGAACGGACACCATGGCCTACACATCCTCTGCGCTCAGTTTTATGCTTGAGGACCTTGGCAAGACTGTCGTCAGTACCTTCGAATACTAGCGCTTCCTAATTATAGACCCGGGGGTTCACGAGTCTTCGGCAGGTCGTGACTGGTGCCCAGATACCTATGTCTCAGCTGCGAAATGACGCTGTAGATAATCTACTTGGCGCACTTGTCATCGCGGGCCACTATATCATACCTGGTGAGCTTGAGATTGAAAGTACGCCGACACACGTACTGAGACAGCCCGCTGTTAGAATGCTGTTTGTACTTCAATCATACACTGTTCCGAGGGAATCGCGTGTCCAAGATGTCCTCGTACGATCTGAACGCGTTCAACAGCCCTAACTTTCCGCCTCTAGTCAACGGTACGTGTGCCATGTTGTTTCGGGCTGAAGTGTATACTCATGAACATGACACCAGTCGGTATTGATATCGTGGTCAACTGGCACGATGTCTTGCGACAAACTAGCTTAAGGCGCTTTCACTCCCACAGACGTACGTGACAAGTTCTATCCGCCCTACACAATCGCCCAAAACTGACGTTCTATCCATCTCGATGCAGACATGAGCCCGCATGTTGGTTAGTAGCCCATTGGAAGCAGTATTACTGTCGGCGACTGATGGATATCGAATGCCCAACGTATAGCCACACTTCGTCTGTTCCCCGGCATCACGGGCTCGACTATCCGCGCGTTCGTCGCCCCTCCGACCCGGGGCGTCGTGCTTGAGACGTTTGGCGCGGGCAACGCGCCTCAGCGCGCGGACCTCGTCGCCGCGCTCAAGGAGGCATGCGACAATGGCGTCGTCATCGTCGCCATCACCCAATGCTCAAAGGGTTCCGTGTCAGATGCTTACGAGACCGGCCGAAGCCTCATTCAAGCTGGCGTCGTTCCAGGGGGCGATATGACTCCTGAGGTGCGTGCGTCTTCTGCCTTCTCTCTACTATCCGCATCCTGGTCTCCTTTCAATCCCCGGACAAGCGCAGCACGGCGGAAAACGCTGACAGGCACTCTACCGTCACAGTGCGCGCTCACCAAACTGAGCTATCTCCTCTCCAAGCCGGAGCTCTCAGCGGCCCAAGTCCGGGCACTCATTGGGACACCTCTGCGCGGGGAGCTCACCCTCCCGGAAAGTACGCTGCCCCCGTCGCTCAGCCAGCCGACCGGGCTCGACCAGAGCCTCGACAACATCCAGGGCGTCCTCTCCCAAGTCGTCCGCCTCGTCTCCGCGTCTGCGGCTTCGCGCCCTCCCCGCATCGTGGTATCGGATCCAGGCAGGGACGGCGTCGACGTCTCCTCTTCTGCTGCCGCAGTGTCTGCGAAGGCGGCTGTGGGGGGACGAGACGAAGCGGCGGATAAGGCGACCGCACCGTGGAGCTGGACCGCAGCTGAGGCGGCTTCGACGGAGAGCGCGCTCTTCCCGTTCCTCGTCCACCTCGCCGTCAGCCGAGACGACGTGGAGTCCGTCGCGTTCTGTCTTGCTGCTGAAGCCGCGGCAGACCAGGCGGGTGGGCCGGGCGTCGCAGTGGGCGGCGGGCTCGCGAACTGCCTGGACGCGGCGTCAGGCCGCGCGCCGCTCCACGTCGCAGCGCTGAATGGCGCGATGAAGAGCGCGGAGATGCTGTTGGAGGCCGGGGCGCTCGTCCATGTGCGCGACGGGCTGGGGCATACCCCGCTGTACTATGCTGCACGGCAGGGGCACGAGGGTCTTGTAGATCTACTGGTGAAGGCGGGCGCGAACCTAGGCGGGGCGGACGTCGAGGGCGGGTTCGTCGGGCTTGCGGTGAAGAAGGCGACGCATGCGAGGGACGAGCACGCGTTGCGTGTATGGAAGAAGGCCGGCGCGGACGTCGTGCATGTGCCAATGAATCTGTGAACCCTGTAGAGTGAATCGACATAGTAGACAAGAGAGAGGGCGCGAGTAGCGATGCGTCTGTACCAGTAGAATACATTATCCCAAGACAAGTACTACGAGGAAAGCCAAGAGCGCGAGATAGAAATGTCCTACAGCAACACGACTGCTCTATACACAGCGGGACTGACCATACTACAGTATACGCAAGAGATCATCCGTCCACGACGATAACTTCGGGCCCGTCGTGCACGCCCGACCCGTCGCCGTCCGCCTCAGGCTCAAATATGCCGGAAATCGTGTCTGTGAGCGTCTTCAGGAAGACCGTCATCTGGTCGCGCGCGAACATGAAGGGGTCCTTGAAGAACGACAGACGCTCGACGATATCTGGGGACTCCTTATCGAGGTCCTTAGGCTCGTATCTGACCTTCATGATAAGCTGGTCCTTAGGAACCTGCGTGCCTGGGTCAACGCCGTCGGGGCGATCGTACGTGTTGCGTAAGGAGAAGTTGAGCGCTATGCGTGGAAGTGAACATCAGAATCACGCTGACGCAAGACCGCAAACAAAAATGTAGGCACTGACAGAAGGCGGTACCCTCCTCCAGGTTTTGATACGTATAGATACAGGTCAAGACATCTTCGTCCAAGTCGGGGTAAAAGCTGTTCTTCTCCACCTTCGTCCCGGTGACGAGGATATTGGTCATATCCTCGTACAACCTGATGACGGGTGTGTTGCGCGACTCGCTGGGTGTAGGTTTCTGTTGTCGCGCGACTTGCGGGGCTGGGGCTCGCGCAGCGAGAGCCTTGGAACGCTCAATCTCTGCTTCGAGTTCTTTTTGTACGATTTTGGCTGAGCGAGGGTTTCAGCCAGGTGTTGTCCGTGAATATCGCGCATATCTTACCCTCATCCTGCAAAGTCTGGATCTGCTTGTCTTTACTAGCAATCGTCGCGTCTCGCTGCTTGATGACCTCTTTGAGACGGTCATTCTCTTCACGCAACGCCTGTTTCTCTTCCTCCGCAGCCTCACGCGTGAGAAAGTGTAGAGTTGTCTGAGACTTTCCATTCGACTTGGACGAAGACTGCACTTTCGACAGCTGCGCCGTGAGCTCCTCGATGAGGGACTCCTTTCCTGCGTCGGTCTCAGTCTTCGTCAAGAGGGCAACACCATGAGACGCACTCTTCATACTGTCATCGAAGTGTGACTTGTACTCTTCCAACGCCTGTTCAGGCTCTGTGTGTCGTATGCGGAAGACATCTTCAAGCTGTTTGGCAAGCTTGTCTCTCTGTGTTGCGATCTACGTGTGACAGCTGAAGCAGAGGTGGGGGCTCACGCTAGATAGGAACGTACCTCTTTAGCAGTCTCGCGCGATCGTTCCAGCTGGGCACGGAGACTCTCCAGCTCGCGCGTCAATTTCTCTTCTGTTCTGGAGGGACGCGCTGGGGCTGGCGGGTGTGTACCATTCCTGAGCTTAGGCTGTTTGCTACCAGCACGAATGGGTTTCTGGGGATGGGGATCTGGAGGTTCCTCTTCGTCCAACTCCACAACTTCGGCGTTATCCTCTTCCACTTCCACCGACGCTCCGTTCCCTTTGCTGCCCTTAGCAGGGGGGTCTGCTCTCGCCTTCCCTTTAGCCTTGGAGGCGCCGTTTGTGGGGGGTTCGCTGCGCGCCACGGACTTCTTCGCCACAGCCCTCGGTGGACCCGGAACGGCGACTACCTCCTCCGACTCTTCACTTTGGTCTTTCCTCCGCTTCTTCGCAGGCTGTTCATCCACCATCATGACATCCTGGCCTTCGTCGTCGTCGAGCTCAATAGTTGAGCCTGCTCTGTTTGTAGGTTTCTTTATGGCGGTAGCCTTGGACTGAGGCTTTGTGGATGGCCCTGCGACTGGTTTGCCACCGACGCGTGCGCGCGCCTTCTTGGGCGGAGCGGGAGTAGTAGGGCCGTAGTTGTTCGCTGGGAGTGTGTGGCGCCTGATCGATATTCAGACGTTCTCGGTTCGGGGTGAGCGGGCGGGAGCACGTACCGAAGTCGTCGTCTGAAACGTCGGACATGGAAGGCGCGATGGAGGGCGGGATCGTTGGTGGAAGTCGCGGCTTGGGTTCGCGCGCCTTTGTTTGGTCCGTAAACAACGCGTTGTATGATGGGCGCTTACGCGGGGTACACGATCGGGCGGGTCATGCAATCTCGTTCTGGCAGCCACGATGCTCCCGCGAATAATAATCGTGTGCTCTCTCGGGCTTGCCTTTGCCTTTGCTGCGACACCTCAGACGCTCCAGCGTTCACTGTCTGATACCTTCCCACCATAGCTCCTTCTCTTCGGATATCAGGAACCGTTATATACCTGTGAGCAACGACCTCGGGTTGTACGCATCCCCCATCTCAACCTTCAACCCGCCATGGAAGAATACCTCAAGCAGCGAGAAGAGCTCATCGCGCAGGACAGAGCTCTGCGCCCCGACTATGCCTCCGCGGTACCTCTCTCGGTGGATGAACAGAAAGCAGACCAAATCCTCCGCAACATACGTACCGCCGAAGCGGAGTCAGTCTGGAATGGCAAGCGGCCTCACGAAAAGAGTATCTATGGCCCTCAGCAAATGTTTCCGGGCATGGAGTTCTTGACTGGTATTACACGAATGGGCCACTTTACGGTAGAGTCACTGACTTGTTCGCGCAGCTCGAGAGACGATCGTCGAGACCCAACTGTACAAGGTGCTCAGCGAGGTATGGACGCTACAGTCTGCTCCACCTTCGTACGGTGTGTGTACCGATCAAGGATTTCCTAGATGCCCAAGGGTGGTCTCCTGCATGCACACCTCGACGCAACGGTCCGTGCAGACATTTTGCTCTGCCTCGCCTTGCAGCAGCCGGCGATGCACGTCCGTGTGTCCGATTGCCTCACGTCCAGTACGCTGGGCGCCATCCTACCGGTATTCCGTGCACTGCCCAAGCAAGATTGGACTACTACAACCAGTCTCACCGATCCGTCGTACTCTCCTGGCCAATGGGTGCCCTTACAGAACGCGCGAAACAACTTTAGCCCCGACATGGGTGGGCCGGAGGGGTTCGAGCGTTGGGTCATTGACGCCCTCATGATCAACCCGTCCGAAGCATATGGAACCCACAATACCACGGCGAAGGTAGGACGTGCTGCATGTCAGCGATCCGCCCTCCAGCTACTCATGTCGTTCTCGCTTTGTAGATCTGGGAGAAATTCCAGAGCACTTTCACAGTGTCAGATGTGAGATCTGACTCCGTAGACGCGATATGCATGGTGCGCTGACGCTGCGGCACCAGGGACTCATCCGCTTCGTCCCCATCTGGTCTCAATACGTCAAGGAGTTCTTGCTTTCCTCCATTGCCGACGGGATCTCTTACGTCGAGCCGCGCATCATGTTTTGGTTCAAGTACATGGCCCCGTCCCTGACAATCAACGCATCTGGCTGATGGTTTGCAGGCACATGGTCGGCGAAGATGGCGAAGAGAACGTCCCGCATCGAGTCTGGTTCGAGATCTACGAACGCGTCCTCAACGAAGTCAAGACTGAGCTAAAGGAGCAAGGGCGCGAAGACGACCTCATCGGTTCCAAGGTCACTCTTCGCTCGGATGCTGTGTCTCTTCCCGCTTACACAAGTCATGGCGTATAGATAATCTACTCGACGATGCGCGACGCGACCTGCGAGGAGCTCGAGTGGTATCTCGAGGACTGCCTCGCTCTTAAGCAGGAGTTCCCGCACTTGCTGGCAGGATTTGACCTCGTCGGGCACGAAGACCCGCTCAAGCCGCTTATATACTACGCAGAGCCTCTCCTGAGGTTTGTCGAGCGACAGAAGGAGCTCGGGATCCATATACCCTTCATCTTCCATGCCGGCGAGACGCTCGGCGATGGCACTGCGGCGGACATGAACTTGTTCGATGCCATTCTTCTCGGCACGAAGCGTATTGGACACGGGTAGGTGCTCGGATAGGGATGCTATCGCAGCGTGGGATGGTGACGGTAAAAATTGGGGCAGGTTCTCTATCATCAAGCATCCGAGGGTCATGGAAATCTGCAGGGAGAAGGGGATTTGCATCGAAATGTGCCCTATATCGTACGTGTGCTCATAACTACTGCCGACCTCCCCGCAAGCTCACAGAATATCTGATAGGAACGAAGTGCTGGTACGTCTGACCCACACAGGTGTGCAAAGGGATCGAGCTGCATAGTGAACGGTCCATCATGACAGCGCCTTACGGGATCGATGCCCATGCATCCCCTCCCCGCCGTCCTTAACCACGGCGTGCACGTCGCGCTGTGCTCCGACGATCCGTCCGTGTTCGGGAACATGGGGCTCTCGTTCGACTTCTTCCAGGTCTTCGTCGCGAGCGAGGTGAACGGCCTCAAGACGCTGCGCGAGTTTGTGTGGGACAGCATCAGGGTACGGACCGTTCTATGTTCTGGAGTGCTGGCACGCGGCTCACGACTGCGGTAGTTTTCTAGCATGGACGAGGAGGAGAAGCGGTTGGCGTACGCTGCGCTCGAGAGGCGCTGGGCCAAGTTCGTGAAGGACATCTTGGACACGTACGGTGCGCGTTACTCGAACCAGAGCGCTGCATCAGAATGAGTTGACCGCGACGACTTCCCACCTCATGGATTCATGATCATGATGATGCCATTACTTCTTGTGTGTATCGGTATACCTCGTGTACTCGATTTTGAAGTGCGGGACACCGGGCCTGTCTTTCATGATATTGCGGCGGTGTCGCAGACTTGATTGCCAGATACTCGTTAAGATATTTACCCGCACGGCGCTGCATGACGTGCCACAAGGTGACCCACCCCAAACTCCGTGCATTGTTATGCACACCCATCAAAACACTGGAACTTTGAAACTAGGAAAGACGTTTCCAAGCCTGTCCAGCCTGAGTCTGAAGTCAGATTGGTACGCTACTGATCCCTTTCCGGGGCACAGCAAGAAGCACCCTCAACCAGGCCGCGATGCCCTCCGGCAATTCCACCGCGACCACTGGAAGGGAAACCCGGAATGTTGGCCGTCACTCAAGACGATCTATTGCAGAAGCCCGCACGTATTGTACGCACTCACGATCCCGCGAATCACGAATATCCTGCTCCCGCATACATATGGTAGTCATGGCAATGAAGCATTCGACTTGGGGATGTTCCGTGCCATCCTTGCGGAAGCCTCCCCCTCAATGGTGGAACTTGAACGGACGACACAACCATCGCCCTTTGGTCCGACAAATCTTCAAGAGGTACCGGACGTCCTATACACCAGGAAGCATTCGCCTCTCCGTCGTTACACCATCAGATTCCACGGTACAATGGACAGCGATCATGGCATGAGCACAGTACGTTCTGCGGTGATGGTATGTCATGCGGTACCGTTACTGTTCCTGAATGACTATCGTATCTTACTTGCAATTCAGAAAGTAGCTCGAGGGGCGCCTTTGTCTCACCTACTGGCGGCGTATGATGTGGCCAATTATTACTATGAGGATCCCTTGGCAATGCACATAGGCGTGACCGAAAGCATCCTGAAGACCTTCACAACACTTCTCGAACCGTGCGCTACCATCCAGTGGATTGGGATCCGGTGCAACCCCTTCCCACTGCGCTTGTGGAAGATCAAACGCTCGTCACTACGACTGGGACAAGGCGAAGAGGCGCAGGCGCTAGAGCTTGAAGAGTTAGACGAGGATCGAGGTTGGGCGATTGTGAGAGCGGAAGAGATGCTTTTAGGTACGAAGGAGACATATGCTACGTGCAACGGTAAGCCAACGACTGCACTGTTACCTGCACCCCACTCAACTGACCTCGGCGTGTTCACGTGCAGCGCGGTCTCGTTGGGATTGAGTACTAGGTACTACTAGTAGAGACGCACTCACGAGGTCGCAATGTCAAAATATGAAGCTCCTGCTGCTGACCTTCAATGCGTCCGATGGGAGGCCAGATATTGAGTGAACATGAGAAGACATATTTCGTAGATCCTCAGGCTAACCTAGGATCGCGCGACCAAGGAATGCCTACCACGGCTGGCCAAGTGATGTGACGCCCTCAGCTGCATCAACCTCTACTTGAGGAGGTGAAGTGCAATTGCTAGTTACACAAGGCGGAACGGCGGAGTGAACGATAGTGTTCAAGAGTTGGGTACCGAACAAGGGTGCGCCGTAGCCTGAGCGCACAGGCAACTGTCATGCAGGAGTAGGGCGTGCGCTGTACGATAGATTAATTGCAGGAGGCAAGCACAACAACGATGATACGAAATCTCGCAGCCGGTACAATACAAAGGGAGAATGCTCGACGTTGACTGGACCTACACCGCCACGTCCAATTTCACAAGGATCACCCTCTTGCACACAGGGCACATGCCATGCGTGTCTATTGTTTGAACGATACACCTTTAGTACGACAACGTGAGGTGAGTTCGGAGTGGTTCTCGGTGAATGACCTAGACACGCACTTCTGACAGAACAGGTGGCCACACGCGGTGACCGCTGGCTGCACGCACGGATCGCGTAGACATTTCCTGCAATGCCAGGACAAAGTCTTCGCTATGAAGAGGTGCGTAGAGATTTCAGCTGAGGCTAGGCAAATCGGTCACAACGAGGCTGACCTGTAGTAGGCGGCTGGGGCAATGACTCGGAGTGCGCCAGAATTTTATCCCGTTCATCGCCGCATGATTCACTGGCTGAAGGACGCGGCGCTTCCTTATTAGCCTGTGCCTGTAAGGAAGCGTCTGGACTTGGCGGTCGGGTGTCATCTTCGTTCTCTTCGAGATCGGTGTTGAACCCTCCAACCGACTCAACGGTGTACGAGACACTGCCCACCGAAGAGAAGGCGGTGCACTGGACAAAGCCATGGGCGTCAGTCATACATGTCCAACTCGAAACTCGTACGTCGGAATGGGAACGACGGGATGCTGAACGCACCAGAGACGTCACAACGGCCTCTAACACGGATCCTGCATGCAGGCCCGGCGCTGCCTCGCTTTCTGGAACGAGGTCGGGCTCTGGGGCGGGTACGACTTGAGGCACAGAGTTGTCTCTGCCAGAGGTTTGTTGATGCTACGCAGGCGTCTGGCGATGAGTCAAAATCAACGGAACTCCAATTGAAATCGACGAACTGTAGAAAGGGAGGGCACGTCCGCGAAGACTGAGCCGGACGTTGTACCTGAACTGTTCTGGTTCAGATGCTGTGCATGCTCAGAGCTCGCGCTGTCATGCTCGTCGTATCGTCGCCGAACTCACATTGAGGTTCGCGCTCCCAACGAGTCCCTCAGATCTAGGGACAGGTTCGCCGGTGAAGTAGGGAACCTGCGCTTCCTTGGATTTCAACTTCACTCCGACAGTAGATTTCGACCGTAATAGGCTGATCATCGGGGCGTCCAGGCAAGACACTTGCGGTACGTGCGCCTTAAACTCCGTCCTCGTGTAAAACGCCTTGAGACAAGCCGAGCACCGTACGGATGGCTGCCATTGATGACCGGTCTCCGTGCCATGTTTGCGCATGGCCTTTTTGCCGCCGAACTTTTGTTGGCACTGGTGGCAGACATGGTGTGCCTTTGGCATTTGGCCGGTAGTACTAGTCGCGTGTTGCCATGGTATGGCGTACGTGGACACACCAGCTGAGAAGGTAATATGATGAGTCCGCGGCTCAAGCAGGCAGACGTTGGGTCGCAAAGAACTTGCCTCTCAGAGCGAATTGAGGCGCGGGAACAACCTCGGGTACAAGAGATGTACTCTTGCCACAAGTCCGTTGATGCTACCGGAGCGTCCAGTTGTCAGCATTAGCCAAGAATACGTGTAGAACCAATATCCGTACGTCCATAAACACCGCCTCATCCATGAAGACAAATGTACACGTTCCGCATGTGTGCCAGCGTGGAGCGAGCGTTCCCTAGCCGGACGGGTACGCCATTCGCTAGCAGGAAGAATGCATGACTTATGGCGGTACTTACTTGCGCCTTCTCCGAGTCAAGCCCTCCTTCCACCATTGCATTCGACATAATCTGAGGAGGGATCGCTGCCGCGGGCACAATAGGTGACGGACGAGGTTCCTGAGGGATATGGTCCTTGCCCTGCTCCAGCATATTGGTAGTCTGATGACAGCCTAGATACTCATGAGCTGGCCGCCAAAGATGGCCTGTTTCTTGACCATGTTGACGAGCGGCTCCCCTGCTACTAAACGTTGTCTCGCATTGATTGCAGCGGACTTGCACCCCAGTGTGAGACATGAGTGTAGATTCCTGGGCAGGTACACCATTAGTTGCCAATACTAGCAGCAAGAATGCATGCCATCTGACGGTACTTACGTGTACGTTCTCCGAGTCAAGACCTCCTTCGACCATCGTATTCGACGTAATCTGAGAAGGCGTCGCCATTGGCGCAACGGGTGCCCGATGTTGCAGTGGAGGAACATGCCCCTCCCATTGTTTTCTCCTGTTGAAGGTCTGGTGACAACCCAGACACTCGAAAGCCGGCTGCCAACGATGACCTGTTTCTTCACCGTGCCGACGAGCGCCCTTCCGACCGCTGCACGGCACTTTGCATTGGTTGCAGCGAACATGTACGCTGTGATCCATGAGTGTGCACTGTACAACTGAGATCAATTGCAGCGAGAGCTAGCCAGAGAGAGAACGAAAAGTGCGGCAGGAGGCCAAGGAAGGATGCACAGATGACGACGGGACGAGCAGGTTTGCGTATGGCCACTACCTATAGGAACGCTACCTACCGCAGCACACCTCTGGTGATTGGACCTATGCATAGTTCCGCGAGGCATGGGAACAGGTCGCGTGCTGGACGCGAGAAGCTCGCTGAGGCGATAGCGGGCTCAAACCCGCAAGTGGACCTCGAGTCCAGACATTTTCGTCAAGTCACCTCTGACCTCAGGCATGTGCCACTGGTTCTGGCGCTCGCGAAGTTTAGCGTGCGCTGGATTCCTCCACCTGTAGCATTAGCGAGCGATCATACATCAGTGACCTGTTGTAGACGAAGTGGAGAGTTAGGTTCTCAGGCCGGGACGCAGTCCTGCGAGGATGTCCTCGTCCGATTGCAGCCGTCTCTCGACATGCGCCGTCCCAGACTCTCAGTCGGACACACCGACGTCCAACTTCAACAAGAACGTCTTCTTGCAGACTGGACAGGCACCATGGCACCCCAGCTCGCGTATCAAGCAGCTGTAACAGATCCAGTCAGTCGAATCGAATTGCAATTCAGTAAAACACGTTTCCTCACCTCTGACAGAATACGTGCCCACAGACTGTGGCCACTGGGTCCACGCACGGATCGCGCTGGCAAGACCGACAGTGCCAGGAGAGGCTCGACGCCCTGGTCTTAACTGGCTGAACGACAGCTTGCGTAGTATGTATGCCATCCAAAAATGGCACCTTAACAGAAGGCTCTTCGATGACGTCAATGACCGAAGGGGCCTTCGTCTTAGCACTGGTTAAGGTCGAAAGGGTCGAACGAATCGACAGTGCGAGAGGGCTTGGCGCCCGGGTTGGAACTGGTGTTTCGTACACAGAAGCGACCTTGCTCTTTACCTCAGCCTGCTGCGAAAGAACGTATGCGCAGTATCTGTCAGGACATCTAGGTGGGCTCGGTGAGCATGCTGAGAATCGTCTCACCTCCGCTTCGGAGCAAGCATCCTCGGGTTCAACCTCAACGTCCGGCGGCGACACCGCACACGATGGGCTGCACGGACTCGCGATCCCCGCCTCCGAGGGCGACGACCGCCCCGTCGAGCACTCGGAGCCCCCATCCGGGTCCAGCACCGACACGAGCATCGGCGCTCGCTTCTTCGTCGACATGCCGCCACTGTCTAACGCGATTTCCTCGGGCTCCAGCTGACGGTCAGGTTCGGGCCCAGGCTCGCCCTCTGCAGGTGCGGCGCCAAGCGCCTGCATGACTCGCGCGACGCGCTCCGCGGCGTGCGCGCCGAAACGTTGTGCGATGAGGTCGAGCGCGACCTTCGCGATGAGCGATGAGCGCTCTGCGGTGGACCCCACGTCGACGTCAGCGTCAATGTCAGCTTCGAGCTCAGGCTCTTGAAGTTCTTCGGCCTCAAGAGGGTGCAAGTGATGCTCAGATCTGCATGTTGCTCAGTATGATGGTCGACAAATCTCGCGGAAGGAGCCCGTACCTGTGAGATTGGAGAGAACCCGCATCTAGTAGTACGGGATTGAACGCCGCTTCAGACTTGGCGGGAGAAGCTGGCAGTTCCAAGTCGAACTCCAAACGTGGAGACATGTCGCGTAAGGCGGATATGTTCTGCAAGGTGGTAGGTGATCCCGGTTCATGAACCACATAGGATACGCTTCCAAGACTTGAGAAGGCAGTGCTCTGTGAGTAGATATGTCAACAAATTAGCTTTGGGCTGCGACCAGTAGTGTGTTGATACAGACCAGAGTCGAAGCAATCTCGCGAACGACGCTCCCGATTTGTGCAATGGGGATATCTGGAACAATAATTTCCTGTGATCGAGCCGGTGAGCGACCCGCCTCCCCAGAAGATACGCTCCGTGTCTGTTCAGAAGAGTCCTGGATGTCGTCCTCACTCGGCATGTGATTGGCCGCAGCATACAACGAGGGAGTCGTGGTGCTCTCCACAGGCGCCGGTAGAGTAGTCTCCACTATCGGCGCTGTGCATATATGCCGATGCTAGAGAGAAGATCGCCATTAAGCTCAGCAATGCTTGGAGTGAGAATCAGCGTACATCCGTCCAGTCCCACAACGTCGCGAAGCCGAGTCCGCAGCCGCGACACTTCGGGTGCATGTTCGACTGGCGGAAGTGGTCCTGCAGGCTCATCATCTCGTGCGGTATACACACGGCGCAGATGTCGCACGGGCTGACAGCTTTCCTGTGCTGAAGAGCAGATGGAGCTGATCAGCTACCTGCGGTATACACGGAGAAACGGCGAGGATTGCTGGGCCTACCTGCAGCAGAGTCAAATCGCTTGTGAATTCCAGTTTGCATATGCTGCAAGGATATCGAGTTGTTGACTATCTCGATGACTTTAGCTGAACTATGCATGTCGAGGCTGTAAACTCCAACACACCTTGGAAGAACTTGCCGTTGGTTGCCCTTGGATTTGATGTTCTGCTCGATGCTATTGTTCACGAGTGAGCTGTTGCCTTGGTAAAGTCCTGAGGAGCGACCTATACCAATGCCAGTGTCTCCACGTCCCTAAAGTGCTCCCTGCACTCCAGGCAAGTCACGATATTCGACACGGACGTGCGGTACTCAGCAAGCGTCGGAGGCTTCGCCTTCGCCTTCGCAGTCGCAGCCACCTTCGCCAAGCTCTGCGACGCACCCTGGCATGTCTTATGATGTTTCTGGCACTCCTTGTGCGAGGAAAAGGTCGCTTCGCAGAGGCTGCAGTAATAGCCCGGCTGCCAGACGTGCCCAGTGAGCTGGGCGTGCTGGCGGCCGGTTCCCCAGCCGAGTAGCTTTGTTTTGCACTGGTGGCATCTGACCGGCATCGTGCCAGGGATGCCAGAGGACGGATCGTGGCTAGTACGCGGTGGTGGCGAAGTGTAAAGGTGATGGGTGGGTCTGGTTGTTGGTGAGGCTATATGCGCGGAGACATGTGTGCACCGCGTTTCCGGTGAGTAAAAGGAGCATCCCTCTGCCCAAGATTGGCTGGATGTAAGCTGCTGGGAGACAGGACAGCTGCAGTATGCACGCGTCCTTGGGTGGTCAGAGCTTCTCCGTGGGAAGCCTATGCCTCTTTCATCTTTGAGTTGACCAGCTTCCGCATATTCTCTTCGCTCTGAAGGGGCTCGATGCAGAGTGAGCGCAGGTTTGCCAACACCTTTTGTCAGGCAACTCTAGAGGCAATACGTACCGAATTCTCGTATACGTAGCTGGCAGCTATGATCCGACTTTGCATTAAGCGCTTGCCCCTGGACCAGCTCAGAACGCCACACGCAACCACCACTCACCTACTTTCCCAACAAACCATATACTTACGGAGAGACCGATAATGCTCTCTGCAACTTGTCTCCTCGGCTCCTCAGGGTCCATGCCATCATGCATGTACGAGATCCCACTCAACCCTCGCGGAGAATATGTGAGCCGATCCCTTGAATAAGCTATATACTAGCCAGCAACACGTTGACAGTAGGCTACTTGATGAAGTGTCCAACCCCGCGCGTAGCGCGAGGACAAAGCTAACCAATACCAATGCGTAAGTCCGCGCCGTGCGCAACCCGAAGAACAAGCCAGTCCGTCGTCGTCCCCAATCCCAGGAGAACCATCCACCGCGCCCTCTCGGCGAGCCCAATCCACCCGCTGCTCGAGCGAGTCTAGCGGAGAGCTATGCACCGAGCGCTCAGAGGAGCAGGCCGAGCGACAGACCGGTGAGCGTCATGAACATCGCGCCCGCGCCGTACTGCACTGCGCCGGCAGCGTTCGTGGTGTTGCTGTTCGTCGCGCCGGGCGTGGGGGTAGTTCCGCCCGTGGAACCAGTGGAGACAGGGCTCGCGCCGTTGCCGCCAGCAGGCGCAGATCCACCGGTGGTAGAGCCAGTAGTGCCAGTAGAGCCCGTGCTGTTCGAGCCGCTTGCGCCGGTGCCTGAGCTGGTACCGGAGCTAGCGCCAGAAGAGCCGCTCTGAGGAGAGCCGTTGACAGCGTCGGAGGCGGCAGCGTTGGCCTTGAAGGCATCGTAAGACTTCTCCGCCGTAGGGTTCACGGCGAAGACCATGCCAGACTGGCAGTGCCTGGAGAACATCGGTCAAAACGAGAACATACAACATCGCATCATTTGAAACTCACTGTGCCTGACGACAGTAGAACCAGAGGGGAGTCGACGCGTTGTTAATGGTGATGCTCCACACGGGGAACTGGGTCGCGTTCGGCTGGACGAACTGGAAGCCGGAGTCGACACCGGTGACGAGGCCGTTGCCGTCGGTGATGTTTGAGCAAGGCGCAGCGAACGTCGACTGCGTGACGGTGTGGTTCTTGGAGAGGAACTGGAACTGGATGGTGTCGCCGTTCTGCGCGGTAACGCTGCGGAGGATCGACAACGTCAGTGTCAACGATAACCGATCGCGAGCGCAGCTCTGGAGGTGCTACGGACCTGTTGGGGTTGTAGGTCAACGTCCCATTCTCGCCGACCTTGACGGTGATGGTCTGCTGGGCGAGCGCGGCACCAACGGGCAGGAGAGCGGCAACGACAGTGGAGAAACGCATCGTGAACTTGGTCGAAAGGTAGTGAATGTGAGGTGAACGGGCACGAGTTCAAGATTAAGTTAGCAAAGGACGAAGTAACCGACTCGAGACTGTTCATGAGAATACATGGTTAGCTTGTGCCCGTTGTAGGAGGCAGCGAGGAGGACGTACCCTGCTCGTGGTGCGCTGGCAGCAAAGAGGACTAGCTCGACAAGGGAGAAAGGACGGATGGGGATGATGATCGCGCAGACGGCGGCTTTTTATCAGCCCAGGGTTGCCCGTCGTCGTGGTAACATCTGTCATTCCTCTTACTCCTTTAGGCGCGTCTAGCAACAAGCGCACGCATCTGATTGGCTACCACCCGTAAGCACCTGCCCTCGAAGCCGACCCAGAATGTGGGGGTGCGCGTGCAGATTATCTGGACGTTCTCCTTCAAACTCTACCGACATGCCACCATCCCAACACTCCGCCGTACATCACTCATCTCTGATTCAAACAGTCACCGACTTGCAGCGAACCCATTCCCTGTCTGGCAAACACACGCTCTGTCGAGGAAAGGCAGCATCCGACGCGGCGACCGCAGGTATATCCAGGACAGGAACGCTGGATTCTGGAATTCGGCGTCGTACTAGCGTCGCGATAGCCGGCATTTCCTTCCGCGCCAGACAAAAATGCCTCACTGCAAAATATGATCGGGATTGCCTCGTCGCTTCAGCATTTCAACCACGTCCAGCCTCTGGGCCTCCCTGATGGTGAACCTCGACTGAGCCAGTTGGCCACGCCTGGTGTTCGTGAGGACGCTTCGTGAGGGCCTTCGACGTCCTCGCCTGCAGTCACCTGCACAACATGTTGCCCCCACGCAGAGTAATCAAACTTCATCGTTGCTAGGAGACCCGTTGAGAGCTGCGAGTGCGCACGCGATGAGGAGAAGCTCTGATTTTGCGGCTTCTTTAGAGAGAGATGCTGACGGAGACAAAGGACTGACCATTCGCGTTGTATCTGCGAGATGCCCACCCTAAGTACATACAACGGATGAAGCGAGCGGCTGAGAGCAGCGCAGGTCGCCACCATCATGAACTCTGAGCATCAGGGGCCAGGGCATGACATTTTCTGGCGCAGTAGAGTCTGGGGCCCTGAGCAACGCATGAGCTGCGTCCCGAGGTAGGCAATCATTGCAGTCTTGTCTGCGATGATATATGGGAGAGGGGGCGCTACGATATCGGGCAATGCATTTGATGGAGACATGCATCCTGTATGTCGCCATTCGAAGTGCTGCGACGTCCATGACATCAGTTCGACCGACGTTGACACGACAATTCGAAGTTCAAGATGTCGACCAATCATCGAGACGTCGATCTTTATTGGAAGGTTTTGGAGCAGCGCCCCGGTCGCAATGCAGTAGTGCGCATGCAGGGCTCATCCGCGAGGTCCTGTGCATCCACGGCATGTAAAGTCCGAGGTATGCGTGCAACTGCCAATGACAACTGTGCCAAGAACCAGGGCCGCGATACCGACTGCCCTCAGCAGCAGCTGGGATCACCCCGTGCGGTCACCCCGGTGAGAGTGGGCGGGACGGAACAGCGGCCAGCCACAGCCCACTCGTCATGCACAGTGCCCCGGGATGATGGTCCACCTTCTGGATGCATGATGTCGATGGCCGATGGTCAATATGTGCAGCCTCCCATCCGTGATCTATCATCGACGTCGTCCGAGATGGGGGGTGCGCCATCATCAGCACTTGACGGGCATCCCCTCCGAAGGGCTGCACGGAACGCGCGCCGATTGGAGGCGTCGCCGCCCGCAGGTCGCTGCTTTTTCGTCGACAATGAGTCGAGCATAAATCACGCCTTCAATGGCGAGGCGGGTATTGAGCGGGCACGGGATCATACTCGAGGTAAGGACACGCACCGATATCCGTCTGGCTGCGGTGGTCCTCATCTCGCGAAGCCCGCCGCGTTCGATAACGGTCGCACCTCGTACACATACACGCACCTTTTAATAGGCCCTCCAAAAATGGCGGGTGCACGAATGCCCTGAAGACGAGCAACACCGTCCCCATCTCCGCCGTCGCCCTCGTGCCCTAGGGCGTGCGAGCTTTCCGTCTGAAAGTAAGCTGTGTGTATCCCACGGGTCTACGATACCATTACGACTGGTGCTATTATAACAGGGCTGCGGTCAGGCATCTCCGCGCTGGCCGAGCTCGTTGGGGGGCCGTCCCGCGTTGCTGCTCGCATTGCGATAAGCAGCTACATGAGCACAGCTGGGAGTGCCGTCGCGGCTGGCACAGTCAGCGACGTGCGCAGGTCGACACGATCTGCAAGGAGGGCGGGAGCCCGGAGGGAGATTGACAGGTGTCACTTTGAGAGTAAGTCAAAGAAGGCCTCCTGCGGGAGGTCGACTCGTCCAACACGCTTCATCTTGCGCTTCGACTCCTTCTGGTTCTGGAGGTGCCTCAGCTTACGCTCGTAGTGGCCTGTCGTACCCCGTGTGAGCGCTCTCAACGACCTCCGTCCCGTGTGGGAACGCGCGCGCACCTCCGTAAAGCCCAGCGGTGACGTCGGCCCGCATAGCAGATAGCGTCCTTCTCGCGATAATCTTGCCGCCGAGCGCAGCTTGGATGGGGATCTCAAACAGCTGCCGGGGAATGACCTTGACTGCAGTAGCGATAAATGTTCAGTCTTGGAGCATGCTAGAAGAGCGAAATAAACACGTACAGAGCTTCTCTACCCATTGCCTGCCGATAGCGTCTGCCTTGTCCGCATGAACAATCAGCGCTAGCGCATCCACTGGCTTTCCATTGAGCAAGAACGTCATCTGTCATAGCTGTGAGCAAGCCAGTATAGTCGCTTACACTGGGTGGACGCACCTTGCGCATATCGCTGGTCTGGTACCCGGCATCCTCGTAGCTAGAGAGTAAGAGCGTGTGCACGTCAATAAAGCGAAATGCTGCCGGGGTGGCACGGATACGAACTCAAAGCTGGCAAAGCCCGAGCTGCGGCTTTTGAGTTTGTCAAAAAAGTCGGTGACGATCTCGGCCAGGGGCAGAATCGCATGCATGAGCACGCGGCCGTCCCCTGAGGCCTCCCCAGCCACGTCGAGCGGCTGCCAGTCCAGGTCTGTCCCACGGTGCTCGAATACGAGCTCCATCATCGCACTGAAATACTCTGTTCAACGGCATAGTGGGGTCAGTGCGATGTGACGCGGTGAACAACACGAAGGGGGTGCGAGAACGCGATCGTGGGTGACGGGGGAAGAGGATAGAAGTCAAAGAGGAAAGAGGGCGAGAGGTACTGACTCTCGGGAACGATGATAGAGGCCTTCACGATAGGTTCCTGCACGGCCTTCGCGCGGCCGCCGCTCGCAAAGTCGGCCGGTTCGGGAAAGTCGGTTGGGTTGCTGACTATCGACGTCTTCCCGTCCCTGTGAAGCACTGGATGACGCACCGGACACACCGTGTATCCCGACGTTCAGAGAGTGAATAGACACACGCATGCGAAAGGAATGCACCTTTGTACGGCACCGTTGGCGCCGTGATGATGACGTCTGCATTGTATTCATCTTCTAGGCGTTGGCGGAACACGTCCATGTGCAGCGTCCCAAGGAAGCCTAGCCTGCACCCTTGCCCGAGAGCAGAGGACGTCTCGCGAGTGACTTCAACACTGCGGTCCGTGAGAGAGAGCTGTTCGGCCGCGTCGGAGTGTTATTCATAAACAGCGAGCGAAGGGGAAACTCCGCGAACGCACCCGCTTGATGGACTCTTCTAGCTTCAGGAAGTCGCTACTGTCCACGGGATATACACCTGCGTATACCTTGAATGGGAGATCATAAGACCGGCTACCAAAGGTTGACATGGTGATCGCTCACCATCGCTTTCGCGGGCTTGAAGCCAGGCATGGGATCAACAGGATGCCCGACGCGATGGAATGTGTCACCGATATGAGCTAACCACAGGTGTTACCCCGTCAGCTCAGTGCTTGTACGGTTGGGATATGCCCGACCTTCTGACGATTCCTTCATGCTGCAAGCAACAAATCCCACTTGACCCGGTCGCAGACAATCCGTAGGCACTTCCTCGGGATGCATGATACCGAGTTCGGTGACTTCGTACTTTTTGCGTGTAAAGCAGGACGCTATTTTGTCGCCTATAAGGGCCGCAGTCAGACGGCGGCCATTTGGCGTTGTACCATGGTACACATACCTTTGCGAAGCACACCGCTCTGAATGCTCATCAGAGAGATAACGCCACGATAGCGGTCGTACCTAAAAACACACACGTTAAGCGAATAGAAGGATGTCTGTGGCACACCAGTAACACTCACGAAGAGTCAAAGAGGAACGCCTTCAGTGGATCGGCCGGGTCGCCAACCGGTGGAGGTATTCGCTCAATGATGGCATGCAGCACCTGCTCGACACCCTTACCCGTCTTTGCAGAGACCTTGATGACATCCGAAGGGTCTATACCGAAAGTCGACTGCATCTGTTGCGCGACCACTTCTGGTTGAGCAGCGGGCAGATCGATCTGTATTTCGAGCACTGAGAACGCAGAACGAACGATCGTGGTACGAAGAAGCTACCTTGTTGAGAACCGGTATTATGGTCAGACCTTTCTCTTTCGCAACGTGGAAGACCGATATTGACTGGGCTTGGACACCCTGGGAGGCGTCGACGAGGAGCAGCGCACCCTGACACGCAGCGAGGGAGCGGGCTACTTCCCACGAGAAATCTACATGTCCCTGAGCAGAGTTTAGCCATGGAAATCATGCCAAGTAGAGCCAGGACGAACCGGTGTGTCGATTAGGTTTAGCAGGTACCTGGCGCCATTCTTGTCATGGAACATGCTGAGCAGTTATGAGAAGACGTTCGTGCGTAAACCACTTTGGTAATCACCTAGCTGTCTGCGCCTTCACTTATTCTCACCCGTCAGGTCCATGTTGAACGGTGTAAGTGATGTGATATTTACCAGTAATGCCGCGTTCACGCTCGACCTTGAGCTTGTCCAGGACTTGTTGGTTCAGGCCCTTTTCTTGTTTGGTGATAGTGCCCGTCAACTTCACTTGGTCAGCTTGGGTAAAGGATGGTTTATAAAGCAGTGCTTACCTCCAACAACCTATCCAGTTGATTGAGGGTTACGAATCGTGTACTACAGCCAATGTAGACTACTCACCGATCGGCCAGAGTAGACTTCCCGTGGTCTTTGCGACTGCTCAGTCTTGGCGTCGTTCAATCACGCGTTATGAGGCTCACCAATATGGGCGATGATAGAGAAATTCCTATAGGCGCAATCAATTCTCGGTCACGTATACGGGACGTCGTAACCAAACGCACCTTATGACCTCACAAGGGTAGTCTTTCATCCTGATGTCCCGCTTCTGTGCTGCAAGAGAAACAGCAGAGCAGAAAAACGTCCTCCATGATCCTCCGTGGCATGGTTGAGGAAGGAACGTCTGGTGCCGTTTGAATACTTTCAAGCAGGCCTGCCGCCAACTCTGGAGCATGAGTTGCGGCGTGTCTCGGCAAGCCACCACCAGCCAGATAGAAGAGTTAAAGAAGAGCCAAGATGTAGCAGAGCCCCAGCTGAGTTGAGCGGTCTGACACGGAAGCGCAAGCAAAGTACGCGTAGGAGCTGATTCAAGGTGAAGGCCGAGACTGCTGGAGTTGTTTGGGCAAGTCCGTCGGTCCGCTAAACTCGGAAATGTGGACCAACGGCGCTGCTTAGTCAGCAGCGCTCTCCGCTTATTGCGCGTCTACCAGCGCGCGCGGGTTGTGGACGCGACCGCCACCAACACTCGTATCGTTCCCAACGGCCCACTCGACTCTCTCCTATGTCTCTCGCCGAAGCATCCGAGGCTCGCAAAGCCCGTCTCATTGCCCTGCGAAAGAGGAAGGCTGGAGAGGCCGTGGACGAAGCCGAGTATATCATGCCACCGTTCAAGCTATCCCTATATGCTCAACTAGTGTTTCTGGCAGCGTAAATGCTGAACCCGTTGTCAAGCATCGGTCTTTTGACCCTACCACGCGTACGCTGAAGAAGCATACACCTGATGAAGATGCCCAAATGGAAGACACCGTTGAACACCAGGTGGAAGGGTTGGCAGAGAAGATCATTGCTGAGGATGCTGAGCGAAGGGCACAAGATTTGGTATGTTGCCATGCTATCGTTTTGCTATAGACCACGCGTTCTCATATCTTCAATTCTGGCGTGTAGGACTTGTTCAATATCGCACCCAAAAGGCCAAATTGGGACCTGAAGCGTGAGCTTGACAAGAAACTCTCAAAACTGGAGAGGAAAACGCAAGAAGCAATTCATACCCTCATACGTACGACCCTGATCATGCTACAAATTGCGCCATAAATGCTCATGAATTATTCTAGGTCAACGACTGGCAGCGCAGAAGGGTCAGTCCGACGACATCGTCGGCGCCATGAACGCTGAACAGCGCGCGGGCGAAAACGATGCTTCCTCAGACGAGGAGGATTGATATCGACTAGCGTTATCTTCCCTTGCTGTGCCGCCCCATCGCTATCGTATTGTATTATTCCGTTACGTGTACGTGTATCTGTATTCTGACCTTGGCGTCAAGTCTGTTTGGCACATTCTCCGACTTGATCGCCTCGCAAGAGCCCGTGCTGCTTTAGCTCCCACCTACAGCTCTCTTGGGTATAGAGCTTGCCTATTTCCCGGCAACGCAAAATCTAATCCGTCGTGAATCTAACAGCCCTATCGTAAGTACACCATGCCCGAACGGCGCCAACAAGCAATATGCCCAAAACAGTCCCTCGACCGAACAAAGCACCACCATGGTGCCGTAAGAAAGAAATGAAAAACACGAAGCGACGCCGCCTCCACCTATGCTCCTCACAGGATTGGTCGGGAGTTGAGCATCTGGATCATTCTCTGGTCCTCCGCTATGCGTGCCGAGGCGCGGTGATGTGAAGTCGCAAAGTTCATGGGAGTATGCGCAATCGCGGATTGCAGAGAGGGCAGCACAACGCCGTCCTTTTTGCCCCTAGGTGACGACTGCATGGGAGAGGATGGTCTGGACGCCGAGCTCGAAGGTGACGGTGTGGAGGGTGGCGAAGGTAGACCGGGCGTAGAGGCGTCGGAGTTTCGTGAACGGGCCTTGCCGCTCTTATACACTCCTGGCGGGACCGAGATGGTCCGCAAAAGAGGGTCCTGGTCGACGGTAGGTATGCTCGGAAGGTCGGCGTAGGTGAAGTATGCGGTTAAATGCCATTTGCGCGGCTTCGCGTTGGCGGACATGAACACCCAGGCGGAGTAGGCCTGCTTCACGAGACCCAGGGGGTGGTGATCGCTGCGCTCATAGTGCGACTGGGCAGATGATGTCCACGTCCTCGAAGGACCTTCGACGAAGCGGTAGGTGCACCTGCACGCGAGCTAAAATCAGATGACAGGCACTGCGGCCGAGCTGTGAGAGCGCCTACTTCGTTTTTGGCTCGGAGGGCGGCTCGTCCGTGGCCAGCTTCTCGTCGTAAAACAAGTAGGGCTGATCAAGGTCATAGCGGAGTCAGTATTGAGCATGATTGACGTGCTTCGAAGATGACTGACCTCGCGCATTCGAGACTGACTCCAGACACGGCCGTCCGTCCACCGTTTGAGCCCCATCTCGTCGTCACTCTCCTCCCACACGAAGAGCGATCCCGATTGGATATAACTCGATCTCTCGAGCTCATTTAACCGTCGAAGAACTGGTTTTAATAGTCCTTGCCGAACGGCCTCGAAGACTATATGTGCGTCACGGGCATCACGGACGTGTAGCCGAGGATGTGTGGGGCGCTGGACGTCCTGGGCAGGGGCGTAGAACATGGCGAGTGCCTACGGCGAGTTGCCAGTATATGGAAACCGAGGAGAGGGGCTGGGTGGAATGGGCAGCCGGCGTACAGCATCGTACACTACCAAGCAGGAGATTTATATTTCCCGCACAGGGAAGGCACCCACGGGAATGCGTCTAAGGTTTCCCGTGTTAGAGACCATTCCGAATCTGTGGGATGTGTACGTAGGCGTGCCCGCCGGAAATCTCGATGCGGGACGGAAGGGGATTGCGGAGTCTTGAGAAAACGGGTCGATGGGAGTCAATTATGTCCACGAGCCTTTCCCGCGCGCTGGCGCTGGGAATGGCAGGGGGAGGGATTGATCGCGTAATGGCTGAGTCTCGAACGAGACGTGCTGGAGCAGCCACCAAAAATTGCCACAACGATAGTCTGAGAAGAAATAGCGGTACGATTCAGGAACAACTCTGTTTCGAGCGCAAGGGAAGCGCAGTTCCTCGCGAGATCGACTGGGACCCATAAGGTGGGAGACGTGTATGAGAGCGGACCGGCGAGTCAATGGGTCCGCTTCCACGGTCGCTCTCCCAGCGCATGCTTTCTCGGGCACGTTTCAGGATCATTCGAGGACTGAACAGACATCACCTCTCCCCGTTCCGGCCAGCTTGGCTTGCCGTAGGTGGAAGTTCTCAGAGGCTTGCCGACACAGTGGGTCGCATCCAAGAAAGGGCAAGACGTCGCAAGGTAAGTTTCTTGCCTTCACATGGTATCTCGGACGGACTCTGCTCGAGGCGGAGTATCTGAGAGTCTGATGCCGACCATGACGAAAAGGTTCTTTGGAACTAGCGTGGTAGATGCTGTACGAGTCTGTCACCTCGCATTCGTAATATATGGCAACCGACTTCCACGCCACAGCCGGGCATAGGGCGGTTCTTCTTCCCATGTAAGTGGCCGTGCGGCCCACGTTTCGAGGGATACGGGTGGTATAGAATGGCTCGGGCATAATAGGGGGCGACCGCATGCTGCGCAGTGACTTCAGGAAGAGTCGGCGGGACGTGGCCAACCGCAAAGGCGTTGGACGGGGAAACAAGCTCGCATCGGATTTCCCGTATCAGTTGACAGCTGCAACTGTGACGGGAAGGCCGGTGGGCCGTCAGGCCGGCGTGGCTTCTACGCTTCTGGCACCGTGTCCGAGGGTGCAGGCCGGCCGCGAGAAAAGGAAACGAGCCGATTCACACACCTGCTGGCATCGGGACAGGAAGGGCAGGGCGCGCGGCTGGCGTGTAAGCGGGCATCTGGACACCGAGACAGCGCCGGAGGATGCCTATGACAGGCCGTAAATTCTGCGGGTGTCCCTTGATGAGTCCCGCGACTGGTAGAGAACGTAAGAGGGCGTTGATAGCGATGGTTGAGGATATGTTGTATGTCGCGCGGAGAGGATCAAACTTCAATCAAAGCCGCAGATAGCCAAAAGGAGGTGTGCGCGAGAAGCACCCCTGGGAACCTCGCTCGCGTGGCAGGGGCGCTTGTGCAGAGGGCCGGATATTCCGCGACAGCCGCATCCACAATCCATCTCTCCGTCTCACCACAACTTGTAGCGTTTTCTGTGCCACTGGCATCCAGGCAGCCCCTCCTCACTTCCTCACACACGCCTTGTCCCTTCTAAACTGCTCGCTCGTTCCTCTAGACACTCATGTCCTCAGATCCTGAGCCTGGCGGCCGCAGGCTTCCCAGTCTCGTGCAGTACTGTCAACGCGGTAAGCGTCTCTCCAGGAACAGCTCGAGTGGCACCTGACCGAGTTGCCCGGTAGTCGCCTCTACACACGCCAACAGTATGTACACACAGCTTGCACTCAGATCCGCTTTCCTCACACCTGATCATCTCAGGCTTTGAACGACTGGGAGAGGGCTTGCCGGAAGAGCTCCTCCGTCCAATCCTGAACAGCTGCTCTGCGGAGACTCTATGGCGCTTCGAGGAGGAGGATCCCGTGCGTCTTTCCGTTCTCTCCGATTAAATGGCCACCGCTGATACACCGTGTGCGCGCAGTATATTGCGGCTTATACTACCGGTGCGGAGTTCTTCCGAACTGAGCTCGTGTTGACTTAAATGCCGATACATTGCCAGACATCTGGAGGAACATGTGTCTGAAGACATATCCTCGGTTCGCGCGTGAACCCGAAGAGTCAGGCTCCGAGTCATGGAAGGATGAATTCGCTGTGCGTAATGTGCATGACCATAATGCGTCGGGTTGACATCTCGTGATTTGCCGCGCTGCAGAGGTGCAAGGAAGAAGACGAACAACGCCTCGAGCGGGCTGCCGCAAAGCTCCGGGAAAAGCGCCAACTAGATGAAGAGCGAAGGAAAGAGACGTCTATCAAGATCACAGACAAGCTCCCTCCAGCCAAACGCGCTCGTTGTACGTCAATCCTGTCCGCCTTAATTGCATTATGTGGACCTGATCGTGATCTGCGCAGGGGGCGTGTCTCCATCACCCAAGACCCTCTTTCAGAAGACGCGGAGCGAGACGGCGAAGCTACAGAAAGGCGTCTTCAGCACACGCATGACCCGCCCGAGTACCCAGAGGCGACCGATCGTGCGCAATTACGCGGGCGCGTCCACAAGCGCGAGGCCTCCACCACCACCACTACCGCCAACGTCAATGTCATCCTCGATCGCCTCAGGCTCCCGAGTGACTGTGAGAGCTGTCGCAGTTCCACGTAAGCCTCCGCCCGCGAAACAGGCGCTGAGTACAGCTGTAAACCCGAACGCGGGGAGAGCGAGTTCGGCTCTTTCCCCACCGCCTCCTTCTGCCAAGGAGGGCAACCCCCCACAAATGCCTTCATCCCCGCCCGATGGACGGCCTCCACCTCCTCTGGTCCGGCCACCGCCCAAGAAGAACCCAGCATCGACGCTCTTCATGCCGAAGCACCACGCATACTCGCAGCTCCCCCGTGGGCTGCCGTCCAAGTCATAGATGATATCCCGCATTCCTTATTCGTTTCCGTAACGCCGTACCTGACGTACTTGTACACTGCTGTATCCGGACAAGGCAAGCCCGTCGCTCCGTATGCGAACTTGCCCTGTCACATTGTATCTTTCCCAAGGAACTTCCCGGTGGCGATGTACTTTTAGCATCCATACATCCATAATACCCCCTGTGATATCACGATATTCTAGAATCAATCTTACAACTTACCTGGACCTAGAGCGATAGAATGCGAGAATGAGAGTGTCATCAGGCCTGCATCGAGCCGCACGAACTGGTGTGCATGTTGTCCATAGTGAAGTCTTTGTGGGTACATACATACCTGACAGCACTACATGCCTGTTGGTCAGCATGCACGTTGGATGGTGAGAGAAAGGAAGGCCGATCGAACTGTGAGACAGCGCCCTCCACGAGCGTACTTGCCATTCGCGTTCGCGGAAGCCCGGCGAGAAATCGAGGTGGGCGAACGTTCCGAACAGGGTGCATGTCAACCGCCCCGACGCACTGGGCCTTCTACGCAGCCTAACGGCGTGTAGGCCCCTTACGAGAAACACCCTGCGGCCCGAGCATAGCACCCCTTGACGGGCCCTTACGGTACGCCACCATTCCTTTTTCCAAGTCCCCGCCGTGCGCATCCGAATATCGGATAATACGCGAGGAAGAGGCCCCACCGACGTCGGCGAAGACAGACGAGGGTGGGCGGCGACGAACGCGCGCGCGCATCGATGGACGTTCCCCAGCGGATTAGGGTGCTGTCAGGCTCCCGTCCGCCCCTGCACGCCGGGCAAGGAGCGGCAGACCAGGGCGTCCCAGGGAAGGTGCCTCTCCCAGCGCGCAGCAGGGCCCTTCTCACGTTCAGGCAGCACGCCCGCCACGGCTCTGAGAGTGCCACAGCGCTGGACCAGATACTCAGCACGCATGCGTGGGACTGGGCACCATCGCCGGCGGGGGCCACTGCGGGCGCACGAGGAAGGCCGCAGTGCGACGAGGCGTGGGCAGGGACGGGTGTCGATGACGGCCGCGGCGGTGTCAGCGGTGCCCTCCAGATCCACCGTCCGTTCCCGCCCCTGTGCAACGCATGCCTGTCAGGGGGAGAGCAGGCCGAGTCCGTGTCCCCGGACGAGTTCGAGCGATGCTTGTTCATAACGGCCTCATCTATGAGGCAATTATAGAGGCTGGAAAGTTACTTGGTCGTGATCGGGTGCCAAGCCAGGGCGCGGGGCTCGAGTGCACTAGTACGTGGCCCTCAACGAACCACTTCCCGCGAGCACCACGCGTACCCTCGTGCCTCACACGGCCTATTATTGAGCTGCGCCACAAAGGTGTAGCGGGACGATGATTTTGACGAACGCCTCGCGGCTAATGAGAAGGCGTCGCTGGAACCTTAGCAGCGTGCCTTCCATGACTAGCATGGCCGGGAGCCGAGCAAATGAGAAGAAAAGGAGGATGCGCAGCTCTCCTCCACCACGATATGGGTGCACAGATCAACGACGCGCTCTCACCTCGCCCTACCGCGACATGCGATGAGTAAGCGTGAGAGGCTCTCGACGCCCGCGCTGCACGGCTCCAGTAGGCATTTGAGAACGCGTTCACCAACAAGGGCATCCGTGGGGCGATGCAAGGGGCAGCCGAGACGATACAGACCCCTTTAGATGCCGCAGACACATCCGCGGGGGGTCTCTATCGTCCCGGAAGAAAGCCACCGTTCGGTCGACTTGGCCAGCTGAGCAGCCCGCTCGGTATCTGGAACAGGCCAGCCCGATGTGAGGAGCTGCCCTTCCCTCAAGACTGCCTCGCCTCGAGGTAGAGCGATCGCACGACTGTGCGACCCACTCGTGCGCGGGGAAGAGGCATGTCGGATTGGCTACTTCCAGGATGGACGGTATGGTACGACAAGGCAAGAGGGTGACCAAGCCATGAGAACGAGGATGGACGACGACTCACCGCGAGTGCCTCACAGTGTGGCTCGTTGCCTCGGCCGAGTTACCTGGAAAGACCGCCTGCCAGGTAACCTCGCCCATCGAGCGCGTGTGGATATACGATGAGCCTAATAAGTGGCCTCAATATGTCAGCAACCTCTTCTATCTGCGTGGTCTGAGCTCTAAACCACATAGCTTCGTCGGTGATCTGCCACGATGCTCCCAGGCTAGGCTTCCCGTTATGAATCTATTTCATTGAATATGTCAATGAAGACAACAATATAGAGAGAAATGACGCAGCCAATCTACGCAGTTTCTCCGCGGGCCTCAATTAAAGGGCCGAGTCCAGGGCTACGGTGTACTACTGGGGTAATGTCAGTCGTTCGCTGACCCTGCACGATGGCTACATCATCAGAGATGTTGCCTTGCAGTATCTCCTGAGTGCCGATGTCCCTTTCATCTGGTAAATATCGACGACGACGGCGGTTGAGAGTGCAACAGCAATTTGGAGGGAGAGCAACGTTCATAGGTTATTAGGCGCCCTCTTACTTCCCTAACACGGTCTCGTGACTAAATGACTGCGCCACGCGACGCGACGCGTCCAATAACCACACACCCCTGACGGCGATTGCGTACTATATCCCGCCCTACGCCCGGTCTCTCCCCCTTTCCCCCTTTCCCCCTGACGACAAGAGTCCATGCAATGCGCGGCGTTGCCAAGATCATATTTACAGCTGGGCTCCATACATACACAAGCGTAGGTAGTTATTATACAAGCCGATTGGGGATTGGGATCCCGCGCGAAGAAAATTCCGTTGCGCGTATATCGTATACACAAGAGCAAGACGAGCGTGCGCGCGGGGTGGGGCGCGGGCAGCTAGCCAGACCAAATCTAGCGGAAATGCGGTACTATGAGTGACGGCGACGACGATGACAACGACGGTGGAGCAGGTGCGAACGAACTGAAGTGGACTGTGATGAGATGGATTGAATGGAACGAGTGGCGAGATGACGAGAGACGAGGGACAAGGGGTAAGGGGCAAGGGGCGACAAGGGGATATCGGGCAGATAGAGCGTGAGCGAGCATGCGATGGTGAGTGCCAGACCGGACGGACATGCGAAAGCTGCGTACGTGCGTGTGCGATGCAATGCAATGGCGGGGTGGGAGTGAGAACGGGACGACGGGAGGTCGGGATGCGATTGGCGGGGGTGCGAAGGTGGGTGGGTGGATGATGGATGGACATTCGTGAATGCGTGAGAGGGGCGGGGCGCGCGGCCTGCGGTAGAGCGGGGTGGTGCACATGAACTGAGGAGGGATATTAAATGCGAGCAAGTGTCTTGTAGGCTGCGATGGGAGATTGCGACTGAAGTTGAGATGAAAGGAGAGAGAGGAGAGAAGACGCGACGCGACGCGAGGCAGAAATCACCGTGCTAGTCCCATGTCATGCAAGGTCCTCGCGCTCGACGCGGCCAAGCCGCGCGCACGAGCGTGCTCAGAACAACGCCATCGTCGACCCGAGGCCATACCCGCTCTCCGCATCCGAGCTTGATCCTCCCGCTGCGCTCGAACCTGCTCCTGACGCCAACGCCGCGACCGACATCGACCCCGATCCTGAGCCCGACGCGGATGTCGATCCCGAAGGACCCGGCGCGTCCCACCTACCCTTCCCTTTCCCCTTCCCATTCTCCATCTCGTGCTGCTCCTCGCTGCCATCGCGCACGTCGACCCCTGACCCCGACGCGGATGCAGCGAGCGCGTCTACGGGCGGCGCCTCCCATATCCGCACGGTCTTGTCGTCCGAGCACGACGCGAACATGCGCTCGTTCACCGGGTTCCACGCCACCGAGTTCACACTGCCTTCGCCATGCCCGGAGAGCTCTTCGAGGAGCACGCCCGAGTCGCGGTGCCAGATGTACACCTTCCCATCTGGACACAGGTGCGTAGAAGGGAGTCAGCTATCATACGGCGCACGGTAAGGTAGGTTTAGTGAACGTACCTTCACTTCCGCTCAGCACGAAGTTCTCGTCGACGCCTCCAAAGCAACTCCGGATGACGTGCTTCGACTGGCTGTGGCCTGAATACTTGCGCACGACGCGCCCCGTGCTCAGATCCAACAGGTGGATCTCCTGCGAAAACCTTGGCGTGAGCACGTTTCCCGCTCCCCGACTGCCTCTGCTTCCCCCGCCGCCTTCGACCCTTCCCATCAGGGAGCGGATGGAGGGGACATCAGAAGGAAACGGAGGAAAAGATGGTACGTACCGCAGGTGGCCCGTTCTCAGACGCACGGTTGATCAGTGCGTACTGCGAGTCTTGCGACACCTTCACGCTCGTGAGCTCGCCCTCTAGCCGGATCGACCTGCGCGCGCCAAGCCGGTCAGTCAACGTCCCATCCCATCTCACGCCCTACTCCTCCCCCGCCTTCGCGAATTGAGAAAGACACATACAGTTCTGGCTGCTTCGTTGCGAGGTCGTATATGATGATGCGCGTCTCCGCTACCCTCGGTGCACCCGCCCCTGCTCCTGCTCCTCCAGCCCCCACAGCTGCACCGGTTCCTGCACCACCTGCAGCAGCGACAGATGCTGCTTCTGGTGGCGCGTGCATCGTGTCGTACATGCCGACAGCGACTAGCCGCGTAAAGTCGGGCGTCACCATGAGGTCAGTTACCCGAATGGGTGTGCGGCCCCAAGAGTCTCTCATCTTGCCGTCTGCGTCCTGCAAGATAAGAGGTGCGTCAGTGACTTGAGACGCTGCGTTGGGGTAATGAACATACCCAGAGGATGATCTTGCGATCTAGTCCGCCGGAGATGAACCCCGAGCCGTCGGGCAGCCATGCGAGCGCGGTGACCACATCCGTATGTTGGTCTAGTGATCGCACTCGTAGCCCCGTCTGTCGCAGGGCATGTCATAAGCAACCAGGGCGTTCACGTCCAGCAGAACCTGACAACGTACTCGTGCGTTCCATAACGTAATGCGGGATTCTGATGCTGTGAGAAGTATCGAGTCGTCTAATGACCACGACACGCAGCCGACGTGGTACTCGTGGTCCCTCAGCGTGAACTCGGGCGAATATACCCTGTACCGCGGGTCTTTGTCGAACTGCCATCCCCGCGCGTCAGCATGCCCGCCCGCACTCACCTCCCGCACAGATCGATCGAAACGGAGCGGCGCACGCACCTCGACACGCCAGATGATCGCCGTCCGGTCTCTGCTCGCCGTCGCGAGGTACTTGCCGTTGTGGCTCCATTCGAGGTTCCACACCTCGTCTTCGTGCACGGACAATACCGCAGTCGTCACCCGCGGGAACGCGTTGCGATCGCACATGTGGTCCGTGTACAGCGAGTACGACTGGTTCCGTAGTGGTACGTTGTGGTACAGGCATCGGCTCTGCTGGTATGCCCGAGCCTGTTCGAGGAGGGTGGCGAATCGTCGCTGGGGAATCATTACGGATGAAGGGATATAACCTGTGGCGTAGGGCGGTTAGATCTGCTCGGAGAGAACGGGCAGGGGAGGAGTGTACATACGTTGTAGGTCCATGAGTAGTCTTCGCCGTGATGTCCCATTTGCCCCGTCCCAACCTACTTGATGTCGTAGATCTACTGGGTCGGAGCACATCATCAGGCTGCAAAGAGGCGCAATAATCAAATATGAGCGTCTGCGGCGCTATGTCCTCCATGTAGCGACGAACCTCGACAGGGCATGGAGATGGTCTAGTTCAGGATTTAGTGGTGCGAGCTCATTCCGCAGCACGTGCAGCGCTGCTGTCGTCTTGCCCGCTTCAAGATATTCAAGGTATTTCTGCTTCGCGATGAGGAACTTGGCCTCCTGCGCGACATAGGTCAGGCGAGGCGGCCTCGTGTGATAGGAGCGTTTCCGCCGCACTCACCCATTGTCCCTCACCTTCCGTGACGCCTAGACGGACCAACGCGGCCTCTGCAGAGTCCCAAGATGCATCGAGGATGCATCGCCGGAATTCTGCGACTTCTGGCGTCTCCATGATGTAGCCCGACTCCGCCTCGAGCGTCGCCGCCGATTCCCTCCACGGTGGTTGAGCTGGGGCATTAGAGCAGGGATCAACGATCAGACTTACATGTACCCGACGTCCCGCAGGCTCTGAATGACGAGCCGCACAAACTCTTCTCTATCGACGTACGAATCGTCGTAGAGCGTGCGCCCGGGCAACGAGACTCGTGCGACGGATGACGCACGCCTCTCAGATTGATGCCCGTCCGTCTCTTCGTGAGCAGCAGCCTTAGAGGACCCGTTCGTATAGGGGAGCGAGAAACCATTGCTCTTGGTTGCCGTACCGTTGTGTCCGTTCAAGGGGCCTGGCGGAAATGATGGGCCAGCCTCGGCGGCAGAGTCTAGGGAGACAGACAAGGTGGAATCTCTATCGCTCTCAGTGAGTCTCATAGCAGTGCGATTGCGGGGGTGAGCAGGCGAGGAATCAGAGGAGATCAGCGCACGGTCGATCGAGGCGAGGGAGGACGAGGGAGGGGAGGAAGACGGGTGCTGGGCGTCGAAGTCGACCCTTTGTCTCTTACGTGCACGAGCGAGCTCTGCGTCGGCGTCAAAGAGCGCAGGGGCGGAGGGCGACGAGAAGGAGATGCCCGCAGAGGGATGGAGGAAGGACAAAGAGGGAGAGGAGACGGAGAGCGGAGCGTACTCGGCAGACGGCGCGTCGCTGTCGGCCTCCTCGAGCTCAGCGCGTGTGCGGGTGTGTGGGACTGTGCTGTGTGGGTGAGCGGGCGTCCTGGGCGTCGGGGACGACTCTGCGGAGGTGAAGGCTCGGGCTGGGAGGGCGTTGCGGTCGGATTCCAGAGCTGGGGTCTGGTGCGGCGTGCTGCTGCCCCGCGCTGGAGAGGGCTGAGTGCGTGAGTGAATGGTGACGGCGGTGGGGGCGGGTACGGCGAGCACGGCGAGCGCTGCTCGATCTGGGTGGACCGAGTGCAGGCAAAGTGAGATTCAGAGGATGGTCGTAGTATCAGAGAAAGAGTCCGGCAGAGCAGAGGGCCAAGGGCCAGCTCCGAGTCGACCATCACTCGCTACCCAATTCCAATGTCCAACGCCTCTTCCAACGCCCACCGTCTTGTCTTTCCACACGCTGCTCTCTTTCTCCGATGATCATCATGCATCGAATTCTCTTATTCCATACGCAGCCATATCCGTCGACCTCGCATCCGTCTCGACGGAATATGCCCGACGAGTCGAAACAAGACATGTACTACAAGACTGCAGCAACGCAGCTCCTCTCCAATTCTCTAAGCGTTATCGAAGTCCGCAATCGCACACGCGGCGCCCAGTCTGCAGCATCGAGTATGTGTAAGCCTCGCCGCCGTCCGACGCCTCTACCGTACGCAGTCTGCGCCTGTGCCTGAGCTCCGGCAGCGGGAGCTCTGACATGTACAAATACGACACCCCTCCCCAGACAGGCTCCGAATTCTGGTCGGTCTCAGCACTAGCGCAGCCACCCAGCTCAGCCCAAGTGCTCATCTCGACATTGCTTATCCTTGCAGACTTCCCCAATCGTGCCACACAGACGTAGCCGACCAGCCACGGGCCACGCGTGTGCATATCCATCGATCCGACGTTCTGCAGCTGCAAGCTGCCGGCCTGTGAGGACTCTGCGTTCTGGCCTTAGAAGCTCTCCGGCCGCGGTCTCGAAGCGCCCGCAGAACCCCTCCAGTCTCTCATGTGCACCACTACGGACAAACTGCTCCCGCGCGCGTGCCACGGCGGCGGGGCCCCCATCAGACGCGGTATGTTCCAATTGCCTGCAAAGGTGGCCGACGATACTCGCGCGTTGTGGCGTCCAAGAAGCCCGCTGCGCGAACTCCAGAGTTCAGCCTTGGTTCAGCGTTCGCGCGCGGCTACGCCTGGCCTGTTGCGCTCGCCTTCCGCCGACTTCCACCCCGCGGCGAGCACATATCGGCATGCGCGATGACATTCTCATCATGATGCTCGGCGGTAAGTGGGAATGGCCCAAATTGAGGTTCCTGTTCCCTTCTGTGGCCCGCCTCCGGTGTCCGAGGACCTTCACAGTCTGACCGGCCTCTCGTGCGTACCCACCCCCGGAGCGTCAGATGACATCAAGAGGGTGTCATCTTTGGCGATGTTTCTGCTGCCTAGATGCTCCTCGGGAGTCGCGGCCGAGGTGTGCGGGATAGCGAGTGTACACGCTCTGTACCTGTGCGGGACGAATATAGAGCGCGTAGACTGCGCATCCATCTGGGACTCTATCGGCTTCTCAATAATGACTGCAGATGTCTAGTGCCCGTTGAACATGCAACAGCTCATAGCCTTGACCCCGACATGGCCTATTCGCTTCTTCGAGGGTGGGCCCTTGAGCTCCCCACTGCGCGCGCCTTACAACCGCGCCAAGTAGAGCACCCACATACACCCAACCAGCAGGACGCACGCCTCCTCGGTTCGTTCCCCCTGCGCAATTCGGCACACGGCGTGCCGTGAGCGACGATCCGACCCAAGCTCGCGATCGTACATCTTGTCCCTATCTACCACTTTCCTCGTAGCCAAACCGGCATCTCACTTGCTTGCGGGGGACGCTGTTCGCGCGACCGGGCCGGTGCTCCCTGGGCGCGACGGTGCGCCTTCGTGCAATGATCCGCGCTTGAGCAATGGGCAGCGCACTGCGGCTTTGCAAGTCGATGACGGCGGGCCTCCGCTGACTCACTACTCGAGGCCAGGTCTAGAGCGTAACCCTTGAACACAAAACTACTGAGTGTGCTGTAGAGGCGTCAGAACCACCCACAGGTACGTTGTTACAGTTCTTTGGCAGTGCTTACCTGACGTTTGTCCACAGAACCTAAGAAACACATCCTGCGCAGCCAGATATCTCCTCGCCCAATAGGAGACGCGCCTAGCGACGGGTCCGAGGCTGCTGCATTCGCTCGAAGCCGTCGCCGAACCAACACCGATCTCAGGACTTAGAGCGGCGGTTCCGCAGTACCTGGGCCTGCGCTTCCAGACCTGGCCCCGGGATTGAGGCTTGAAGGATGAGGCGTACTTCTCAGAGAGATTGCCACCCACGTGCGCCACCCATTGCTGGTCTTCTGGGGAGGAATCGCAAGCGTCGTCACGGATCCTATACAATCTATGTCCTCATTCGCGAGGGTTCCGAGGCTGTAAGACATCTACGACATTTCGATGCTTGCTATCTCCATACGGACGATCCCTACCGAACTCAAGCGTACTCCCGTACATTCAGTTGTGCAGTACGTACAACACACGTCTACAGAAGATAGAGATATGGCAATCAAGCATCTCTATCAACCCGCGCGAACGTTGCTCCACCACGGACCAGGCTGATACAGATACACCGGCAAGTAACGAACGTTCAGCTCTTTCCGCTACACCACTAACCACTCTACCAGGTCAGCGCCTTTCGCAATACCTCCAGTCGATGATAACCTCGTCTGCAATCTCCACAAAGTCGAGTACTCAGCGACCCGCGACGCTGAGTTCGTCCATTCACATCCGCGTTCAGGGGTTGGCACCAGGCTGAGCCAAAGTTTTGAGTTCACCGACTCCTAGTTGGACGTCGCTCGGATTTACTGAGGTTTCTCGAAGCCGAGCTATGCAACGCCGTATTAGAGGAAAACATGAAGGGCAGTACCACCGGCCATTACCATGAAGCGTAACCCCGCTGCAAGACTTCCGGGTATGCGGCGCGATGTGCCCATAAGCGTGATCTACTCTTACGTGCGCCCTGCAAAGTCCAATAGCCTATCGAAGCACCTCATCCTTGCAATACACCAAGACGACTTCAACGCGATCGTCGGTCGTCTCGTATCTCCATCCACGGAGGATTTTCGCAACGAGCAGTAAAGGGTATAGCTCCCGCCCGGTCTCATGATATCCAGCTTGAGCTCATATACAGGTCCCGAGTGCCAGCGCATCGCGCGCTCGAAGCTGTTTTCCACCATGCGATCGTCATATACGCGCGTTGTTGTCTCGGATTTGCGCGTCACACCAGTATCATGAGTAGGAAGGCGTGCAGTATAGGCAAGGTGGGGACATACTCGCGGATCCTTCACTCATGTGTCTGTCCCCTGCGGCCCCGCTTCCTCAGCCCACACGTCACCGGTATCTATCTCTCTTGGAAGCAGGTGCCAGACCGTGACATGCCCAACCTCTACAGGGCGCACCTAGTAAATGGAATGAATATACTGGAAGGGCTAGGATCAACCAACGCGTGACGCACGTCCGCCGGCTCCACAGCGCTAGGGATCAGTATCGTCGCGCACGGCGGGCGTGGGTACGTGAGACGCGAGACGTCGTGAGTGCCGTCACCACCTGGCAATTCATGAACATTTTCTGAGGTATGTATCGCCCATACTACGACCATCACCTCGTCGTCACCGTTCCCTGACCGAGGACATGGTCCCCAGCCCAGTGCCGGTGGAGTACACGGCTGGCACCACCACGCATGTCTGATGGACCCGCAATACATGCATGGCGTGCGCCGGGAACCTGAACCTGAGAGATTAAGCTTGCAGCGGTGCCGCTGCTTGAGCTCCACACAGAACTTGAAGCTTCAGCCGTACAGCAAGTATACTACGGTAGTAGCACACATGAATGCATTGCGTGTGGTTTGATTGCGATCTCAGGCTGTCTGACGCGCAACCCCTGATACCTATTTTAACAAGCCAAGTGATCAGTCGGCGCCTGCGCGAGCATACCCAGAGGACGACTTCAGCACGGAGCCAGGTACCTACCGTACACGCGGCCACACAAGTACCGTGCACCGCTCAGTGCTCGTCGAGGGATGCGTGCCTTGGAGCAAACGCGAGCTTGCGAGCTAACCTCGAGCTCGTTGATCGCGCCGCGCGGGTGAGGACGACCTGCCGCAGGGCTCGGCCTCGCGAGCCCCACCACACGATCGGGCTTGCTGCGCGGGGCGTGAACTCCACCGTGTCTCGCGAACCTTAACGCATTGCAGACGTAGCGTGTATTCGCCCATGGCAGACCAAGCTACGTTTCTCTTTATGAAAGTTCACACCTTTAGAGTCTGCCACAAGCTGGAGAAGTGCGAAGGTGGAATGCAGCGGAATGGGTGTTATATTGACAACAGCACATCGCCTCGGCCTGACAGCTCCCAAGTACTTCGAGAATCGAGAGGCCGAGTATCCGCTCGCGTAGCTGCGCAGAGAAATCCACGCACTGTCACATTCCATACGCCCCATTCTCTCGGTAGCTGGCGTCACGATCCAAAGCGTTTGAGGGTCCGTCTCTGGTCAGAGCGCAGACGGCGCCCCACCGTCGAACGCGCCCTACATCCGGTACCAAATAGTGAATGCGCATTGCATCCGTCATACAAGTCACGGCGTCGCGCCATCCGCGCTGGGGTTGCTTCATGCAGATCGCGGATGGCTGCAGCTGCGCAGGTGACTGCATAATGACATGCCTACTAGCTAAACCACCATCGGGGCTCAGGTGGCGAGCGGCGAGCGTAAGCTAGGATCGGTCACGGATCGTAGCCCCGTTGGAGTCGCGTCGACATCGCATCGTCGCACACACGGCCTTGTCCTGAGAGCATGGCGAGAGTAAGGAGGATGACTACAACGCGCGGCAAGTGGGTCTCGTCACCCGTAAGTCGGAATGCACTCACTATGAGGTACTTGTGAGGCCGAGTCGGATAGGGGCCTGCTCCCGTGCCAGTGGGGCGGGTGGTCCCGGGGAAGGCGAGGCCGTTACAGGCTTGCAGTCAGTAGGCCTGGGTTACGGCGCCTCGCGAATCCCGTTCATATGCATGTTCAACCAAGACGCGCAGGCAGGATGGCCTCATGCACCGCCAGATCCGCGCGAAAGAACGTCACGCCTGAGGATATAGCATACGCGCTGATTGCGTCAAATTCCCCTATGGCGCGCATTCCTGCCACCTGGACCCTCTTCTTTGACCCTCCACCGCGCGCAGACTCGGAGGGGTTGGGCGGGGCGTCACGACCTTTCAACTTCTTACTGTGACGCGCGCGCGCAGAACGGCTCGAGCCACAAGCCACAATCTGCCGTCCTTCGGTGCGCCCCCTCGGACAATCTTGCGTTAAAGTCACGGCTGGCCGCAGTAGATGCCGCAGAGGCTATGATCTCCAAGAGGTGCAGCTGACCGAGGGGCATGATACGCTCTATGCGCCGAGAGGCTTCCAAGCGCACCACGGTCTTGGGGTTCGAGCTCGAGCCTTCCGCAGCTTCCGCGCACCAGACTGCCACAGCACCACCGCCGATAGGTGTCGCGCTATCGGCGCTTTGAGGTTGACAAAGTCAGAACTTAGTCCGTCGTAGTTGAAGCTGCGAAGCACGTACGATACCTCCCATGCATTCGAATGCTGCGCTCCAGATTCCAATGTCGTGTCTGGCGCGTTAGTGTGATCCTATTACTAGCGCGACCATGAATAGAGATGGGCTGCGCGTCGGCCGAGCAGGCACCCCCTGCGCGGTACCTGTCCCTGGCCATAGGGCCAGGACATCAAGCCGACGCCGAGGTTGAGCACGAGAGCTCGTGGCTCAGTGGCTCGGTGGTGCATGATGGACGAGCGGTCAAGACATGGCCACGAGACTCGAGCTCAAGCGCCGCGGCATAGTCGCTGCCGTGCGTTGGCTGGCGGAGACTTCTTGGCGAGCTCGAGGTGACGGGTCGAATCGCCAGAGTAGCGCAAGCAACCTTGTAGGATTGTGGGTACGGCGATGTTGTGGGGTGGGCTGCCGATGCGCCATGGTTGTCGGATCGACGGCTAGCGCGCTGTGCACGTAGTGCTTGTTCTATTTGAACGTGAAGCGGTAACCCAAACGTGATACGTCTTCGAGAGTTGCATTGAATACAAGCACTTAGCAGGGTACCTTTGCGTGACCGTCAAAAGTCAGAACAAATGTCCAACAATGAGCAAGACGGGGCACGTACCTCAGGCTATACTATCCATCAGGCCTCAGGCCTCAATCGGTGATGCTACAAGTGACGCTTCATGCGTTCCAGGCCCCAGCACCTATCCGCTTTCTCAGCGGGCCCATCATCACCTGCTCCCCAGCGGCCAGCCGCAAGTCCGTCGTCGAACTACTGACCTCGCCCATCATATGCATGGCACCTCGCCGTAAGCTTATCCAGCTGCAGCCTTCCCCTTAGCACGGTCGCTTACCCCATGATACGTCCGCGTTCGCGGCCTCGCGTAGTCGACACGCAGTTCCACGCAAGCTTCCCCCGCGTCCATTTCAGCACAAACGCCCCGGGCAACAGGTTCCACTAGGCAGGCAGCTGGGCAGCTGGGCTCGCGCTTGGATCTCAGCTGCCCCGCTCTCCGTGCCTCGTCTACGGTGCGGTATGGTATGATGAGTAACGGCTTCGCGAATGCGAAACAAGGTACGGCGAGGCTTCCTAGGGCTTTCCGTGGACTGGTCGTGGATTGGTGTTTGGGGATTTGAGACCTGCTCGTACGACATGCATGTTGCTGCAGATGCAGATGCAGATAGACACGCACAAACGATACGTGTGACCATGATGAGGCTTCTGCCGGCGTCAAGCCTCAGCATCAGGCGCATTTAGAGAGCGAAGTAGTTTGCCTGAGCAAGTTCGTCCTCATGACGAATCTTGGAAATCTAGTAGCGTTGAGAGTTAGCAGCAGACGTGGACTTACGTTAATCACGCACCTTGGACTCCGCAAGACCGGACACTAGAAGATGACGGAGTAGGAGAAGCGACAGTGCACACTCCGCGCGCGAAGCACAGTCAACAAAGGTTTTGACAAACGCGAGCAGGAGCGAAGCCCCCGCCCGGGTATATGCCATTGCAAGATGTAATGATGCGTATGCATATGCAGATGGATGGATGACATAGGCGTGGTGTGTATGTGTACTTCACTGTATGTGTCATACGCGCAGAAATGGTGGTGTAACGCACAGCTCGTCAGATGAACGCGAACGGGCTGACGAGCATCGAACCCATGATGTTGGCACAACCGAGCGAATGGGGAACGCAGCTAAGGGCATGTGCAACGAAGGAGGAAGACGCGAGGAGCGGCGGAGCAGCTTTTGCACCACCCACCACCGCGTGACTAAGAGGCAGAAGGTCGAAGCTAGAGTACCTGGTGACGATCGAGACAAGAGATGCTCAAGGTAAATTTAGGTAACTGGGGTGGTAGCCTAGAGAGGTGGGAAGGTCGAGGTAGCAGGGGTATGTACGTGCGATCGAATGCAATTTTGACGATGAGAGCGGTGAGAAGACGTGGGAAAGGTTGCGGACGTGAGCGTGAGCGGGGGATGATAGATAGTGATATAGAGATTGCTGTTGACGGATATGCTGATGATGGTTGGATGCGGTGTGTATGATACGTGCGAGGATTGGAGATAGGCAGCAATGGATGGGAAGCGGAGGCCAATGCATGTCGATGCGATAGATACATAGATAACGCGCGACGAGGATGTCCCGGCGGCAGCGAGCGATGAGGAGGCCCGAGAAAGCCGCAGTAGAGCGGTGGAGGACGGGTCCTTGCTGGCAGCAACTGGGGCGGCCCAAAGCGTTTTTGTGAAGCGACAGGACAGGAGCGGCAGAGCGTGGAAGGCCGATGCTGGTGGTTGTGATTCGATGATAGCGAGCACAACGATAGTTGAATATCACAAGATGCGACTGGAACGAGGAGTTGAATACCATGCGAAACGATGCGAGATGCGAAGACGGTTGCGATGCGAGGATAGGATGAGATGCGTCTAGGGGAATCATGCGAAAGTGCTGAGAGGGAAGGATGTCGTACATGCAGTCGTGCTTTTGGTCGTTCGGTCGTCGTCAATCCAGTCGCAAACCGAACCTAGGGACTCATCGCTTGAGGACCGCCGTCCTGCCGCGCGTACGCTCGCGTGCCATGAGGCCGCTGCGTCCAATGCCGTACCCAGGAGCCTTGGGATCGACACCCGCGGGGACTAGATCCAACTCGTCGGGTCGCCTTCGTCCTCGCCTCGCATCCCGTTCCGCTGAGAGCTCCGTGTCGTCTTCTTCATATTCCTCCTCAACAGCACTGCTGATGTGACCAGCGTCGAAGTCTACACCAGAGTCGCGAAGGTGCAACTTCTCGAACTTGGGAAGAGGTGGTGGGGAGCTGTTCCGGCGCTGGTGAGAGTGATGTTGCACTTGCTGGCGGGCGATGCGCACACTGGCCGCGACTACAGGGCTGTGCGCCACCCAGTCCGCAACCTTTTCCATGCTGTCGAGACGCGCGCGCGTGTGAGCGCTGTGGTGGGGATGAGCGCGCGCACCGGGAGAGCGGCTCGACGAACGGCGAGAGGAAGATGAACGCCCATCTAGATCACGCTGCCTGCTGCGGCCGCGAGGCGCTGCGTCCGTGGTCACTACCTGCGTCTTGGAGACACGGGTCATCTGCGGAGTGGCGAATGCCGTTGTCGTGTCCACAACCGGCTTAGCTAGACGGGGCGTGGGGGGAGAAGAAGAGGACTGAAGGGAACGCGAGATCATGGACAACGTCTGAAGCGAAGATAGAGTCTTTTGAGAGCGAGGCGCCGCTGGGGAAGTGGAGGTGAGGAGGGAAAAGTAAGCGGGAAGACTTGCGCGATTCCGCCTGTTTTTCCCGGTCACAGTGTCATCCTTCTCCCGTTCACTATCGTCGGTAACCTGAGGGATCGAATCCGTCGACTTGCGGCCGGAGCGGCGCCCCGACCGGCCGGAGGCAGAAGACGCACACGCCGAAGGAACATCGGAGGAATCGTCTTCCGTTGAGCAGTAATGAGGCACACTGCGCGACATGCCGTTAACCGAAGGCGTTGAGGATGACGAAGCGCGGTGGTGAAGCATGGGAATCGTCGAACGGTTGTTGGTTGTCGACGGTCGGCGGACGTACGCAAGAGAGGAGCTGGGGTGGCGGTAGATGTTCCCGAAGGAGGAAGAAGGTTTAGAGGAGCCTGCTTCCGGTGAGAGATAGTCTGGGTGCACGGCGAACTCATCGTCCGTACCCGCGCTGTAGAGCGCGGGGTTTACGGCCTCGTCGTCATAGTCATCCTCGAGCGCAGACCAGGAGACGGAAGAGTTCGAAGAGGAAGATTCGGAGTGACGAACACGGTGAGTCTTCCGGGTGTCTTTGAGCGGGTGTCCGAGGGCGGAAGGGAGGAGTGCGGGAACCTCGGGTAGAACGCCCGGGACGTTAGCGGTCGAATGCAAGAAAGGCGAAGGGTGTGCGCTGCTTGTTGTTGAGACAGACGGAGATGTGACGTCGAGGTTCTCGCACTCGTCGCTGCAGTACGGTCGGCTGGAGGAAGCAGGGAGGTGAGTACGGGGACGGGGCGGGACGAGCGGATGAACTTACCCGTCTGCGAGGACAGGCCTGCCGCAGAGGAGGCAGACTTCTTCGTACATGAGGACGAGGGAGAGCGATGAGGGTGTGGACGATAAGGACGGGGAGGGCGGAGAGAGGGATACGAAGGAGAGAGGACGGGCGGGCGGGGGTTATATAAGAAACATTGGACGAGTGTGAAACGGGCACGGCGTCGAGTGAAATGGTGAAATCCTCGCCCTTCCCCAAAAATACTTTCCCACTCATGACTCCCTTCTTTTTCCACTCCACCGTGACCCTGTCACGCCCGATCGCCCCTCACTTGGCGATCTTCCCTCCCAGATCCAGTCCATACTCGGTCTCTTCCGGTTTCCCAGTCACATTCTCGTCACCTACGCGTCTGTCACGCAGGCGGTCACAGCGGTCACAGCACGCGCTCGAGTACCCGCGCGGTGGCCAGATTGGGGAGTCATGCTTGCCGCGGCCTGGGATTGCAGTGACGGAGTGACACTGACTGCCCAGTCCGCGCAAGGGCCTCCGTGCACGTTCTCTTCGTCTTGTCTTTGTGCCCCTTCCTGCGGTCGAGAGCCCTTCGCGATTCGGTTTCTCCGCAAACGTGTATTCCAGCCCGCCCATCCCGCCCTCCTCCACACCCTCCAACGCCATCTGCTTCACCGTCCAACGTGCATTCTCTCTCTTCTCCTTTTTCCTCCTCCGGAAGCGCGGGCACCCTAGTACAGGTCCTCCGCTTCCGCCGACCGCCCGCCCCCCTTTAGAGTACTGCCATGTTGATCGTCCCCTGCCTATGAATTCGGCCTCTTCTCTATCACGGGAGACCTTCGGCACAAATCCACATATCCACTTTCCCGATCCATGCACGCCGTTCTACTGCGCTGCTCTTCGAGACCCATTCATGAAGTGCACATACACCGAGCTAGCAGCCTCCTTCCCAAATACATCCACAAGCGCCCGAGACACGTACAGTGTAGCCCAGACGCACTTGCCGGTGCATTCTTAACATATCATCGTCCCTCTTCTCAATGTAGAATGCAGTAGAACCCTTTGCCATGTGTCCCCACCCCACCCGATTTCTCCGCCATCGCACGGCGTGCCCACCGTGCCCAATTCATATCACAACGCCTGTCTACTGCCTCTCCGCTTGACATACAGTGCCGTCCATCAGCAACTCTGCCGTCTGTCAATCAAGCAGATCCTCCTTGGGCCTCATGAACCTTCCACTCCCTTCTCGCGTCCCTCCCGCAGTACTGCCACGGCCGCATATTTCATTGCTGACATGGACGTTTCATGAAGGCCTTCAGGCAGCCATTCCCGGGCGCGCGAACGACATGGATTGACCGCCCTGCGTGCGGGAACGTCCTCCCGCCGGCCGAGGTACCAATGCGCGTGCGCGATGATGGCGTGGAGTGAGACCACCACAGTCTCGACTGGGGCCGATGAATAAGGAGTATGCAGTGCACCACCGTGCACACTAATCTGCATTCTAACTGCATACGCGACGCGCGCGCCGCGCACCGTGACCGTCCTCGGAGTCCGGACGCAAATATCTCGCTCGGCCGACATGTCGACGCAAGTACCATCGCAGTCATGAGTAGTAAGTGACTCGCGCCCGTCTGGCCACAGCGCTTAGTCGGTGTACCACTAACGGTATAGGTCGGCGGCTAATCGCACGCCAGACGCTCTTGCAAGAGCTCGCGATCCCTCGCACACCTCGCGCTAGCCCCGCTATCGGACGATTCGCGATACGAAGCTCCCCGTCCTGCTGGCGCAATCGTTCTACAACCGCCGGGATAAATGGCCCAATGCGTAGGCGATTTATTGAGTGTCACTCGAGCGAGCAACCGCCGCATTGCGCACGCGACATCGACGCTAACGACCCCGGGGTGGGTTCTCGTCATGAGAAGCATTGACACCCAATCCAAGCACGTTTTCTTTCCGCGATTTGGAGCGCCTCGAGAGCGACGCGCGCGTGTGTGGAGGAGAAACGCCGCGCGGGCGCGTACGTATACGTCCATACTTCACGTATCCTCAACTTTCGAGTTCCCCGTCGGCGAATTTCTGCAAATACTTTTCCTCCTCGCACATGTTCTCCCCATCGCACGCACTAACTTCGCTAGCCGACACCCCCATCGCGTTCCCGTCCTGTTCCGCGATGCGCACGCAAGCAAGCTTGCTTTCTTGCCTTTTTTTCTGGTTGGCCGCCGCGTGCGCAGTCTGAGTTGCAGCTCGCGGCGCGTACGCCAAGTTTTCGGCGCTTAACGCTCGCTACACAGGCACACATCATCATCATCACCATTATTGCCTCGTTGCCGCCGGGCGGAAGTATATGTCTTCACGCACGCGTGCATCGCGGCTGGGGCGTGTCCAGGTCCGCCGTCTGCTCACGCGGGTGTGTGGCCAGGCGGCCTTGCATTGTCTCTCTGCAAAAAATTATCGGGAGCCTGGAGGGAGGAGAAGAATCCCGTCGCGAGGAGCGTGACTGAAGTTTGACGGTTTTTTGTAGAGCTTTTCGGTGAATGAGACGCTTCGTCGCGAATTCACCGCTCTCGGACGCGCGGATACTCGGATTCGGACGCGTTCTTTCGTCAATTGACGCATCTCTCTCGCGCTCGGTTCGCAGGAAAATTTACCGGAGGTAGGGACGGATGGACGGACGAGCAGCCAATTGAAGCACTCAATTCCCAGCATACACCCGCGTCTGTGCAGTGTGCACACTCCGAGTCCCGTCTACATCCTTCCACACTCTTCACGCGATCCTAGGCGCCGCTAGGCAGACCGCGCCCGACACCGCCGAGCACCACTGATGGGTGACCAGGCCAGGGCGGGCGGGTGTACTTACGGCGGGCGCGACCAGCCAGTCACACGCCGGTGTGCAGTGGTGCACCCTTGAACGCGGCTCTTCACCCGCCCCCGTCCCTATCGTCACCCGGTCCCGTCGTCACCGCGAGCGCGAGCTTCCGCTTCCGAGCCTCGATACGCGTCGTCGGTCAGGCGGTGCGGTACCTACTTCCCTTTTCCATCCGCGAGAGCCCGCCGCGGCGCACGCGCGTGTCGTGTTGGCGGGGGTCTCGCCCTCCGCCTCTTGATCGCGTCATCGACAGGCGCGTCCGGCGCGGTGCACATTGCGCGGATGGGCGGACGACGGAGGGCCTAGACTGGGGTGAGATGCTGTCGCGCGTGGCGAAACTGAGCAAGCGGACCCGGACGTGACGGGCTACGGCATACGGCATGGCCCATGGGCAGACAGTGATACACACGCCACAAAGGCGTTGTTGGCGTTTTTGTTGTCATGCTCAATTTTTTTTGCAGCAATGCAGGTTAACCGTCGACGTCTCCGTTGTTGCGATCTGCGGATGTGGGATGTGTACTGCGCGGGTCCTCCGCGCAGATTCTGGGAGGTTCGACGCAGCCGCTGGAGCCCGCGTCGTTTGGGTCGACCGTGTGGGCCTGGAGCTTGGGAGGTGGGAATAAGCTATAGACGTTCGTCGCCAGGGTGCGGGAGCGCGTGGCGCGGCGCGGCATATCGATGTGATTCGATGGTGGCCGCTGCGGTCGGCGCACTGGCCGGCCGCTGCTGATTCTGTGCACGACTTCAAGCCTGCAAACCCTCGTTATGCTTCGAATGGTCATTTTGGGCGAGCGCGCGGCCTCGTCTCGTCTCGCCACGTCTTCAGGGATCCGACGATTTCTCCAGGCCCCACTGGCATTCACTTGAGACTGGGCTGGACAGCGCGCACGGTCGTTCTTACCGCTACCGTCAAGCCGCGAAGCTTCCTCGCCCGCCCGGCGTCGTACCGGTGAACCGAGTGCCTACGCGCTCGCACGCAAAAGCCTAAACCCCGCATGGTCGCGCCGTCCTTCCAACCCCGCTTCAGCTTCCAGCTTCCACGTCGAATTCGACTGTGGGCGTGACTCACGCCCAAGTCCTCATTCATCGTCAGTGCCTGTATGGCCATAGCTTGAAGTTCGTACATAATACTTACGAGCTCTGGTGACCTTGTGGCTGCAGAGCTGCAGCGGCTTCGATCTGATTTGATCCTGCATCTTGATGTTCATGCACACTCGGGCTCGTCGTGCCGGGGCCGCCATCCTGGTATCTGCAAGCAGTGCTTCAATTGTCCGACCAATTGAGCAAGGTGCGCTCCCAGCCACATACGCTACGGGCTGACCACACTCAGCCAGACCCGGTGACCGGTGGTCGGCAGCCAGGCCGCTGGCATCAGGCTTGAGGCCTAAGAGCCACCGCTCTGAACGGCGCATAGGAACGCAGGTACTCACAAGGGATACATGCATCCCATGCAGTCAACAGTCGGGCGCGTCACGCGTCCTGTGCCGAGTGGGCAGATGACTGCAGCAACAGAACGGCGGGATGCAGAGAGGGCGACGGTGAGCCGTGCTAGTACATGCTGGTGCTAGCTGGAGGGAGCGAAGAGGGCCCGTCCCGCGACAGCCGCGTCTCCGCGTGAGCATAGCAGAGTGCGTCGATCTATGCCGGCACGGACGCCACGATCGCGTTAGGCACACAGCTGCACATATCCGGATGTGTACGTTGGACTCGGTATGCAATGCGGGGCTGTGACTGACTTGCCTCGTGTCTCTCAGGCTCCCCGCACAGCTTAAGCACGCCTACGTAGGGGGGCCTCCAACCAGTTCAGCGTTTCCGACTCGCCAGAGCAGCTGAGATCCTGCGGGCCACGGAGGCTGATCATCGCTCGAGAACGTGAACGCCCATGGTTTGTCCGCGCATCCGCCGTCACGCAATTGCAGCTAATACTCCCGAATAAATCGCAGTGTTCCCCTCGAGCTCACGCGTCGAGTCCATCCACGTCTTGAATTCCCCGGAAATACTATGTCTCAGGCGCGTGAGGGACGATCCTAATGGACGTCATACTTAGCAAAAGGGACCGGTTGACGGTCGCGGTGGCGGAATAGAGTGCGAGCCACGCGAGCAGGGCGTCATCTCATCTCATCGATGCGATACATGCCTTGCAAGTTGCACGCACCTCGAATCGGGCGCACGAATGGTCGCGGCGACGCTGACGTCGCTCTCTCCCCGCGTTGACGTCGTCGCGACCGTCCAAAGCCATCACATATGCCGACGCCGACGTTAAGTTACTCACCATACCGACATCCCGTCGGTCTATGCGGGCATATGGTATGAGGTCATCGGTGTGAGGTATTGTGCAGTTCGGAGTGGCGCGGTGAGTAATTGAGGCCTGTTCGCTCTGTTTCCTGCTCGCGATTGGCTCTCTTTGATACTCGGAAGTTTGGGAAGTTTGCTTCTTGATAGCGATGATTCTATCCCAATCATACCTTCAGGCCATCCTACGCCGTTCTGGACCAATAGCAGATGATGGACGCTCTCAAGCTCCACTCACCTCGCGTCATCCAAGCTCGGTGCGTGAGATGATCATCGCGTCGTCTTGGCCACGACGCGCTTCTCCTGGTCACGGACGCGGTAGACATGGTGGATACGCACGGTGCATACCACTGCAGAGGACGCGTCCCGACAATTTGGCGAACGCGCGTCACGATCGCGTCCCCGTGCCCGCAGCCCCGCCGCGTCGCGCTCGACGGCCCAAATCCGGATCGCGCCAGGCGTGCGTCGGGTGACGTCAGACCCGCGCAAGATGGGCACAGTCTCGGTGGATATATCGAACGTCGATTTTGATTTTATTCGTGCGTTCGGTCACAGTCCCAGCAGCGCGTTGACTCGATTCGGCACTTTTTGACTCGGTTTCGCACGAGAACGCGACGCGTCACGCGTCGGCGTGCGTCACACAACTTGAACCTCAACCTCGTCGGCGGAAAATACGTTGAGCACCCCGTCGCATGACGCTCTCTGGAGAGCAAAGTCTAAATTTCAGGCTGTTCGAGGCTCGCACCCAGCATACGGTGACTCGGCGCGGGGAAAGGGTCGTGACATGCTGACACCGCCGTAGGTGCCACTCAGCACGGCCGGCGGACGCGTGAGATGGTCACCAGGCCGTCCGAGTGCTGTATGGCATCTTGTGGCATGTGCTGAAGCTCACAGAAGGTCGATCGTGTTTCATGGCATGCGGATATTTGGTGTACAGAGCGGGGCGGGTGTACTACGGCGGATAGGATGGGGGAGAACATCGCTGAGGTTGAGTGAGGTTGAGTAAGCGGAGAGGTCGGGCAACGTGAACTCATCTTTTTCATCATAGCTAACGTCAGGTCGCGCACAAGCCGCAGCTTGCCTCGGCTTTCTCAAGTGTTCTGCAAGGCTTCGACGACGACGAACGGCCCATAGACTGACGAACGGATCCCCGCGTGTAAACGTATCACCGTCGCTGACTCAGCCGCACCCTCAACTTTCTGCTGACCACCTTAAGCACAAGCTTACCCCCTCTATATCCCTTACCAAGACGCATGTGCGCCGCTCAATGAGGGCCTAGACCCGGCAGCGAGCACTCAGCAGCGTACGTGCCCCAGAATGCCTTGGCCACCCTATCCATACCTCTAGACCTACAAGGCTGCTTTCGCCGGTGGTGCGCATTGCGCAGTCAAGACTCAAAGTAAAATGAGTTCTGGATGAAGGTGCGCACTGGGGACGGTCCCCGAACGTCAAATTCGCGTACCGGCGGAGCGCCCGTATCCGGGGGTGGCTGCGCGATCGCGTTGAACTCCGCTCCCCGTGCCCCTCTCCTCTTCCGCCTCCGTGCTGTGCTGCGGCTAGACTCCCTACTCGGGCTCTCAGGGACACGACGGGCGGAAGAGGAACGAGGCAGTCCGCGATTCCTCGCGCTCGTCTGCAAGCGTGTACGTATGTTCAAGCTATCTGGTGGTAGACTTACACACAGCGCTGAAAGGTGGGCGAAGACGTTCTGCGATGACAACGCGTAGATGACGTCGTGGTGCCCCCGGCATAACCGCGCACGCTACAGGTGGTTTCCTAGTAAGTGTGGGTAGCAACGCTGACGTTACGCACACTTAATCTGGGCATACATCCAGGTTTGTGACACGCCTCGTGTTGTTACTCTTCCTCGCGGCGCAGTCATGTGTAGCGAATGGGCTGAGAGATGCCCTAGTTATCAAAAGTTCAAGCCAGCGGCCTAGACCTCCACAAGAAGTCGCTGCGAAGGCCTAGACCCACGCAGGTGGTTGCTATGTACGAGCGTGTATGTAAGTTGGTTCCTCAACGGCATTTTCTGCATCTTTGGGGTCCGTTGCGAGGGCGCTGTGAGCCACCGTCCGGATTCAACAGTGCTCATCCTTGTACAGTCTAGACCTAAACTTCGAACATAAACGCGGCCGCATGCGCTCCACTCCGCCCACCGCCGTGTCGCAACACAAAACCCGCTGCCGCCCCAGTATTCTTCCACCATAGCGACGAGGACGAGGCTACTTTCGAAGGTAAGCGCACAAATCGCTGCGGCCTTTGTATCAGCACACTTGAGAACTTGGACGCTTTGCAGAGACGCGTCCGACCGCGTAAGGTAGCTGTAGCGACCGTCGAGACGCGTAGTCAAGTATCCCGCGCGGAGCGCTTTCCGGCGAATGATGGGTGCGCAAACGCGATGCTACGCTTCCGCCCATATCTGCCACGCTTCGCCCGCTCTGGCATTCAGTATCTTTGAAGGCGTATGGACGCATCTCATCGCACCAGTTCGCGTCTGTCTCGCCGAACACACTATCACTTTTGGAGGACCGCCACAAGCGCGTCGCATGGCGCCCACTCCGGCGCGGTAACGGGGATGCGACCCCTTTCGGCCGCCTCGACGTGATCCTAGTCGCCAAGTCTCCGCGCGTCCATCTCAGGTCTCCGGGTCTCCGGTCTCGGGACGGAGGGGGGGGGGGGACAAGCATCATTGGAAAAGAAGAATACATGTCCATCGCTCGTAAGCAACAGTCACGCTTTCGCGCTGGTTTTAGGGGCTAATCCTTATCAACGCGCTGCTGCGTTGGTGATGTTGGGGGCTTTTGTCCTGTCAGCACGGTCACGGGCTGCGGACGCGAAACAGGTACAGTGAGTACCTGTACCACAGGGAACTACCCTTGATAGGCTGACCAGGCTGATGTTACAGTCACGTCGACCGCAGGAACTCCCTGATCCTGGTTGAAGCCGCAGCAGCATTTATGCTCGGCCTGCATCACGGGCGTGTGAGATGGTTGGCCACGTAGGACGACTCCGGTCCTCCCATTACCTCCCACGTCGGCCGGAGGAGATGGTGCCGGTACGCTCGAGTCGCATCTGCATGTGAAGTGTAACTCGCAAGGAGATCGATGAACTGAGGACTGACCGTTTCCAGATAGATGTTGCACGGATCGTGACATCCACTCTACGTCCTCAAGCCTCAGTGCATGTACCCGGCGAACAGCTCTCTATGGTGGTCGCGCGGTGCCAGCTGTGACGGTCCCGCCACGGCGTCTGCCTGGCGCAATACATCACTGCGGTCGGATACTCGGAAGGAAGACGCGAGACTGGCACATATTGAAGCATCATCCTGCGCCGCTTTGGGTGGTGCGAGAACGCTCAATGTCCGTCAGCACGCCCGAATTAATCGACGAAGCTAGGACGTGCTCACGGTTTCTTATTGAACAGAGAGATTTTGCACTTCCACAGAGCGCCGAATATAGCGCTGGTTTCTCCCAGCCCCTCCATTCATTCTCCTGCCGTGCGAGAGACAGTCCCAGCTTCCGACCTCTTCACACTGCAGCGAACAATCAGGCGTCTTGTCAGTGCTTCGAGCTTCAGTTCTCGCCGGCGGCGGAAATTGCCATGCGACGACGGCGAGTCCACAGCGACTTCCATCCGTCTGGCGTGCATCTGTCCGCATCTATCCATCATGCGTGATGCCTCCCGCCGCCGCACCGCTGCAGCGACTACTTGTTTCGGAGCGACGTCGCATCTCGAGCGTGGTCGTCGTGTCTGGAGACTCCGATCCTGTTCCCTAAACCGACATCATCGTAGAGGAATGGAAAACAGGAAATGTATATTCGGCGTCTACGGCGGTCCAGTGCTTGGGCTGTACTGTCCGTCACAAGCCTGTCGGTATATGCGTTTCTTCTAAATCGAAAACCCCTTAGAGGCCGAACACCTAGTTTGGATGCTCCACGGACTGTCGGCCCATCAGCTTCTGAGTGCCTCGTTCGGGATGGATAGGGGTGGGTACAACTCCGCAGATCAAGGGGTCCCAGGCTCAGAGAACAGCAGTGTTTTCAAATTTTCATACAGTGCGAAGATGGCGAACTCGGACGTCTAGACGGTTGTGATACAGGCATGCAATTCGAGCTGCGAACATTGCTCTTTTGAGACGGCGGGGCGGATTAACGCAGGCCCATTGGCCTTGTGGCGCCTATAGGTCCACATGTGCCACGCGGGTCTCGCACCGGAGTTCCGGGCGTTGAGTGTACTGCATATGCGCGTCTCAGCCATTCCTCGTCCTGTTCTGTTTGCTTTCTATCACTCTTTCCTTCACGCTCGACGCAGACGTCGCCTATACGATTTGCTGGACAGTGAGATTTCTGCGAGTGGAGGTGACTTCAAGTGGGGGCCTCTCTCGGATTGCGTTTTAGGTTCTGGAGAACTTTGATGTCTTGCTCTCACGGGAAGAGAACGTACTGTAATGGATGCTCCAGTCAAGCTCAAAGCCCAAATTCAAGCATGTCGAATCGTGTCTCGCCCATGCCGCCACACACCCAAGCCTTGCATTTCCTCTGCCACTGGCCCGTGGCGTATCTCCCGTCCCGGGAGAGCACAACTCCAGTTATCAGACAAGAAGAAATTCGCCGGATCTTGGTCCAGATAATCTCTCCCCACCCCCGTACCTGAGGCCTGACGCACCGTCACCTACCGTCACGCTATACCGCTCGACCGTCGACGCCCGTGCGTCGAGCGCGGCCAAGAAAATCTGGGGTAAGTCCCCGGCGCTAGCGAGCGAAAACGTACACCCCGCGCTCCCGATCGCTCTCTCGACGCTCGAGCCCCCCGTCGAGGACCGTGACGGTGCGCAACATCAGCGCAGACCGCGCCACATGCGACCGTGCCAGGTCGTGCCGACTGCAAATTCAGGACCGGTCGCGACGCACGGCGCGCGGGGCGGGCGGTGTGTACTATATACTGCAGGTGACGGTAGGGGCGTGGTGTGATCGTGTTGATGCCAGCGTACGTTGCAGTCAGAGTTTGAGGAGGGCAGCATCACGCACGCTCGGATGAAGGCTCTCCGACGCTTACACCCTCGGACGGAGCTCCGTGCATGCCTCTGGAGTCTGCTGGCTGTACAAGGTGACAAGGTTTGCTGGATTTTGCGCGGAAGGAAAATTGTCCAGGCCACACAAGAGCGGCACATGCGCACGCCCTTTCCTCCGCGCAGCTCGAACGTGTACGCGCATACACACAAGACCGTTCTCCCGCGCTGCTCGTTCAGTTACGCGCCTTCGGACCTGCGAGCTTGATGATGCCTCGCTGAAAGAAAACTTCATCCGCTCGCTAGATGCGCAATGTCCGTGCGCCCCGGCCATAGACCGATTGCCCAACCATAACGCCATCCCTCCAGCTGCAAGACGAGCACATTTACAGGCCCACGCGCGGGATGGGTAAGATCCGGATCTTGCAGCTGCTCATCCGCGCGCCTTACGCTTACGGTTTACCCGGATATACGATTCTATTGAAGATCAACGAGCACGCGTTAGCGCCCATACATGGTCTTACATGGTGTCGCGATTGCGCCAAGACGAGACTCGGCGCCCGCGCGAATTTGACTGCGTACGGACCTCGGGGCGGTGGGGCGGGGCGTCGGGATACCACGTTTGGCGGTCCGCGCCTTGTGTGATCGAGGTTTTCATTTTCTGGTGTTTATTGAGCGTGACAGCGCTGAGTCTCCTGCATGTAGAGTCTCCCGTTCGCGGGGTGGGTGATGCGACGTATAATAACGTTTGACGTTTGGATTCGCGCGAGTCTGGGGTACCGATCATGCTCGTTGCCTTGAGTCATCCTGCACGGATATCCTGAGGTGATTTTGGTGATCGAGCTGTCGTCGTCCGATAGCCAAAGGACTGAATGTGCGGGTAAGTAGCTATAGCAGTGACTCCAGTTCTGCAGATAAGGCGTCGGTCGGTCGGCCTCCCTTGTCGGAGTGTCGGGCGACTCTCGCATAGTCTCCAAGTCAGAATCAAGCACGACGACTAGTCTGGGGTTCTTGGGTCTTCGGCCCCATGCATCATAACTGTGCAGGTACTCCTTCAAAATCGCGGCCGTCGCTCGACATCGTCGTGCGCAGCTACAGTGCTCGACGCTCGTTGTTCGTCGGCGCACCGGCCGATGTCCCACGCATGGTCCGTCGCCTGAGGCGAGGCGCATGGAGCAAATGAGACAGAAGGAGGAAAGCCAGCTCGGTTGACTAGTCTACTGCTGCGCAATATGAACAAGGCTCCACGTTCCCAGTACGGATGCGAAGGATGAGAAAGAGAGGGTATTAAGGCATTCCGAGTCCGTCATATACAGTAGGTAAGGACCGCACCGTCCGCCGCATCTGCAGTGCGTGAGGATGCCGATGCCCGAAGGAAGGAGAAGAACAGGCGAGCTACCGTCGGGCCTACGAGGAAGCATCCTCAGTGAGAGGATGAGGCTCGGAGACTACAGGCTCAGGTGAAGGGTCTCCATTCAGCTGAGCCTTATCGTCCGACACCGCAGCGAGAGGACCAGGTTCTTTCGGGGGAGGCGCAGGGGGAGGGACGGCCTCCACCTCCTCAGGCTGAATCTCTACCACAGCGTCCCCGCCAGCCTCCTCAGGCTCGGCAACGAGAGGCTTCTCGGTGACGATCGTGGGCGTGCCAGGCGCAGGAGGAGGCGTGTTATCTCCCATCGGGTCCACGAGTGGCGTCTTCACGTCGAGCCCCGGGGAAGGCGACGCCGAGATGACCGCTGGTGGCAAAGCCTTCTCGACGTTCGGTACCGCAGGAGCAGGGGCTGCGGCAGGAGCCGGTGCGGTAGCGTGGCGGCCGTTGAGCGTGCTTGCCCGTTGAAGCATCCCTCTGAACCGCCCAGGATTGATGGCAGGCTGCGCGGCGGGTTGTGCGGCGGGCTGCAGGGGTTGGTGTGGTTGCTGCTGCTGCTGCCTATTGACGACTGGTTTTTCGGAGACGACCGTCTCGAGCATCGCTGTGGGCGCCGCGACATTCTTGAGGCCAGTGAGCTTTTCCTGCAGGTAGCGCGCATCGGTGAGCAATCTGCGGGGGAGCGTACAGGTCAGCACGGACGGTGGGGGCAGGAAGGGATGCGAGAGGAAGGGAATACGCACCTCTCCTTCGCCTCCAGCGTCGGCAGCTCGATCTTCGCGTATTCCTCCGATAGTCGGTGGTTGATTGCAGCGAAGACCTGGGTCATCACAAACTGGAGAGCGAACGGACGCGTACGTCAGCAAGCCGACGGCGCGGGAGGTAGGTTCTTGCATGGAATACGGCTTACCTCGACGATTGAAGAGGGCAGGTAGCGAGAGAGCACCTTGTGCAGCGTCACGGTCTCCTTCACGAGCACTTCCATGTAGTCGTTGACACCACCGCCTTCCTTGGGCACGTCCCATCTGACTGCCTATGCGATTGTCAGCTCAATAAGGATAGCGTGTAACTCGCCACAAGACTATACCTGTAACGAGCGAATGTGGGCGGTGAGGCGGTCGCCCATGATAGCGATCAGTTTGGCATGAATCTCGTTCTGGTGCTCTTGGTAGTCCTGGTGAATCAACGAAATGGATCAGCTATGGCATTGCTTGGCACGTGATGGGCACGCACCCGCTTGAGCTTGTCGAACTCGATGAGCATAACAGCTTGCTTCTGGCTCAAATGCCTCCGGAATGTCTCTCGAATATACGGGATGAGCGAGATCATGATCGCCAAAGACTGCGACGCGAGAGCTGCACCACAATCGTTAGCGTCCACATCGCGCGCAAGCGCGCCACAACTCACCCAAATGCTTCGCCGTGATGTTCTTGAGCCCCGCAGAACGCATCGCGCCCGCCCCGAGCACAACCTGGCAAGTGCGCGAATTGAACGACTTCAGAAGCTCGATCACGCGGCTCATCGTGTCTGTCGTCAGCAGCGGCATGTTCACGATCACCTTCAGGTACTCGACGAGCAGCACGAGCACGTCGAGCGTTGCCCCAACTGCGAAGAACGCGCGTTCCTCGACGCGTAGGTGCTTCGTTGGCGCGTTCGCGGAGCGCCGCCGTGGCGAGCGCCCGGGTGACGATGGTGGGAAGTTGGGTGAGGGTAAGGGAGAGGAGGGTCGGGGTTGTGCGACAGGCGCGCCGTTGACGGTGAGAGAGGGAGAAGGCAAGGGGGATGGTGGAGGGACAGGTGAGAGGGTGTTCGACGGGGGTTGGTTCAGGAGGAGCTCGGGTGGGTCCTGTATAGAGGCATCGACCATGATGTCCACTACGCGCTGTACAGAGGGCGCAACCTCGGCAGCATTCCACTGCTCGTCTTCCACAAGCTTGGCGGATTGCGATAGCTGAGTCTGGTGGAAATGTTGCAGGAAGCTCTTGGCCTGTACGAGATCAAGCAGTCGTCAGCAACCCCAGTGTGAAGGCTAAATGTCTAGGTTGTATGCGTACCTGGCTGACGATTGTCCCGCGCAGGCCAACAATCATCCGCCTGCAGATTACTTCTGACTTCACAACAAAGTCCCAAGACTCATTGAACAGTGCGCAGAAGCTCGGCAGGTCAAGCTTTGTGTGCTGCTCGGCACGAACGTTGATCACCTTCGACGCGCGCGCATTCGCAAGTTCCGCTGCGGACGAAAGGATGTCGGACAGCTCCTCTTGCAGCGCATTGATGTCGACGCTCGCGTTGGGTGACCTGGTCGAAATGTCATGAAACAAGATCCCCGCGATACGCATACAGAGACGTACTGGATGCCTTGCACGACCTCGATGACGATCGCGTTCTCGCGGTGCAGCCCTTCAATGCAATTGAGGAGACCGCGGTACATAGAACGCGCCAGGTCCATGAACGAGGTATGAGACATTGCACGCAACTCTGCAGCTGCGCTCGATCTGTTGGAGCGTCAGCATCACCCGCAAAGGTTGCGCGTACGCTTCCACTTACTGTTGAGGTATCGAATCATCCTCACCCATCTCGAGGGCCGGTATTCGCTGCTCTTCTATGAGTACACAAACGGAACAGATTTTCTTGCGCAACCTACCCGCTTGATCGCATTTCGGACCTCGCTCATGACCACATCTCGCCACGATATCGACGCTTCCAATATACCCTTCGTTCGTACCAACGACTGCAGCAATGGCCGCAACCTGTCTTTCAGCGACATGTCGAAGTCGCGCCGCCGTGCCTCTGGCCACGCCTCCTGGTTCGCGTCAATGCGTTCCACAAGGTCCTGCCGCAGCACGTTTACGAACTCGGACGAGAGCGAAGAGGTGATCTCCATCGTGAGTGTGCGCAGGTGCTCCGGCAGGGCCGCGAAGGCTTTGAGAGAAGACAGAGGTATCGAGGGTGCTGGAGGCGGTGGGGGTGGAGGCGGAGGAGTTGGCGGTGGTGATTCCATGACTGTTGGTAGCGGCGATGACCGTCCGTTCTTCACCTGAGCTGGCGGTAGCTGCACGGGTGTCGCCTCCTCGCTGCTGAGGTTCCACAACCTACCCAGCTCTTCGATCACGTCCAAAGCCTCACCCCACTGGCCCGCCGCCACCAAGCTCTTGGCGACTCCGGTCATCTCCATGACCCCGCCTATGAAACGCACGCCTTCCTTCACCGCACCCATGTTCCGGAGCTTGCCTTCCATTCGGATGATCTCCAGCCCGCGTTTCGCGCCCTTCTCATCGACATCTTTGAGCAACCCTCGGAGGTGTGAGATGCGGTCGAGGCATTGCTCAGACTCGGTCTGCAGGTCTTGCAGGTTCGCGAGTGCGGCGAAGAATGAGGTTGAACGGACGGAGATCTCGCGAATGAGGTGCTGCTCGATTGTGTCCGCGTAGTGAGATAGCTTCTCAAGCAGTGGTAGGGAGTGGGAAAGGGATGAAGGGTCTGTGAACTCTTCCTCGCCCTCGCGCCGTTCGGTCACCGCATTGAATGTCCGAGGGTCGCCGAGGTTGAAGTTGGGTTCAAAGAACACAGATGGTACGGTCTCTAGAGGTGGGAGCGCTTTACCAGGAGGCGGTCGAGGCGTTCGCGGAGTATGTGGGGTAGGTGGGACTTCGAAGCTGGAGGAGGGTAGCGGGGTCTCGATCTGCGCGGCACCGTCCCGGCCTTGCTCAGCGTTTTGCACGAAGCGCTCCCATTCTGGAGATATCGCACGCAAGTAGGAGTCAAAGTCTTTGCGGCGCACGCGCGGTAGGTCGGCAGGGGGCGCGGCGGGGAGCGCGGAGTGGGCCTTAGGCGGTGCAGGTTTCTTGTGGGGACTGTTCACGACGTTCGAGATGGCTGCGCGCATTTAGCACGCACATCTATATATCAAACAACTGTTCTTAACAACGTACCGTTGAACCCTTGTCTAGAGCTGCTCCATTCAGGAGGCAGAGTACCCAATGCGAGAGAAGCCACAGATCCGCTGTTGAAGACATCATAGGTCGCATTGTTTGCAAAGTAGTCTCCTCTGCCTTCAGTAGTTTCGGAGACACTACCAGGACCCGGTTTCCGAGCAGAGTCCCAGTTGAACCTGTATGCGTTTGTGCGAGAGGCCGAGAAGGAGGGGAGCTCTCCGACAGGCGACGCGGGGCGCGAAGGAGTTGACGCGTAGTCGGACATGAATCAGAGAAGCGAGAGATGGCCTGGCCTGGTCGTGCAGCGGTAACGAAGCACTTTTTTGCCTCTGGAGTCTATACAGCAGCCAGCATAGAGTCCGCCAGTGAGCCTGCCGCCGTCGAGAGCGATGAGAAGAGGGATGGGTGTGGTCTCGTCGCCGCCGCCGGCCGTGTCTCCAGCGCATCTATGGGCGTCTACGTGAACGTACATATCCGCTGACGTAACCACGCGTCCAATATTGGGACAGGCGCCCGTGAATGTTGCTGCTCTCGTCTGGACTTACTTGGACTTGGAGACCGACGATGGCCAGTCCACTCGCTCTCTCACTTCCTGCTCCTCTACGCCAATTCTTCGCCCATTTTCCTCTCTACACGCACCCGCCTACTGAGTCGCAAGACAAGGCGCGCCCTGTGACCTCGCCCACTCTCTGGATACACCCGCCTTGGAGCCCCGATGCGGACGTCCTCAGCAGTGATGTCGAGTGTCTGAAATGGCAAGCCTACCTCGCGCTCCGTGGTCTCTCTGATGTTGCAATTCGCTGGGATGTCTCTGTTGATGGCGCGCTTGATAATCGCCTGCCGAACTTGCACGTACCACTCAGGACGCTTTCAGGCGCGTCGAAGGAGGTCAAGGAGGGTGACGACGGCGAGGGAGAGCTGCTGCCCGCGCACTTGATCCCGGAGTGGGTAGACGGTCAAGTTGGTGCTCTCAATGAGCTCGAAGGCTACATCGACCAAGCAGCACGCGACGAAAGCCGTGCATGGGTCGCGCTCCTCGAGGGCAACGTTCATGCGGCGCTGGTATGCTCTCATTGATACTGTCCCCTTGTCTTGTATCTTATGCTGTTACGTAGGTGCTTCATCAACCCACTATCACGTCATTCCTCAGCCTTTTGTCTCCTTACCACAACAAGTCTCGCAATATCGAGGCTGTTGTTTCGCACCCTCCAGCTCCTCTCTTCGGCATCAGCTCGCTCTTGCCATCGTACGGGACCCATGTCAACGTCGACGCTGTTGAGCAGCAATACAAGGAGGCCATCTCCTCCCTTTCAGAGCGTCTAGGCACAGATAAATGGTTCCTCGGCTCAGAGTGAGTAGTATACGCTTTCGGGTAAGTTAACCTTGATGGACTGATGTCTGTTCCAGGTCACCCACTGCTCTGGATGCGCTCGCGTTCGCGTACCTTCACTGCATCCTGCACTCGAAGGAGCATACTCTCCGCTTCGAGGTCACCCGACGCGTCAACCTGGTCGCTTGGGAACGTCGTGTACAAAGCCAAGTACGGGGGGCTTTCCGTGCTCTCGATGCTCTGCAGCAGAAACAGTCATGAACTCGTTGCAACCTTTGAATGGATCGTAGTAATATCTGTACATTCTAATTCCATTGATTGCAAGCTCACATCCTGCTAGAGGCGGGCACCGGGTTGTTTGGTAAGTGACTTTGGTTCTGTGGTGGGGTTTGCGCCCGCTCACAGATTCCTAGCTGCAATGATGCGCGTCTCGCAGGGGTACGAGTTCGATAGTGCCAACCAAGCCACGGGAGGGCGTACCGTCCCTGATTAGCGACCAGGGTGAATCCCGGATAGTGTTGTAATTGTAAGGGTAGAATGGGGCGTATACCGACCTTCCTCCATCTGAATGGTAAGCATAGCGCCCAATCATACATGCGAGTATATTCATACAAAACACATAATGAAGTATCAGATATCAGGAGATTACAGCACTTAGATCGACAGGATACTCTGCGCGCGACGTAGCGTGCATGCATAGTACAGGATTGCGTCAAACATACAAACGGCCGTAGAAAAGTTTATTGCAGACCGGACAGACCCCAGCGTTCTTGAGTTCCTCTACGATGCACCTGAACAGCGACAGTCAGCGAGGAAGTCCACAGGGGATGCAAGTGTACAGATTGCCTCCTCACCTATGACAGAATATATGCCCGCAGAACGTCACGACGGGTTCGACGCATGGTTGCGCGAGGCATAGCCTGCAGTGCCATGATATTCTGCGCGCCTTCCGAGCGGCGGGGACGATGTTATGCGAGGCTTCAGTCTTGACTTGAGGAGGAGGCTCGACGACATTCACGCGCGCCTGGCTCTCAGCATAGGCTGCAGCAGTGGACGGAGGAGGGTCCTCGTCTCTGCCAGACACAGTATGCGCGCTGACTGGTGCTCCAGCCTCCATTGCTGGCTTCTCGACTGCCTTTCCCTTTCTCTTTCCCTTGTAGGTGGGCTCAGTCGAGGACGGCACTTCAGCTATACCGGCGGAGGCGTACGCAGGCCGCTGAACGCTGATCGTCCAGCCACAGTTGGACCGCTGTCGCGCCTGGTCATGCAGCCATTCTGCCATGCGCACAGATGCGTGCTCAGGCTGCTGCAATAGCACCTTTTCGGGGATAAATTCATCTTGAACCGGGGGTTTCGTAGGGCTTTTGCGCTCGGCGAGCATCGGGTGCTTTCCCTGTTGAGAGTCCAATTCATGAGGGGTGCATACACGGCGGGCATGGCTGGGAGGTGGACAGACCGTCTCTGAGCTCTGTCCGTTGTGCCTGGTGCGCATTGCTTCCTGCGAGCACGTCGATATCGATGCACGCGTCGAGGTGGGCCGTACGGCGCCCTCGGAGCTGCTCGTTCCCGTGGACGTCGAAGAGGTAGGGGGCGTTAGCGGTGGGGGCGGGAGTTGCTGCAGCGTGAGGCATGTGACGCGTGTCCTTCCGCTCATGACTGACTTGAGCAGTTCTTCCGCCGTACGTGGCGGCGGCGGCGGCGACAGCGTAGAGGGAGGCGCTCGGAGTTCTCTTAAGTTGTTAAGGAGTGATTTGAGCAGGTCTTCTGCTGTGCATGGTGGAGGGGAAGGCTGTGAGCAGGTTTTTGACGCGGCAGTCTCCTCCGCTACATCATCTGAGCCGTGCTGACGTTCTCCGTTGTCGTTCGCCTCCGCGTCCTCATGGTTGGGCATCGTGCTGAGAATGGGGTCAACATTGTGCTGGCCGTGCTCATGCACGAGCGCGTCGAGGTATTGCGGTTCCTCGGGCTTGACAGTAGTATGAGTGCTGGCTGTTGGGTCGACGTTGCCCTCAGTCGAAATGGTCGCCACGGGCTGGCTGTGTCCATCCGTATGTGCGGCAGCCTGTTCCTCGGTGGGATTATCACAACGAGAACTGAGAGCTCGTTCTGCATTCTCTGAGGTGCCGTCCGGGGTCTGGGAGATTATCATGGGTGTACATTCAAATCCACTGGCCATTGGCTGGACATGCAGACCGTGCAGACGTTAGCAAAGTGCGAGCACACGTGTGGTGTATGCGGCGCATACATACCAGCATAGGTAATCCGCTGAGGTAGCATTCAGTCCGAGAAGCTGCGGGTCCTGCCTGGGCGTTCTCGGGCTCTGTAGCTTGTGGATTTCGCTGCTCAAGAGGTACAACCGATACGCTGTATTCTAGAACGCTTATGTTGGGTCTTTGCGATTCTTCACTGAAGGGTGTCGCCTGGCCGACGCCTCCCGCGGGCATTGGCGTCGCAGTTGTAGCGGACGCGCAATCCTGGAAGTGCTGTGATTTCGAAACCCGTCTCAGCCTCCACTCGTGGCGAATGCCTTGGAAGTGCAGGTATGCTTACGGTACGCCCACCTCGCTTATCTTTGCAGTGTTCGCGGTACGAGTGCCGGCCGGACAGGCGCCAGTCGTCTTCGAGGCTCGTTCCGGACGGAACATGGAACAGACGGCTCGTGCAAGCTACGGGGTTCTCCGCGCGGTGCTGGATGAACGCGCAATCTCAGTGAGTAAGAGTAGCTGTGTGAGCGGATCGCTCCCAAGGTGTTACGCCTACCTCCTCGAGTTCCAGCGGGGTGAATCTCTGCTTGCAGATAGAGCATGGCACCAACTTGGGCTGCGTGCAGGCGTGCACCACCCCGAGCGGAATGGTTTGCAAGCATCTCTCACATCCCGAAGTCACGGGAGGCTGTCCATGGGGCTACCAAGAAAGAGTGAGTCTTGTATGCATGAGTGGTCTTATAAGGGCTGAACGCATACTTTCTCGGGCTCTGATTTAAGTTCAGGTGCGTGTGCATTCACCTCAGGCATGTTGCAGGTGTGAACCTCTCCGTATGACATGGAGTGCATACATCGTGAGCATTGCAGCGTGACAGGAAGCTGCTTAGCGTGTTTGTCGCGTTGATGCTATGAAATGAAGCAAGGGTGCGAGGTGTAAGTTTGAATGAACCGGTCTTGACTCTGAGGTAGTAAGCACGGAAGACTTACCACCGCGAGCTCGTGAAAAGTCGCAAACTCCTCTTCGCAAGGAAGACATTTGGGCTTGCTGCAAGCGCGGTTGCCGTCCACGCTGTGTCCAACAGGGACATGCCTTCGCGGAATGGGCGTCTCGGGACCATGTCGAGAAGACGCGTAATGGGACTTCAATTCTTTGTTCTTCGTGAAGGTCGCCTTGCATTCGGTGCAAATGAAGACGACCTGAGCGCCAGTACAACTTGAAAGGTCTCCCTTGAGATGAACCCGAGCTTGCCCCTTGCTAATGAACACTGCATTGCACGCTGTGCATAGTGCGGGTGGCATTGTAGACAGACTGAAGATGGAGGGAATGGTCTAGCGTAGCCGGAAAGAGGCGTGCTTCAGGCTTATCTCTCTTATAGGAGGGGCCTGGAGGTGCTGCAGACGGTCAGATCGACGGTATCAGGTAAACTACCGCAGCACATAACGTGCAGAGCATGAAAAGGCTTGCTGCTGCAGATCGCCAATGCCTGTTGGTGCATACACTCAATGCTCTGGTACATCTCTGAGCTGAATCGACGCTTTCATCCGCCGTCTGTAAGGAACTTCAGCCAGCATGTATGCCTGATATCTATGACTTATCAGATGTATACAGGAAAGAAGGAAGGCCTCCACGAGGGTAACCCCCGTTGTGGCCGCGTGCCAGAGTCTCGTGCATACTATCGCTGCTTCGGGCGTAGGCGCGTGGACAGACTCTCACCGGGGTCAACGACTATGATTCGATGGATAGCTTCAGCGAAGCGCAGCACAAGGTAGTCCCACACACCAGACGCAGATCGGCTTGATAGTACACAGTCTACCGCAGTTGCAAAGCACTACGCGAACACCTTTGATACAGCCAACTCGTCCTCCGCCAACTTCCTGCGGTCCTTGCGAATGCTGCGCTCCGCCTGCGCATGCTTCCGGTGGCCGTACTTGTCGCCCTTCTCGCGCTTGAGCGCAGAACGGACAGCGGTAGGGGTAACGAATTCTGCCGCAGCACGTCTCCGAGTGAGCTTGTGCTTGTTTTGCAAGGCAGAGTATGTGCTTACCGGGGTTGGAGTAGACGGTGGCGCCGTTGAATGCTCCTTCGAAGATACGGATGGGCGTGAGCACGAAGCGAGGCCCGATCTCCACTAGGGACATTTGAGGGGGCCCATTGGGTTGCAGAGGGTCCTTCTCAATGATCTAGGCGCGGCCGTTGAGAGAACAATAGACAACTCCCGTTGACTGACTTTTACTCACTTGGAAATTGCGGAACCAAATTTTGTTGTCAACTATGGAGAACGTAAGGATATGGTCGACGAAGGGCTTCGCTTTCCGTGCTTGAGGGGGAACGCCGAAAATCTGATGCGCCTATAGGTAGATAGTACAAGAGGGGCAGTTGCAGGCACTTACATGTGTGAACACCTCCTTAGTGAGCTTCCCCCATTCTGTGTCGTCAAACTCCTTGGCGAAGCTCAAGATACCACGGCTTCCCTTGAGGCAATTTCCGGTCATCTTGAGTTCGTCCATCGTATGGATGTTTTGTACGTGCATCTTGATGCTGGGTCCGTTCGGCGTCTTCGCCGCCCAGAGGTATAGATCTTCATGACGGCGGGCTTCGAAGTACAACGTGTTGTTACAATTATTCAAGTCGGCGAGCTCGGGGAGTAGGTTGAGGTGATTCTTGGAGTCCAGCTTCGAATCTATGCGGCTCATTCGTGAGCTTCAGTCAGTGTAGAAGCGAGTATATTTGCGTACCCTTCTTCACATGAGGGAGCAACGCCTCCAAGTCATTCATGAGATGTCTCATGCGATGGTTGATTCCTCGAGACGAGAGCATGAGTACACGCTGCTTGTTCCTAGGCTTCTTCGTTGTGGGTGCTTGCTCGTGCTGGTCGACCTCCATATCGTCCGCCTTGCGCTTCCCCTTCCCCTTCAAATCTGCCTTGGCAGCCTTGACCTTTTGTTCCTTGAGGAGAGAAGCCATAGCGAGAGAAGCGTGAGCGTAGACGACGGACGAAGAGACGATGGTAGCTTGCTTGGAACAGGCGCTGGGACATAGAAGGATGGGCGCCTACGTAACTTTTCGATGTAGCACGTGAGGCCGATTAGATAGGCGCTTGTGAGTCCGACTGATTCGGAGAGGCGTTGCGTCAAGCTTTGACTTCAGCCACAATAGAACGCGCCCTTCGCTTTCCTCTGCCACCACCATCCCTCTTCCTCCCTCCCTCTTCCCCTCCCCTCCCCACAGCGTCGCCATGTTGTTTCTCCGCTGCAGGATATGCTTGGAGAGTATGGGAAGCAGCGCGACGCCCATGTCCACGCATTGTGGCCACATCTACTGTCTGGATTGCGCGACCTTCCACTTCTCGCAAGCGGACCCGTTCTGCGCTGTATGCCGGAAGCCACAGACCCTCGAGACCATGATCAAGCTTTATCCTGACTCAAACGAAGACACGAGCTTTGACGAAAACGACAACATGATCGACGGCGGGGAGCTTAGCTCAAGCCCTGTGTCTGTCATGAGCATTGAGCGTGCTGGGCGGGACGCGGTTATGACGGTGAAGAGGGCAATAGCGGGCAAAGAAGACCTTCAGGATGCAGTCTTGGCGTGAGTTCTTTTGAAGCTTGGCATTGGCTGAAACCTCTAACTGATCATTCAAGTTGCAACACGTTCGTGAATTGTGTTACGCCCCGCGAGCGAGCCCACATCAATCAGGTAAGTATTGGATGCATATCTCTACATATACAATCGTCTAACTTGTATGAAGGATCTGCTACGAGACATCGCATTCCAACTTACTCTCGTGCAGACAGTGAGTATACCGCAATATCTTGCCTCGATACCTCGGTCATCTGACTTCCTCACAACAGACTTTGCACGACAATCAAGAGCAGATCACGCGCCTCAAGGATGAGGTGGAGAGGGCTAGGGCAGCCGAAAGCGCGGCACGCCTTCAGACCGATGGTTACAGCCGCGCACTACAGCGTGCCAAGAAGGAGCGCGCTGCCCTCGAAGGGAAATGGAAGGAGCAGCAGAAGCGCTACGAGGCACTACACCAACAATGCGTCGCCACTACGGAGGATGCGACACGACAGCATGTGCGCGTTGCGACGCTTTCAGCCGATGTCGAAGAGCTATCGGCGCAGCTGCAACAGTGGAAGGAACACGCGGCGAAGGCCAAGAGGAAGGTCCGTCTACTTCTCGCGTTCATATTTTCTAGACCACTTATCTCTGCGTCACCGTGTGGCTTTGCCTGCGGACTAGTACTATGCGCTGAGAAACGAGATGAAGGAGTTGAAGAAGGCTGCCCAAGGTAGCCCACGGCCAGGGCACAGGCGCGCCGACTCGGACGAACTCGAGATCGTTTGACTGCCGCTGCCAGGTGCAGTCGGATACCCTTTGATCCAAGTTCCTCCATATACCACTCATGCTTCACGCCAAATTACCCACGGCGACGGACAATCATCCTACATCTGCTTTCTATTGCTATCGGCTTGTATTCGTTATGTCGCATTCGTCTGGACGGATTTCGAATGAATCTATGTGCATCATTGTGTTTGTCACGATGAGCCCCGTCGGCAATGGGCGCATCCAGTTATGAATGTTCAGGAGGAGGTACAATAGATTTGCGACGTGGCTGCGCCGTTTCCGCTCGTTCAACGAAAGGAAGTTAGGGAGCCAGGTTTACAAGGTCCATTATATATTCCCGTAAGGTACTTGCGATTCTGCTAAACGACATGCATCCCCTTTGCGCTATAGGCTTCTATGGTTACACTCCGTGCCCATCGTGTAAAGCTCTCTCGACACTTGGCCAACTCCTGTGGGGGCCAGCATTGCGCCAGTTCCAGGTAGAGTGTATGCAATCTCCCCGACTCGGAGTCTACGCCGCCGTAGTGACGAAACGCCAAACAAGTGGCGATATGGACGAAGAGGTCCTTTGAGCAAACAGGCCCTTTGAGGGTGAAAGATCTCAGATTGGGTAAGACGACTCCGGGAACGACGCCTGCCGTGGAGGACCCAGATGCTGAGCGCCTCCACAAAGCTGGCAAGACAGTGTTCCCAGAGCTTTCATCACCAGGAAGCCGGATGTCCTCGAGTACTACAGTCTGCACAGTCGGCCACCGGGAGAACACGGCCGTCCACATCGCATCGGTCGTCGCCGCGAAGTTGCCGCTGAATGCGAGAGTCGTGACAGGGCATTCCGAGAACTGATGGACGAGAGGGACCATGGCGCTGAACAATCGCCCGTCGCATGCATCTGGGCCTTGTACGGCAATTTGGTATGGGGCCAAATGTATGCCATGACCGACAGCAGCAGCAGAGAGTACGCAATGGTCGCCCTGCATGTGCAAATGAATGGTGTCGATGTGGCAAAAGACGGGCAGGATTGTCGGCCTAATGGGTTCTGGGGGCATCATCGTCCGAATGTCAGAGCGGATACGGATGTCGTCGAACGAGTCCCCGTCAATTTCCGCGATTGCGATAGCATCTACGTGTGGCGGTATGATGAGCAGAGAGAGGATCTGGCGTATCACAAGTGGATTGTCTCGGATAGCGATGTACTGCAAGCTGGGCTTCGTGCCCGGGTCGCGCGGTTGCGAAATGGACTGACAATCCGTCGCGGTAACCTCGAGATAATTGCGGATATTGATCTGCTCGATCTGTTCAAACATCAGTAAAAGGTCGAGGAACTGTGATAGCAGGATCGGTCGTGCGAGGCCTGGCGACGCCCACAAAATAAGGTTTCGCAGGTTGGCAACGAGTGTTGTGTTCAAAGGCACAAACACGTTACGGAGCACGAGTCTTGTCAGCACTGGAACCAATCCGGCCGAGATGTAAACGGTCGGAAGGACTATATTTCGTGGGTAGACGGGTTAGTGATCAAGTTTGGTCTGTAACGTGGGCAATGGCTCTCACCTTGGTCCGCCACGGTGCGGACGTGTATATTGAGCTCCTCCAGCGCAACCATTGGTATGGCCAACAAGTCGTGAACATCGATGGGTGGATCGCCGTGAAGGACCAAGATTATCGAGTGCATGTTAGGGACGTTTGCAAGAAATACTGCGGATTCATCGCCACGCCACTTTGAGCCGGGAGTCAGCGTCCATTGTTGTGTTATCTGAGCGTTCACGCCCCTGATCATAAATGGCGCTGTACCTACGCGCAAGAAGTCAGTAAATGGGTGCCACTTATCAGACGCAGATGAGCTCGACTTACTCGTTAGCATGTCGGTCCCCTCGGGTTTGTTTACAGTGTACAGTATGGGCTAGGGGGGAGGAGCACAAGTGTCCGGCTATATACCGACTTTCATGTAACAGCCATTGGCATCCGTTCCATGTAGATGAGGGTAACCTCTGACGTTGCAAGGAAAGAGGCCCCGATTAACGAAAGCGCCCTGTGTAACACTGTTAACAGTGAGAATCAAACGAGTGGCATGCGCGGAACAATGACACCACATTCAGAGTGCAAGGCTGTTGAGCAACTTGTAACCCATTCTACGAAGGTACTGCCCTTGGTTCACGCCACGACGACATAGGTTTGGATGTCCTACAGACACATGTGGGAGAGAATGTGCAATTCCTCTATGAGGGTTTATATGGAGCTCGCGGTTGAATGAAGCAAAGGGCACCAAATGGTCTTTGAGTGATCCAGTCCGCCTTTCGAAGGAAATCGAGCCCATTGCGGCGGCAAGAGTCTTCCTGTCAGTATGCCAGGCGTCGCCGGAGAAGTTCAGTTCAAGTTGACCACGGCGTCCGAGGTAGCAGAATCCGGTGGCTGTGTCACGCCCAGTTTGGAGTCCGCGCGCTCTCCGCCGATGCACCTATCTGGTTCACCTCATGCAAGGCCGATATGACCTGAGGTCCACGCGCATGGCGAAAGGTGATAGCGCCCGACACAGGGTAAGTACGCGGAAACCATATCACTGCATGTCCCTCGAACCGCGGTAAGTCATCCTAGCGACATTCACTCGTGCCATACAATATCGCAGCCGAAGACACATTCTGCCTGGGCCCCGAGAGCTTGCACCAATGCTCTTGACGAATGTCTCGGAGACGAAATAGACGTAGCAATCGAGATACATCCCAATCCGCGACCAGGGTGGGTTTACTTCCCGCATCAGATACATCCAAAGGAGCCGTCCGGACTCACTGTGTGACGCAGCTACCGCGGACGCTGAATGCGTGGCCCTCGCCACCCTTGAAGAAAGACGATCACATCGCCGCTGTAGCATATGCGGTTTCGGATTCTATTTGATACCTTCTTCTAGGACATCCGGCTGCTAGATGTGACTCGAAGCCGCTGTTGCTACGTTGCCGAGTCCTGCTGCATCTCCTGACCTCCTGCACCTGTTTGATGCGGTTATAGCGGTTTTGTTTTATCAGGGAATGCCCTTCTATCTCGTACGCGACATCATTCTCTCACATCTGTGGGTCCACTTGGGAAAGGCTGCTAACCGATCTTTCCTCCCAGAGAACAAGAAAGGTCTTTGCCGAATGCCAGCTCCCCGTGTCAGGCGGCGAGCGTATTCGCCCCTCTGCATCCCGGGACATCACGAGGCGACGAGTGTCCAAAGATCGTGAACGTGCATTGGTTGTTGTAAACTTCATAGGTACTTTTGTCAGGCGGTACTCATCACGAAGCACCGGGTAAGCCGCGCCCATCGTAGTGCCTCCTTGGATTCCGTGGATCCACATAGAGCAGAAGACCAGTACGTTCCTTTAGGGCTGTCGACGACGCCCCATTATGCCTGAGTCAAGAGCGTACCTCTCGACGCCTGAGTGTTTTTTTTTTTCATCACTCACTACTTTCAGCTGCGCATACGCCGAGGTTGCCACCTCATTCTTGCGTCCACCTATTCCTGTGCGAACGCCGCACGGGACATGGCTAATTCATTGGAAGCCGCAGTGCTGGCGACACCCGCGGCGGTGCAAGCAGAATTGCCTGGCCCGGACTCCAATGACGCCAGTTCCGCCAGCTCTTGGCATTTACGCGACCAGGTACCATCGTGCCCTTGCTCCAGAGTCAGTGCCGGGACTCACCTGAGACGATCGACACAGCTACCCCGCACCCTCTATGCATGGCGCATCCCCCCTCTAGTACGAGAGGTCCATATCGCATCTCTCGCGGAGGGAATATGGAAACTCCTCGGTCCGTTCTTCAAACAGCGCGGATACACCTTCTGGAAGATAAACATGGGATGCCTCTTGTGCCCCGACATCGAGGAGGATTTGACCATGCAGAACTCCATCGGGTATGGATACGTCTCTCCCGTCAGGGGGATCGAGCCTACACTCGGCTCCTTGGATTATCTCTTCAGCTTTGAAAATTTGGTTAGGTTCCTCGGTTTTGATCACACGACACGATCGTACTAATTATGTGTCGTCAGAACCCGCTCTGCAGAGCCGCGCGCACGGACTCTGGACTCGACGTTGTCGTTCGTGTACTGAAGATTAGCGACCAGGGCCAGGAGCACGTCGATATCCTGAAGACGATCGCTACAGGCCCGTTGGCGTTCTTCAGCAACAACCATACAATCCCGGTGCTCGAGTTCCTCGGCTATGAGGACATCGTATTCGGAGTGTTCCCGAAGGTCGGTTTCCGCGTGTGGGAAGCCTATGACGGATGGCCAGAGAACTCGGTCGGTGACGTGGTTGACATGATCGTGCAGTGTTTCGAGGTTCGTACTACCCAAGAGCTTCCTTCTGAATCTCATGGCATTGCACTGTAGGCACTTTCCTTCATACACCAGTGGAACATCGCTCACAGGGTACGCGACTTGGACATCTGTGTGCGATAATCGGTCGGTTGACGCTGTAGCAGGACGCGTTCAAAGAGAACTTCCTCGTCCAATGGCATCCAGAGTCGCTCAAGATTGATGAGGTCCCGCCCAGCAGACCCCGCGTGTTCCTTATCGACTTCGAGGTTGCAGTGATGTTTCCACATAGCATGGAGGCGGCAGAGTGCCTAGTCTCAGGCTACCCAATCGGCGGTTCCTTCCCCGACGATATCAAAGAATACGCACACCCTGTTCCGCCAGAGGTGATCTCCGGGAAACCGTACGACCCCTTCAAGCTCGACGTCTGGCAGCTAGGCACCAGCCTGAAGGACTTCAAGGTGGGATTTCCTCAGGGTCTATGCGATCGATTCCTCGTGGCTGACTTCACATACCAGAGTGCTTTCACGGAAATCGACGAGATCCTGGATGCCACCAGACGTGACGATGCCGCTGAACGCCTTACCAGCATCGAAGCAATGGCCTGCTTGTCAAGGGCGGTCGCTAAGCTGACTCCGCAGGAGCTGATGATCAAGCCCCAAAGCGAAAGGTACTCCGGCGAAGAGGTGCTTGAGAGTAGCGCATGAACGTACCGCCCGAGGAAGTCCAGGAATCTCTTGTTCCTATCCGCTCCTGCGCAATTGAGCTTTTGTTGTGTATCTGAAGTAAAATGTACCAGAATGACACGACTGACTCACGGCACGGTGTGTATGATCAGCGAGCGATGGTACGAGCTATCGAGTCAGTCTGACGCATACAGCGCAAGTCAAGGATCTTCCCGTCGAAGCGTGAGCGGTCATAGGCACAAAGCGCTTACAGCGCGCTGACAATTGTCGTAGAACGCAGATTGGCCACCGGAAGCTGATGAGTGCGAGCACGCGCCCAGGCTTCTAGGCTTGTTGGGCGTGCTTCTTTCGAAAAACGTTTTCTTCTTGTTGTGCTGTATCTGTATCCAGGGCCCACGTCATGGCGTCTCTAAGCACCGATGCCACCGCAATATACACAGGAATTGTGGCGTCAAGTTACGCTGTGGTATCCCAAGGGCAAGAGAGCGCAGCGTACCCTCAGAGAATATATAAATGTCTGCACGGAAACACAGAAGTATGAGAACACCGACAACACCTCCTTACGAGCTCAACGTCAACACCTACCTGGATCCTGAATCATGGTGAGCCTCCAAGGGTTCTCCACACAGGTCGAGTTGTTGAGCTGATGGTATGCGGCGCTTTGCATTGATGCCTGAGTCTTCCCACGCGAGCCAACTTCGCGACGTGAGTGCCGTCGCAATATGTACCATGCAGGGTGCTGACCGATATCCGCTGCTTCAGAGATACCTGTTGGTGGTGGACGGCATCGTGTACATCGGTGAATACGACGGAATGGTTGAGAACATTTGTGGCGTACGTGCCATAGACAAGACCCGACTCCTGTTGCGATGCTCATAGGGGTGCTGTCTAGCTGCAGCTGCGTCTTCGCTTCCAAGACGGTTCCACTTGGGCTGAACCTCCAGAAAAATGTGTCCTGACAAAGTAAGCTCACTGCAGTACCATAAGGCGACATCTACTCACCAATTGATGCATGGGCCTGATACGAAGTCCTAACGGACACCCGATATCACCAACTGGGCCCTCGTCGAATGGAGTCCGGAAGCATTACTCCGCTCGCTACCTCGAGGCTTCTAGGAGGCCCGCTTACCCTCCGAGAAGGTCGTATCCCTCGCAGTAGTGTCGCTCCTGCTGTTCTCTGCCGGTTTGATGATGCGGGGAAAGCCTGGCCAATGCGATGATTTCCAGACGTGCTTTGATGGATTTATCCGCATAGTACTGGTGCTGTGTGACAATTTGAATATCATGACAACTTCGATGTCCGCTTGAAGAGGCTTGAAGTGTGTATGTGGTACACATTCATCGTCTGCCTGTCACCATCGCCATCACGTGCGTGTGACGTATGGCGTTGCGCGCTTCCCTCAGCACGCGTCGAGTTAGTCTGTCTCTCTCATTCGGAATCTCAGCCTGGTACTCAAACACGAACGACAACGATAGACTCTACATGCTTGACTTCCGTTCTTCTTTTCCTTTTGACTGCCCAGATACTGGCAGTCGGGTGCTGGCAGTCAGTCTATCTGCGTGGAGCATAGCACGCCTCTGACTTACGACCGTCAGGCTTGCCAAGACGGTCCATATTGGAGAGCTGAGATCAGAGGAGCGCACGCGGTGAATGGAGCAATACAGAAACCAGACCACGCGACGCCAGGACGTTTACGAGGATGACGATGTCGCAGGGGAGCTGAGAGCAAGGACAGGCAACGCTGTCTGACGTCACCATCACGACCTCTCCACCGACTTGCTGCGTCTCCAGTCCTTCCGTAGGCGCATATAAGCACCTTCACTCTCGCAATGCCTTACGCCAAGAGTTCTGGACCTCGACTTGAACGTATTCCTCCTTCGCCTGGGACTGTTCGTCGCCATGCTGCACTCCTCTCTCCTCGTCCTCACTCTCGCCGCGCTTTCTGCGGCTAGCCCCGCACCAGTGCCTGCTCCTGCTCCAACTCCTGTACCTGCGCCCGCGCCCGCGCCTGCCCCGCAGGTACTATCCAGTGCAGAGTCTATTTTCTCTAGTGTCACAGGAGCCGTGGCTTCTGCGCTTCCCAGTAAGTCCGTACTCCGAGCTCTTCGTATGCACGTATGACATCGCACTGCATTCAAGCTATCCTTGGAGACTGGCCGAGCTTGAGTGACATCGAGAAGAAAGTCGGCGTAAATGACGGCAACGACCTCACTAACGTGTCTGCATCCGCACTGCTCATCCCCTCCTATGCCAACTTTACCGGAGACAAGTACGTTAGCGTTGAGCATCTAAAAGTACCATGTCGTGCTGACCAAACTTAGTTGGAACGTCCGATTTTATGGGTTGGCCTACAAGCTGCCTAATATCAGCACCTCGGATCTGGATTCCCTCATCGACGGACTCTCGACAAATAATCTAAACTCCACCCAACGCAGCCTTCTTCAAAATCGAACACAGGACCTCGCCTCAATCCCAATACCGAAGGCCAATTTGACCGCACTCGTCTTCGCCAATGGATCTGCAGTCACCAACTCGTCTGGCATTCAGCTCGCAACAGCCGATGACGTCGGCGAGTTCGACCAGTTCGTGCCTGTACCCGGACTCGGTGGAAACACCAGCTCCGTCAAGATCGTCCAGACGGGAATCATGAACGTCACTGGCCCTGGAAACGGCACCGTCATCCTAGTGCCTTCCACCGGCATCTCCATCGTTTCGGACATCGACGACGTCATGCGCATCACCAAAGTCTACGTCCCGAATGAGGGCCTCAACAATTCGTTCGTGCAGCCGTACGTGAATGTGCCCGGCATTCCCGAGCTCTTCGAACATTGGAACGAGACACTCCCTGGCGTGGCGTTCCACTACGATACCACGACGCCCGTCGAGCTCACGCGGACCTACGTCGATTATCTCTTCAGTAACTTCCCGGTTGGCTCGCTCGAGATGCGTCCGATCAACATCACGCAGCCGAGCCAAATACTGGAGGCGCGCCAGAACAGCCTGCTCAAGCTGTTCCAGACGTTCCCGCAGCGCAAGTTTGGTACGTGGCCCGTCTCCACGTCGTCTGTGTCATCTTGATCGCTCATGCTGTGCGTCTCAGTGCTTGTCGGCGACTCGTCCTCATCAACGCTCCTCTCTGCCTACCCGCAGATCGCGCAGCAGTTCCCCAACCAGATCGCGTGCATCTTCATTCGCAACACTTCGGCGACAGACCCCGACGACAAGATCCCGTACAGCACGAAGGAGTTCAAGAACCTCCCTAACAACACCTGGTTCTTCTACCGAACCGCAGACGGTACGCGACGGCCATGTGTTCCTCCGTAATATAGCGATGCTCATGTTGTGCGTATTGCATAGACTTGTATAACCTGAACATCACGAATGGGCAGTGTAGGAACGACAGCGTCCCTCAGAACGTCACTTTCGGCGAGCAGGGCGGCATCCTCGGTAATGGCAGCAATGGCGCAGCTGGCCTCGTCATCGGTCGTGCTCAGTATGCGGCTGCTATCCTTGGCACAGTCGTCGCTCTCGCGGTGAGCCTTCTCTGAGCAAGACTGCGATGTGCTTCATCAGCCTGGAGCGGGGCCTTAATCACGGACATGGACTATTGACACGAACATTCATGCTTTCCGAGTACACTCATGCTTTCTGATGTAGCATCTTGTATTGTAGCTTTCGTTGCATTTGGGTAATACAGACCGTAGTTGCCCGCCCGAACACTTTGACCCTGCCGACGTGCTGGTGCATATACACGCATGCAGCACCAGGCTGCTGCTGTATCACATTTCCTTGACGTTCCTATGACGGCCCCAGACCTGCGGCCGGAAGAAGATCACATCCAGGTATCGGCGAGCACCTGAGGCGGTATCAAGAGGGAATTGGGCGGTAGGGCCGATACTATGTCCGAGAGGCGATAATACGCGTCCGCGCTAGTCATGCGCAACGATGCGTCGAGCTCTCTCAGCCCTTTCAATAAATCATCTATCTCCGGAATCGTGCTCTGCGGTTTTCTCCCCTTTAGCTCGGGTTCAATGGTGTACCAAGCTCTCGACGCACCCGGAAATTCTTGAAGCTCATCGCAAGCTGCCAAACGTCCAGCTTGAACGGGTCGTATTGTTTACCGGCACCCATGTCCGGTGTGACCGGCCGTTTGTACCGCGAGGCGTCGTCGGGAAACGAGCTTCCCATAGGGATGCCGCTGGCGAGGCACTCGCTCATAGGCGTCCCGTTGGGGAACATGATCGCTGTCTCGAAGTCGGTGAGGTAGACGCGAGGGCGGGAGCTCGACGGGTATCCCGTGAGCAGAGACTCCGGGTGCCATTGGACTAAGAAGTTGTCCTTGAACGCATCCTGGGGACGTCAAGCATTCAGCTTCAAACCCCGGAGTAAGAACATGCACACTCACGCGGTGGGCGATCTTAGCGCTGTGAATGAAGAGAAGGGCCTATGAGAAGTGGCGTTCAGTGTATGTGTGCACCGTATGGTCATTGGTCCCCACGTACCTCCAGGCATTGCAGAAGCATATCGACGACATCGCCAACCGAGTTTTTGGCCCAATACCCGCACGCTTCCTCCACGCGAGATCCTACCATGGGGAAGATACCGAAAGTGATATCCTCAAAAGTAACGAACTCGTACAACGGAATGGCATGGTTGGCGCTGAAGAACGCGAAGTCGCCCCTGGTTAATGCTTTGAGTATCTCAACGTGATCACGACCGCTTTGGCCCATGGCGAGGACACGTATGACCACGTCAAAGCCTGCGCGTGTGCGGGCGGGCCGGCACAATGGATTCTGAATGCGGCTGCGGTGAGGGACGTGCATAATTGATCTAGAAGAGGACTTACGAGTGCCTGATATTCGAATATACGGGAAACGGAACCGATCCCTGGGCCCATTCCCCGCTCGGGCGTGGCGTACGCGAAACCGCTAGAGCATTCGGCGGGCTCCTCAGCATCCGGGATCAGCATGAACATAAACGCATGTTTCCACAGGGTCAATCCGTGCCCTTGAAAGAAGTCGAACAGAGGTTGCCACACGGCTGCCTCCGTAGCTACACGGCCTTCTGAGCCGTCAGCGACCGGAGGCAGCCGCCACTCCAGAAGACTCATCGGCAGCTAAAACAGCCATCAGCATCTTGTGTGAAACACACAATATGAGAGCAGCACTTGTTTGCGTATGGCACGATGCTGCCGGTTCTCGTTTCGTCCCCGGAGGCGTTTCTTTTCAGTGTAAACGGAATAGCAATATATTCCTAGAGCGCATGCAAACATCACGGTGGCAGTAATGCCTCCTGGGATAGACTTGAGCGGCATTTAGCCAGGAAGACGTGTTAGCTAGAGTCGGTTGAGTCAGGGTACGAGAAGGTGGATGAAGGAGAGGGTCGCACGTTTGGCCGACCTCTCTGAGTCCCGACTCCCCAGGAGGCTGGGAGTGCGATTCGAATGTGAACCTCGAGTCGAATACAATCGGTAGATGCCGGTATCCTTCACAGCGAGCTACCTGGGTCCCGAGTACAGCAATGATCCGTACTCGCTGGAGTCGTGGCGATCCCAAGAATTCTCAGGGACACACAAACTACGGCATGGGCGCCGGCGGTTCGGCGATTGCCATCGTCGGTATATGTATGTTAGACGTCAGCTGCCCCTGGACTCTGAGGTCGCGCCTCTGACGGTTCCGCTGTATTGCGAAGTGATCTTCGAGGCTGCGCAGACTTCATATAGGCTGTGATCGGTATGGTTTGGAGTCCGAGAAGCAACTGACCTGACGGGTGCCACAGCCTGATGCATTCGTTCGCACATGGGGCCATGCCTATCTGGATCAGCGGCGCCGGCATCCTGCGCACTTCTATGTTGCCGCTCGTGGTATTCGTATACCGCATACAGTTGACCCGCGATGTGGGACGTCCTACAAATTAGTCATTAGGGCGAGAATGTCACGATCACACGGATGACGTGTAGACGTACAGGGTTATGCGCCACCGGGGCCACTCGTACGCATCGTGTTGGATGCGCTGGCCAGCCAAGATGACTTGCCCTGATGACCACTGGTGGCAACTACAAGAGAGCCTGGGATCGCATCAGGAATCTCGCGTAATGCCCACCTATACATGCAGTCGAATCAGCACCGGTGACGAGAACAACAAGATGAGAAGCATTCAGGTTGTGTTCGGGCGGGCCGCGGGCCTCTGGAGTGTCTCTGGTTATGTTTTGTCCACGAGGCCGACACGAGGACACGGCAAGGGGCGATGCTCGTGGGCCGCATAATCCCCTACATTTTGCGGATGGTAACGGTCTAACACAATCAGAACTTACTCTATAAGTGGTAGTAGTACGGTCGCCGACTAGGGTCAGGTTGAGATTCTCAGCGCTGTTTGCAGTCAGCCGGGGTCCTGTCAGTACTGCGTTATCGCCTGTCGTACTTGTCGTACTCACTCAGAATGTATGCGTTCGCACAGTGGACCGGACGTGGCGTGCTGACCCACGTCGCATCTGTGGATCCATGGGAGCGTTGTCCGCGGCTTGCGCGCCGGGTGCATCAAGCAAGTGGCCCGCCCGTGTCGTATCCGGAGCGTCTGATCCAACTCGATACCATTCAGCGAATTTGTGCGAGAGTCAAAACAAGGATGGATCCAGATAAGAGACGGACTATACCTCTATTGGAGACGCTCTCGAGCGCCGCCTGTACCCACGTTGCTCATGGTTGCTGCAACGCGGGCCATGGCTTCTTGCCAGCGCATCAGTCGAGTGAAAATAGGCAATCTAGGGTACTCAGTGACCAGAAGGGATGAGAGAAAGACTCGGTCTGCGCACATAGCCCGGCCCATTCGCGGTGGCGGAAGCCTTGTGGCGGTTAGCGCCCACCCAGGGATTGATGCAGATGGGCCGCTGGGCCGGGACAGTGAACCGTCTCTCTAGATCTTCGCTCACGACTTGCACCTCCATCCACTTCGACGACTGATACGCCTTACGATACAACACCCTCATGAGCGCCGAAAACCACTCCGACATCCGTGCGCAGGTAGAGTCTTGAAGTTGTAATGCGGAGACACCGCTGGTACTAACGGTCACGTTGCTTCATATGGTGTACTAGTTGCCGTCAAACCTACTGACGTGGCGTGTACCAGGAAATTCGATAAAAGACGAGGATGCCATTTGGGAAAGAACTCGAACAATCTTTCAGGATGCGAACATCGACCTGTGGCGAAGGACTGATCCATGCTTCCAGAGAGCGCGCAAAGGGGAGATGATTCTTTCCAGCGGTTTCGCATACATACGATCGCAGCGTGCCGAGGAGTGGGGTCTCATCACAAAGGTTTTCAACAGCCAGGTTTGCACTCTTGCCTATAACATGATCAGTACGTTAATGCCCTCGAACTAGAACGGCTTCTGCCGTGGCGCTACTACTGCGGATGGCCATAGTGTCGTCGTTCGTATCATATCGATAGGTAACGAAGGCCGGAACCACCTCAATATCTTGCGCAAGATTGCTCGCGGAAACGATAGCATACTCGTCGACAACCATACTATCCCCTTGTGGCGCGAGGTCCAGTTTGAAGACTTGGTATTTGGTGTCTTTCCATTGATAGGAGAACGACTCCGTGTCTCCTACGCTCCATGGCTCAAGAATTCGGTTGGAGACATCTTAGACATGATCCTCCAGGCTCTCGAGGTGCGTTGGCCCCCGATGCGGTATATGTACATTGCAAATTGACTGCAACCTTGCCTAGGGCCTCTCTTTCGTTCATAACTTGCGGATCGCACATCGTGTAGGAAGACGCGTCACGTTGCACATGGGTATCTCTAATGAAAGATACAGGATGCCGACAAGGCGAACTTCCTTGTACAATGGCATCCGGAATCTCTTGCCTCCATGCAAGTGCCTTTAACCCGACCCCGGGTATACCTCACCGACTTTGAGCGGGCGTTAGAAGTACCAACGGGTACTCTTTCTGCTGAAACAGATCCTTTGAAGGATGAGTATCTACGCCCCACGGCGCCCGAGCTTCAATCCGGGGAGCCATATGATGTCTTTAAGGTGGATGTCTGGCAATTCGCCGATAGCCTCAGGGATTTCAGGGTAAGCATCCTCGAATTGCAGTAGAGATTTACTGAAACTTTCACTAGAGCACGATACCCGCAATTGATGAGATATTCAATGCCATGCGGGATGGCAACCCCGCTACGCGCCCCAGCTCCTCTGAGGCTCGTAATCGCCTTGCAATGGCGGTTCATGCCAGGGCACCAATTGATCTCCTGATTCCACCGGAAGTACTTGTAGAATGCGATCACGAAGATCAGGAAAGTGGCAATCTGAAAGGAGAAGTACCGGAGCAATCTTAGCTTGCTTTCGTAGCTACTTGTCAACGTACATTCAATTGTACCTCATCTCGCTTCACAAATGTCCTTGGTTGGAAGGTTCAACGGCTGATATTGTACCGTACGCGCGCTGTGACGAAACAACTCAAGCGCCACCCATCTCGACCACTATGGGAGCTAGGAGCCACAAGCGTCCTTGTCCAAATACCCTTGTTCCTCTTTCTGATAAGTTCTGGCTCGTCCGATTTAGAAGCGAGAGCCTCATGTCTTTGTTGTGTCTCCTAAACGCCTCGAGGTGATCTATCCCGGGCCTTAGGCCTTCCGGATCCGAGTCAGCGACTGACACGCCACATAGGGTCCACCGCCACGGGTGATTGTGGGTCCTCTGCCCTACTACACTGGTAGTAGCTATGGTACTACTAGGATTTCTACTCCGCCCATAGCCACACTGTGGTCCCTGATCCTGATATACTCGAATGACGATCTCTCCAAGCATAATCTCCAAGGTGTCCTGATCAGCGGTGTGTCATGGCTTCTGTTCCCTTTCGAAACTCATGGAAAGCGTAGCCCCGAGTCTTTTCGGAAAACTCATAACACGGCGCTCTCAAGCAAGCACCGTGCGGTAGCCACTGCCTTGGGATCGACCCTCCTTACTCTGAATCGACGGATTAGATCAGACAATCGTGCACCGTTGAGGATAAAAGGAGGGTCTCCGACAGAGCATAGATACATCCTCGCCCCACAACGATTCTCAGAGCATCCCGCCCACATCCAATCTCTCTCGATTACTCCTGCACACACTCCAGAAGATGGTGGGTCATGTTTCTTCTCGAACTCCTTCTCACCTCGTCTGACTGGTAGTCACGGATGATGCGCCGTGGATCAGGCCTCAAACAACACTGTCACTGGTGAAGTTCGGCGTTACACCGCTCAAGCTAACCTCAACAGCACTGGGAACAGCTTGAACTTTAGCTCGACGCGTGCTGCAAGTAGATTTCTACTATCAATTAGATTGAAGCTGATGCTTTATTGTTCTCGCACAGGGCCGATACCAGGTCAAAGGTCCGAGTGGCCTGTTCTTTGTAGGGCAGTACGTGAAGCAAGTTGAGAGTCACAATGGAGTGCGTGCACTATAAAATTATGTTTTAAACTACATTTCTGATTTTACAATTCTATTAGCTACGCTATGTGTTGCAATTCACGAACGGAGAACAAACGTTTGACGAGGACGAAGTGACGAAGGTTGGAGACAGGTCAGCGGTACTGTCCTGAGTAGACGTCTATTTCGACATTGATTTCTCTCATTTAGTGAGACTATTACCAGGCGTCCGACCTAGAGAAGCGCACGTTGACACTAACGCTCCCTTCGTGGTCGAACGTCTCAAGCTAGCTACGAACAACAAGTTCACTAGGCCGACTGATCTATGAGTTCCCGAGTACCGATCTGATGTACTATTGTCCCGAATCAACCGAATACATATTCCAATAGCGCAAACCTGTGCGATATTGGCTGGATGCTTGACCAGTGTCAGGCAGTATGTGTGGCGGACTGTGACCCCGATAAACTCAGAGTAGTACTACGAGTAGTAAGTGTTGACTAAGTTGGGACGTGCACCGTGGCGGTGCACTCCTTGATGCTGCTTACATCAGCAAAAGCTCTCCGAACAGCGTGATTGTCCCCAACAGTAGACCGCTCTTGTCTTTCGCTTACGACTTCATTCCCTTTCTTCTTGCATAAACGACCGCATGCATGCCAATGAAAAGTATGCGATCCGCGCGAGAGTAAGGTTATGTCAGCATACGTTAACGTCAGGCCAGCTACTAACTGTGCTCTTGCATTCGTTGTGACTCGGATAGTTGCCATCCGATTTGCTCTCTTGGAGAGCACCCAAGTCTGATTTATTAGACGAAGTATCACTCTGGGAAAACACAAGGAGAATTTTTGAAGACGTCAACATCGACTTATGGCGGTGGAGCGGCCCTACCTACCAAAAGGCCCGCGAGGAAGAAATGGTCCTCTCCAGCGGGTTCGCTTATATACGGGCAGAACGCGTCGAAGAATGGAGCCGAATGACCAAAAAGTTCAACAGCCAGGTTTGGTGTATATACATCTTTACGTCCCAACCAAGCTGATTGAACACCATTGGACCAGAACGGTCTTTGCCATGGCGCTACTACAGCCGACGGTCACAGCGCTATCGTCCGTATCATATCAATAGGCGACGAAGGCAAGAACCATCTCCAAGTATTGCGCAAGATTGCACGTGGCAATGACAGCTTACTCGTCGATAACCATGCTGTTCCGCTTTGGCGTGAGGTCCATTTTGAAGATATTGTGTTCGGCATCTTTCCGTTCGTCGGAGGCTGTCTTTTTGAGTGCTATGCGCCATGGATTAGAAATTCGGTTGGAGACATCGTAGATATGATCTTGCAGTCGATTGAGGTGCGTCTATCGCCACTGTAGCGTGTATACAACCTTCATTGACGAGTATTCCCTCAGGGCCTCTCGTTCGTTCACAATCTGAAGATAGCGCACCGCGTGAGTAGGGTGTTGATCTATGATGCTATGAGACGTCTGACAACGGACTAGGATGCAGATAGGATGAACTTCCTCGTACAGTGGCAGCCGGAATCTCTTGCTGATATGCGCGTGCCTACCGTCCGACCACGAGTATACCTCAACGATTTTGAGCGCGCTATGGAATTGCCCACGGGCGTTCTCTCTGCAGAAACGGATCCCTTGAATGACGAGTATCTACGCATCGTTGCACCCGAGGCTCGCTCTGGACAGCCGTACGACGCATTCAGGGCGGATGTCTGGCAGTTTGCAGATAGCTTCTGGAATTTCAGGGTATGTGCTTCTACATATGTAGCGACATCACGCTGGATGCACTTTACAGAGCACGGTACCGGTGATTGACGAAGTTTTGGCTGCTATGCGAGATGAAAGTCCTTCCGCACGCCCCAGCTCCATGGAGGCGCGTGATCGTCTCGCATCTGCACTTCATTCTATAGCGCCAGTTGATCTTCTGATTGCCCCCCGACTACTCGTAGATCCCTACGTTGAGAACTGGCACAAGGTTCACGGCTTGAAACCCTATGGGGTGCCGAACGCTGAGCTTTCGCTTGCAGCTGAGTCGAGTTGTTTCGAATAAATTGGGATGGTCGGACAATAAAGTACAGCTTCAAGCGGAGACCAAGGGTGCGCCTTCTGTACAATGGTTTGGCTAATTTCTATGCTCTTCCACTTCAGAGTCCTAGCCCTTGTCACTTCGTCCTAGTACAGGACGGCCGGACTGTCCCTGTACACCGATTGTGATATTCCTGCTGTAGTAAGCCGGGAATAGTCATATCGCGGACACCACCAGGGAGTCGGTCAACCGAGAAGGCTTTACGGCCCGACGGTGCACATATTGCGGTTGTGGGCCCGTGAGAGTGCTGTACGTGGCTGGCGTCATCGAGTCTCTACCCGGAATAATCATGAAGGCGCAAGCCCCAGTCTGTGTCTGGTCAGCCCTTCCAGGATCCATCGGCGGCCACCAGATTCAACACTATGTTCTATATAATTATTTCAAAGACAGTGAATGATCCCAGTCATCGTGACGTACCGTCTGGGACCCAGAGCCAGGTTGATGCATCTACGGTGCCTTGCCGCTTCACCACGCACATTCATGCTCAGACCACGCGTCTCCGATCCAGCTGCAGCCTACCAAACGTGTTATCTCTGCAGCGTAAGCAGTAGACTATGGGCGTTGGGTACATGATCGGATTGCTGATCATCATGGATGTACAACTCGGACTCGAACCGGCCCCTTACGTTTGGCGCCAGGCCGGCCTGGTAAAGGCGCCCACCTATATGGCAGGCACATGCCGCTCGGAGACTCCGTGAACCACCGCCGCAGCGCCGGAGCATGGCGTTTGTTGCGACTTAGGCCCGTGGGTAATGCGCACACTATAGCACTGTTGTTTCCAACACGCCCCATCCTCAATCCATACGGCCGTTGCGATCCACAACTCCATAATCGACAACTCCATAATGAACCCGAGGGACATCCGTGCTAGGGTCAGCGTCCTTTAGCTGTTCGTGGACGCGAGACGAAGTGCTGATCGCGTCGCTGGTACGGCTCACTAGCTACCGTCCGATTTGCTGTCCTGGAGGATTCCTGGACCTGACCTTATAGACGATGTGACACTTTGGGAAAATGCCCGGAAGATCTTCGAAGACGTCAACATATATCTCTGGCAGTGGACCGATCCCTGCTACCAGAGGGCCCGAGAAGGAGACATGGTCCTCTCTAGCGGTTTCGCATATATTAGAAAGCAGCGTGTTGAGAGCTGGGGCTCTATTACGAAGAGGTTCAACAACTTGGTGGGAAGTAATCACTGTTGTATCCCAACTTACGACTCATCCCTAGGGCTATCGCACTAGAATGGTTCTTGTCATGGCGCCACCATGGCCGATGGTCACAGCGCTGTTGCCCGCATCATTGCTATAGGCGACGGCGGTCAGAACCATCTCAATGCTCTGCGGAAGCTTGCGTGCGGCGCTGATAGCTTGCTTGTTGACAATCACACCATTCCCTTGTGGCGCGAGGTCCATTTCGAAGACATGGTATTCGGCGTCTTCCCATTCATCGGAGAGACGCTTGAGAACTGTTACGCTCCGTGGATTAAGAACTCAGTTGGAGACATCATAGACATGATACTGCAAGCGCTACAGGTGCATTTTCTTCGGTACGATGTACTAACATTGCTAGTCGTTAGCTGATGATATTTTTTCCAGGGACTTGCTTTCGTTCATAGCAGGAACATCGCTCATCGTGTAAGCCTGTGATTCTGACCATCTGGGTTCACTGAACTCAGCGCGACTTAGGATGCAGACAAGGCGAACTTTCTAGTCCAGTGGCATCCAGAATCCCTGGATACTATGCAGGTGCCCATTGTTCGCCCTCGCGTATATCTGAACGACTTCGAGCGAGCATGGGAGTTGCCAACGTGCATTTTCTCCAACGATATGGACCCTCTATCGCATATATACTCGCGCCCCACGGCCCCAGAAGTGCAGTCAGGAGAGCCCTATGATGCCTTCAAGACGGATGTCTGGCAATTCTCCGCTAGCTTCTGGGATTTCAGGGTAAGATTGATTCTTTGTTCGAGACAGAAGAATACTGAGGAGACATTTAGAGCACTGTTCCGGCTATCGACGAGGTTCTGGAAGCGATGCGGGGCGACAACGCTGCCACACGCCCCAGTTCCTCAGAGGCTCGTGATCGTCTCGCAGTGGCTTTTCATTCGACGGCTCCGATACACCTGCTCATTCCCCCAGAAGTCCATGAAGAGCTCCTGGTATGCGATCATGTGGAATGCGATCGCTTCCCGGGGGGCATAGCGCAGAGGGCCAACGCTTGGAGCTCGCGCCTCCGGGGAGTATCTGACCTCTGAGTCAAACCATCGTACAAACCTGACAATCGGAAGAGCGCCCCTGTAGCAAGCCTCAAGTGTCTGAAGGCGGCGCGGAGATTATCTACTTCCGGCCAGTCTGTGATATTATTAGACCAAGGATCCCTGGCGGCACTCACCTCAAAGCTGCGTATAAAAGCAGCCCCGAACTTGTGGCACGTCAAGGGGTTTCAGATCTATATAATAGCGGGTCGTTTTCTCAGTGATACAGGCCCTTTCATGACAAAGGGATACTGTCGAAGTCAACAGCTGTTTTGTACCAGTATAAAACGGGGCTACGTTGGTCTTATCCACGCTGCCGATCATAGGCTGGCCCGGCCTCCCTTCAAGACTGTTACCATTTCAGGAATGCGGATTCTGCAGCGGTGGCGGTGCCTCGCTTGACGCCTACGCATTTTGACCTTCAACCAGCACGTCGCTATCCGCTAATTCACTAGTGCTACTCACCTCCTCTGCATCTGCACTGTCGCGGTCTCTGAGTACGCCTTGCATGTAGGTTTGCATTGCCTGAACTTGGGATTCCCTCACCTGTGGCGCAGCTTGGCGGCACATCTTGAACGCACACGAAGAGTCGTCGGTTACGTGCATAGCGTCGTCTAGAACTCGACTTTCTGCACATCATCAGCTTTCCCCCGCAAGGACACCGTGATTCTGTACGCAAGGCATCCTATTCCTTCAGCTTATCTGCACCATGTCGCGCGCCGAGTCTTTGGCACCCTCTGCTGGGCGAAAGCGGTCGAACACCGTGCAGTCCATCTTCGGCGGTTACCCCATGTCTGCTACTTCATCCGCAACGCCTGCGCCTGCACAGGCTCCTCCGCTCAAAGTTGGAGACTCGCAGGTGCTCACTGTCTGGGTAAACGACGCGCCGGGTGGAGCAGTGAAGTTGAATCACAAACACTGGCCGGGAGTCGCAGAGGGCGACTTGATTTGCATCGCGTCTTCGCTGCCTGAACATGCTCCTGGTTTCTTGTTCGTAGTCCCTCCGGAAGACCCTTCTGTGAAGCACCAGCTACAGGTGCGTCGAACGTCAACATACCCCTTACGCGTCCAATAGACTTGAACATCCAGATATCTCTTCCAAGGCCGGTCCTGGAGAAGTTCGGGCTGCGCAATTCCGGTGAAGTGACACTCACAAAAGTACGTATCACATAGACAGTTTTCAGCAGTCGTTCAACAGACAGGCAGGTGGAGAAAGAGCGATACACTGCAGAGTATGTCGAGTTTGTATTTCAAGACCAGTACCTCGGCCGCAACGACATGTGGCGCCTGGGACGTGACCAGGTTGGACAGTGTCTCTATGTCGATCAACAAGTGTCTTTCATTGGCGTTATTGGCGCAAAAGTTCATGGATTGTACGTGAGCGGAAAGAAGGTGCCTTTGTCAACAGTCTCCATGTATCGTTCGCTCAACGGCATGTAGGTATCAGCGGCGTACGTGTCTCCGGCCACTAAGGTCATCTATCGGTCCCTCTCGGCCAAGGTGACGATTTTGATCCAAGTGTGCCGCGAGTTATGGGAGTTTGCAGGGGACGGAGAGCGGTACAACGAGAAGATCGTACACTCGTTTCTCCCTGCTCTCTTCGCCAAATGGAGCGAATCAGCCACGAACCACATCGTGACTATCGTCTTGATCTCAAGAGTATACTACGACCACTCCGAGATCGACTATGCTGCTGGCCCCCTGCGTCGCGACGATGAAGGCCGCTGGTACAAAGACTTTTTTAAGGTCAACACCGACCTCGAGGTGCTATATGACTGGAAACCGACACTTGTGAGCCTAAAGGATTCCTTCTGGGCGTTCCAACGCGACATCCTCCTTGCGCACCATTACCACCGCGCATGCATGGCCTCTCCTGACGGTCAACACACTCCTGATCACGTCCGGCTTGTGGGTCAAATTTCTTATGCACACGATGGGCCACTCCTTGAGGCTTTGAATCTCGCGCTAAACCCAACGGAGACGCACTATATTGACCGCTCGCTCTCTTACACTGGCTCATCGACGATTCTCATCACCCCGGGTACAGGATATTTTCGCGTCTCGAAGCAGCTGCTACGTCTCACGACGACACGAATGCTGGATCAGGGTTTCCCACTGCATCTGGTCTCTTTAGCAAAACCTCCGCTACATCAAACTCCGATCTTCTGCTTCAAGGGTGTTGATCCCGAGACCCGCGCAGAGATTGGCAAAGTTGGTCCGCGCGCTCTAGATCCATTATGGGGTGGAGAAAACGACACTAGTGGGGAGAGTGTGGGTGACACAAGAGAGCTGAAGACGTTATGGTGGGAACCGTTCTGGATGACTATCTCGTTCTGGGATCGACAGATGGACCTGCCGTTCCGCAAGGATAGGTGAGACATCCCTGTTTGCTATCCAATCAACGCTTATTTTTTGAACCAGGTTTGTCGCGCGCGCGAAAATGCACGAGATCGAAATGCTGGGGCTTCTAGACCATGACGTCCTGTCTAGCATCGAGATACCGTACCTGCCCGACCCTGGACACGGAGAGCTATCCTCGGAAGAGTCTGTCTCGGATATCTCAGAGTTCGGTCTCTCCAATTCCGACTTACTCGAAAGACGAGCGGCTCTCATCTCCCCCGAAGACGCAGACCAGTTCGACATGGACGTTTTCACCATCCGGGAAGACGTCACCCCACAATCCGCTTTGCGGAATTCCTTATCCTCTAATGGGAGCGCGCCAACACTCAGCTCGTCATGGCGTGCAAGCGAGATGAAGCGCTCGTCGATCGTGCGTACGACTGAGCCATCGAGGATCCCCCCAATCGAGGAAAGCCCCGGGCCTCCCATCCGAGGTCTCCCTACATGTCGGGTCCCGATGGACAGAGAACAAAGGCTGACCGTGGCGATATCTGGAGGCGCACTTAGTACCTCCCCGTCACAGTCGTCGATCTTGTCTGTCCGCTCCAGTCATTCTCAACGAAGCACGATGTCGACCGGAGTCAAGACGCCAACCGGCCACTCGCACAGGGAGAGCACCTCTCGGGCGTCCGGACTATCTAAGTACGCTCCTTCCTGGCTACTCAACCCGTTCCGTGCGGGTATAAGCCAGCCTCAAACATCGCCCATCTCCGCCTCGGGTGTTACCCCTCCATTGTCGCCCTCATCCTCAACGACCAATCTCGCAAAAGCGGCGGTCGCCCGGTCGCCTCAACCTGTTGCGATTAAGAGAGGGTCTGCTGCTCGACCGATTCGGAGGCGCAACGATGGTGATGACCTCACTGTGCCGCACCGAGGCTCGTTCACACGGCATTCTCCAGTTGGCACACCACCTCGAGACGATATTCTCAGCAAGCGCCGTGGCACGCTGAGCAGCGTGGCGAACCTCCCTATCCTACCCACGAACCTCACGATCGAGGTCCTTCCGTGGAAACCGCATCCGGCGGTACCGTACGCACAAGCTTCCCTGGCCCGCAGGTGGCAGCACGCGTTCCCTCAGCCACTCACTAAGCACGAGATCAAATGGCAGGCGATGGTTAACCCATTGTGTCTTCCTCTGACGGTCGAGCACTTCCCGTCCATCCACGAACTCGAGACGTCATACGGTGTATTCTCATACGACTTCGTCATCGACCCCCCTGAAATGCACTCGTTCCTGGTCAAATTTCCTTCCGTGAACGGGAGCGCCGACGAAGTCAGGCGTGCATGGGGTCTGGCCGTGATGCGGGGTATGGTCGCCCTTCGTCTGGCTCAGGGATTCCAATTTGTCCTTCGTCCATCAAAACAGACCTCCGATAGGGAGGCCGACGTGCTCAACTCGCTCCGTCGGACGAAGTCGTACGCTGGAGACGACAACGCCAGCACCAGGCCGATCGGTGCAGCGGATGTGCTGCGTTCGGCGAGTGACTCGGTGTACTTGAGCATGAGCAACGAGATCCATCATATCATGTATAGCGGCGACTCGATCAAGGTTCAGCGATACGTGCGCAGGATGCCACCGACGAGGCCGTTCGAATATCAGTTCCTTATCTGGCCCAAGCTTGGTGAAGGGTATACGGAACTGAAGACGTCTTTCAGCTCACATGGGATGGAGAACTATGGGTGGAACAGGTGAATCCTCATCGGCACATCTTGAGGGTCATGATGGGCACTAACTATGCAACAGACTGGACATGCTCGTAGCTGGATACGAGAATCAGTTCAGCGAATCGCTCCGATACTGGCGAACGCGTTTCGTCGTCATCCCGACCGATGAATCGCCCCATATGAGTGTCGGGCCGGCGGGGGAGAAGCTGAACGAGGAAGAAATCAGACTGCTCGGTATGGACAAGCTCGCCGATTGCTTCTCCAAGGCGCGCTGGCACTCCAAGGACGATCTGAACCCGCCACCACCGGTGCGCTTCATCCCCACCGATCTGGGTCCCGCGCAATGCGTCCAAGACGAGTCGATCACTGCACAGCTGGACGAGATCCACGCTTCCGGACCGCTCAAGAAGAAGGTCAAGAGCGAGAAGGACATAAGTGACCTGTCGTTGGCTGCGATCGCAAAGGCCATGCGTGAGGACGATGGTGTACCAATCAAAGAGCATAGTTGGCATGGGAGGAGGTACGCGAACTCGTTTACTGGGACACAGTTCGTGTCTTGGCTAGTCCGGGAATTCCGAGACATCTCCAATCGGGAACAAGCTACAGAATGGGGTGCAAAACTCATGGAACAAGGCTTGTTCGATCACTGCAGGGGCACACACGGGTTCCTCGATGGGTGTGTATCCAAACATCTCCATATACATTCACGGGACTGACGGGCGTACACAGGCATTATTTCTATGTCCTACGCGGCGAGTATATTGTGCCAGTCACTCCGAGAGGAGGATGGTTCTCACGCCCCGTCAAACATGAAGATGTGAACGCGCGAGGCTTGAACTCGCCGCGGACAGCATCGGGCAAAAAGACCAAGAAGCGTCTGATTTTCAGTCAGAGCATGATCATCGACGTCGATCCACGAGAGGTGTGTCAGCCTCTACATTGCTCGACCTTGAAGCTTATCGATGTTTGCATTACAGCGCAGCGACCAAGCGGAGTCGGTAGTCCTACACCACGATATCATCCACAATCCTGCGACTTGCTTCCACTTCGAATTCCACTGGATCGGGACAACTGCGCGGTGCATCGAAGACTTGCTTCAGCAGTGGAGTAGAACCATCGGCAGATACGGCTTGAAGCTCGTAGAATCCTACGTCGACCAAATCTGCGACGTTCGCGAGAAAAACCCGTTCCAATCGTGCTTTCCTATCCCTTTGGCCGCCCCTCCTCCTGACATCTCAGACCTCCAGAGGCGCGTTCCAGAGGGTTCCCAAGCAACACATTACTTCGAATCAGCGTTGCTCAGGAAGTGGGGCTTCGTCCTAGATATCGAAGCGGCGAGCCATTATCCAAGCCAAGTCGACGTGGTATACTCGTACCGGCGTTCGCCGTTCAAGTACTCTCAATGGGTCCACCGGTCAGGTGTCGCCTTCATCCAGGTCTTGGGAGGCTCCCAGGGATACCTCTTTCTCACCAACCGCCTCATGGCGCCTGGACGCATCGGCACGGCTCTCAAATACCAGCGGCCCGCCGCTGCCGCAGAGGACATTCGTCTCGAGCTCCACAAATTCTGCTCTGACAAGGAGGCTCTTGAGCGGTTCTACCAAGAAGAGATAGCACAGCTAGAGCACACGCTAGAAGAACCTCCCCCCTTACATATCTGAATGATGCATTGTCCTTGTGCGATGAGACTAATGTGGGTCACCTTATTCAATGGATTTACGTTGCGAACAATCTGATATCGTGTGCCAAGTTTACTGGAGGCTGAAGCTGTCAAAGCTAAACTCATCTCTTCACGGTTGTGTGAATGCCATCTCTGGCTTGGGTTGGCGGGGACTTCGTCTTCTCGCTCATCGGTAATACCGAGGCGATAGGACCGGGGGTTTCGCGTGCAACCGTTCGGCTTCTCTTCCACGCTCTGAGTGCCCACGCCCAACAACCGCGCCCCATATTGTCTCTCCGACCACCGGCCGCCGGCACTCTTCATATCCTGCCCAGCTCAATCGCGCCAACAGTTGAGACACATGGACAATCGGACCTTGGTGAGTGCCCGGGTCCGACATATCGGCTAGCTAGGCTGAATTTGATACGATGACTGAACTTAATACTAACCTCTTGCCTTATCTTCAGCACCTACGCGACTTCGTTACCATCTCCCCTCTCATCTATCCTATGTCGCCCGATTCGAGACCCCAGGACGAGAAGGATACCTCGTCTGCATTGCAATCCGCCTATAAAAACCTAAGTCACATGTCATACGACGTCCTCAGACATCTATTCGATCTCCTGCCCTCATCGGATCTCGTGCATGTCTTGTGCAGCTGTCGAGCCCTCTATAACTTAGCCATCGATCAATCTATCTGGCGTTCCATGGCAGCCCGATATGGTCTGCATGACATCTCGTATTTCGGCGGGCGATCATGGTTTGTCGTCTACATCGGGCTGCTGCATACGTACGGCCCTATGCTGGGGCTGTGGGCGGGCGACCATCCCTACACCGGCAACATCATCGAGATCAGGCTGCACGCGGGCAGTCCTCTGAGGGAAGGCGGGATCGTGGTCGACGCATGGCGCTTCAGATTCCTGCAGCCAGAAGAGTTGGATATACCGGAGATGCCCGAGCCACCTACCTACAAGCGGCTTGCAAGGATCGAGTTCGCCCAGACGCCTACCCCGCTAGGGCCAGCCAAGATGATATGTCAATGTGACCATAGACGTCCGCCTCACGATGCGGCGTTTGGCTTTATGTCGCCGAGCATCCAAGGCTTCCGCCTCCATACACGACAGGGTCAGTTTCCTCACCCCGACTTTCCGAGTGCCGAGTGCGAATCTTGGGTCGCGCCCGGAAGGTATCCCAGGATCGTTTGCCAACCATCGATGCATTTCGATCAATCCGTGCGATCCACCGCTCGGGTACCAGTGGTCTATGGACGCTCTAGGGTCTATCGCTCACCGCCGGCCGTCGTGTTGTACTGTGCGTGGGGTTGCGTCAATCAAGTGCGCCCGTTCTTGGGATTCGACAATATCAACCCCTACCTGCCCAGCTACTATCCTCTCCGTCACGACGTCCGTCCGTATGTGGATCCAATATCTCCGCAATGGACGCCCTCTTCCCTGGCAGGCCTGTGGCTCGGGTCGCACGGCCCTCATGGGACTGAAGTTTTGTACCTCGAATGGGCAAGTCGTCTGGCATCCTTGCGCGCTTGGAAGATAACCGGCGACGAAAACGTTCCGAGAGGGGTAGTAAGTTGGCAAGTCAGCATTAACAACCCGCTGGATCTGGCAGGGGCGGAGCGCGCCATGTGTTCGCGGTGCTTAGGCGACTTGAACGAACTCAAGTTGTTCCGCGGTACAGGGACGTTCAGTGGTCGAGGTTTCATGTCGGTGTTGTTACTTCGTTCAACCTATGACGTTCGACTGACGGTGACCTTCTTCAAGGCCTCACCAACAACATACCACTCCTGTGATTTTGGCGGTAGGACAAGAACCATTGCTGCGAGTAGTATGGGTGGACGGAGAAGAGGTCTCGGCGTACATGCGTTGCCCCATACGTGCATGACGTTACACGGCATTCTCTACCGTATGTCTCGCAACGGATGCGAATCTCTCACCTGCAGTCGCGAGAAGTACTTTCCGTGGCCAGACAAAGAAGTTCCAGGTATCCGATTGCAGTGACTGCACAACAGATTCGGGTATAGCAAGGACATTGTATCACGCCCGTTCCCCTTCGCCTTTCTTGTGGCAAACTGGGCATCCCTGTCTAATCTTCGCGCGCAGAATCGCGGTACTGCCGTATAGACGTGAGCGATAATCGCGATTTAGCACGCAGATCCGCTCACAATGCAATCTTGCCGCTCAGTCCTGGTTGCCCGCCGATACCTAGACCGATCAACGTTGGGTCAGGTTGGTGCGGAAGGTCGTCGCCGTGCTCTACGCAATGCGCGTGCACAACATGTCGACACAAGAATAGCAAGACGATGCCGTCTGGTGGTTGCGAGATGGGCTTGTTGCATATAGGACGTGCAGGCTCTTCGTCCTCGTCCTCCTTTTTGTCTTCCTCATTTTCGTCGTCCTCCTCTTCGTGATCATCTGCATCCTGACCAAGTGTTTCGCTTGTACATATCTCATTTCCTTGCGCCAGGTCACCCTCTCCGTGTTCCTCGCTACGCTCGTGGTCGCTTTCCTCATATTTCTGCCCGGTCTGGCAGTAACTCGCCTATCGTGATCGGACTCCAAGCCATGCTCAACAGCTTCTGCAGACATGTCACAAGGTGCCAATGCGTGCACTGCTCATTCCCTTCAAGCCAGAAAAACTAAGCAGCAATGAGGGAGAAGCAGCTAGTTATGGGGGGACGCGACACTGGACAGTGACGCGTGGTGGCGGAGAGCAAGCGCGAAAGAGACGCCCACTCGCGTGTGTACGGTACTTACGGGCGCTTCTCTGTATTAGACACTTGGATTACACTCACCATCACTCTTGCGATGCCGACGTTCTCCTCCAACCCTCTGAATGCACCAACATATAGCAAGATATTTAGGAAACACCCCGCCCTGTTTGGGGTGCCCTTTGTGCTGATCATCGTCGGGGCTTCGTTCGGCCTCCAACAGTTCACGCAGACGCGGTATGATCTCCATGCCCAGAAAGTCACTGCGGTATGCAAGGACGCTCGTGCTCAATCATGCCAGACGTGGATGTCTGACAATACGCCTCCATCTACAGCTCAGCAAAGAACAAGAACTGGGCCTGACCCAGAACCGGAAGAAATTCGACATACGGGAAGAGTACTTCGTGCGTCCTTCACGCCATCTCAATTTCTGGCCACATAGTCTAAGCAAGTCCCATGCAGAAACTGAGCGCCGCGGCGGCAGAGGAGTGGGAACCGAAACGCATCGAGCGACCGAAGGGACTTCCTGAATGGGGTGTTCCTCCGCCTGAACCACCTGCCGACCCCAAGAGGGCCTGAGCTCCTACGGTCTCTTTTATTTCATTTTATTTTATTTCGCCTTCCACTTCTAAGGCGATGCGACGAAGGAAAGGGATCCCTATTTCACGGCTCTTATTTCCTAGCTAGCCCCTTATTCTCATCATCATCGTGGTCGGACACACTTGTACTGATAGCAGGCACCCCCCAAATTCGCATCTAAGCGCTCTCGCGTTTGCATCGCAACTCAACCAAGTTGTGACTGGCATTTTGGAAGAGTCTCTTCGTCCTGTGAAAGCTTGCTCTGTCGGCGAAATGAGCGTAGACTAGGCATACCTCTAAGTTAATGTCGTCGCTCCTTTAGGCTCTTAGGTCGCAAGTCCTCCGTCCTCCGCCCGACGATTTCGACGATCGCATCGTTCCCCGTCTTCGCGCTCTCGAATGAGTTCCAGCTCATCCCGGTCCGGCAGGACGTAAGTGATCGTGGTCTCATGATTTACATGCAGAATCTCACTCCCTGCGCAGGAGAAGCTCCAGCTGGGCAAGCTGCTCGAATGCGTTCCGAATCTCGTCAAGGAGTCCGTTGAGGAGCCCGCGGGCGGAGCTGCGGTTGCTCGAGAAGGACAACTCATCATCTGCACGCCTACTCAAGTTAGTACAATCCATCCATCCTTGACATGGTCGCGTCTGACTGAGTACACAGTGGGATGTCTTTTCTAGGAGATGGCACTAGAGGAAGAACGTGCAGGCCATCGGCCTGCTGATCACCGACGAGGCGACTCGAAGTGCATTGCTATCGGTACCTACCCCACAAAGCTCGCGATCTGGTTATTCGTCATCGACGAGTCCAAGACACGGAAGCTGCTCGCAATTAAACAGGTCACCGTCCACCGCAGCCTGGCCGTGTGCCTCGAGTTCTTGCTGCCGCAGAGCCAGAACGCGGTCCAGCTTTACGTCATCCGTGACTCGTACATGGGCGCGGGTCACGACATCGACTCTCTGGACCTGATCGACGTCGCCGAGGGCGAGGAAGAAAGTGACGAGGGCGCGGTGGAGTAGTCGTTTTCCTCCTGCCTTCTCGTTATGCGTGCTATACACGGACCGTTGTAACATAGCGCGAGCGCTGCGGAGTGCTCGCAAAAATGTATCACTAGATCCTATATGGTGCTGCGATTCATGTTTACGATCGTCCAATGGCCGTCAAGGAGGGGTCGAACGCGTATATACCCGCCGTACAGTGGCAAGCCAGCTATCCAATATTCCAAACGGATTCACAGTGTTCAGCACATGTGTACTGACGAGGCGGAATCAAGAGATCAAAGGGAAAACATGTGTTCGGGGATGGGTATCACTGTCATGGTGGATGTATCAAGGGTGCCGTCCTTGAGCTCGTCCAGACGCTGTTTGAGCAATGCGAATTGCTTGATTTTCTCAGGACGCTAGTTCGGGGGGAGTATACTTGAACCATACGTAATCACCACTTGTCGCCGCGCTCCACTCACCTGGTAGCCCGCGACGAGCCCAGAGGTGCTTACCACCACAAAGAATAGCGTTTCGCGTACTTTGGCCGCCGCTAGTGACCAGTCATCAGCGATCGCAACAGCACTCGTCATGCATGCGCTTACGATTTGAATGGACCACTTTATACGGCTGCAAGTCAAATACGAATGGTTCTTTTGGAACCTTGCCCTTCTGTTTCGTAGTCTTCGCTCTCGAGCCTATCTTCTTACTAGCCTTCGCCTTCGTTGCAAGCAGATCGCTACCGTCAGCTTGTGCGGCTGCGCCAGTAGGTGGTTCTACGGGCTGGCTTTCGCCAGAGGACGGCTCTTCATTTGCAACAGGAGACGGCGCTGCTGCCTTGATGAAGCTGTCCCATATGCCTTTGCCTACGAAGCACACTATGCGTGGCCGCTTACGAGTAATCTTTTGTAGAAGCGCCGGCACGCCCGCTGTGAATTCATTGTTGGCCAACTCGGCCGCCTGAGGATGTGGCATGAGTTGCAACGTTGCAAGATTGGACCTGCAGAGCACGTACTTGGGCACTGGGTCGTTCAACAAGATTCGTCTATGGGCAAACAGAACATCAGGGCTTGCTGAGCAAAACCGGGAACGCCTTACCATCCCATAATTATGACGATCAGGTAGTGTATAGTCTTCGGATGCGCTCAACAGTCTGTCTGTTAAACCTGGCGGAGATGTGTGAGGCTGAAGACTTACACAACCAACGACATATGACAAGCTTACCTCCGCCATAAAGGCACGCCCAAAAGTGGTTCGTCGGATGAGCGAAGTGGTGGCCCACCGTCGCAGACATCTGCCCCGGACTGGAATGTCAGTGGTGAGCAAAGACGAGCCCGATGTCTACAGAGTTACGAGAGTACATACTTGATGCCGCAGAAGAGAACTACGGCAGAATCCCAATCAGTTCAACGATCTAATGGTTTGGGTCGAAATGGAGCCATGTACATCAGGGACTCACTGTCGAGCATGTCTGGCTCTTGGCCCAAATAATCGTTGAGCGGATCAAGGTGAGCATACTTCTCTGGCGGAGCTATTCCACGGGAAGCCTTCTTCAGTTTCGGACGACTTAGGCTCTTCGCTTTCTTGACGTCAGGGCCGACAGCTACGGCAGAGCCGCTTGCTGCCCGTTTCCTCCGTGCTGGCGTGCTGGCGGTCGGAAGCTCTGATTCGGTTTCCTCTGCTTTGAAGGAGGTGTGATTGCGCGGGGAGCGGCGCAGCGAGGGGGTGGACTTCTCATCGAAGCGGAAGGCAGAGAGTTTGTCACGAAGGATTTGCGTAGGGGTCACTGCTGGTGTGGGATTGCTGTCGCCCTTCATGGTATTGAATTGAGCAATTGCCGGTTCTATTGTCTCCCAGTCAAGATATATAAGCTAATTATCACCGTCGACCCGAAGGAATACGTGCGTTCAAGCAGAGTGAGGTTATGGTACACAATGAAGTGTACGGTTGACGGTGAAGCTTCAGTTGAACGCGCCCAATACACAACCCATTTCAAGGAAGAGCTGTTTAGCGCCGATATGACAAACAGCCGTGACTAATCGTAATGCAGGACTGTTTCAAATAAAATAATAATCGGCATTCCTTGGTGTCCCTTAGTAGGGCTAACCTCCATGTTGAAGGCCATATTAGCATTCCCGCTCGTCCAGTGCATGCATTCACGGCCACTCAATATTCCTGCTCAGCTCGCGCGACATAGACCGAGCAGCCGGATTCATATGTCGATCCCTTGTACATAAAATCACTCAACATATGAAGGGACATTGTGTCCGGGTCCTACTCTTATACTCCACGAACAGTCCGTCAAACATTCCGTCACCGGGCAGAAACGGGAACGCGAATATCGCTGTTGATGATTCCCGTCTTGCGGAATCTGTCGAGGCGACGTTCGAATGCCGCCCTCACGGCATCCTACACGATTCACTTGGATGAGCTATCTGCCAGCGATGATAGTGAGCAGCACGCACCTCGTCCCAGGTCTTTGACATGCTAGGGCGCCCCACGAGATCCTTGTAGTACTGCCGCAGGCGAGCGAACCTAGGAGATTCAAGGGCCGCGAGACCCTGCTTGGCTGTCTCAGGCGTAAAGGTGCCCAGGTTATACTTCAGCGCCGTTTTCAAGCGCACCAGTAAAGGTGCGATGGCGGCGTCCGCAATAGACCAGTCCCCGACTGCGAAGCCGGTAGGCGGAAGCTTGGCCTGGATCTCCTCGAGGACCGCCAAGAGAGCCTCCAGCGGCACTGCACTGAAATGGAAGCTCAGGAACGGCATGACGAGCTTCGTGTCTACGGCGACACAGAAGAGGCGTGCGCGCGCTCGGAGGACGGGGTCGGCAGGAAGAAGGTGAGCCTCCGGGAATATGTCAGCGAGGAACTCTAAGATGACGATGGACTCCGTAATCTTGGCAGAGTCGGCGGAGGGCTCCTCGTCGGGGTGCAGCTTGGGCCCCCCGTATACGAGAAGGGGCACCTATAGAAGACGAGGTGAGATTGAATATAGGGCGGGACGGGGCGGGGCGCGGCCTTCAGCGTACCTTGCCTCCGGCCGGGTTGACCTTTTTCTCGTACCATTCCTCCTTGTTCATGAGGTCGATCAAGATGGTATCGTACTGCGCATTGGCTTCCTCTAGAGCCAGACGGACCTGTTCGACTGTCAATACAACCAACATAGATTGTGCGGTGAATCTGAGCGTACTCTGTGGGGAAAGGGAGAGTCCTGCAAGTCCATTGTGAATAACGGCGAAGACGAGGACAACGAAGACTGTGACGTACGACAGCACTGTAGAGTGTAATTCTCTTCTGTTCAGACATTGCTTTCAGAATGCAGGATGACCGGAGGCTTGCTGCAGGCACACATGTTGATGACCTCTCTTATATATGCGAACGAGGCCTGACTGTGCCGCCCGTCAATGTTCTCCAGATTCCATACAGAGTTCGCCCGAGCCTCGTCCTAGATCATGGCGAAGGGCCGCGTCTCCCTACCGGCATGAGCCTGAGTATCGAATGAGATGCTGCGCCGTGGCGTCGCGAGCTCCGGCTGCGGTGATAATATCTTGACATTCGCATGATGGTTAGCGACGGCCATGGTCATGGTGGTCACCGACAACATATGTTGCTCTACTGGAGATGCCGAAGGGTTGCGTACACACCTATGAGAGCCTCCAATTGGTGGCTTGTACTACATGAGATGCCGAAGCATCTTCCCGCAAATGACTAGCGGTGGTGCCATGTACCCGAGTACCACGGCTGTGATGGCACCCAGGCGGCACAGGTCATCGTTCATGACAGTGTTTATTACTAGTAGTCGCGCCGCAGTTATTCGTGTTCTGCGACGATGGAACCGGGAAGATGCCCCAACACAGGACTCACGCGGCCGACGCATATGCTTGTGGGTGAAGTGTTCGAGTTCGAATACTTACTAGTGAAATCTATTGATATTAACATTAACGGCCGACTGTTTAGGTTTAATTCAAGCTTGGCTTGTCGGTAGGGTGAGCGCTTGTTCTGAAGTCAGCGCCCAGAACCTGAAATGTGCCTTAAGGAATTACCTCCATGTTTCAACTGAGCCATGCCTCTTGACGTTTCTGCAGCACCTATTTACATGCTGTTGTCGCATCTTTTCAACAAAGAGAAGATGCGAGCTGTCTTCCAGCTGTCGAACGTCAATGCAGTACTAGGATGCTCATGCTCCGAGAACTTGTTTAGGGTCGCACGACCATGATCTCCCTGCTTCTTTCTGTCTTGCATCGTCTGGATCCCCGCAATCCGAGCTGATCAGAAGCCCCTGATTTCTTTCCCGAGGTTTACGCTACGTGCGTGAGACTGAGACGGGTGAGGTTGCCGTATAACGCTAGCCGGGACCGACCGCGCCCAACTACATCCGTACCCAGACGAACACCACGGAATTGCTGACGTGCTCTGTCGGATGCACCATAAGTACCTGGACCGTCTTTCCTAGCTCTCATACGCACTCATCATGCAGGCTCTGCGATCCACACTCAAGGGCAACATCCTCACTCCTGACTCTGGCGAAGCATACACTGCCGCCCTGCGCCGCAATTCCGATTTGTCTACTTTACCGGCCAAGTTCATCGTCCAACCGGCCTTGTACGAGGACATTCCTCCAGTAATCGCATATGCAACAAGTCAGACGCCTCCGCTCGAGATCGCCGTCAAGGGCGGCGGTGCGCACTCATCGACCTGGGCGAGCTCGGACGGGGGCGTCGTCATCGATCTCAGCAAGCTGAACAAGGTCACCCTCGCCGAAGACAAGAAGTCAATCTCGGTCCAAGGCGGTGCGCTGTGGGGCGACGTGTACGAAGTCACAGCCAAGGCGCATGTCGACGTCGTTGGCTCACCCTTGTGGTTCGTGGGCGTGGGCGGCTTCACGCTCGGGGGTGGATATGGGCCCCTGAGCGGAGAGTATGGGCTCGCTGCTGACAATCTGCTGAGCGCGACTGTCGTCCTTGCCAACGGCCAGATTGTTAAGACGAGCAACGAGGAGGAACCAGACCTGTTCTGGGCTATTCGCGGTCCGTGGACCAGGCATGCACGTTCTGGGTACGCAGCGCTGATATCATGCGGATTGATCCTGTCGTAGGTGGCGGAGGACAGTTTGGCATCGTCGTGGAATTCGTCATCAAAACGCATCCGTATGCAGGCCCATTTGCGTCTGGAATCATCGCCTACCCTGGCACTGAAATCGCAAATGTCCTGAAGATAATCAGAGTATGGTGTGCTGCACATCGTTCCAGCGGCCAGGGACTTAACGTAAATCTATATAGGAGTGGAAGACGACTCAGACGCCGGCTGAGCGGCTCACTCTCACCTTTTCACGCCCCGCGCCTCACTTCAAGGTGACTATTACCGCACGGTTGTGCGTCGGCGGATAAGATCTCAAGCTAACGATCTCGTAGCCTTCCATTGCCCTTTTGCCGGGCGTTCTCCACGACACTGACGGCGTTCGCTCGAAGTCCGTCCTCGCCCCCTTCCGCGAAGGCCCCGTCAAACCCGTATTCGAGAAGATCGCAACCGTCCCGGACATGTTGACCGTCTCGCACGGCGCAGACGCCTCGCTCGCACACGCGCCGAGGCGGCTCGCGATCCGCGGCACCTTCTTCTCCGATTTCTTTCCAGAGCTGCTCACCGCCGTCTGGGAGAAGTGGGTCGCGTTCACAGAGAGCAACGAAGATGTCCGCGGTTCCGGCGTGCTGTGGGACCTCACGAGCCCGGAGAAACTCGTGCAGGTGGGCCCCGGCGACACGGCTCTAAGAGTCCGCGAACCCCATTATTGGATGGCGGTCCAGGGAAGGTAGGATCATGCCATTTGTTATGTGTGATCCACGGGCAGCTCGACTCAATGTGTTCCTTTGTAACAGGTCAACGACGGATGCGTCTGTCCCAGCCGCCAAGGAGTTCGCCGAGTCCACTGCGCGGCTTGTACGCGAGCAAAACGCGGAGCTGTCGGGGCGTGACCTAGGATGGTTTGTGAACATGTGTCAGGGCGACGAAAAGCCCGAGGACGTGTTTGGTGAGAACTTGCCTCGTTTGCGCAAGATCAAAGCCAAATACGACCCTAAGAAGGTCTGGAGCAAGGGAATTGTGATTGAGCCTCTCTTCGAGTGAATGGTTGAGGGATTGTAGCTATCGTGTATCAAGTATCGCCTGTGTACTATAGCAAGTGGTCGAAACTGTCTTATGTTAGCATGTAAAGTCCGCAGAAGCGAAACTGACGTCGAGGATCCAAGCATGGACATCCTCGAGTATCATCGGCTGGTAGACTCAACTCGCGTACAGGTTTCGAAACCTCGTGAAAAGTTGCGTTCAAGTCGTAAAATGACATGGGGTCTATCACATCATGTGCAAAAAATGGTGCCGATGTAGATACCCTCATAGGGACCGAGGTGGTTCAGGATGTTGCCCTCCGTGATGTTAGGTACTGTCTCGATCGTGCACTGCGCGTCCGTCGCATCGTCGTCGCCCGGGCAGGAGACAGCCTCTCCGGGCTGGATGATGTGGATTTCCCCGTGGGGGTGCTGGAAGCCGAGGAAGCGTCCAGGAACGATCGGGATGGGGTCCTTCTCGTTGTTGACGCGCTTGAAGTCGGGGACCTGCATTGTAAATGTCAGCGGTCTGCGTCTTGGATCGAAGCTGCTCCTCCTTACCTTGCCGTCAAAGAGCGACGCGTAGGCGGGGTTACCGACGCGCGGCGTACCGTATGTGACCGACTTTACGTGGATGTTCGACGGCAGATTCAAGGTCATGAACAGGGCGTCGAGCTCTGCAAGAGCACCACCCAATGAGTGACCGACCTGAAGGGAGATCCACAGCCTCATGGTATGCTCAATGACATGGCTTGATAGCACAACTCACGGTGATGACTGAGGTGGCACCCTTTTGCGAGATGAGGCTCTTGGTCGTCGTCAAAATTTGTGCCGCCGTAATCGCGTGTTCATTGGCGAATCCCTCGTGGACGAGCACAGTAGACGATACGCCAGGGAATAGGCTGCTGTCAAGGTTGGTCATAGGGATATCGATATCCGTCTCGTCCGATAGACTGTACACGACATGCCAAGGGTGAGTCAAAGCGACCAATGTCGTCCCTAAACGTCCACTCACAATTGGGTTGGGTCTGTGCCTTGGTGAGCGACGACGACCGCGTTCTGGCTTGGCCAGTACCCCACGAAGTCTAAGAAATATCAAGTGGGTCAGAATCTGTGTCCAGCTCAGCATGGCTTACCTTACAGTATTGTGTTGCGTCGCCATCACCACCCGTGAGAGCGGGTTGGAAGCCCGAGTTGGCACTGCACGCCTCTGTAATACCAACAGTCAGACATCGCAAGCCCCGGTGCGAGGTCCACAGTCCGAGAAGCACGCACCACCGCAGCTCCAGTTGGTAGTCTTGCTGGGATCACAATATGCAGCCCTGGCGAACTGGGTGTACGGAGCCAAACCAGCAAGGTCCGTGGCCGACACCGGAGTCACATCGCGTAAATGCAGCGTCGGAGAGGCCGCAGCGCTCAGAAAGAGCAGCGAGCCTGCCCAAGCCACCGCGGTCGTAGAGAGGAAGCGCATGTCGGCTAGCAAGTCTACACGGGTGTGCTGGGACGAGGAGGAAGACGGCGAGACGGCAAGACGGCGAGAGCGTATTGAGTCAACGGACGGGCCAGGGAAATGAGGGTGCGAGCTGATGCCATTTATGCCGGAGACAGCACGTCCACAAGGTCCTGGAGAAACATGCTTGCGTCGCCAATGGTCGTGCGTTTGGCTCTGCAGCGACGCAACATATCCAGAGCGAAGGCCTCAGCTGACAATCCGCGATCCGCTCGCTGTAGGGACGCAGGCTAATCTTGGAACGCGTAGTGCAATGGCGATCACGGCAGCGCGTTGTGACTGCAAGAGAGTCGTCATTGCGCGCAGTGCATTGGCTGGCACCGGTGGGACCACCTCGCCAACGCGAGACAGAACCTGAGGAGCACATGGAAGCGTCGCGCTAAAAAGTCCCATGAACGACGCAACAGTTTGATCAATGCCTGATGTGGCAATACGCTTCATCTTGCGGACTCGGAGGGGCACGGGCTGGCCCCGGAGTGGCCGCCTGCAAATCCCACGTCAGGACGTGCAAGTCGCGGTCTGATGGAAAAGGATAGTCCTTGGACCAGCTGTCAGAATACGCTGGTCACCTGCGTCCTGAAGGCTCGACTCACCGAAGATTTGGACTAGTACTCAGAGGCACAGTGCATGTGTTTCTGCGCACCAGAATACGCACATCAAGGTTTGAGACTTCTGCAGCGATCCGACCGATAATTGCACGCGCAGTGATCCTGTGACTCGTCAATCATCCCCGAAAGAAGGCCAGTTGTGATTGTAGACAAACACTGAACGAGGGTTCACGCAGAGGGTAGCATTAAACACGACGATCATCTAGAGACAGACATCCAGGAGGCAGTCGACGCCTGCTTCAACCAGTCCACCCGATCCCCACCGCAGTCGGTAAATGGTAGATGATATCCCACAAGGGCAGGTACTCGCCTGCCATCCGTTACGAGCTGACGATGAGCTGTTATATTCTTCGTCACGACGTCCTTGCGCGCTTGGTAGATAGCCGGCGACGAGACGAGAACCATTGCTGCGAGCGGTGTGGGTGGACGGAGAAGAGGTCTCGCCGTACATGCGTTGCCCCATACGTGCATGACGTTACATGTCTCGCAACGGATGCAAATCTCTCACCTGCAGTCGCGAGAAGTATTCATCGTGACCTAAAGCGCGAGTCTCCAGACAAAAAAGTTGCAGGTATCCGATTGCAGTGACTGCACAACAGATTCGGGTATAGCGAGGACATTGTATCACGCCCGTTCCCCTTCGCCTTTCTTGTGGCAAACTGGGCATCCCTGTCTAATCTTCGCGCGCAGAATCGCGGTACTGCCGTATAGACGTGAGCGATAATCGCGATTTAGCACGCCGATCCACTCACAATGCAATCTTGCCGCTCAGTCCTGGTTGCCCGCCGATACCTAGACCGATCAACGTTGGGTCAGGTTGGTGCGGAAGGTCGTCGCCGTGCTCTACGCAATGCGCGTGCACAACATGTCGACACAAAAATAGCAAGACGATGCCGTCTGGTGGCTGCGAGATGGGCTTGTTGCATAGAGGACACGGTGTCTTCGCTGTAATCGATTCTAAGCACATATACGCGAAATTCGTAAGAGGGTAAGAACGAACCGCTGAGGAAGAATCCGCTTGTCTGGTTCTTGTGGAGCTTGAACACAAGATCGGCGCAGTCCCCGTTCAATATCGTTTGGCAACCTTCCAGCAGAGACACCTGTAGGTTAAAGTCGTGTAAGATCTTGATGAGCGCTCCCTTCAAGCCAGGGATCTCGAGGCCGTTCTTGATGCGCCGAATGAGGCGAATGGGGTCTATCTCGGCGCCAACGTTCTCCAACAGGCCCCGGATGAACGCTGTGGAACCAGATTAAACAGCGACAACAGATGCCAGTCTGCGGTACGTACCTGGTCTCGTTTCCGAGTATCTGAGCAGATCCTCCCACAGGTCGTCGTCATGCTGCTCCTTCGCGAAGTCGATTGCCTGGGCTGACCTTTAACTAGCCGCCCTTAGTAACCACCAGTAGTGCGTACCCTGTTCACGTCGCCCAGTCTCTCGATGATGAGATTGAGTGCCTTCTTGTTGTTGCCCATGCGGCCCAAGAGGAACACCATCTCCGGAACGAGGTCACGGTCGTTGCACACGTTGTATGCCTGCAATGATATCGTCACTCCAACGTTGAGACTCTGACGCAGTGCCCCGGAATTCAGATCATGTGCGTACCTTCTCGAGGTTGTAATAGTTACTTGCGCGGAGGAAGTCTATCAACCGCTTCGGAGCATATTCCGCATAGAGCTCCACCTAAAATGCCACGTTAAAACGATCAACACGGGCTCCAACCAAAGACAGGAAAAAGAGCAAAAAATGCTCACCTGCGTATCAGCGTAGGGAGACGTGAGGTGCGGATCCTTGTGAAACAATGCATCTAGGTATAGATACAGGTAGAACGGCCTTGATTGCAGCTGCTGGACAACACGTCCAATCTAGGCGCAGCGATTTACTATATTGAGCATTGGATGGGTTCACGAACACGCACTCACCGGTATTGAGTGTATATGATCTACCAAGAGGGTGATCGCAGAGACAGGCTCGGTATCAATCTCTTGGCCTACTTCCTTCCGCTTCTCGCGCAGTTCTCGGTCGAACTCGACCAGAAGAAGCGCCTGGTCCTGAACGTCAGTGAACAGGTTGTTCTCCTTGATGAGGTCGAAGACGTTTGGCCGCCGTAGTCGAAGGAAGTACGGCAGGGCTTTGCCGGGCTGTCGGTTCAATGTGTACCTGTCGAACAATTAGTGAGGAACCATGTCTGTAGATTGACAGGTAATGCGTACAGCTCGGCGAGGCACTCCATCAAAATGACAGTGTCAGGTCCCGTAGGCTTCATGGAAGACGAGGAAGGGGCTCTCTCCAGCTCAGACTGGACCGCGACGATAACAGCTGCAATGTCGTATATGCCCTTGGGCCAAGTCTTGATTGTTTGCAGAAGAGCCTAGGATATCGGTGATTAGGCAGGTCATCTCCATGCTGACGATCAACCCACCTGTCGGTCGTGGGCTAGGAAATAGGTGAGGACGATCTCATAGACGAGAGGCCCCAAAGTGGGTGACTCAGTGGGAATGTATGGGATGATCGCCTATAAGAAGTTCAGCCATCTGATACTGGCAGCATCTAGCATGACGCAGAAGTACCTGTAGCTGATGCTTCTGTGCGAAGACAAAGATCCAATCCTCCCAGCGCTTGGTGTCTTGTCCACAAACCTTTGGACACAGACGAGCGGCCTTGACGAAGTCGTCCTCGCTGATCAAATACTCGATATATTTGTGGCCAATCTGCACCGCGTCGACGACATCCTGTTCTCCAGAGGCATCTGCCTCGCCACTGCGACGCTCGATCTCCTCAAGGGCCTCCTCATACCGCTTCCTCTCGACAAGCCATGCGACGTGATCGCGCCAGTCTCTCGGCTTGACCACAACCAGGTCTTTCGGACTGAGCACGACGTAGTACCGCTCCATTGCCACACCAGCAGCGGGTCCTTTTATAGGTCCTGCGTCAATATCGACGAGGACGTAATCGTTGCAGTTCCAACGTTCGTAGTTCGTAATTCCAAGGGCATCTGCCGCAAGCTCTTCTCCTGCGCGAGATATGATCCGCAGTTCGGGACGTTCTGCCTGTTTCCGCGCTTGCTCCGCTCTGTCCGACGTAGCCTCGTTTCCAGTCAACAGTGACATATCAGGAGGCGTGTATGCGAGGACGAGGAATGCGGTCAGCGCCAGAGGAGCGGATGATGTCGATCGCACAGAGCCCGATCCATTCGACTTCATGATTGCGTCCATAGGTACGGGCGAAGCGGGCTGGGATAACGGGTGTGGGACTATGCCTGAGACCATGCAGTCGAGCTGGAAGACTGCGGTAATTTCGACAATCAAGGGTATGTTAGAAGTCGAGGGTGACTTCCGCGGGCGCGTACGAATACGAGCGACCTTGATTTGGTCCGCCCAACCAATCAGGAGAGTAGAGTCGTCCTGCCAGTGTAGCGTACACTTGAAAAGGTCTGCGCGCGGACTGTCTGGGGGGCGGTCGATGAAGGTGATCCTAGTCTGAGACTGAGTGTCGTAAATCTTGACTCCCTACAAGCCCAGACGCATTTGAGCTCGCGGTGACTAGAAGAGTAATCAGAACCAAACCAGAGCCTACAATGTCGTTTGCCCACGCTATGAGGTTGTTGCGCCATCGGACCTGCCATACAGGACCCTCACCAGAATGGAGGATTGTCTCTTTATAACCCAGCCAGCCCTTCTCATGCAGGATGAGGTTTCCCGCCATTCCGCCAGAGATTAATGAGCGCGAACTGCTCTTGGCGAAGTTAGGTTCCAGGGAAACAGTCCGCACAGGTCGCTTTAGGTTGAATGAGGGTGCCTCCGCGCCGGAGAGCGAATGAACCACGACCTGTCCTGAGAGTGAAGTCCCGAGCGCCGAGTTATCAGCGCTGTTCTTGAGCAATGGACACGGGCCATGAGAGACTCACCGTCAATGGAGGCCGTAGCGATGAAGTCGCCGGTGGTGTCAATGGAGATGTCGCTCACTGAGGCCGAATGAGCGGTGAACGACTTGATATGTTGGCCGGAAAGATCGATGATGTGCAACATTCCTCCGTGTGTGCCGAGGGCCTGTCGCAGTGCCTCAGTGTGTCGTAGTATCACTTGTACTCGTGTGGAGACGCACCAATCGTTGATTGGCATATGCAAGCATGGACGCAGAATCCTTCTGCAGTAGCTGGTGCGCGATTCCGCCGAGACGTTCATATTTGAGTGCAGGCTCTTCATCCTCGTCCTCCCCTTCATCTTCCTCATCTTCGTCCTCCCCCTCTTCATCATCATCTGCACCCTCGTCAAGCGTATCGCTTGCACTGGTCCCATCTTCGTGCGCCCCGTCGCCCTCTGTGTGTTCCTCGTTACGCTCGTGGTCACTCGCCTCACTTATTCTGTCCGGGCTCGCGGTGACCCGCCTATCGTGATCGGACTCCAAGCCATGCTCAGCGGCTTCTGCAGACATGTCACAAGGTGCCAATGCGTGCACTGCTCATTCCCTTGGAGCCAGAAAAGCTAAGCAGCAGTGAGGGAGAAGCAGCTAGTTGTGGGGGGACGCGACACTAGACAGTGACGCGCGGTGGCGGAGAGCAAGCGCGGAAGAGACGCCCACTCGCGTGCGTACGGTACTTCCGGGCGCTTCTCTGTCTTAGACACTTGGATTACACTCACCACATGCCGACGTTCTCCTCCAACCCTCTGAATGCACCAACATATAGCAAGATATTTAGGAAATACCCCGCTCTGTTTGGGGTGCCCTTTGTGCTGATCATCGTCGGGGCTTCGTTCGGCCTCCAGCAGTTCACGCAGACGCGGTATGATCTGCATGCCCAGAAAGTCACCGCGGTATGCATGGACGCTGGTGCTCAATGATCGTGCCAAACGTAAATTTCTGATGATATGCCGTCGCTTACAGCTCAGCAAAGAACAAGAACTGGGCCTGACCCATAACAGGAAGAAGTTCGACATACGGGAAGAGTACTTCGTGCGTCCTTTGCGCCATCTCTGTTTCTGGCCATATTGTCTAAGCAAGTCCCAACCAGAAACTCAGCGCTGCGGCGGCAAAGGAGTGGGAGCCGAAACGTATCGAGCGACCGAAGGGCCTTCCCGAATGGGGTGTTCCTCCGCCTGAACCACCCGCCGACCCCAAGAGGGCCTGAGCCCCTACGGTGTCTTTTATTTTATATTTTATCTCGCCTTCCATTTCTTGTGCGGCGTGAGAACAGGGAGGGTTTTCCCGCGGCTCAAGCCCCCTACCTATACTCATTCCAGCACCATCAAGGTCGGACGCACTTGTACCAATAGTAGTCACACCCCACGTTTACATCCGGTCGCTCTTCCGACTATGCGCAGAGACGCGGTTCAGTCGGTGAGCACATATGATTGTCGGAGGCTAATCACCAAGTAGATGACGAGTTTGAATTTGGCAGGGAAACATGTGTAGCATTCCTGGACATCTATCAGATGCGAGATCCTAGCTCAATAGTACACAAGACAGACGTCCTTGCCCTCCCATTCATCCCGATTCTTTAGCGCGTACAACCTCGCTGGGCAAGTCGGCGCCTGAGTCCATCGCTTCGGACATATACAGTAAATACAAGAAGCTCAGCGGACTCTGACTGTAGTTATCTCCGATCATTGCGTCGGTTGCCCGCCACGCCTCCTGCGTCCACGCTCCGCCTCAGTGTTCATATCCATCACGCAGGCCGCAATGACAGGGCAAGTCTCCGAGTCATCGACTGATCCTGAAGCAACCCCCAAGGCCAAACCATCCTCCCTGCAGCCCCCGAGTCGAGCGGACTCGAGATATGCCCAGGTAAGGGAACCCCGCCAATGTCGTGTGCCGCCAGCTGGCAATATTGACAGTCCCTCCTCCGACTTGCATGGAAATATCACTCGCGATCGCAGGCATTAGCTCGATTTGCTTGTTACTCTGATGCACAGTTGCCCGAGACGTTGCGCAACCGTCATATTCACCAGCGTATGACCCCCTCACTGTTTTACGGCCTCCTCGTGCCTGGCGGTGACCCCTACATAGTGCGGATCGCGAAAAAGTTGAAGCGCAACACGTTACCAAAAAATTCATCGCACCCTGCGGCCGGTCGCAGCATGACCGAGTATGACGCCCGGACATGCCTTGCGAGCTACATCATGACCAGATGGCCCATAGCGCTTTTCCGTGATTATAGCAACTGTGGATACAGTCTGTCTTGGGGGTGTGCCCTGGATAAGGACGAAGCACCGACGGGCACCATCCTTGTCTTGTACTCGAACGCGTTTGCCGACCAGGACTATGCAATGTTCCATAAGTCTGCATCTATCTTCCAAGAAGTATTGGGTATCACGAAGAAGATCCTGCGGTTGCCTAAGGAGGCGGAGCCACATTGGTTTTACCATCCGGCAAGCTCGAGGTCCTCGGAGTACAAGTTTGATCTGCATAGGTACGTGTATTATATGTTACGGCTGTCGCTCACTGGGTCCCTCTGACGTGTAATGCCAGGTGCTTCTATCACGACTATCCGCCTGTAAGGAACACTAGCGACAGTAGCGTGTAGGCTGGTAAACCCTCTCAGCCTCTCGCCAAGCTTGCGGGATGTCGCATTACCGCGGCCTTGTTGCTTGAACGACTGCACTACTGGAGGACATCTAGGAGGGTGGTAGGTCTGAAGGTTGCCATCGGAGACGCGCAGATGTAATAGGGTATTGCATACAAAGTACGTACGCTAGCCCTTGAAACCCCCCATAACTCTAGCTACGATTAGCTCGTGGTATCAACACCGAACGAGAGCGGGAAAGTCTAACCTTTTCGGTAATTTCTCAGAGCCTTCTCCGAGTCGAGGTCTGCGTGGGTGTGCTTCCGGTATGCACAAGCGATGGCGCGCATACTCTCCACGTCTCGCAGCTCCGCGTACTGTGCTTGACAGGGAGGAGTGACTCGGACTTGACATTCTCTGACTATGCGCAGAGACACGATTCAGTTTGTGAGTGCATGAGATTGTCGGAGGCCGTTCACCAAGTTGATGCTGAGTTCACATTTCGCAGAGCAACACGTGTAGCCTTCCCTAATATCTATCAAGTGCGCGATCCCACCTCAATGGTACACAAGACAGACGCCCTTGCCCTCCCATCTATCCCAGTTCTTCAGCGCGCCCTCGACTATGAAGTGCGCCGTATCGCGGCGCGAGACCGTATATTCGCTCTCTTCTTCTCCCACTTGTACGCCGGCTTGCCCTTCTTCGGGTCGTCCGCCCTGCACTCGCCATCGGACAAGAGCGTTGGGCGCACAATCACCACACGCCTGAGCTCGCCCTCGGCCAGGAGGCCGTCGAGCTTCTGCTAGCTGGGAGGGAGAACGTTCTCTTTAGTTTCTCTGTCTGGGTCGGTGGACTTGGGGCGGCCCATGTAGTGTGCGAGGACGCGCTCCGCGCCGAGCTTGTCCATGTGGGGCGAGCCGAGGATCATGCCGTAGAACTCTTCAGTGTGCCGGAGAACGTGTGGTGCCTGTTATCCCGGGATCCTTTGATCGACATCCGTACGTTGTGTGCAAGCGTCGGGACCAGACTCTCAAGAACGCATCAGAGCCGCTCGAGAACGCATCGGAGCCGCTCCCAATAGAAGGGGACCCGAACGTGGGCGAGGAAGCAGAGCAGCGCGACCAGGCGATCGTATAGAACACGCTATTCAGCCTCACCTTTCCCTGCCTCAAGGCACGTTCAGCGGCGCAGACTCTGATGGGCATGCAGGCGGGTGTGTTTAGGTTCTACATGGACCACCGCCGCCAGGATAGCGATACCTACACGAGCGCAGAGGTCGCGCGACGGCTGGAGCGGTACGGAGTTGCGAGGCCACAACCGTACTCGCTCGTCCTGTGGCTCCTGACTTAGACTAGCACACCGGTATTGCTGACGAAACACCGGGAGGACGTGGGGGTGATCGATGAGCAGAAGATCATGCCGCCTGCGCCAACGGCGGTTCACTGGTCTATTCACGGTGGCAACCCGAGCTTACTCGTACAATTAGGTAGGTCGGCGCTTGTTCCCATCGCTACGGACATCTAAATACACCAAGCTCTGCCACGCTCCACCTCGGTGTTCATATCCATCATACTTACAGGCCGCAATGACAGGGCAAGTCTTCGAGTCGTCAACTGATCCTGAGGCAACTCCCAAGGCCAAATTATCTTCCCTGCCGCCCCCGAGTCAAGCGGGCTCGAGATATGCCCAGGTAAGGGAACCCCGCCAATGTCGTGTGCCGCCAGCTGGCAATATTGACAGTCCCTCCTCCAACTTGCATGGAAATATCACTCGCGATCGCAGGCATTAGCTCGATTTGCTTTTTACACCGATCCACAGTTGCCCGAGGCGTTGCGCAACCGTTGTTACAACCAGCCGATGATCCCTTCACTGATGTACGGCTTCCTCGTTCCTGGCGGTGACCCCCACATAATGCGGATCGGTAAAAAGTTGAAGCTCAACACGTTACCAAAAAATCCATCGCAGCCTGCGGCCGGTCGCAGCATGACCGAGTATGACGCCCGGACCCGCCTTGCGAAGTACATCAAGACCAGATGGCCCATAGAGCTTTTCCGTGATTCTAGCAACTTTGAATACAGTCTGTTTTTCGGGTGTGTCCTGGATAACGACGGAGCACCGACGGGAACCGCCCTTGTCTTGTACTCGAACACATCTCCCAACAAGGATCGTGATATGTTCCATAGGTCTGCATCAATGTTCGGACAGGTATTAGAGGTCACGAAGTCGATCCTGCGGTTGCCTAAGAAGGCAGAGCCACGTTGGTTTTACCATCCAGCAAGCTCGAGGTCCTCGAGATTCAAGTTCGATCTGGATAGGTGCGTGTATTATATGCTCGCTCACTGGGCCTCACTGACCTGTAATACCAGGTGCTTCCGTCACGACTATCCGCCTGTAAGGAACACTAGTGACAGTAGCGTGTAGGCTGATAGACGGCCCCTCGCGGTCTCTCGGGCTCTCTCGGCAGGGTTGTGGGGCGTCGCGTCATCTGGAGGGCATCTAGGAGGACGGTAGATCCAGCGGTTGCCATCGGAGACATGCAGATGTACATACGCTGGCTCACGAAAGCATCGACTACTGCGGCCACGATCAGTGCCCGGTATTAACACCGAACCAGAGCGGGAAAGACTAACCTTGTCGGTAATCCCTGAGAGCATTCTCCGATTCGAGGTCTGCAAGTTTGTGCTTCTGGGACGAAAAGAGTGACGTGACATCCTCCGACTATGCGCAGAGACGCGGTTCAGTCGGTGAGCACATAAACATGTCGGAGGCTGATCACCAAGTAGATGACGAGTTTGAACTTGGCAGAGAAACATGTGTAGCCTTCCCGGATATCTATCAGATGCGAGATCTTAGCTCAATGGTACACAAGACAGACGCCCTTGCCCTTTCATTCATCCCAATCCTTCAGCGGCGTACAACCGTGCTGGGCCAGTCGGCGCCTGCGTCACCCGTCGCTTCGGACACATACTTAGTAGATAGTACAAGAAGTGTAATGGGCTCTGACTGTAGTCATCTCTAATCACCGCGTTGGTTGCCCGTCACGCCTCTGTACCCGCGCTCCAACTCAGCGTTCATATCCATCATACAGGCTTCAATGACTCCAGGGCAAGCCTCCGAGTCGTCAACTGATCCTGAGGCAACTCCCAAGGCCAAACCATCCTCCCTGCCGCCCCCGAGTCAAGCGAACTCGGAATATGCCCAGGTGAGAGAATCCCGCCGATATCGTGCATCACCAGCTGGCAGTATTGACGGTCACACTCGCCCCTTCTCCGACTTGCCTGGAAATATCGCTCGCGGTCGCAGGAATTAGCTCGATTTGCTTGTTACACTGATGCAGAGTTGCCCGAGACGTTGCGCAACCGTCATTCTCTCCAGTGTATGACCCCCTCACTGATGTACGGCTTCCTCGTTCCTGGCGGTGACCGCTACATAGTGCGGGTTGCGGAAGAGTTGAAGCTCATCACGTTACCAACAAATCCATCGTGGCCGCCAGCTGGTCCTATCTTGGCAGACACCTGGACAAGCCTTGCAAAGCATATCAAGACTAAATGGCCCAAAGCGCTTCTCCGTGATTCTAGCAACTGGGGATATGATCTGCAATGGACGTATGCCCTGGAAAAGGACGGAGCGGCACCGACGGGAACCGTCCTTGTCTTGTACTCAAACACAACTCCCAACAAGGATCATGATATGTTCCATAGGTCTGCATCTATGTTTCAAGAGGTATTGGAGATCACGAAGTCGATCCTGCGGTTGCCTGGGGAGGCAGAGCCATGTTGGTTTTACCATCCAGCAAGCTCGAGGTCCTCGAGATTCAAGTTTGATCTGAATAGGTGTGTCTATAATATGCTAGGGTTGTCGCTCACTGGGTCCCTCTGACGTGTAATGCCAGGTGCTTTTATCACGACTATCCGCCTGTAAAGAACACTAGCGACAGTAGCGTGTAGGCTGATAGGCGGCCCCTCGTGGTATGTCGGGCTCTCTCGGCAGGCTTGTAAGTTGTGGAGCGTCGCGTCATCTGGAGGGCATCTAGGAGGACGGTAGATCCAGCGGTTGCCATCGGAGACATGCAGATGTACATACGCTGGCTCACGAAAGCATCGACTACTGCGGCCACGATCAGTGCCCGGTATTTACACCGAACGGGGGCGGGAAAGACCAACCTTGTCGGTAATACCTGAGAGCGTTCTCCCATTCGAAGTCTGCGATTTGTGCTTCTGGAATGCACGTACGATCGCGTGCTTACTCCCCACGTCTCAGAACCGTGCGTGCTTTGACACAAAGGCCCAACTTAATCGAAATGATTGACGTGACATCCCGCATTAGCATCGCGACCCGCCATGGCTGACCTTTTGAAAGTGCCTTTGCCCTTAGGAGCATACGTTATTCAGGGAAGTGAGTCCCAAATGGACTTCCCCCAAGCCGACCCTCGAGGCTTTGAGGTCCCCCGTACCTCCCACTTGCTTGCACTGGAACCCAAAGGAGCCCGCAAGTATCTCGAGACGTTCGGTCTGGTATGTATCACCTACTCACCACATCCGTTCCGACTAGACTCATACGCAGTAAGCTCAGTGCGCAGATACCCCTGAGTCCCGCATTTCGCGCAGTCCGCAATCTACGCAGCCGAGCGGAGGTTTGTTTGATGATCCCATCGGTGGCAGGTAGTAGCGTCTTTCCGCCTCGCCGATCGGGTGATAGGCAAGCCTCCAGCGTAGTCACAAAATAATCCAACAGTCGGGTGTGCGCATGGCCAGTGGAAGGACATCGTTCGGGGCAAGACCGCTATGTCGACGTCCTTCCCTCTAGAACTCAGGGGGATACATACACGTCCACCGGCGTGGTTCAGTCTAGTATGACCAACATCAATCTCGGCCTCGCCGCAATAAGTGGGGCGCTAAGTTGCAAGACTGACAAGGACGGTAGTTGGCAGCTTCACGTCGCCACCCGTGGCGACATGGACATGCAAAGCTGGCTCAGTACTTCTAGTCAAGAACGCCTGAGAGCGGATACCGCATGATGCGGATGGTGGCAATCACCCTGGCACAGCAAAGTAGTAAAGACGAACTGAAGCCAGTAAGTGCCACTAAGCAACGTTAACAACGCAGCGTTTGCGGACGGGATCAAAGTTGTTCACTCAGCACCCTGGATCATGGTCAGAAGAAAATGTAGCTGACCAGCGGATGTCGTCCAATAGCTACCCACAACATACAATGCCAAGTCCCACAACCACACGCGTGACTAATACAAGACTTTGCTCAGCCGCTGGACGGCGTTCAAGAGGATGTCGCCCTGCCGGACAACCGTCTCGTACTGCGCGTTCTTGACCGATGGTCGGTTCGTCTCCACGACGCCGTTCACCTTGTCGATCGTACAGTGCAGGCGGCCCGACGCGATGAATCGCGAGAGCTCGCTGTAGCACGGATATTAGTCGGCCATTCGTCTGTAGTTCACAACCGGGGAAGATGCGTACTTGTCAACGAACTCGACGCTGACGCCGAACGAGCGCGCAAGGCTGTCGAGCGTCAAGCTCCGGTACGATTCGAGCAGCTGGTTGTATGCCAGGATGCGCATCTCGCGCACGTAGTATCGTGTGTGAGGTGCGAGCAGACGGGTAGGCTTCAGATGTGTTTGCTCGGTGGCAGCTGGTATCGTTGGTGAGTAAGCCGGTGCAGCACAGAGGGGTCGGAAACCTACCCAAAGCGAGGAAGAATTTGTCGTAATGTGAGTCGTACAGGCTCTTCATGAGATCGGATAATACAGGCAATTCAGGCAGTACTTGGATTACTTCAGGTGCTGCGATTAGCTGGCGAGCATACGCGTTACTCAGTCATTTGCAGTGCAATTCTGGGAGCGCACACGAACCTTCTTCTTCAGGTCTGGGCGGCTGAGGGTCAGGACGTTGGAGATGATTGTTGATGCAACAAAGTCGTTGTAAGAAATGAGCTCCGTTGCGGTGAATGTTGAGAGCGCGTCTAGCAGAAGTTCTGCCCCACGCTTGAACTGCCGGATCGAAAGAAGGTGGAGGCCGCGGTAGACCTTCAGCCTGTTTCTCCGGTCCCAATCGCCACCCTTCTCAACAAGCCTGCAGGATTGCCGTCAGCATGCCAAATGTATGGTCAACATGTTCGCCTACTCTTCCGCTTGTGTAAGGTGTTGCGTGATCATTTCATGGTCGTTGAAGAAGAAGCCGATTCGAATGAGGGTGAGCACGATGTCTATCCTCGAGCCCAGCCCTGGCGTCTTCTCCAAAGCAAGCTTCTGCGCCTCCACAGCCTTCTCCTGCATAGAAAAGGTGTCAGGGTCGGTCAGTCCTACCTCCACTTAACACGCACCTTGTCTCCGATTCTCGTCAAGTAGTTCGCGCGTGCACGGAGCGCGTCCGCAATATCCGTCTCGCCTTCGGTCTTCTTCGCCTCTTCTAGTCTCTCGTCGATCTTGTCAAGCTCATCCTTGTTCTGTTGCTCCATCTTGGCTAGCAGGGATTCATCCAAAGGCAGAGCGTTGGTTGCGGTCACGATGCGGTAGTAAGGCGCCATTTCTGCAAGTGTCGTATTAATCGTTCCGTGTCATGTACAACTAGTGCGTCGTACGCACGGTCAGCCTGGATGCCTTCCAGGAGTTCCTTGCGCGCATTGCCGTGTAGGTGCTCTAGTGAGGGTGTGGAGAGCACAAAGTAGTTCTGCGCGAGGGCGAGGTTGGGAATGGGCAGCACGGTGTCGTCGGACATTATACGTTTTCCAGGAGAAGATAAGTAAGAGTGAGCTAGACGAGGAGGGGCTGAAGAGTGGTAGACCGAGAGACTGCAGGCGACGCGTCAGTACCGCGTACATTCCCACGCCCCCTCGACGCGTCACCTCCGCGCTGCCCATTCCTGCTCTCGAGCTCAAGCTTTCTTTCGCCTGCCCTCTCTTCGACTGCACTGGAACATACGCTCGGACTTCATACTTGGACACCGACAACACGATATGCCATCAAAGGAGGAGCTCTTGAAGGAGGCGAACTCGTCCTCCGACCCAAAGCGCGCCGAGGCCCTTTACAGGGAAATCTTGGGTACGTTCTGCAACAGATTCAGGGCGTGAAGGTGCTGAGACCTCTTGTGGTAGCATCGCCTCTTAGCGAACATGCATCTGTAGAAGAGAAAGAGGCTGAGCTCCGTCACCAGGAGGCGGCCCTCATCAAGCTCGGAGAGTTATACCGGGACCAGAGGTACGCTCTCTTTGCACTTTCAGACGCCATTCCTCGCATCTCTGACCTACACGTTGTAGCAATGCCCAGGGCGTCGCAGAAGTTATCAATCTCTCTCGTGGATTTGTATCATCGATCGCGAAGGCGAAGACGGCGAAACTCAGTACGTTCGGTCTATGCTTCACATATTCGCCTGCCTAACCGCACTCGGCCCAGTCCGCACCCTCCTTGATTGCTTTAACACCATCCCCGACAGCCAGAAGATTCAAATGAATGTCCTCCACGAGAACATCGAGTGGGCGAAGCGAGAGAAGCGGATATTCCTCAAGCACAGTCTTGAGACCCGTTTAGTCGGCCTGTAAGTGTGACTTTGAGCATACTACAAGGGGTTGGACTGCATCTGAACTTCTGCAACAGCCAGCTCGACACCCAGCAATACAAGCCCGCTCTGGCACTCATTGAGACTCTTCTTACCGAGCTCAAGCGACTAGACGACAAGATGGTACTCACCGAGGTGCACCTGTTGGAATCAAGGGTATACCGCGGTATTGGCAACCTTGCAAAGGCGAAGGTACGCTGTGCACGTGCACAATATACTAGATACGCCAAAGCTGATGGGTCCGTGAACGCGTAGGCTGCGTTGACATCCGCGCGAACAGCAGCGAATTCAATATACTGTCCGCCACACCTCCAAGCCCGCCTTGATCTCCAATCCGGTATTCTGCACGCAGAAGACAAGGACTACACAACCGCGTATTCATACTTCTATGAGACATTTGAGAACTTGAGTACGCAGGATGACCCTAGCGCGCTCGGGGCGCTCAAGTACATGTTGCTCTGCAAAGTCATGCTAAACTTGGTGAGTAGCCTCCGGCAACCCTACGCGTTCGGCGGCTGAAAGATGTCTCTGCGCATAGCCTGAGGATGTCACATCACTCCTTTCAATCAAGCTTGCGTCAAAGTACGCACAGCTCCGAGATGTGGAGAGTATGCGCGCTATCGCACGCGCACATCAGAAGCGCAATCTCGCGGACTTCGAGAAGGCTCTGAGAGACTACCGACAAGGCTAGTCTTTCCCGCTCTCGTTCGGTTTCATTACCACGGGCTGACCATGGCATGCAGAGCTTTCGTCAGATCCAACAATCCGCACACACCTCTCGGCGTTGTACGACACGTTACTGGAGCAGAACCTCCTGCGGATCGTCGAGCCATACTCGGTCGTCGAGATCGAGTACGTCGCACAGCAGGTTGGTCAGGACAGACAAGCTGTCGAGCTCAAGTACGCCGCTTCCGTCGTATACATGCCTAGTGCCGTTGCTGACATCGCTCGCTTCACCTCAAAACAGGCTGTCGCAGATGATCCTGGACAAGGTCTTCCACGGAGTACTTGACCAAGGACGGGGATGTCTGCTCATTTTCGAGGAGCCGGAGGCGGATCGGGCATATGGCGCGGCGATCGACACTCTGGAGCAGGTTGGCAAGGTCGTCGACTCCCTATATGCTAAGGTGCGTTCTCCCTATGAGGTATTTATTCTGGTTGTTGCTCACGCACAGTGTGACACAGACTGTAAAGTTGGCATGATGGACTGTTATGTAACTCGTGTATATCATTTTCTTTAGCCGTCAGAGGCACACCGTCCCAGGTTCCTTCGATACGCGATCCCACATTGCACCTGAACCTGCGTACGTCTCGAGAGGATGGATGTGGATTCGCCTACTACGATCGGGGCCTGGGGCCTCCCTTTTTTCAGGAAGCGCCTGTCGGGAGGTGGCCCAATTGTGTCATCCCCTAGGTCGTAGGAAATAGTCAAGAATTTGGGCCCCTTAGAACTTTCTGCCGTGGCCGAACAAGCTGACATTTGACAGTCATCTCAAATCCCTCAGCTCCTCACATGCAACGCCTTCGAAATAGTATTCACAGGAGGCGACAAAAATCCGTTTATGGAGTTCGGTAGAGACGACGTCGACGAGGGGAACCGCACGTGGGCGCCTGGTAGCGTTATATTCTGCGACCCGCCGATGCTAGTTGCTAAATTGTAGAGCGATTGGTCTACGAAATACCTCATCGTGGGTTACTTTTGACCACGGAACAACTTCACAGCTATATCGAGGTGTCAGGTCGCAAGATACACGAGTACGACGTACACAAACATTACGAGATCCGCTGCTACCTGCAGGAGAGGTACAACTTTGATAGGCTAAGGGCCCTATGCAACACGCCCGCGCAACTTGATTCTTTCGTCTTGACGCTTTGGACGGATGGAAAGCCCGGTCGCTGTGCAAACGGCCACTTGTACGACGAGGGAGGAGAGAGGAGGGTCATACAGCCCCCAGCCGATACGTTTTCACCTTACTCCGAACAAACTCAACCGATGTGGTACTGGCGCTGCTGGAGGAGAGTGCAGTTTACCGCCTATCGTCGCTCGGTGGCGCTCGGCGTGGGCTCGATGCGTAGTGTCATGTCGCTGATAGCGTTACCTTCCCCCCAAAACCTATGCTATAGTCAAGAACATGCAACTACGAGCGTCATCCCGGCGCCTTGAGACCGGAAGCTAGGAAGATATTCATCCCTTTGATGACTCTCCGATGCACGATGGATCAGGATTCTCTACTGCCGGAAAACTATACGATAGCGAAACACCGAACCAGAGATCATGTAGCAAGATCATCCGCCCTTGACAGGTTCAGGATCCCGCGGCTGAAGCCAGTCGCGAGCGCATCGAACCCGCCCTCGCGCACCTCCGACAAGAACAAGTCGTGCTGGTCCGCCAGACGTTCGTTGTTCCTCCGGATCTCCCGGATGATCCCATGCTCGCGCGCGCAGTTCGGGCACTCCGTCTCGTTCTGCGGCAAACACCTGCGGGATCGTCAGTACCCAATGGTGGATGATACCTCGCTGTGACGCGCCTTTGGTGATAGCTATGGTTGCACATGAAGTGCACCGCTGGAAGATCGAGCCCGCCTTGACACGCAGAGCATTGCGTGACGTGGAAAACGCGCGGGCGGTCCGGATCGGAGAGCTCCTGTACCTGCTGCAGCTTCGCTTCTGTGTCCACGCGATACGACGAGATGAGTTTCTGGTCCTGTGCCTGCCTGTTAGCATGTGCGCACAAAACACCGTAGCCCGTACTCACCGTTTCGACCTCCTCTCTCGCGCTCTTGATTCGCGCCATGAGCCACTCCTTCACCAGCCCGACGCTCGCGACGCTATTTCTGCTCAGGACCTGCACAACGCTCACAGGCGGCATGATCTTCTGCTCGTCGATCACCCCCAGCACGCGCCGCACGTCCTCCCGGTGTTTCGTCAGTAACGCCGGTGTGCTGGTCAGGAACCGCAGCACAAGTGGGTACAGCTGCGGCCTCTGCGGCCCGTATTGGTCCAGCCGCCGCACGACCTCTGCGCTCGCGTCGACATCCCCATCCTGGTGGCGGTCCATGAAGAACCTGACCACGTCTTCCTGCATGCCCATCCGCTCCCACAGTAACACCAGCCCGGGCGTGAATCCCCGCGTCGAACAGAGAATGAGCGCGTGCGTGGGGTCGTACGGCAAACGTGTGTTTTGCAGCACTGCGAGCGCCTTCGAATTAGAGTCTGCGCCGCTGTCCGTGCCTTGAGGCTGGGAAAGGTATAGCTCGAATAACGTGTTCCATACGGCCGCCTGGTCGCGCTGCTCCGCTTGCTCGTCCGCGTTCGGGTCCGCTTCTATCGGAAGCGGCTCCGATGCATTCTCGAGAGTTTGACCCCAACGCTTGCGCGCGACGGTCTCGAGGAATCGCACGAAGTGATGTGGATGGTCCACAAAGTGCGCGGAGTAGAGGCGGGGAGAAGGTCGCTTGACAATGGGCATGCGAGTCTTCGATGGATGGGCTGTGGTTGGCGTAGAGGGAGGAGGCGTCGTGTCGTGGATGGAGTGCTGGCGCGAAGGCGTGTCCGGTGCCTTACTTCCGTTAGCCTGAGCGCCAGTCGCCGGTGCAGACTCCGAAGCAGACGGTGCACTAGCAATAGATGCTCTGTTGAGAGCGAGGTAGGACAAATACGACGGGCCGCCCGAAGTTTGTTTCACAGGTACTGCGGAGTCGGACTCGTCTGCGTCGATCGAAAGAGGCGCAAGGCTCGTACAGATATCGATCAAGAGGTCTGTCGTTTCCTCCGGCAGATTCTCAAGCATCGCGCGTCCATACCGTGCCAGATTGCTCTCTGCCTGCCAAAGAGAGTCGGTCAGGATACCAATTGCGGTCTAGAGCGAACTCACAGCTTCTGCACCCAGTCGCCGCAAGTACTTCAGGGCATCCTTGTAGTTGCCTGCGTCCTCGATCTGGATGCGCAGATAGTCCTCGTGCCTTTCGTACTTCTTCGCGAGATACGATGCGTGCTCGAAGTAGCCTGCTTGACGGCAGACCCGGATGGCGGTATCGAGGTCGAACGGAAGCTCGTCCTTGTCGCCATCGGCCGATGTTCGCAGCGACTCACGCTTGATGAAGCTATCTAGGCGACTGACGTCCTTGAGCTTTGTGTATGTGTTCAACAAGAGCGTAGTATGGTCTGCATTGGCGAGACCGAGAGAATGAAGTTCCTGCAGATACGTGACGAGGTTGTGTATCCTCTGGGCGTCTAGGAACTATACCATCTTTAGCACGAGCATCACGCAGGCCAGAATATCGAGCAATACCTTGCGTATGACGTAGCTAGGTTGCACATGCCGGATTGTCTGGATGTATTGCTGCATCGCATTGTCGTAATCACCTTTCGCATACAGCTGGTCTCCGTACTGCTTGTGGATGTCCGCGATATGCGTCTCATCCAGCTTCTGGGTCTCAGCGATATTTAGCGCAAGGGTATATAGGCCTTTCCGGTAGAGCATCTCCAGTTTAACAGAGGTCGGCTTCTCTTCAAGACACAACAGCTAGACTTGTCGATGAGCGCTATCCGCAGCAAGCGCATGAATGGACCCAACCTTGCCATCATTCGACAAGACGTAGAGCTTGCCCCAAGCAGAGAAGACCTCGCGCACACCTTCCGTGAACGTACCCGAATGGGCTACGTACTGATTCTCTGGATCGAAAACAGTGAGTTTAGTGATGTCGGAACCGGTGGGGGCATTGTTCTTGGCGACAAAGTTTCTCACTGTCGCAGAGGCGGCGGAAGCGGAAGGAGTAAATGGAGGAGAGACGATGACAATGTAATTCCGATGGGTATAAATGCTGGACTTCGGGCCTATGAAAGCTATGAGGCGCTGGCCAGCAAGTCGAAAGAGTCCGCCTCACCTTCGTATGCGTAACACGATCCTCGGCTGTCGGTCCCGCAGAGGTACAACGCCTCGTCTCGAGCGACCACGACCTCGCGTGCCTTCCAATCCATAGTCGCGCAGCCGAGCCCCGCGCCAATCTCGTCTACCACAGTGGGAGTGCCGCCACTGCCTTTACCAGACGCTTGGTAGGACAGAACCCTGTTTGTAGTGACGATGAAGAGGTAGACATTGGGGCTATCCTCCGTAGGCTCCCTAAAGCCTAAGCCCGTGATAGGCTCCGTAGGGGACTCGTGAATGACGCGCGGTTTGGGGAGTGTGCTGAGGGAACCTGAAGTGGAATATATGGACTGATCCAGGTGACGGTAGAGGATGACGGTTCCATCACCCAGTCCAATCGCGAGATATGACAATGAGGCGGACAAAGCCATAACGGATACCTGAGAGACGGCCGAATGAGAAGCTGCTCACCATCGAACTACACTTGACTTACCGGATGGGGACGGTTCCCGCTCTGCACTTTGGCCGAGCGTAATAGCAGAGGAGCTCCTGTCTTCTTGTCGAACACCTGCAAGTCCCATACTTTGAGGAATGGATGCCGGGCCGTATCCTCCTCCTATAATTCGCTTATAAGGGCCATAGAGCAGAGAGACAGATATTATATAACGTACCCCGAGCGTGATTAAGATTCCCTTTCGTTCAGCCATGTGGGTAACCCGGCCACCAGTGTGGGCAACCCAACTCTTCGCAATCTCGAAGTCGCGGTTGACGAGGTATACGCTTCCGTGTATGTCAGCTACTATGAGGCCAGCAGAGGAGGGTGTAATCATGGATATCTCTGGGGTTTTCTGCATGCATTGGTCAAGGCCGCAGGCGTGTACAAAAAGTCAGTAACTTTACCTGGAACACCTCCGGCGGACTCGCTAAGTCATGGATATCCTTCACGGGCACGACATCAAAGAAGGGGAATTGTCTCCACTGCGTACGAAGGGGTCAGTGAGATCGGCGACGAGTACCCTGGGGGATATGCTGACTGCAGGAGCGGCATTCCCAGAAACTGGCTGAGCCATTAGAAAGGCGCGTTGCAAAGTCCAGACGGAGATCCAGAGGGGACGTTCTTGGGGCTGCTGAGTAGTGATATGGTTAGGGGAAGCCCCCGAGGCAGAAGCTTGGAACTTGTAGCAGTAGCAGGTGGCAGTTACGAATTCAAGTGGAAGCTGAGCGTAAAGCAAGTAGATTGACGTTCGAGACGAGCGTGAACTGCACGTCGTAGGGACAGAAAGGTCGTAACGCGTTCGCCCGCGCTGAGCTCGCCGTTCACGTTCTCCGAGTCTGCACCTGGGTGCGAGTCGTGGTGCACCTCAGGATGCAGGAGGCGCGTCGCCGCGTGTAGGGTATAGGCGCCGGTGCTTAGCCTGCTTGTAATCTTTCATTAGTTCTTCTTGAAGCCTGTAACTCTCGGCCTTACTCAAGGTAAAGCCGAGTAAGTAAACGTAGACTTATCGGGAAGATATACCGACGACGGGCGTCATCCCGTAACGTCCCGCCGCGTTTTCTTCGTCCTCGATCCACTTCCACCTCAACCACCTCTCTCAGCCGTACGTCCCTCGCCCACTCATCATACCGACCTGTAGTTGACTTTCGTCCCTAGACATCGTCTACCATGAGCTTCCTCGGTCTCCGCAAGTGGCCCACTCCCGCACGTCTCATCTCTGTTCGTTCCGATACCACGTTCTGACGCATCCAACCTCCACAGGTCGCCAAGCCGATGTGGCCTTTCCTCACTGCCAGTCTGTTGACGATCTACCTGGTTGGGAAGGCGCAGGACATGGGTGTCAAGTGTGAGTTAAGGCAGTCATGTTGTCCAGGTCTACTCACTGACATGGCTATGTCTCCAGCGGAGGGCTTCCGCAACGACCCCCGCAACCCCTACGCGGCTCAGATTGCCAAACAGTCCCACCACTAGAAAAGCCCATGTACCTTGATGGACTAGAGCAATACACGAGGCGTCGACACGCTTGACACATGCATACGTATAATTCGGACAGCGATCTCGTACTGAAGTGGTGAGGGCTCGTAGTCGACGGAGCAGTAGCAGAGCTTCATCCTAGGGAGATCACTCTGATACCACTTTGCCGTCATCTTTGGTGGAAAGCCCTTGTGCCGTCGCCACTTATAAGTGACGAAATTCAAGAGCGAATGTCACATACCCAATTGCTTACGGTTATGTCGACGAAGTTCGATGCATCTCAGTCGGTTGCGTACTACCGGGCGCCGGGAACGCATCAATCGTTAGGCTCAAGTCAAAGTCAACGCCCCACAGGCGTGCTCCGTTCGCATATGCTTTCAGAACGCCCAGGCTTGTGATGACACGAGATCGGTGTACATTCCCGCTGGAGAGTCGACATATCCGCAGCTTCAACTTGTGCCTACCCATCTTCCTCTGTTACTACCTTGCGCGAGAGATTATGGCATTGTTCCGCTATTTGCGCAGCGCCTACTGCGTTCTATGAATGTACGGTGCGTGCCTGTGTACTGTGTACGTTCAGTATTCGCCGACCTGCTAACACGTATACTCGCAGCCAGGAACCTCGAGCGCTACTGCGACTTCACCGGGCTTCTACAGCCCGTGCTTGACTCGAAGCATCCGCGGGCCGCGGATGTGTATCGTTCTGCGGAGGGTGCCCGAGTCATCACCGCGCAGCCACTCATTTCTGCGGTCCACAGTTCTATACTGCACACGTTTATGATCTAGCTATCAGCGCAGCATGACTGACCAAGCAAGAACCTGTGCTGCCTATATCCCGGTTTTACCGCGATCGTCAAGCGTCTACGTACTCGTCTACCCCTAGGAGCTACCGGTTATAAAACCGACCCAGGCGAGCAGAGACTTATCCATCACTCCTACCTACTCAACTCGACCTCTCAAATCTCCTACCACACTCACCCCACAACCTACAAGATGCACGCCTTTGTCCTCGGTGGTTCCAAGAACATCGGCTACCACGCCGCGCTCAGGCTCCTCGGTGCGTCGATCCCTGTTTGCTTCCCACGGGATGGCTGTGCTGACCTGTTTAACGGCCTGTGTAGAACAAGGATCAACTGTGACATTCCTCCTCCGGAGAACGTCCGTCTTCGACAACGACGAGCGGATGCAGCGCTACATCAGGCAGGGCAAAGCCACCCTCGTTGCTGGAGATGGCTTGAAGCTCGAAGACGTCAAGCGAGGTTGGGAAGCTTCCCTCGACGCCGGTCACGGCACCGTCGATTTCGTGCTGTTCTCCATTGGTCAGTGCCGGCCGCTGATTCCTGCGCCCGCACACAACGCTGACGCCCTGAACATCAGGCGGCATTCCAGACTTCCACCTCACGAAAGGCTTCGTGCTCAACCCCCCTGATCTCTGCACCCGCTCGCTTCTCAACCTCTTCCGCACAATCCCGCCCGCGCTCCGCACACCCGCGACGCAGCCCCGGTTCGTCGTCCTCACCTCGCGCGGGATCACGCACCACTCGCACAGCACGCTGCCCGTCGCGCTCAGGGCGTTCTACGGCATGGTCCTCGGCTCGCCCCACATGGACAAGCTCGGCGCGGAGCGCGTCCTCGCACACTGCATGGGCCGCCCCTGGTCCACCGACTCGGACGGAGAGACAAAGGAGAACGTTCTCCCTCCCGGCTGGCAGAAGCTCGACGGCCTCCTCGCCGAGGGCGAGCTCAAGCGTGTGGTGATTGTGCGCCCGGCGCTCTTGACGGATGGCGAGTGCAGGGCGGACGACCCGAAGAGAACCGGCAAGCCGGCGTACAAGGCCGTCGCGGGAGAAGAGGTGGGCGGGTATACGGTCTCGCGCCGCGATACCGCACACTTCATAGTCGAGGGCGCGCTGAAGAACTGGGATGAATGGGAGGGCAAGGGCGTCTGTCTCGTGTACCATTGAGGTGGGATCGCGCACTTGATCCGGGAAGGCTACCTTGGTGATCGGATTGGACGACTGCTATCTGCTCTGTTATAATCGTACACTACTCTATATTCGAATGCGGATGGTACCGGCCGCTGCGTTGGCATTCGCACGGACAGCAGCGAAATCAATATACTGCCCGCCACACCTCTACGCCCCGTTTGGTCTTCAATCCGGTAGCATGCACGCAGAGGACAAGGACTATGCGGCCGCATATGCCTACTTAACGCTAGCACGCAGGGCAACCCCAGTGCGGTTGGGGCGCTCATGTACATGTTGCTCTGCAAAATCATGACAACCTCGCGGGATTCAACCCGGAGAGGGCTGTCAAGAGGGATCAGTACCGACATGGAGCGTCTTTCCGCTCTCGTTCGGTGTCAATACGGGGCGCTGATCATGGCCGCAGTAATCAATGCGTTCGTTTGCTAGCGTATGTACATCTGCGTGTCTCCGATGGCAGAGACCGCGAGGGGCCGTCTATCAGCCTACACGCTACTGCCGCTAGTGTTCCTTACAGGCGGATAGTCGTGATAGAAGCACCTGGCATTACACGTCAGAGGGACCCAGTGAGCGACAGCCGTAACATATAATACACGTACCTATGCAGGTCAAACTTGTACTCCGAGGACCTCGAGCTTGCCGGATGGTAAAACCAATGTGGCTCTGCCTCCCCAGGCAACCGCAGGATCGACTTCGTGATCTCCAATACCTCTTGAAACATAGATGCAGACCTATGGAACATATCACGATCCTTGTTGGGAGTTGTGTTTGAGTACAAGACAAGCATGGTTCCCGTCGGTGCTGCTCCGTCCTTTTCCAGGGCATACGTCCATCGCAGACGATATCCCCAGTTGCTAGAATCACGGAGAAGTGCTTTGGGCCATTTAGTCTTGATATGCTTTGCAAGGCTTGTCCAGGTGTCTGCCAAGATAGGACCAGCTGGCGGCCACGATGGATTTGTTGGTAACGTGATGAGCTTCAACTCTTCCGCAACCCGCACTATGTAGCGGTCACCGCCAGGAACGAGGAAGCCGTACATCAGTGAGGGGGTCATACACTGGAGAGAATGACGGTTGCGCAACGTCTCGGGCAACTCTGCATCAGTGTAACAAGCAAATCGAGCTAATTCCTGCGACCGCGAGCGATATTTCCAGGCAAGTCGGAGAAGGGGCGAGTGTGACCGTCAATACTGCCAGCTGGTGATGCACGATATCGGCGGGATTCTCTCACCTGGGCATATTCCGAGTTCGCTTGACTCGGGGGCGGCAGGGAGGATGGTTTGGCCTTGGGAGTTGCCTCAGGATCAGTGGACGACTCGGAGACTTGCCCTGGAGTCATTGCAGTCTGTGCGATGGATATGAACACTGAGTTGGAGCGTGAGTGCAGAGGCGTGGCAGGCAACCGACGCGATGATAGAGCTGACTACAATCAGAGCCCACTGCGCTGTATTTATGTGTCCGAAGCAAGGGGTACAGGCGCCTACTTGCCCAGCGCGGTTGTACGCCTACTGAAACGCTACACACATCTCGACAGGCGGAAGAGGCTCAGGTTGCCACTGTGAACAGACCAGGGAACCGCCACCGGTTGTGCCATGATTGTGCCCTCCACAAGTCCTTCGCCTCCGGGTTCAGGTGTCGCCCGTTGCACTGTGGCATTTTCACTGGCCGTAGTGAGCTGTAGGGGCCATGCTTGTACACTAGCAGAGCGGCCGCCACCTTACTGTCACCTGGAGAGGGCGAACATGATGACAGGCATTGCTACTAGACGTTTACACTTGCCGCCATCAGGTTGCCATGCGGCGAACACTGCCAAACTCACCAGTATTGGTGTGAAGCATTCCGGCGGTTTGTGCAATTGATACGATATGATCACGTACTATGACACGCCTCCGCTGAGCTCCGCTGACAACGCCGAGCCTTGACCATGGTGGCAGTCATTCTATCGCGTTCCGGGCGTGTTGGCAGAACGACTGGACTGTCCAACCTAGGGCACCTCCGGGTCTGCCTTGAGATTGCAACACGCCACTGAGACAGCCAAATTACTAGCTCAAGCACGAGGCGCAAAACGCAGTGTAGTGGCAAATCCGCAGTGGCTACACGCAAGTACTGCAGCATGTTCAATCTCTCTCGCCACAAACGTGTTCCGCAGCACTAATTCACCATGCCACAACTTCAAGTACTTTTGCACATCAGAGCCGCCACAGAACGGATATATATATGATTCTGTCGCTGTCCTATCAGCAACCCAACCAATTACGACTTTCCAAGCTCCCTGTAAGCCCGCTCTGCAAGTACCTCTCCTATGGAACACCCACGAATTGAAGATGCTGTTCTCCAAGTACAAAAGAGTCCAGATGTACGCCATTCAAGCCACCATCATATTTCCCAGTAGAATGTCGCAATGCTGATAACATCATGGTGGTGTACTGGTTACTTGTAGTATCTGGTCGTACCTCTGGATTCTCGATTGTCGGTGCGCCGATTTCTAGTGCGGGAAGTGGAACGATTCCCAGGCGTCGAAGCACACTATGCATGCGTTCTGGGGATGGACCTGCAAATTTTCATTGAACACATTGAGGATAGCAAAAGTGTGTCCTAGCCATATTCTTCGCGATTACTCCACGCCCCAGCTGACCTTCTGTCAGTCGTAGACAAGTTGAATTTTTCCATTGAACGCCCCATCTTTGACCCTGTCTTCAATTCCAAGCGAACACCAGATGCCTTGATATACCATATCAGAAACCAGCATGCCCGGGCCACAGTGCTCAGTGCCTTTGAAGTTAAACGGACTCCAGGAACTATAGACTTGAGCTGTGGCAATGAAGATCTGATGCTTGGGCACAACATCTTCAGCTTGTCATTCGTGGAACTGTCAGAACTCACCTGCAAGACCTTTTTGCAAGCGGTACAACAAGCAACTCATGCCTTTCAAGCCGATCCATCCCTTCTGCGGGTCAATGCATTTCTTCACACTGGCTTCTTCTTCTCTCTCGTAGTCATTTGGCGAGGGTCAAGTCCACCTAGTATAGACCTTAGAGGTATCCCAGATCTCAGAGAGGGTGGTAGCTTGAGCTCGGAAGAAGAGTTCTGCCTATACCGCCTTGCGCTGCACTACAACGCCACTCTCATCGAATACTGCACCGCCTGGGTTAATGAAGACGGTGATATAACCCCCGAATTATGGAAGGCCCTCATCTACTCCAATCTCAGTGATATACCACTTCATCTCCAGCATTCTCGCTTAGTAGCACAAGCAAACTCGTGTGCCCTACCACGCAATCGAGTAATTCTGGTATGTCAGCTATTCAAAGTACGTAATGTGTATTTACCAATATCACTAATGGTGTCTCTCAGGAGAGAGGAGTTGTCGACATGAACAAGCACATTCATGATAAGCTAGAGGAGCTTGTGGAGGCCCTGGAGAGTGCAAATGATTCAAGCCAAGGCAGTGAACGAGGCTCGGAGTTGGACGGTGACGGTAGCAGAGGATCCGATGACACCTGGGAGCCGGACGCAACAGACGAACAAGGAGCTGACGAGGAGACAAGTACCGATGACGATGACAATGTGATCAAGCGGTCGCAACAGACCCATCGAGCTGCTACGAAGGAAACGCAAGACCTCCTGATCGGTCAGAAGAACTGGAAGATGAATGAGCTCGCTGAGAAGAGAGAAAGCAAACCAACCTCAAAAACAGTCTCGTCGCCCTACTTTTGGGAATGTCCAGCAGATGTCGATCTGGTTCTAAGGGCAGGAAAGGTCACCGTGGTCTCAACAACAGAGCCGGTCCGTATTGAAGAGGGGAGGCCGCACACGCCAACGACATCGGGCACACGCGAGACCACGACGCTCTTGCCGGATTTCCCCGGCAGCCCTATGTCTCCTGCCCCTGACGACTCGCCTATGCAAGTAGTGCAAAGCCCAGGTGCAGCCAGCAACCCGGGCTACTCTCCCATGGATACGTCCGAACCCGGGAGCTCGCCCAGGTTTGCCTCGTCCTACACCCAGGCGCGCGCCTCTAGCCCTACTCCAGGGGCAGATACCCAGCAAAACGAACGTATCCTGATGTTGACGACCCGAATGGGACAAACAAGCCTCAGTCGATCGACAGCTGAAGGGAGAGACAACACACGCACGCAGGAGAGAGGCGCCAAGCCTGCACGGGGCCAGGGCCGGTCGCGGGGTAAGTAGACATGGGGCACAGGATCTCCGCAGGTGTACCATGGTGGGCCACGGGCTTGCAACTCGGCTCATCAGTATTACACGCGGATCCGCCATACCAAGCCTCGTTCCAAAGAATCCGTTTCAGAAAGATTGCATACATTGGTCTTGTATTGATGTGACGCGTATCGAGTCGTTGTCGTGTGTTAGATGCTGATATCTAACTACGCAAGTTTGTTGTGTATCTCTGAGCGTTGCGACAGGTTATACAAAAGATTTAGGAATACCTGAACGTGTGATCCGTGTAAGCGAGACATACTCACGATTATGTAGCGACACCGTCCGCCCTTGACGGATTGAGCCCGGCGGCCGAAGGCGGTTGCGAGCGCATCGAACTCACCCCCGTGCGCACCTCCAACAAGAACAAGTCGTACTGGTCCGCCAGACGTTCGTTGTTCCTCCGGATCTCCCCGGATGATTCCATGCTCGCACACGCAGTTCGGACACTCCATCTCGTTCTGCGGCGAACACCTGCGGGATCGTCAATACCCCAGACAACGGTGGATGGGCATCTCGCTGCGACGCGCCTTTGGTGATAGCTATGGTTGCACATGAAGTGCACTGCCGGAACGATCGAGCCCACCCTGACACGCTGAGCACTGCGTGACGTGGAAAACGCGCGGGAGGTCCGGATCGGAGAGCTCCTGTACCTGCTGCAGCTTCGCTTCTGTGTCCGCGCGATACAACGAGATGAGTTTCTGGTCCTGCACCTACTTGTTAGCATGTGCTCACGAAACACCGTAGACCGTACTCACCGTTTCGACCTCCTCTCTCGCGCTCTTGATTCGCGCCATGAGCCACTCCTTCACCAGCCCGACGCTCGCGACGCTATTTCTGCTCAGGACCTGCACAACGCTCACAGGCGGCATGACCTTCTGCTCGTCGATCACCCCCAGCACGCGCCGCACGTCCTCCCGGTGTTTCGTCAGTAACGCCGGTGGGCTAGTCAGGAACCGCAGGACAAGAGAGTATGCCTGTCGCCTCGCAACTCCGTACCGCTCCAGCCGTCGCCCGACCTCTGCGCTCGTGTCGCTGTCGATGTCCTGGCGGCGGTGGTCCATGAAGACCCTAAGCACGTCTGTCTGCATGCCCATCAGAGTCTGCGCAACTAATCAGGCCTTGAGGCAAGGAAAGGTTTCGCTGAATAGCGTGTTCTATACAATCGCCTGGTCGCGCTGCTCTGCTTCCTCGCCCACGTTCGGGTCCCCTTCTATTGGGAGCGGCTCCGATGCGTTCTCGAGAGTCTGGTCCCGACGCTTGCACACAACGTACGGATGTCGATCAAAGGATCCCAGGAAAACACGCACCACACGTTGTCCGTCGCACTGAAGAATTCTATGGCATGGTCCTCGGCTCGCCCTACATGGACAAGCTCGGCGCGGAGCGCGTCCTCGCACACTGCATGGGCCGCCCCTGGTCCGCCGACTCGGACGGGGAGACAAAGGAGAACGTTCTCCCTCCCGGCTGGCAGAAGCTCGACGGCCTCCTCGCCGAGGGCGAGCTCAAGCGTGTGGTGATTGTGCGCCCAGCGCTCTTGTCCGATGGCGAGTGCAGGGCGGGCGACCCGAAGAAGAAGCAAGCCGGCGTACAAGTGGGAGAAGAAGAGAGTGGGTATACGGTCTCGCGCCGCGATACGGCGCACTTCATCGTCGAGGGCGCGCTGAAGAACTGGGATAGATGGGAGGGCAAGGGCGTCTGTCTTGTGTATCATTGAGGTGGGATCGCGCACTTGATAGATATTAGGGAAGGCTACACGTGTTGCTCTGCGAAATGTGAACTCAGCATCAACTTGGTGAACGGCCTCCGACAATCTCATGCACTCACAAACTGAATCGTGTCTCTGCGCATAGTCGGAGAATGTCAAGTCCGAGTCACTCCTCCCTGTCAAGCACAGTACGCGGAGCTGCGAGACGTGGAGAGTATGCGCGCCATCGCTTGTGCATACCGGAAGCACACCCACGCAGACCTCGACTCGGAGAAGGCTCTGAGAAATTACCGGAAAGGTTAGACTTTCCCGCTCTCGTTCGGTGTTGATACCACGAGCTACTCGTAGCTAGAGTAATGGAGGGTTTCAAGGGCTAGCGTACGTACTTTGTATGCAATACCCTAGTACATCTTCGCGTCTCCGATGGCAAAATCCAGACCTACCACCCTCCTAGATGTCCTCCAGTAGTGCAGTCGTTCAAGCAACAAGGCCGCGGTGACGCGACATCCCGCAAGCTTGGCGAGAGGCTGAGAGGGTTTATCAGCCTACACGCTACTGTCGCTAGTGTTCCTTACAGGCGGATAGTCGTGATAGAAGCACCTGGCATTACACGTCAGAGGGACCCAGTGAGCGACAGCCGTAACATATAATACACGTACCTATGCAGATCAAACTTGTACTCTGAGGACCTCGAGCTTGCCGGATGGTAAAACCAATGTGGCTCCGCCTCCTTAGGCAACCGCAGGATCTTCTTCGTGATACCCAATACTTCTTGGAAGATAGATGCAGACTTATGGAACATTGCATAGTCCTGGTCGGCAAACGCGTTCGAGTACAAGACAAGGAAGATGCCCGTCGCTGCTTTGTCCTTATCCAGGGCACACCCCCAAGACGGACTGTATCCAAAGCTGCGAGAATCACGGAAAAGCGTCATGGGCCATCTGGTCATGATGTAGCTCGCAAGGCATGCCCGGGCGTCATACTCGGTCATGCTGCGATCGGCCGTAGGGTGCGATGAATTTGTTGGTAACGTGTTGAGCTTCAACTCTTCCGCGATCCGCACTATGTAGGGGTTACCGCCAGGGACGAGGAGGCCGTAAAACAGTGAGGGGGTCGTACGCTGGTGGATTTGACGGTTGCGCAACGTCTCGGGCAACTCTGCATCAGAGTAACAAAGAAATCGAGCTAATTCCTGCGATCGCGAGCGGCATTTCCAGGGGGTGCGGGTGGCCGTCAATACTGCCAGCTGGCGATGCACAATATTGGCGAGGTTCCCTTACCTGGGCATATTCCGCTGAGTCCACTCGACTCGGGGGCGGCAGGGAGGATGGTTTGGCCTTGGGAGTTGCCTCAGGATCAGTTGAAGACTCGGAGACTTGCCCTGTCATTGCGACCTGTACAGCTGTGTGATGGGTCGAGACATTGCAATTCCTTCGTTTGAGTTGATTTGAGGATGTTTGTACAGCCGTCGGCGTTAGCCTGCGGCCCCTGCTCGCTAGTCTCGTGACCAGACGTTCGGAGCGTGAATCGGATGGACAGGTTGGGCGCTCAAGCCTCCTCGAGCTCACTCCTCTCTGTTACCTTGAACTTGTTCGGTCCGGGAAGTCAAGCCTTTCCGCATCCGCCTCCATTGTGTTCTACCCAGCTCGAGCAAACGCGAACATAGACAGTCAATGTTCGGCAGACAAGAACGAGCTCTGCAGGCTTGGAATACGACCCCCGCAAGTCCAGTCAGCATCTCCAGTGTTTCGGAAGGAACAGCGTTCTCAAGGTTCTTAAAAGAGGTGCGTTGATCATGACCCACCAACCACTGAAATGTTCGTGTCTGTGTACTACTAGAACGCACTGGTTGGAACGCCGGGCGGAATATACAGGACACCTCCAGCCGCTGCCAACTTCCATATGTAATGATCTCATCGTCGCGATTCGCGAGGTTGTCCTGGGAGAGGAGCGGGTGCACGTCCACTTCGGACTCTTCTTGACAGACGAGGAAACCATGAACATCTCAGCAAGCACCCCTATCTCCAATTGGGAAGGGCAATGCTACAAAGTCATGATCGACAAGCGGTACAAGGACGTAACCGGCATCCACGGATCCCGGATTGTGTCCATGCTGAACCACAGGTTGTCTGTCCTGGACGGGATCAGTAACACCCCTTCTTTTATAGAACGCCACACGATTTCGATTTGGGCAAGCGGTAGTGTTTTTGTGTTATACAGCCTTGGTAATGGCCTTGAAGACGAAGCTGTCCACCGGCGCCGCTTCACGCCTCGATCTCTCTTAGAGGCCTTCCCGGGCGAGAATTACAAGCCAGCCCTGGATATATTTCAAGAATTGTCTAGAGCGGTGGGTCCCAAGGAGCCAATGTGGTCCTTCGATGGCGATATACACGGTCCTTTGTGAGTACAGTGCTCATTCGGATGGATCATCGTGAGGTCAGAAGCACTTACCCTAGCCTTGTAGTCGCTTCAATTGCAGACCGTTCAAACGCAGCATGGTCATGGGGAGGAACGTCGCTAGGCTATTGCGTGCGCGCGACGAGAGGAACGCAGGCGCGACATGGCAACTTGCGTTTGATCCCTCGCTTCCAGCTGCTCGACCGCTACGACGCGTCCGTCAAGTTGTCGGATTGCCTAGCTCTCTGCGTGGATACGCCGTTACGCATGCATATATGTTCGAGGTTCTATAAATGTCTGCGCATGTACTTCGCATGGACAACAACCTCGTTCACAGGTGAACAAATGTGGGATGAATCGGTGACGTCTGATGAGGACAAGCATCGTACGTTGAATCTCATTCGCAGTGCCCGTGATCTGTTATGCTAGGTGCCTTTGGCATGTCCGGAATGGGACTCAGGCCGATCCGAGAACGAGGAGCCCTGGGAAGGTTAGGGCGTGTGACTTGTGTACCATGGATCCGGAGCTTGAAATGTCCCGGCTCTCTCTGTGGATGATACTCTAGAGATCGGTTCCAACGTTCTGTACATGGATATGGACTATTCGTACGCTAAAGTAGATGGTATATCCTATGACGGAGTACCTATAGTATGGCGGAAGTGTTGGCGAGTTGGTCGGCATTCGGATCTACCAACCCGTCAGTCAGAACGAGCTCGACCATGGAACCGCTTGATGATGTCCACCATTGGCCGTCGACGCTGTGCAGTGTCGAAGACCGTCGCATGGTCAAGCTCGGGGTAGAACAAGACCTCCAATCCATCCTTCTTCCACAAGAACTGCATGTCGCTATCATCATCTCCCGTCAGGTATCGCCTCACTTCCGCCGCATCCACGATCTGGTCCTTGCCACACAACACCACCGCGACCTCCTTCCCCTCCAGGTCCTCCTTCCACAAAATATTCTGCGACCAGAAGAAGTGCCGGGCGAGCGCACGCGCGATGTCCGGGTCGCGGCTCGCGAAGTACCACAGTTGCCACTCGTTCGCCGTACGGGGCGCACGGTACACGAAGTTGTACGCCACCGCAGGCATGTGCAGCAGGAACGGCACCGGGTCGACGAGGAGCCACGCAGAGACGCGGGCGGCTAGCGCGGGCTCGCGCAGCATGTGCGCAGCAATGACCGTGCCGTACGAATGGGCGGCGACGATGACGCGGGGGATGTTGTGTGCATCGAGCAGCTCGGTGATGGCTTGCAGCATTTCCGCACGAGTGAGGGGTGGGCGGGAGATGCGCATGCTGATAGAGAGGTTCTCGAGGGCGATGATGCCTACGTCTGGGTCGGCCTCGATCAGGTCGGCGAAGAAGGGGACGTAGGGCCATAACCCAATCTACGCGTAGGATCCGTTGAGCGATACTTCGAATGCCTGGCGAAGAAGACGGAATGCTTACTCCGATGCCGTGGAGGAACAATACTGGGTCTTTGGTAGCAGACCGGTGGGGACGCAGCCAGTAGATAAGGTCGGGGTGCGGCGACGCGTTCGAAAATGCGGTGAAAGTCCGAGGAGGGAAATAAGCGATACATTGGCTTGAGGTATAATGGCGGAACCCGCGATGCATCAACTGGATCGCTGTGATGGTATCCACTATGGTCACGATCTGTGGATGAATAGAGGAAATTAGTTATTACATCGCTGTATGTACAGGAAGCATGCACTTACGAAGTACCACAGCAATGGTCTGTGTATCATATCGACGGGGTCGAGGGTAATCTTCATGCAGCGGACAGTCTGGTCCCAGCCGTCCTCCATCTCATGGCCGAACAGACTTTCCATCTTCCTGAGGTATCCTTGGAGCTCTTCTGCCCATTCGTCCTTGAGGCCCTCTCTGTGAGTGCCGAAGATAGCCCAGAGAAGCCATTCGATCATGTTGTCGCGCTTTATGCCGTCGGGCGCGGTGGAGAAGAACCAGCCGTAGGCTTTCTGGCTGTCGCGCACGCGAGAGAAGCATTTCTCGAACAAGGCTTCGCGTTCTTCCCGTGTGGGTAGCGGTGGGTGGCTTGCAGGCTGCGATCAAGCGACCGTAAGTATCTTAAATCGCGACTATCGAACATAGGCGTATAGGATCGTAATCTTAAGCTCTGGTTCGAAATACCGAACCTGCCGGTACCACCATTGGTCGGGACCAGCATATCGACTTGCCTGTGGATACAACACCAACGACAAGTATTGCACCCAAGCATATGGGCGCATTCCTCTATATGGCTCCTCGCCGCGGACCCACCCTGGACCGCACTGACATCGAGACCTTTCATGGTTTACCACCGGCAGTGGTACGACAGACTGTATACGGTGCATTCTACCTCACCTTCTGAAGTAGTCTACTTCGCGGGAGGTAGACTAGAAGATAGAACGCGGCTTCCGCAGTCGCGTACAGACCCAGCCACCACGAGTAGAGAAAGCAGTGGTGGTACCAGCTGAGGATGATATAGAGGATGCTCAGAGGAGCGATGGACCGAAGGCAGAAGATAGAAAAGCGTATGAAGACATATTCTGGGAAGGAGTCTCCTATCATCGTGGCAGTTTGTCTGGCTAGCCAGAGGTCTATTGTAGACGCGAGGGCAGGGGCGAAGAATGGGTTGTCGCTGGTATGCAGCCTAAGCCGGCGAGGAGGGGCTTTATAGAGAGAGGAGGATTGATATTATCATCGTGGAGCAAGAGGACGTGGTGTTTTGTTCCTGACCTCGAGCTCGAGGAGACGACCGTGCTTACGGCTGCTGCTGGTGACCTGGTCCCAGCCAACGATCGCCCGCACCACTCGTGCTGCTTGCACAGCTCCTGGGCTACGCTCCCGAGACACGTGGTATTTCATCTCCGCCTCAACTCACTACCGCCCTTGTGCTGTGACTCCGCATCTCCGCATAAACCTCTCCGTTCTCGACAAACTTCGACTCCGTCATTCTCAACGACCTCCGTCTCCCCCGCCCCAGACACGCGCCTTCTAACCGTATCAACGCGCTTGCTAAAACACGTTCGTAATGGCCAAGAAGAAGAATAAGCAGGTATGTGGCATATTTGAACGGGAATGCTTATCCTCAAGCTCGCACAGATCCTCCGCCCTTGGTGCTGGTACTGTGAGAGGGAGTTTGAAGATGAGAAGGGTTAGTCATGCCTTCCAGTCCGTTTCGGTGTACACTAAACCCCCGCAGTTCTGATGCAGCACCAGAAGGCCAAGCACTTCAAGTGCAATTTGTGCCCTCGGCGATTGAACACTGCAGGCGGTCTGGCAGTACACATACAACAAGTGCACAAGCTTGAGCCTGAAAAGTGAGTCTAACCTGTCTGTATGCGTCTGAAACTCGCCTAACCATAGCGTGCAAGTCTTCCTCGTATCGAGAACGCTCTGCCGGGAAGAGATGGCTATGAAGTCGAGATCTTCGGAATGGAGGGTATTCCCGCGCCTGACGTGGCTGATTACAAGCGACGTAAGGAGATAGAACTTGGTCTTAACCCAGGTACCATCACCCAGCCCCAGTCCAAGCGGCCTAAGGTCGAAAATCGCCCTCTTTCTGAAGAAGAGCTGAAGGCTCAGCTCGAAGCCCACAAGGCCCTCATGGGCGCTTCAGAGGCATCCGCTGCGCCTGTCCCTGAGCCGGCCGCTGGAGGCGCTGTGTATGCCGCGCCGTCACAAACATACGCCGCCCCGCCTACGCCTGCTGTCCCGACTCCAGTGATGTCGCCCCCTGGAGTACCACCGATGGTCCCACCAGGTGCGCCTCCTTTCGTGCCCGGCATGCCACCCCCAGGTTTCCCAGGTCAACCGCCGTACCCCATTCCGGGAATGCCTCCCATTCCGCCTGGGTATGTTCTCTATCTCTATGTGGCCGTTATCACTGGGACTGATGCAGCTGAGTAGAATGGCCCCACCTCCGGGCTTCCCTCCAATTCCACCACCCTTCGCGGGATCTCCGCCTCCTGGAATGCTACCCCCGGGTGTACCCCCATTCCCCCCCGGTGCCAGACCCCCCTTCCCTCCTCCGCCTTTCCTCCCTCCTGGTGTCCCGCCACCCGGCATTCCACCCCCTGGGTTCTCGCCTCCGCCTGGTGCAGGGATGCCTCCAGTTCCCATACCTCCAATGCCCGGTGCGTCCTCAGCGTCACCTCCACCCCCTGTTGGTGCACCTGGTGCAGGAGCACCTTCAGCTCCTCCACAGCATGTTCCGCCTAGCAATCAACAACAGCCGATGTCTACGGCAGCTCCACCACCTCTGGTGTTGCCGAACCCATCGCTTGCACAGGTCAACCCGCCCTTCAAGAAAGGAACGGTACTCAAGTGGGAGGATGCGAACTTCTCACCAGTACGTTGCTACTTCTATGTTTGGGAGCCCGTGCAATCCTGATCAATGTCCACAGGAAGAGAAGCGGTCTAGACATCCGAAGTATCATTTCGCTCTCCCGAAGGACAAGGCTGATGGCCCGGTGCCCAACGTTCCTGCAGAGGAGATGCGCGGCAAGAAACGAGCAAGGGCGGAGGACTTCTTGTAGGTCCTCGCCCCATCGCTTTCGCTTATGGAGGACGCGCGTCTAGGGAGGAGTGAAGCGGCCGCTTCGCCGACAGTGGACACGAACGAGGGGATGTGTGCCAACAGTCCGTCCCATTACCCACTACTTCCTCACCCATCACCTTTTGACTCATTCCTGCCTTCATTCACGTCCTCCGGCTATGTGACTTTTATCTGCGACCTGGCGACGAGGCGAGAACGTGGTCCGGAGAGGTGAGGTTTGTGGACGGCATACTCGGTGCGGAGTTCGTCCTTTTTCTTCCTATGTTACGTCTATTGCCTATAGCCCGCGATACTACTGTACGGTCGGTCGTCTCTTTCTTGTTCCGCTCTTGCTGTCTATGCCTGTTGCCGTCAGAATTATGTATGTATGAGAAGGTTGGTGTATGCACGTAATGCGTGAGTGTTACTCACTAGCAGACGACGCTGAAGTCCGAGCCAGCCGTACAGTCTCGCGAGAAACGGACATTGAAGCCTCCATGTGCAGCGGTCTATCGTGTTGGCAGGGATACATGCCCAGGGAGCACCAGTCGGTGGCACTTGCGTAACTGCACGCGCGGAGTCCAAACTGACACATTCCCCCGCAGTGCAACCCACTTGACCTCGTTCGCGTGTTCGATGGGACGTATCACGACAGGTAGCGGAAGCCGGTGAGCTCAGAGAATGTTCCTTCGCTTTTGCCCCTACTGGGTTTGGCTATGTAACGCGCCTACGTAGAGCTCAGAAGGTTGGGCGTGCGCGGCGCTTTCTGCTACGTTTTCTTTGAAAAGTCATTCTTCGTCTCTTGCAGGTCAAGTAAGATATCTTATGGGCGCCACTGGGTGGTAAGGCGATTATGAGAGGTTTGCGCGAGAGGAGGGATGGATGGAGGCGACGGTCAACAAGCGAGATTCGGTGTTCTCGAGCTGAGATAGTAGCACGTATGTCCGGGAGTGGCCTGTATGCTGGGATACAGGAAACTAGCTGTCATACCGTATTCAGCTTTACCTCTGGGGACGATAATACTGGTCAACGTTCGTTAGCGCCTGGCCCCACGATGTGATGCTCCTTGGGGCCAGTAGCCCGATCTGGGCTTGCACTGCCACCGGACGTTGTAGCGGTAGCAACGGCGGGGCCACTGGATGTCATCCGGGGCCGAAACAAACTTTCATCATCAAGCTCGCCGAGTCGTTGCCGCTGCGATACAGGCTAGTCTGGAATGTCTCCTTTGCTGGAGGTGTTTGAGCCATATGAACTCGCAGAGAGATTATTGAGGTCCTTATGGAAGGGATTGGATGATTTTGGGTCAGTCACCTATCTAAGTGCAGATCACCCCCAGAGTCTTCTGACTATGGCATTACCCACAGAGTCGAGAGGGCAAGCTATGACCCCATCGTATGTACAAGATTGCATGCTGACTTTGTCGTTTTTGAAAACCAGATCGAGAATGTTGAACATAAGGTGTCTCAATGTCGCGCCATCCTCAGGAGTGAGCTCAATAAACGGAAGCCCATTCATAGACTTCCCACCGAACTCCTTGGAAAGATATTCCTATTCACGCTTCCCTCCTACGGCCGCGACCTCAGCGATGACCACCAGGATGGCCCCAATATGGACGCCGAACGTCGCATGCGGATCCTGATAACTCAAGTGTGCGGACGATGGCGGGCGATTGCTCTTGGAATAGCGTCTTTCTGGGGCGTTATCGACATGACTTCCCATCAATGGTCTCTCGCGTGCTTTGAACGCTCCAGGAATGCGCAACTGAACGTGTTCGCACGATATCCGCTCTACAGTACGGTCGGGACACCTCTGGGAACGCATAGCGCTCGCATTCGCGAGCTCTTCATCGAGATTCCGTTTGAAGAACGAGGTGTCGTGCCGACTGAGCTACCAGCGATTCTGCCTCCGGTACCAAACCTGGAATGTCTGACCATCGCTACACGCTGCGATCCTTGGCGGGGAGGCCGCCCCGCGATCGACTTCGAGCCCCGCCCACGCATCTTCCCGTACCCACCTCTCCGCCTCACGAAGCTCGTACTCAACCATCCATGCTGGATCCCATCAGGAATCTCATTGGCGCAAATTACGCATCTATATCTCTCCGAAGGTACCGACTTCGCGCTACACAAGCTACTCACGTTTCTCGGGCAGTGTCCCGCACTGCAGGAGCTCATCCTCGTGAACGTTCACATCGCCAATATCCTCGCGGTCCCGGACAATTTCTCCGTCGAGCTTCCCCGATTGCGACTACTCACTCTCGGTGTAACCGATGCACGATATTCACTCGGATGCCTGCTCAGAGGTATCGTCCTCCCTCCCACTGTGGTCGTGCGCGTCTTCGGCGTGGAAGGTGTCCGCGCGCTAAGTGACATGGAACCCTGCCCATTATTGCCATTCACCGCAGGATTCGACACACTCGTGGTTGAGCAGTTCGAGCAGGGACTCACGATCCAGGCAGGAGTTTGGACTTCCTATAGCACCTCTGCCCATTCCCCTGCGCTTTTCCTTCAATTCAAAGGAAAGCGATACATGTCCCAGCACGAGCTCACGCAGAATCTCCTCGCTCTGCTGATCCCGCTTCATCGGCTTAAGTACGTCACGGTCACCGCAGAACGCTGCGACCTCGCGACGAACCTCCTCCCTCGCATGCCCCAGGTTGCGGTGCTGCGCATCGTAGAGCCCGAAGACAAGTCGCGCGATGCTTACAATGCGGCAGACTGGTTGCGCACCGCTTTACACCATGCCATGATCCGCTTCCCATATGCCGCGTTCGAGATATGGACCCATCGCCGACGGGCGTCGATCCAGCTCCCATCATTGAAGGCAACGAAGACGTACTACGAGATTGTATCCGAGGAGGAAGGGAAGGGTCGCGTCGGCATTGTTTTGCAGCCTCGCCCCGAGGACGATGCCAACTCGGATGCGTTTGAGCCGCGTGAGGGTAGTCAGCATGGTGACGATTGGGAGGTGATTGAGGTGAGCAAGGGGCCTATCGTTGATTTTCCGGGTCTCCGTCCGGCTTGTCACCCGTACGAGTGGTCATAATACGGATTCGGGCTTGTTATGCAGTTTAGGTGGCGGGTGTTGGGTATTCGCTTGATTGTTCGACGCTGAGATAACCTTGGCGTGAGGTGCCTAGTGACGCTCATGGATATTACGCCAGCTTCGCTTTATAGAAGGTATGTATGTGCACAGACAGTTGTAAGATGCCACAGCTGCATGAAGGGGCACAGTAGGGACTTCTTGCGAATAGTGATACCAAGTCTGGGCGCTTCGTAACGCGTATTACCACCGCCACGCTCTTTGGTGCCGTTTTTAATTTGCGCCCACACCGCCACCGGACGCTATTGCGCCTGCCGCGTCTGTACGCTCCAGATTCAGTACTTGCCTTCACTACACTGGCAGCTCCTCTAGTATGGCTTCCTTACCGGAAGTATTTGAGCCATATGAACTCGCACAGGGGTTGTTGTGGTCTTTGCGCAAGGGGCTAGATGAGGTTGGGTCAGTACTCTGTAGAACTCCGTCCCGTCACTTCGTTAACCTGCTCCGCGATATGGTAATACTCACAGGCTAGAAAGGGCAAGCTACACCATGGTCTTGTAGATTGAGAGTTCTGATAATTCTTCATTACTAGATCGAGAATATCGATCACAAAGTGGCCCATTGCCGCGCCATGCTAAGAAGCGAGATGAACAAACGGAGACCCATTCATAAACTGCCTGCCGAGATCCTCGGGAGCATCTTTCAGTACATTCTTCCCTCCAACGGTTTCGATCTTTGCGATAGTCACGAAGACGGTCCTCATATGTATACCGAACGTCGCATGCGGATCCAGATAACTCAAGTGTGTGGACGATGGCGGGCGATTGCTCTTGGAATGGCAGCCTTTTGGAACGTTATCGACATGACTATCCCCCAATGGGCTCTCGCATGCTTTGAACGCTCCGAGGGTGCAAAGCTCGATGTATTTTCACGATACCCGCTCTACGGCACAGTTGGAATGCCTCTTGGGACACACAGCGCACGCATTCGCGAGCTCTTCATCGAGATTCCTTACGAACACCGATCCGTTGTTCCGACAGAACTTCCAGCTATCCTTCCACCAGTACCGAACCTGGAATGTCTGACTCTGTTGACCCACGGCGATCGTTGGCCAGGTGGACGTCCCATCATTGATTCCGCTCCTCGACCCCGAATTTTCCCGTACCCACTCCTCCGCTTAACCAAACTTGTACTGAAAAACCCATGTTGGATTCCAGGAGGGATCCCATTAGGGACACTCACGCATCTACATATCTCAGAAGGCACCGAGTTGCCGCTACAGTCGCTACTCGCATTCCTCGGCCAGTGCGTATCGCTCGAGAAGCTCATTCTTACCGACCTTCGCATTGCGGATGCCCTTGCCGTCCCAGACAATTTGTCTGTCGAGCTTCCCCGTCTGCGGCTGCTCACGCTCGGCGTGACTATAGCACGATACTCGCTCGGATGCTTCCTGAGGAGCGTAGTCCTTCCTCTTAATTTCGTCGTCCGCATATTTGACGTAGATGGCGGTATGCTAGGAGATATGGAGATCGGCCCGTCCGAGCCACTGCCATTTTCTGTCGACTTCAACACGATCGTCATCGAGCGATGCTACCGGGGAATTACGATCCAAGCCGGCGTTTGGACTTCCACTGGGAGCTCTACTCGCGCTTCGGCACTCTTCCTCCAATACCAAGGCAGGCGATACGAATCCCAGCAGGAGCTCGCGCATCACCTTCTCGCTCCGCTCATCCCGCTCCACCAAATCCAGTACATTACCATCGCGGGGGAATGCTGCGACCTCACGATGAACCTCCTCCCGTGCATGCCCCGGGTCTCAGTTCTGCGCATCGTAGAGCCCGCGAGCGAGTCGCGCGACTCGCGCTTTGCGGCAGGTCGGCTGCGCACGGCCTTAGGCCTTGCTACGGTCCGCTTCCCGGGTTCGGTCGCGTTCGAGATATGGACCCGCCGCCGCCGAGCGTCCATCCGGTTGCCTCTGGCCAAGATAAAGCAGACTTATTATCAGATTGCTGTGCCCCAAGAGGAGGGAGAGCATCGCGGCGACACTGTATTACGGGAGCTAGAGAACGATGGGTCGGTTCCGCAGGAACACCACGAGGGTGGAGGAGGTGACGGTTGGAAGGTCGTCGAGGTGTTGAACGAGCCGGTGGTCGACCTTCCAGGTCTCAGGCCGGCTCGCCATCCGTACGACTGGTGGTAGTTCTGTTGAGACCTGTTGTAGAGGCAAGCTGAAAGCACCTGCGCGGCGTCAAGCCGAAGTGTTGATATCATCTTACGTTGACGAATTCGTAGTCGTATCATGGCTTCATATTGGCCGCCAGTGTCAGTTGACGTCACGAGTCTGACCGACTCGGCGTACCTGCGGGGAAGATATACTACACAACTAGGAGCCGGCAGCTGGTCGTCCAGACAGCGATGGTTGGCAGACGTTCATGGCTCTGAGGGAAGGGTGATGAAGGTGAGCAGGAGCTTCGGAAGCCACGTCGCATACTAATGGCTTGATCAATGACCAGCTGCTATCCCAGGATTAGCCACTGCCTGGAAAAAAGTCATAGAGGCCCAGCCTATCCAAGAGACAAGTCTAGACGCACCAGACGGGACCACATGGGCGCGATTCAGAGCGGTGGGCGTCCCAGACTACCCAAAACAATGCGTCGGTACCCGGCCTCATCCCATGCTTGCACGGGATCTCGTCGTGCCCGTGGCCGCCGCTAGCCATCCCATTACCATGCGTGTAAATCATCGAACATCGGTCAGATTCCTCAGAAGCTACGGACCCGGTAAACGACCAGCGGCGAGGAATGAGGGCTGGAAGGCCGGCCTGGACTCTACAGTCACGGTAACTTAGCGTCCCGCGGTTGCCTAGCACCGGCATTGAACGTTGAACACCAATGTACGATATGCCGCCCAGCTGGGGTGTATCGCGCTTCGCCGAAGGTGCCATGCGAACGCCGAGATATCGATATTCACGGCCGTGCACGGCACCGCCCGTTCCGATGTTCACTCGGCCTGGTCCTGGGCCCCCGCCGGTAATCTGAAGCACTGGCAGGCAGCATCAGAACATTGGCGGACGTCACCCGAGCCGTCTACTTCATCTTGGTGGTTACAGGCGATCACAGCGAGGGCACCGCGGCGTCCTTGCTTCTCTGTAGACCGCGCCCAGGGGCCTCGACTCTCGCCTCTGGACTGCGCTGACGTCGTTCACTGTGAGTAATTCCGAATCATTATTAGGACGTGCATGCGGCTAGCGAGCTTGCGAGCGGTGAAATTGGCGGACATGAACGATGGGACGGTTCCGAGTGCAGGGCGAATTTTAGGCACGACACACCAGGCCTAGAACGATTTACGACGACGAGCGGGCAAGTGGGCGACGTCACGTACCTTGGGAGAGCGGTTGAGAGTCTACTTGCATTCGAGACCCTTGCGACTGTTTCGCGCGCAGGAGCCGGTCACTCAGGAGTAGAGCGTCGAAAATCATGGGATAGATTCACCGGGGCCCGGGCCCCCCGCGGGGCTCACGATGTCGTGTCAGATTGTCGAGGAGTCAGGGCTCGCTGCTTACCGAGTACAGCACGATAGATACTGACGTATCGCTCGCCGCCCACGCTGACAGCCCATCTCTCCTCTCCCATCTCACATCTCATACAGCCCTGCGCACCCGTCCCGCGGTGAGCGGCACGCGCTGCCCACAACGTATGCCTGCGCTGACGTCGATGACAGAGGGGCGTATCGCATCTCACGATTTTACCGTACCACCATCATCTCCCGTCGGAGTCCGGTGCTCACGCATCATCGTCGGGAGCCCTGCGCGAATGAGTAGTACTGGCCAGTCAAGCCGTCCGAGTTGGGTCCTGTTGGACGTGCGTACCGTCACCCCCGTAAGCCCCAACGGCACGGTCTACGAGACGACGGACGGATGACGCACCGCTGATCTGATCCGAGAGCGCACGGACTTGCTCCTGCTACCGGCCACCACAGCGCGCAGGGCACAGTCCGGTCCAACGTGCAGGGATACGGCATTCACCGCTTCTGGCTTCTGCGGAAGGTCCGTTTCCAGCGATGTGAGTGAGCGTAGCGGCGTAGTCGCGGGCGATCCCGACGGCCATTCGGTCGCTCGTCTGTTTGTCTGTTTGTCTCTTTTGAGCCTTGAGCCTTGAGTTGCCGTGCCCGTGACGGTCGCGCCCACGCCAAACTTCAGGACACCGACGAAGTCGAAGCTGGTGTTGATGTGGCCGCTGCGGGCGATAATCTGGGAAGGGAGGAGCGGTGGTAGGTCGGTGGCCGCAGTGGCGAAGCGTCGTACAAGTTCCTCATCGTCAAGCAGGTCGAAGTTCAGGGTCTCGGGGTTTCGCGTGCAACGGCGGCGGCGGCCCTGCAGGCCCCTGAGGTTTTGTACGCTCGTCCAGGAACTGGATGCAGCCTTCGGTACAGAATACAAATTCGATACCGGTCGTATACCGAGCTATCAGGCTTTCAGAACTTCAAGCGTAAGCAAGCCAGCCGTAGCGTCCTCCAAGCCTGCCGCGTCGAAAATCGATATCCGCGGGAACGGCATCCGTGAGCACATGAGGAAGTCCGACCTGAGCACGTACCTGAGCACGCACCTGAGCAGCAGCAGCCGTAGTGCTAGCAGCACGATACGCACGCGTGCCGACCCCGGGCCATTGGCCTCGCGACGTGCTCGCTTCCGTGGGGCTTCGTCCGGCTTCGACGAATCCGTGCGCCACAGCCTCCTGAACAAGATTCGCTCGGTACCAGCCTTCCGTCGGGCACGCTCCTGCGCGTTGACGAGAAATCATGTGCGCTTCGATCGGTGGCAGACACCAGGGACACTAGCAGTACAGCGGACAGAACTCATCCATCGATGCGCTAGCTAGCCGATGAGCCGTCGTCAGGTGTGCATGCGTACGGGTCAATCGTGTATCGTGAAAAGTTACTTGTGCGTGTCGCGCTGGCCGCTCGGTGGGTAGGGTCCTCCGAGAGCTCCGCGGTCTACTGGGTAGCCTGGACGTCTGGACGGGTAGGACTCGGAGAGCGCACTAGCACTAGCATTCGAAAGGGGCACTGACGAGTGACGGATGCACAGAAGCTCTACACACATCGCATAACCGCAACCTGTGGTCAATGATGACGCTAGGACGTGCCGGCAGCGAGCCCTCGGCCCGTCCGCTGCTGGGCGCAAAAGGGATGTAGGACGCGCGATCCCACGACGCGGCCGGAGGTGCGTGTCTCGGGAAGTAAAGGCAAACAAGATGAAATTCGAGGGCCTTCCGCGGGCTGATGGCGCACCGTAAATCCGCCCGCGCGATATTGCAGCCCTCGGTCGTGGTGGCGCTCCGTCGTACCGTACACCATCTGACCGCCGCTGGTGACGGCTGCACGTTCACGCTGGGGGGCTTCGGGCGGCGGCTTGAGACCCCCGCAGGCCGTAGTGCGCACACAGGGGTCAGGACGTCCAGGGGTGCGAGTCGGAAGGCTGATGGACGTTCAGGCATGCAGATGGGGCTGTCTGTAGGAAGTAGACCGGGAACGGGGGAAGCGTGAGGAGAGGCTGATCGTGACGGCACGCCCTACCATGCGGGGAGCTCGCGTCCCGCTGCGGAGCGTTAGTGCGCAGGGAGAGGGGCTCTGCGCTGGCTGGTGCACGGTATGGGAGGAGCGCCCCGTAGCGCTGGGAGGTCAAGAGAGGGGAAGTTGGCAGAGGACATCAGCGGGGTCCGACGGTCGTGGACAAGCTAGCGGATGGCTATGGGCATATTGGACGTGATCAGAGGTTGCACGGGGAATTCAGGGGGCGACGAGCTGCCTAGGAGGTGAACGATTGAGATGATTCCATGTCGTGCTTGGGACGACTTGCGACATATGATTGCTGGTGATGTAGCCAGCGTTCCGAGTGCACACGAAAGTCAGGCCACTTTGCGCAAGGGCAGACATGTCTGAATCAGGACATGATGTTGTGGGGTGTCTGTTGTGGCTGGAAGGCGGTGCGGATTGTTTGGAGAGATCTGTTTGCTTCTCTATGCTCCCATGACGCATTTGGGATGACGGCAAGAATGTGCGTTCGGAGGTCGGGAGCGGCACGAGGGGCGTCGCGTGGGATGCGGCAGATACGGCAGAGCATCAAGAATCCGAATGGGCGGCAGGATGGAGGGGCTGGAAGGAGAGCCCGGACTGGGCGTGGGCCCCTGGTCCAGGCTGCTCGCCTCTTTGTCCGTTCGCAGCGTCTGCGCGTTCGTGATTGCAAGTGTGGCACGATGCGCTATTCCCCGTCGTCGTTGTGGCAGAGGACGAGGAGGAGGGCGGGGGCGTTGTGGTGAGCATGTATGTTCGCAGCTCGGAAGACCGGGCCTGAGTCGGGGGTTACCGGGGATCGATAACGGAAGGAACCAAGGAACGTGTACGCGCTGGCCGGCGGCGGACTCGGCGGGCGGACTGGAGAGCAGAAACTCAAGATGGACAGAGGCGGAGGGGGTATGGGGGTGTGGGAATATACGGAGGCGTTGAGTGAGAGCGGAGGTTAACGCGGAGGCGATCTTGGACGAGGTTGGCGGTGCCTGATTGTTTGACTGCGAGGGTAGGGAGGGCCTAGACCACGCCTGGACGGCCTCGACCGTTCGCATCGTTTAACGAATTCAAGAGGGCGCGAGGGCCTAGACCGCGTGGAGGCCGTCCAGTGTGCGACAGTTCGCAGTAGGACGAAAGACGACCAGGCAGTCGTTCAGAACTTGTGTACGACGCATCCGCCCAAGGAGAGCGCTGTGGCAGGTGGAGCAGGCGGACAATGTAAAATTGAAAGACCGACGAGAAATAAAGAGAAAATAAGGGGGGTTAGCCGGGGAGCGGGGAATGGAGGAGTTCCAAATGGAGGGTGAGCGGATACCGAATCTGGCGAAGATCTCGGCGAAGAGGCCGGGAGAGGAGGGGAGAGACGGATAACTTGAAGAGACACAGTCCACACTCGACTCTGACTCTCGACTCTCGCCCGCGTCCATCTGAATCTCGCTCGCCGACATCTCATCTACCTCCTCCTCCTCCTCCTCCTCTCTCCCCTCGCCTCCTCTTAACAGTCCAGACCATGGACAACTCCCCCCACTACCCGCCCCCGCCCATCCACCGCCAGCTCTTCCCCTCCTCCACCCTCCCCCCTCCCTCCCAGCTCCACCTCAATTCCTTTCCGAGGAATAACACCCTCCCGCCCATCTCCCAATTACCCACCGCATCCCGCTATCCACCGCCCACATACACACATCCATCTCTCTCGGCCACAGCGTCTCCCCTTTCAGCCCATTCCCTCTCGGGCTCATCAACCTTGCCCTGGTCACATCAACGCTCCTCCTCTTCTCATCGCGAAGACCTCCCGCCCCCACGCCGTCTCTCAGAGTCTTCACCACATCGTTCAGACCGCGACATGGCGCGCGACTCTTCTCACGACCACCACCACTCCTCATCAAGCGTCAAACATGAAACCGAGGACAGCATGCCTTCCACTTCCGACTTTGTCAAGAAGCTCTACAAGTGCGTATCTCCTCCGTTATCTCCACCGCATGTTCCTCCGGCTAATTGGCCACACTACAAAGGATGCTTGAAGATACCTCCTTTGCCGACGTCGTCTCATGGGGCCCTAACGGCGACTGCTTCGTCGTAAAGGACATGAACGAGTTCACAAAGTCCATCCTCCCCCGCATGTTCAAGCATTCAAATTTCGCATCGTTCGTCCGACAATTAAACAAGTACGACTTCCACAAAGTGAGCTGCCTCGTCTCTTGTCCAAGCCAAGGCGCGCACCATATTGACCGCTCCGGCGATAGGTCAAGAATACGGACGATAACCAATTCGGCGAGCACGTGAGTTCCCCATTTTCTGTTTCATTCCAGCACTCGTGGAGTTGGTCCACCGACATGTTTCCCGCCACGACTCGATTCCGCATGTCTCACTTGCACTGGGCATAGCGCAACCGATGCCTGTGTTCGGTGTCGACGGTTTCCGGCCTCGCTTCTTTCCGCCCTGCCTATGCGTGCTTGCTAGTCCGAAAAGCACACAGTTAGCACAGTTAGTGAGCTAGTTCAGTGCCGTGCCGCGCGTGTTCCTCTTTCCTTCGCTAGCTTGAGCATTAGGCGGGTGCTGGTAGTAAGCTTAAGCCGGGCCTCGTTTACGCGACATGTCTGTGGATGGACTTCCCGCAAAAGTGCGGTTTCCTTTCGGACTCTGTCGACTTACGCACACGCTCTACTCTCAGAGCTGGACCTTCCGTCATCCTGACTTTCACGCCGACCGGCGAGACGCGCTTGAGAACATCAAGCGCAAAGTGCCCGCTGCCCGCAAATCAACAGGACGGGGCGCGAATTCGCCCAGTCCTGCCTCCTCTGCCACGGTCGAAGCGCTACAGGCGCAGATTGACCGTATGGCACGCGACCAGGAGGAAATGGCGGCGCACATCCGCTCGCTCGAGACCAACTACCAGAACGTGCTGTCGGAGATGGTCAACTTCCAGCGCAACATGGCGCAGCAGGACGGGCTGATGCAGAATTTGATACAATACTTCTTGCAGCTGGAGAATGGTGGGACTGTCTCCTCGTAGTTTATATTCCTTCAAGTCCGGAAGCTAATTTGTACTATTTGCCCCCTCTTTCTTTTCCATGTGTTCTCAATCTCGCTTTCGCGCTGTCCTCACAAATGCCACGGACTCGGTCTCGACCTATGCGTTGCAATCCACGACGGCTCGACTGCTCGACTTTCCTAATGGTGCTCGCCCGCTCGCTCGCGCTCCCGAAATCGGCCGGCCGCGAAAACCCCTCTCTCAAATCCTCTCTCACGCCCGCGCGCACGATGACCAAATTTCGACCGCGGTCCAGGCAAAGTGAAGACGGAGCAGCTCTCGAACCCCGCCCCAGGGACGTCGTACGCCCCGGACCCGAACCCCTTCCTCCCCGCCACCGAGGCGCAACGGATGATGGGCGCCTATCCAGACGGGGACATCGCGCGGGCGTCGCTCGCGCAGATGAACGAGATTTCGCGCCGCGCCGAGGTCGCGGGGATGACGTTCAACACCGCGGGTGGAAGTGCGGGGAACCCGCCCAGGCCCGCGTCGCGCGCGTCAACGATTATGGCGGCCGCTGCGGGGCTGATGCCTGGGGGAAGCGGGGTTGACGCGCCTGCGCGCCCGATGAGCCGCCAGGACGCGCTCGCGCGCATCGAGGAGCTCTCGCGCATGCGCCCCACGCCCGCCCTCGACTCGACCCAGACCGGGCCAGCGGGCGGTCAGGCCCAGGCTCAGAGCCAAGGCCAGGGCCAGGCCGGGGCTTCGTCCTCTTCGCCGGCAGCGCAGAAGGCGAGAGCCCATGCAGCGTCATCGTCCGCGTCGTCTTCGCAGCAACAACAGCAGCAATCACAACAACAGCAACAGCAACAGCAACAGCAGCAAGCTCAGAGCGCGGCTGGGTCGTCAAGCCAGGCGCTCGATGCGGCGTCTGCGTTTGACCCCACTGCGTTCCTCATGGAGGACGCGGCGCGGTATGGCCTGAATGTCGACCCGAATACCCTCAACCATGAAGGCCTGCAAGTCTTCACTGTTGGGCACCTCCTCCCTCGGTCGTCGTTGGAGGACGCGAACGGAAACTGGGCGTTCGACCCCAATGCGCTCTCCCAGGCCGTCGTCATGCCCACCCCTGAAGGCATGGGCGGCGACCCCGAGGAGGAGGGCGAGAGCTCAACGTCCGCTGCTGCTGTGCAACCCGCCCAGTTCCTCAGCGTGCCTACCCCATCATCAGCTGCTGGCGCTGCATCGTCGTCTTCGATGGGCGGTGCGTCGGGCTCGTCAGCAGGGTCGGCAGGCCCAACGACACGTCCTGGCAGTGCACAAACGTTGCGCGTGAGGCGGTCGACGTACGTCCCTGGGTGGGCGGTGCCCCCAAGGGTGCTCCTCGTAGACGACGATGCCGTCAGCCGGAAGGTGTCGAGCAAGTTCTTGCAGATTTTCGGGTGTACGATCGATGTCGCCGTTGACGGCGTCGGTGCTGTGAATAAGATGAACCTCGAGAAGTACGACCTCGTGCTCATGGTGAGTAATGGTCTTCTTAAACTCATAAGCGCGAGCCTGGACTCACCACCGCCGCTACTCGCGCCCGCAGGACATCGTAATGCCGAAGCTGGACGGCGTGTCTGCGACGTCGCTCATCCGCCAGTTCGACCACATGACGCCCATCATCTCGATGACATCCAACTCGAAGCCGGCGGAGATCATGAAGTACTACTCGTCCGGCATGAACGACCACCTCCCGAAGCCGTTCACGCAGCACGGGCTGTGGGAGGTGCTCGAGAAGCACCTCACGCACCTCAAGGTCATCCAGACGCTCTCGCGTGTGCCCCGCTCGGTCGGCGTGCCCCCGCTCTCGGACCCGTCGTTCGACAACGCGCTCGCGGTGCAGGCGTCGGCCGCCGCCGCAGGCCTGCCGCTCGGCTTCTCGCTCGGGGGCGACGACGACGACGGGAAGATCAACCCGCTCGCTGGCATGGGCCTCACGGACGAGCAGTACACGCTCATTCTCCAGAACTTGGTCAACGGCGAGACGTTCTCGGGCGTCAGCTCGCTCGAGGGCGCGAACGGCGTCGGGGTCGGCGTGGGGGGCGCGGGCGAGTCGAGCAAGCGGCCGCTGGACGACTCGAGCGACGGTCGGGAGGCGAAGCGGAGCCGGTTCGAGATCATCGAGTAGGCGCGTGCGCTCTCGGCGGGTGGCCGCTTGTATGGCGTGCCTGGTGGAGGGTAAAAAGGACGGGAGGGAGGGGCGCGCCGCCGCGGGGAACTGCACGAGCGGTGACCTGTGGCGCCGATACCATCCAGAAGCTACCGCGTTTCTTAAGGGAGGTGGATACTGTTTGGATACCCATGCGGGACGGCTGTTCGTTCGGACGCGCCCCGACCCTACCTTCCGCGCGCGCCTCGGAAAGCTGTGTGGGCCTCTCCTCTCTTCTGGACGTTCCCTTCTGTGCGGCGGCGGCGTCCGGGAGAGGGCAGAGGGTAGAGGAACGGGCGGGGGTGCACGCTGGAGGAGTTGCTGCTGGCGGATGGGCGGATGGGCGGGCTGTCTGGCTCTGTTCCTGCCGGGCATACTCTTTATACCGGTGCACTCTGCGCCGCGATCGACGGATGCACGACGTGCGCTCGTCGTCGACGTCGATGCCGTCGTTCGTCGCCGTTCGGACTTTTATCGCTGTTATACTACTGTTGCGTTCTGCACGTCTACGTCTACGTCTGCACGTCCACGTCTACGCTCACGTACATATCATCATATGTTCTATGTCTCTTCCACAACATCACACATGTCGCTGATCGCACCACCATGCATGCATGCACTCGATTTCCCTTCATCTTCTCTGCCCTCTTCCGAAATTCATTCTCCTGTTCCTGTCTTTTCTGTTTCAGTTTTTGTTTCTTTGTTTCTGCCGTATGTGTCTCTCTCAATCCGCGCTGCAGCTCGAAAACGACCGCTGTGTATCACAATGTATTTGTATCAGTATCAGTATTCCACACGTACGTAGGTACTCCCCCAATCAACGATTCAAATGCGGAACCTATGCGCCTCTTTAGCCTGATCGTGACGGAAAGCCTGCAGTGTAATATCCGCAAAATAAGGCCCAGGGCTCGTGGACGGTACAGCCTCTTTCGCCGGTAGCTCACGAGACGGGCGCATCCAAGGCTACCAGTCTGATAGCCCGCGAGTGGGTCGGATACCAGGCAAGTCAACGTCCGGCTCCCCTGTCGCATCGCACTTCACAAATTGTACACCGTGTTCACGATATAGGACGAGCGCCTCGTCCGAATCGCTGTCTCTCGAGCGGGCAAAGGCGTCATTCTCTCGATTCTCTCGCCGGACGTGATAGAATGTGTACCGCTGCAGATGGCGCGGCACGCACGGCAGCTGGCGGATGGACCCGCGGGGCGACCAGATCTGAAGCTCGACGAGGTTCGGGAAGCGGACGACGCACGCGTGGAACGCTGTGCTCAGCAGAGGGTCGTTGTTCCACGCCAGCCCTACCGGCGCGCAGTCGACCAGGCGCAGGAACACGACGGAGGGCATGGTCGGGAAGAAGGGCACGGCGTTGTCGAGGCGTGCAGAGCTGATCGTCAGCCGCGTGATGGTCCCGAGGGTGCCCATGAGCCCGAAGAAGAGCTGCCGTATGGAGCGCAGAGAGGGCGTCGTGTACGGCTGGCGCAGTCTCTGTGCGTCGATGAGGAGTCCGCAGGAGGGGTCGGGACCGGCGGCTTGGAAGATGATGCCGCTTTCAGTGCTGGCGTCCTGGAAGACGAGCGTGTCGAGCGCCTGGGTGAACACCGGGCTTTGAGGTAGGTCGCGGGTCGCGGTATATCCCTCTTCGAACCCGAACAGACGGAGGATCAAGGTAGGGGGAAAGACGAGGGTTCGGAGGAGGTAGCCCCTCATCCAGCTCGGTCTTCTCGCGCTGAGCGTCAGCAAGCGTAAATGCGGGAGCTCGACCGGGCGTTCGTTCAGGACCTCGTCCTCGTTCCCAGCGATAATTTGGACGTCGGCGAGGACTACCTCCTCTAACAGGATGCATTGGCGGAGGAGCGCCACCAGCGATGGATAGCTGCATGGCGAAGTGTCCGTAAGTCGAAGATGGGTGATCTGGCCCAGCGGAAGTCCTCCAGGGAACCAGCACTGGCCGCTTAGAATGAGCCTGGTCAGACGTAAGGGAGGACACGGGAAGATGCGCGGTCGGTGCTCGAGATCGAGGTGGGGTCGTAGGCGGCCGTGGTCCTCGCAGACAGTCGTGATACAGAGGCACTCGAGGTTCGGTACTGGTGGAAGGACCATAGCGAGCTCGCTTGGAACGGTCGACTGATGCTGCGTGGGCATCTCTAGAGAAAACTCGCGAATCCGGATGCCTTGTGACGCGAGCAGCGACCCTGCTACCGTATTGTGTAGCGGATACCTCGCGAAGACGTGCATGGGCGCAGCCCTGGAGCGTTCAAGACCAGCAAGAGCCCACGGCGGAGAAGTCATGTCGACGATACTCCAAAACGTGGCCATGTCGAGCGCGACGGCGCGCCATCGTACGCAAACATGGGAGATGACCATCCGTGCGCGAAGGTCCGACTTCATGGCCTCGAAGTCGTCGCAGCGGAAGAAGCCAGGAATATTGGAAGGAGTGGCCAGCTGGAAGATTCTCCCAAGAACCTCGGCGGGGAGCTTGTGGATGGGCCTCCATTCGTTTGTCGAGCCTCTGACGATGGCCAACGAGGTCGCAACAATTCTCTCCAGAGATTGAAGCTGCAGGCCGGGCCCGGGCCAACAAGTTGATCAGATCTAGTGCTCGTCCCTCGCAATGGAACCGCAGGCTCACCTTGTCGAGCCTGGTGGATGGTGTCAGACAATAGCACTCAACAGTAAAATAGATACGACAAGGCGCGCTGACTCTGGCAATGAACGCAATCCCTTGTTGAGTGCCTCGAGGAATGTTCGCGCTAGATTTATCAGGTCGTCTGCGTTGGTGAGTGGCTGGTGTGACCTAGTCTCTGGCATCGTGCTTCAAAGCGGAGTTCAAGTACTACGAGCCCGCCTATATCAACATGCACTCACCGGCAGTGGCAGTGTCAGCACTGCGATGATGGGGATCATCCCAATCAGCGTGGTGTCATGACTTGCTGCGATCTATCTCTCACGAGTACGCGCCAAGGAACTACACCGATGTGGAAAGATACAACGTTACAGGAAAGGGCCTTGGTGGAAGAAGACAGAACGCGAGTATTCAACGTCGATTCCCCTGCGCCGCGATCTAAGAAGTTCCCCTGGTCGTCTCCGTTCATCGCGCTTCAATACCAATCATACCAATCCATGCTTGATATCCGACATCTGGTGATAGGGGCAATGATGCATCGTCCAGACTTAGCCCCTGCCTCTATCAGATCCTTCCTGCCAGAGTCCTGACGCACCTTTGGCTCACTCCTCCACCATATCCTCATCCTGCCGTCGTCACCAATCATACGGATGGCACGTTGGTCGAACATTGGGCAGATCAAGTGCAGGCCATGACACGTCGTCCGTGAAGCGAAAGGTAGTTTTCATTCCTGGGTTGAGGGTGGGTCCTTTGAAGGAACACTGTTCCGAGTCGGTGCTAGTAGTGGCAGGCCCGGTGGTACCGCTATGCGCATGGACGTGGTGGAATGTGTATTGCTCCAAGGAATCCAATGCAGGTGGCGAGCATTGGCTGCACGAGAGGTTTGAGGACCAGAGGTGGAGTTCAGTCAAATGAAGGAATCGGCTCTCTATGCCGCGCAGCATGTCCTCCACGAGCGATTTCTTCACTAGCTCCTTGTCTCTGTCCGAAGCGCAATGGTCGACGATGATCCGTTCCGAGTCAAGATCCACAAGGCATAGGGAAATGGCAGATAGCGAGTCTGGGAGAAGTGACAGCATGGGGTCCCAGTATACTGAGCTGATGGTGACGTGTTGGATGTTCTGGCAAGGGACGAGCCGGGCGATGCTGTCTCGTATCTTCATCCACTCATGGACATCCAACCATGGGAATAGCCGCCCTCGCTCGATACGAGACCAGTGAATGAGAATGCTTGAGGACGAACCCGCGGCCTGAATGGTGAGGTACTCAGGGGTGCACCCGATGATCAGCCTGTTGACAGTAGCAGCGAACGCAAGTGAGGGAGGATTCATCTTGCTCAGGAGGATGATCGCTTCAGCACCGATGACGCGCACAGTCGTGGTAGATGGTAGGAGGAGATGCGCTAGGATGCACCGTGCTGTGAAGGTTCTCCTGGTAACACCGATGGTGAGAAGGCGAAGATGGAGTAGAGAAATTGTAGTGGAGGTACTGTCAACCCAGGCGTGGTCCAGGGAGAGATCTGCGATAATCAACTTTTCGAGTGATGAACAAAGACCAAGGAGTGAGAGTAGTGTGAGAACACTACAAGTCATATCTCCTGACATGTGGAGATGCGTAAGTTGGTGATAGGCAAACCCTCCAGGGAACCAAGCTGGACTCTTCAGCACCAATCGTGTCAGATGCAATGGGGGTTCAGAGAATACGGGTGGACAGGATTGTAAATTGATAGGAGGCCGGATTATCCAGCCGCTGTTTGACACAACCGAAAGACACACCAGGTTTGGGGTAGCAGGAAGTATGGCGGAGAGCTCAGTTTGACCGAATGCTCTGCGCTCCATAGGAATTTCGAGAACGAGCTCCCGGATTCTGTGACTGTGAGCAACAAGTGGCGCGTAGTGCTGCTGGTGATCGTAGGGATTTCTTGCAAAGACATACAACGGCATATCTCTCGATCGCTCGAGACATGCCAGTCGTCATGCCGGACCGGAAGACATGTCAACGATTCTCCAGAAAGACGCCGTATGGAGTACGGTCGCCCGCCATCGTCCACAGACTCGCAAGAGAGTGATCACGGCGCTCTGCTCTGCTCTGGTGTGTGAGGTTTCATAGAACTTGCATTGATGACCTTCACAGAAGTCGCCGTTGGACGATGGGAGAGAGTATCGCAGAATATCTCCGAGGAGCTCAGGTGGGAGCCGATGAATGGGCTGTCGGGCGTTGATCGATCTGTGGACGAGGGCGAGGCAAATTGAGATCGTGTTGCTGAGAGTCCCGGGGACCGTCTGTGAGGTCGCGTGCATCACAAAGTGAGTGATTTTTGCAGCTTTCCAGAGACAGACGTCTTAGGCCACGAAGACTTGCCTCATCAAGCCTGTACCATGTCGTGCACGAGTTCGTCAACGTACTGAGGGGCAACAATAGCAGCTCTAAATCATACTAACTCTAGCTTTTCCAGTCCAGGTTCGCGCAGAGATCGCAGAAGATCCTCCGCTAGGGAACAAGACCTTGCTACGGATGCTGGCCAACTTTCAGACATTTCCAGCCCTATCATCGTCGAAGAGCAGAATACGGTAGAGGAAGAACGTGATTGTGATGTTAGTTAGCGCCAGTCTGTGCAGAGCGCTGACATTAGCATATCGTTATCCAGCTCTGCCTCAGCCGCTATTGCCGCCGTACCTGCTGACTATCTCTGGAACAACTCAGTTGGGCCCCCGTCTTTATGCGTCCTGACTTCTGGCCAAGAGAGCTCAAGCCCATCCCCTCCCCCCGATCCGATGAATGCCATGCCATGGGAAAACCTAAGCCGGACCCGGACGTGCAACACAGCACGGGATAGTCCGGTGAGTCCCCCACATCAAGGCTTGGATCTCGTACAACCATACTATGTACAAGAGATCCGTGAGTAGATAGGGCTGAGCCCCGCGCACACAATGGCACACCCGCCCGGGATATGGGAACGATTTGGCGAATGCTACACACTGCGATCATAGCATTTAATAACACCACGGTTACCACACCTGAGCACCAATAGATCGACAGGAAACGTTAGTAGATGGTCGAGGTGCGTATATGGTAACAAACCGTCCAGCCTGCTTTCCGTCGTCTCGCCGGCGAGCCCGCCCAACTGGAAGCATGATAGGCTCACTGCCAGTCATAAAGATGGCACGATGGTCGGACGCCCGGCAAGTCGAGCTTGGGCCACGATGCGTCATCCACGAAGCGAAAGTCGACACCTGGCATCGAGGGCGGTCCATTCAAGTCCATAGTACACCGCTCGGAATCAGACGCCTCGGAGCCTGCTGGATGGACGTAGTACAACGTGTACTTCTTCAGGCTTCCTGGCGCTGATAACAGAGGACGACTGAGGGGGACGTTTGCAGACCAGACCTGGAGTTCGGCGAGGCCAAGGTCCAAGAATCGCCTCAGGCCGCTCTCTGGCACGTCGTGGAGATGCTTTAGCTGTCCGCCGCTGCGCGGCTGAACGTGGCGGTCTACGATGCGTAGGGTAGTAGGCAACAGCGTGTCCGGAAGAATTTGCATAGTCGCGTCCCAAGCCGCGGAGTCGATAGTGACACGCTCGATGCTCCTGCATGGCAAGACACGGCTCAGGACGTTGCGCAAAGTTTCACCGGTCTCCCGGATATTCGCCCAATGGTACCGCATTCCTACGGATTGTATGAGGAGTCCCGAGGACGGGCCTGCTGCCTGGATCGCCATATGCTCGCTGGTGGACTCGACCACGAGTGTGTCGAAAGCCTCCGTGAACGGCAGATGAAGCCTCTTGTCCTTCAGGACGTCGACGGCGAAGAGGCCAATAATGTGCACTGTGACGGACGACGGAAGGAGTGTGTGATTGAGCAGGTAGAACGCCGCCCAAGTACCTTGGTTCACTCCGAGAGTAAGGAGGCGTAGGCCGGGTAGCTCGACCATAGGGATGCAGTCGTCCGAGACCTTCTCGATGCCCTTGTTGGAGATATCGTCAAGGACTAAGTTTTTGAGCGAGCGACATTGGCGAAGGAACGTGAGAAACGAGAGGAGATCGAACGGCATGCCTTCCGAGATGTGAAGATGCGTGAGCTGGTGATAAGGGACCCCGCCAGGGATCCAACACGGGCTCTTGAGGAGTAGCCTTGTGAGATTGAGAGGGGGCTCAGGGAATATGTGCGGTTGGCGTTCGAGGTCGAGCTCAGGCCGATCGCTATCCCAAATGTAACAGCTTGTCACAATCGAGAGAGACTCTAAGTTCGGGACCGCTGGCAGGAGGGTAGGAAGCTCGGTCGGGAAGACTGCCCGCTGCTCTCGAGGGATGTCGAGGTAAAACTCGCGAATTCTGTGACCACGCGCTACAAGGGGGAGGTACTGCGCTTCGTTCAGTGGATACTGGACGAAGACGGATATTGGCGCCTCCTTTGAACGTTCCAGGCACGTGGCGGACCATGCTGAATCAGAGGACATATCGATGACTGTCCAAAAAGCCGCCATTCCAAGAACGATGGACCTCCATTGTCCACACACTTGCATGTAAGTCATCAGGGCACGGCGCTCAGCCTTGAGAGAGACAGTTTGGTTCGGGTTGCCTTCATATAAACAGCCGCTCGTGGAGGGAAGAGAGAGTCGGAAGATCTCTCCGAGCAGCTCGGGATGCAATTTGTTGACTGGCTGGCGTCTGTTGAGCGAGCAATGCACAAGCGTAAGGCAGGCCGAGATGGCGGTTTTGAGAGCCTGAACCTGACGGAATTGGTCGCCGGTCAGTTACGGACCATGACGAACCACCGCTTCAGAACTACCAGGACGTACTTTTTCAAGCCTATTATGAGGATGTTGGTACATACAAAACGCTATAGCCGGAGATTAAGTACTCACTTGAGCGCGTCAAGCGCAGACCCTTGGATGGATTGCAGAAGGCTCGTCGCAAGTATGCATGATATAGCGCCGGATGGTGCAAGACTGGATGTCTGTATGTCTACCATATCTTGCGAGCAGTGGATAGGCTTTGTGATGGTCGCGGTTAGAGAGGTCGATGGGGCAAGCGACCGAGTCGTCCACACCATGCCAGCGAGGGGGCCGCTCAGTGGCCGAAGCGCTCCCCTGTCATATTAGGACGGCGCCCGATGCGTCTCCAACACCATCATGACATCTGAGCTAAACGGAGCAGCAGATCAGCACTGGTTCAGGTGAGCACCTTCCATTATGAACTGAGATAGATTATGGCATTAAGTTGCACAGTATTGGTAGGAGATAGCGTTCCCACTCAGGCTCGGGATGCGTCCAACTCAGAGTCTAAGCGAGGTTTCACCACCAACGGCGGATGTACAGCAACCCGAAGCACTGAAGCGTACACGTGCACCTGTCTGTATGACAGAACGTTAGAAGATCGAAGTCCAGCTGATCTCAGGGAAGCGATAAAGCTCACAACACTACCAATCGTTGGCGTGATGAGCCGGCCGAATACCAGGCAAATCCACTTTAGGACCCTCCCTCGCCTCAACAAGCCGTACGGACGCCGTTGGGAAGCGGTTCCGCACACACTCCAAGTCAACCGGCGAGTATTCGACGTCCTCTTGCGAGCGCATGTGGTAGAACGTAACACTGTGCAGGTCGACTAGCTCGCTCGGGATGTCGTTCGCGCAGTCCATTGGGCTGCGCTTCGACCAAATCTCCAATTCCGAGAGGTTAGGGAATCGACCCATGGCTTTGCGCAGGGCGACGCCAACGTGCCACGGCTGTACATCGTCTTCCGCGCGCAACGGGTCCGGCCTGTCGTGGTCGATAACGCAGAGCGACGCAAGCGAAGGCATGGCGGAAAGCACCGCGAACGCGAGGGGGGCACGATCTGAGCGTACGACAAGGCGTTTGATGTTCGCTAGTGGGATCAACGAGGCCAAAACCTCGGCAGTCATGTAGGTAACTGTGGTTGTGCCGCCTCCAAGCAGCAAGCCTGAGGTTGGCCCTGCAGCTTGTATGTTCCAGCACCCGGAGCGATGCTCGACAACGAGCGTGTCGAAGCTTGCTGCGAAAGGGAGAGCTGGGAATGGCTGGAGCCCAGCCAGCGCGCGTACGGCCTCGGAACCAGTGATTCTGACGACGGCCGTTGGCGGAAGCACAAGACCGCGCAGCAGGTACCGCATCGAAAGGCGAGAGAAATTGATGGCGAGTGCGAGCAGACGCAGTCGAGGAAGCTCTACACGGAAGTCCTCTGGGACCTGGCGGGCATTCGCGATGTAGACATCAACGAATACAGCCTTTTCGAGGGCGGTACAGTGGCCTAGGAGTGTTAAGAGAGAGCGAATATCGATGGGCGTGCCTTGCGCAATGTGCAGATGCGTCAAGCGATCGTAGGGTATCGCAGGGAACCACGATTGGTTGTGGAGAATCAGCATCGTCAGGCGCGGCGGAGGATACGGGAAGAGCTGTGGGCGCTGAGCCAAATCAACTATTGGACGGCCATCCTCGAACGTCCGACAGCGCGTAGCGATTGCGAGGCACTCCAGGTTAGGCGAATGCGGGAGAAACGCTGAAAGCTCTGTGGGAACAACAGATCTATGTTCCCTTGGGAACTCTAGGAAGAGATCCCGGATGCGGCTGCCTTGGCTCGCGAGGGGCGTTTCGGTAGTGTTGTCCAGGGGGTACCGCGCGAACACGTGTAGAGGCATGTTTCCTGAGCGTTCAAAGTAAGGGTGAACGCTGGGGCCAGCGGATACGTCGACGACGGTCCAGAGGGCAGCCATATCGAGGGCGACTGCACGCCATCGCCTGCATACGTGAGTGAGCGCAGTCCGGGCGCGTCGTTCAGTTTTGATGTCTGGATCCTGGCAGCCGCTCTCCCGGAAGCCACCGTCAGGGGTTGGAAGGGCGTAGCGGAAGACGATTCCAAGGACCTCAGTAGGTAGGCGATGGATGGGTCTGAAGTTGTTGATTGAACATCGCACGAAAGAGAGGCTGTCTGCGACCTTGTGCTCGATATCTTGCAGCTGGGATCTTCGTCGGTGAGTCTGTATACGAATCAATGTGCGTGCCAAGACTCACAATGTCAAGTCTGGCAGGAATGTTGAAATCGTTAGTCAGCGAGAACCAACAAGAGAACTAATTGCTGACCCAAATTTCCCCGCGCCCCCATATAGTGATTGCAACAAATGATCCGCCAAGACGGAAGGCTTGAGGTCGTCCGAGGTGTTGAGTACTGCGTTCATGGCTGGACTTTTGGGTGGGTATAGCGGCAGTAGTGGCAGTGCCGCGACGAGGGCGAGCAGGAAGATGCAAAGGCGATGTAGCGCCCGCGCGTTTTACATTCTTACCGGGAATCCGCAGTGGCCATCCGGGCCTTGTACGCGTTGGCTTGGCATGCCCCTACTACCCGACTGCCACATACCGCTGGAAACAGGCAATCAGCGTACTCTGGACGAGGAGGGAGAGGGAAAGAGGACTGCCATCTGTCCATATGGCCACAGACAGCGGGGAACGGTAAATGCCGTACAACAACAGCCCTCTGCCGGCACGCGAGTCTGATGCGCACAAACGGACGCTGCTTTCTTCTCAGACCACCACCAGCACCAGCCCCGCCCACACACTTCGCTCTCGGCCTTCTCTCGCTTCTCCCTGGATGGCCATTCTAAGGACACAGTCAATAGGCATGTCGAATACTGTGTGTGGACATAGGCTCGCAATGTCAACCAACGATCTCGTCGGCTTCACTCGCTTCCTTCTTTTGTCTGGTCATATTCTCCTGCTCCATCGTCCTCAAGCGCGCTCACCAGTGGGCCATACAACGTGGACCGGATGAGTGTATATCCAGAGCTTCCATAACGCTTCCTAACTATACTTGTTCGTCTCTGGCCATAGGAAATTTAGTTCAAGATCCACTGGGCTTATGCTTCCGCTATAGTGCACTCAGCGGCAGGCATGCACTATAGGAACGTCAAAAGGACGGCATTGTCATCCTTTTATCCGGACCAACATTGCGCGGACCTAGTGGGTCCCGTTTGGTCGCCGGTTGGGTCACTCCATGCATTGTGACATGCGCGACGATGTCCAAGCTGCCTTTCACGATGAGTATAAGAGGGTACGCAACACCGTGCTAGGGGCTCAACGATCCGCCTTCGTCTCCCATCCGCCGTTGAACTCGTTTTCGCCGTTGGTGTACTCACTGCTCGCAAGACATGTCTCCGCGCAAAGACTGCAAGTCCGCCCACCCCAACGCCCCGGTACGCGTCATCTATCCAATGCCTTCATTTGCTATGCTCACTACTACGTCCATGTTGCAGTTGAGCTCCGATCCTCACGGAATTAGCTTCACGTTAGTTCCGCCGACGCCGCCGCCGACCTCGCCCAACATGGGCAGTAGCTTTGCTGCCGCTCAGGCGAAGCAACCCCCTACCAAGTCTAAGCTTTCCGGGCAGCCCCAGGCTAAGGTACGTCACATTGCAATCGTGTTACAGAGCCATTGACAGCTGAAGGTTCAGCAGGCGAAAAAGGCCAGCTGAGGACTGCGACTGATCCTATAGGCGCGAGGTAGTGGCCCATTGGTGAGGGGTCTCCTCAGTCCTCAATATCTTCCCGTCCGATTCTATGCTTCCAATATCCTCCCTGTAGTTTCTCGTGCCTGTATGCCACCAATGCCTCGTCTATGCAATCCACTTTGTTCCTCCCGATGTTTATGACGCTCCATACCTCCCTAAGGCGTACTCCGAGAACATCGGAAACAGTACACGTGATGCGTTATGACACGCACGAGGGTGATCGCGAGGTGCCCGATTTACTCGACGCAGCAGCAGTTCTCCACACTCCAGCCACCACGCCCTAACACTCTCACATTCCTTTACCCCTTTCGAGCACCCATAAAGCGCGATGGAGGCAGCGGTGGCCGATATAGTCGTCCACGAGTCGGCCGATTCGTTCTACAATGCCTCTATGTTCTTCAACGCGAGCTTAAAGCTCGCGCATCGCTTCCTCAGCCTTCCTTCACGCGCCCTCGCACGGCTTCGTCGTCTGGACGAGATCAGCATGGAACTGCACGAAGCCGCAAGCAGCCCACCGTATGCTAGCGCGAATGCAGCTGGCCAACGACGATCGAGAGGAGGTGCAGGTGCAGGAATGCCTGTCCCGGGCATGTGGGGGTTCGTTACCTCCGGGTATTTCCTGGGCCTATTCATTATGGTGAGTACCTGTCCTCAAGTGCGAGTTCAGAATGCTTGGCGTGTTGGATGTCTGGATTGTGCACACCCGAACTGCGTTATTGCGTTGAAGAGGACGATGCACTACACATGCGAAAGTTGTGTAGGGTGTTGTACGAGGCGGGTCTGGGTCTGGATTACGGCTAACGGCAGGGTCAAGTTTGGGTCCAGGCCCGTCACCAGAATGTACACCTGCAAGCCGTTAGGACCAAGTTGTCTATGGAGGATCAGCTTCGTTTCTGTTGGATGTGCTACAGCATGCCATAACTTGCCCCTAGCTGCAAGATGAAAGGAGACGTTGACTGATCTACAGATCAGGCATTCATTCTCAACCGGATTCAAAATATCGTCGTCCCTCCACGACGGCCGCCCGAACTCCGCATACACCGCAACAACTTCAACCTTCACACCCACCTCTCATGGCGCCGCATGGTCTTCTCGCGACTGTTCCCCATAGATTTCTCTTCCACACGCGCGAGGTTAATATCTCGCCTTCCCTCGATTTACCTCCTCTGCAGAGCCGTCGTCTTGTGGACGATTCTATTGCTACAGACTCAGCAATGGACAGCCCCCTTGGTGCAGTCGTCATGGCTGCAACCGCTCGTAGCGTGGGTAGCCGAGAGGAAGGTAGAAGACATATGCTGGTCCACGTTCCTGTCGGCCTGCGTCACGCTATGCATCGGTACCCTAACCACAGGTCTTGAGGGGCTCAACATGAATGACTCCTCGCCCTTTAATCTTGTACGTCGCTCCACGACTATGGCATGTATACTAGTCTGACCAACTTGTATCCAGTTTGCTTTCGCATTTCAGTTGTACGTATGTGCAGCCTCCAATGCCTACGCGCAGAAAGAGGGTGAAGCTCCGCCGAGACCCGATGTGCATGTTGTCATCACTATCCTGCTTCCTCTGCTTCAGGTCCGTGACTCTCAACTCCCTCCATCTCGGCGTTGACTTAGCCTCACTGCACTCTTATAGTTGACTATCATGCATTGTCTCGAGGTTAAGCGACACTGGACGCAGTACCGTTTGGTCGTTTCGACTGCCATCGGCCTACTGGCGCTCGTCCACTTCCACAGCGTCGTCTGGATCTCTCCTCCCTCGTATCCATTGACGACATATGCTGCTCGCGTCGTCGAGTCCATCATGCTTGCCATGATCACGTTCACGGTCTCCCTCAATGCGATCACTCAGCTCCTACTTGACGGCACCCTATCACGGCCACTCCTGGGACACGCTGCAATCCTCCCGCGCTGGGACGAGGACTTCAATGTCGCCCTTTTCCGCCTCGGCACTGCCAGCATGGACGCTACCGCTGCTGCCGGTCTCGGCAACGAAGTTGGAGGTGTCGCGAGCGGCCGTCCAGCTTTCACTGCCGTCACCCCTCGCCGCCGTTCCGAGTTCGTCCGCGGAGAGCTCGAGCTTGACCGCGCCGGCGTTGCGCACCTCTCTCCGGCGTATGAAGGGCGCGTCGGCGGACGTTATGGGAAAGGCCGCACGGTGCGCCGTGGGTTCGCGAATGAGATCGCAAGCGTGAAGGCCAAGGCAGCAGGCACGGACGTATGGATGAACACAGTGCTAAATATCGCGTGGCAGCGCCATTTCGGCGCGTTCTTGCTCAGCACGTGGAGGGCCGCGCAGAGGGTGTGGGCGGTTCTCGCTAGGTGGACCCGCGCGAAGGTGGGCGCGGAGAGGGAGGGTGGCAGGGAGGAGTCGCCGGATAGGGCCGTTGTCCTAGACGGGGTCGTCTTGGAGGGTGCGCAACGGCCTGCGGAAGGCGACCCGTATAAACGTTTCTTGCGTGGGGAGCCGGTGAGCGACGACGAGGATGAAGAGTTCGATCCGGGCTCGGAGGCAGAGGACGAAGAAGAGGACGCAGATGGCGTGGATGACGGAGAGGAAGATGAAGGCGAGCAAGCACAACTCTACGCCGACCTTTCCACGTCCGCGTCGACTGCCTCTGCGCCGCTCCTTCTTGCGCACATGACCAATACGTCGACTTCGCCTTTGACGAGGCGAAGATATAGGCGACTGGTGTCAGGCCCGCGCAGTGGTGTCTCGGCGGACGAGCAGGATTGGGACGAGTGGGACGAGTTCGTCCTAGAGAGGCGGCACGCGAAGAGGGCGGAGGCTGAGGCCCGGGGTGACGATCCGTTTGCGGAGCAGACGCGCAATTGTGTGATATGCACGGTCGAGCCGAGGGATATCATCTGTTGGCCATGCCGGTGAGTACGCTCATTGAGCCATCTCCGTCTGCGAGATGCTGTAGTGATCATAACGTTGACTGACATCTGTGTGCTTTGGCAGCTGTCTGGCATTATGCGACGACTGTCGCGAGAACCTGGCCTCACGGTCCTCGGCATCGAAGCACACCTGTCCGTGCTGTCGACGAAGGTACGTGCCCCATCTGCCCTTAGCCGCATGTCCACGGCGTAGTCGCTGAGAGAAGCGTCCCCATTTCACAGCGTGGAAGGCTATTCGAAGATATACATACCCTGATACCCTCGCGCGTGAGTGCGAACGGGACTTTCTATGCAATTTGGCGTGTAGCATACGTATACGATGGATCAATGAGGATGTGTACCATATGGCCGTGTGCGTAAGTGCAGGCTCAGAAAAGCGCGAGCTGTACGTATATGCCGCGAGCGAGGCCTGCGGTCTATCGAGTACACTCCCACATACAAGTACAATTACGCTCCAGAGCACGCCGCTGTCATTCAGATGGCCATAGCTGGCACCGCGCATCCTTTCGTGCGTTTCGCACTCCCAGGGGCAGACCGTGGACGCGACGTGTGCCAGTCGGCACAACTTGGACTTCCCAGCGGGCGTTCCTCGCGCCTTCCCTCCTTCGGGCCCTCCAATCGCCCAATCACAACTTCGTTTCCCTGTCCAGCTGACCGGCGTTCGTCCTCTTCGCCCCTCTCGCGCACATGTCGCACTGGTGCACGCCAGATGCCCCATTTGACCACACCAACCTCCCGATCGTCCATGGCCAAGGAACGCGGTCGGAAGATCTGATGTGCCCGTCCCACCAAGCCTGAGCTGGAACCTGGGAGCCCTATCGAGGACATGCACCTCCGCTAGAAGCACGCACTTAGCCGTATACAGGTCAGGGAGTATATAAGACCCTCGCTGACGAGCTCGCCCGTCTCCTCGTGAGGCTCCTCTCTCTGCCCCTACCACTAGTGCAGGCCCTACCGCCTCGCGTTCGATAGTGCTCCTCGCTTTCACGACTTTCACGAGTTCCACGACATCGCACCGTATCAACATGTCTGGGTCGGTATTCATGAAAGTCGCGCTCGCGATCGCGTTCCTCGCATCCTGGGCGCAGCTCGTGCTCGGAGCTCCCCTCGCGAGCGTGGAGAAGAGGGATGTGTTCGTCCCTCCTGTGCTCTACCCGCACGCGGGCACGGTTTGGACGAAGGGTCAGCGGCACAATGTTACCTGGTATGCACCACATTCACGATACCGTGATGGTGTCGGACTCCTGTGATTGACTGGTACGGTGCTCTTATTCTTCTAGGGACACGTCCAACGCCCCTGTGAACATCACGAACAAGGTCGGGTCTATCTTCTTGCGCAAGGGCGAACTGACCACCCCGGGTACGTCTACCTTTTCCTACTCTCGCACTCGCGTTTCATCCCTGCTCACACTGTTGCTACAGTCGTCCTCGCTGCTGGTTTCGATATCCTCCTCGGGCGCATCGAAATCACCGTCCCGTGGGTGGTGCCCGACTCGGACTACAGCGTCGTTCGTACGTGCTCTTCCCCCGCGCGCAGTGAATGGTGTCGGTTGCTGAACAGCGTATCTCATCGCTAGTGTTCGGAGACTCTGGCAACTTCAGCCCGCAGTTCACGATCAACGGACCAGACGTGTTCTGAGTACTTACACAAAGAGACTATTCAAGGCAGTGCTCGTTTGTTCGCTCGTAGTAGGACCTTTTCATGACGCTCACGAACTCGTTACGGACTGAAAACGCATGTGCACGGACTAGTAGTTGTGGCGGTAGTTTGTCACTTGATTGAGCTTCGGACTCGCTGAGTAGTAGTTCAACCTCACCTGCACGTACATGAACAATTGAATTACTTTCTTGCGCCACTGCGCAACGCAGTCATTCTCATTCTCGATGCACTCTCTGAATGAGATGTAGCGACCATGGCTACGAACGTGAGGAATCGCTATTCAAGTTGACAAACCGAGACAACGTTGGTGCTACCCCTGCTATGACACCTCGTCCACTCGACAACCCCCGTGCCACTCATGGCCGAGCTTCTGAATGTGCGAGTCCTTATACAACAGCAGGATAGTTCCAACCGAGCGCTTCTATGTGTGCGCCCACAACCACTCATCAGGGTAGCTGAATGGCGACGTCCCATGCCAGAATGTGGACAATAGCCTGGGCGTGTATAAGTGTGGAGCGTAGGGCATGCGAAGTTGGAATTCATCGCATCGACATCCTGGATCTTCTCCACATACCCAATAGCCTCAGCAGAGAAGCAGGAATGCGGTTCTTCATGAAGTGTTCCTTGCTCGCTATCCTGGCAGGGGTCGCCACGCTCTTCGTCAACGCCGAGTTTTTCAACGCGCCGACCAACGGCACCCAGGTCGTGGCAGGCTCCTACTTCAACATCACCTGGCAAGTGTCATCTTCAGGGCAGAGTCATTCACGGAAGGCAATATTGACGTCGCCTACAGGGACCTAGATGTGGTGAATGCGTTGTTTTCTGGTGCGAACGCCACGAATGTGACAAGCTCAGGGACCAATGGTGCCCAACCTACCACCATCGCTGACATGAGACGTTGGATCAAGGTCAGCCGCCGCCAAGACACGAACAGCACCAGCGCCAGCGACACAGGTACATCGGGCACCGCGAACGCTACGCCGAGTGGGATGGGCGGCAGCGGTGGATCGGCCAACGGGACGACGAGCAGCGCAACTGGAACAGAGACCGGTGCTGGAGCTACACCTACGCTCGGCATGAACCGTAACGGAACATTTGCGCAGTGCATCCGCGGGATCCCGGCGGTCATGAACGGCTCCGTGCCTATTTGCAGCATACTGCAGGTTGCCCACGTAGGAAAGCACTGTACCCCCGCTCGTACGTCGATCGAATACTCACTCACAAGAAGATGGCGCTGACGTGTACTGGCGTTCAATCGCACAGTGTTCAGTACGATAAACCTGGACGTTACGACGGGCTGGTTCACCTTGCTCGTCCCATACGCATCGACTGCCGATGAGTACGCTATCGAACGTACGTGATCTTCCGAATGTGGTTACGGCTTGGAGTGATTTGATTGACGTCCCCTGCTAGTGATATTCCAAGACGGAGCCTCCGAATCGGACTTCGTGAGTCCGCCGTTCTCTATCGTGGCTGCAGCGCCTTCCTCGTGATCGCATACGTAGGATCATGAAAGGCGCGCAGGGTGCGAGGATGGGAGAAGGTTGAGAGAGGCAGGTTGTTATGTTGTCGCGGGTTCGACGACGATGGATAGTTCCTCCGCACTTCATCCGGCACTGTTGGTGCGACTCTGGGAGACCCAGGGTGTTAACGCAGTGTGATAAGTCAGGGATGGGTACGGCTTACCAAAATCAGAGGCGAGAAGCCAACATAAAGCCCTAGAATCAACACAGCGCAAGAGACATCGATAGCGACGATATGTGCACGAGGACGCTGTGGTCGAGTACATTCGACGACGAGGCAGAGCTGACCTCGCTTGACCGGCGATAGCAGCTTATGGCAGAACAGCTGAGATGACTGGATTGAGATGCTGAGGACTGAGCGTGGCATCGCTCACGCGGACAGCATGCACCTCAGTGGCGGCCGATAGAACACGTCTTCGGCACGGAGAACACCTGGATTCTATACCTGAGGCTGCCTGTGCCAAAAAGGCGTATAGATAGCAGAGTATACGGCGTCTAGGCGCATAGCTCGTGCGGTCAATTTTTAGATGCAGTCCAGGTGAACAAGGCCGTCGTGGTTGACAATGCTCATGAGCATGCGCCTAAACTTGAAGGTCCGAGTATTGCAGTGTATAGATGAACAGGTACGGGTCACAGCAGGTCCCAGCTGTGAGCATAAGACGTCACTAGAGATGAAGATGGGAATAGGGCAATATCTGGCAACGAGGTTGGAGGAGGAGAGCAAAAAAACGAGTCTTTTGCGAGAGGCGCTGGGAGAGACGCGAGCACGTGGGCGCGTCATGGGCGAGACTGGCCGGAGATCGATGCGATGGCCGCGGTGGCTGTTCTCGTTCCGCAGCTCTTTCGTTCGTCCACGGAAGAGTCCAGTTCGAGAATTGTCTGGTGTAAGGCGAAATGACCGTCCTTGGAGCCCTGTCGTCCGATTTCCGCTGCCTCGGCCATCGCTCGCCTCCTCGTCCTCCTATAAGAGCACGTCTGAACACAGTCCATCGTCCTCAGCAAAGCATCGTCTTCTGCTAACACACACTCCAAGCAACTCCAGGCATCCGCCTCACGGCCTCTTCTTACGACCCCTTACGAACCCGTACATTCTTCACAGTCATGAGTTCGCAAACCTCCTCCGGTGTTCTCGCCAAGTTCCTCGTCGTCCTCTTCGCGCTCTTTGGCGTGTTTTTCCAGCTCGCCGCTGCAATGCCAGTCGCTGAGATGGAGAAGCGCGACGTCTACGTCCCTCCCATTCTCTACCCTCATGCCGGTACCGTCTGGTACAAGGACCAGAGGCACAACGTCACTTGGTATGTACACGCGCGCGAAGATGATTATGTAGGAAACTGTACTGACTACAACATACACATTTCACAGGGACGTCTCTGACCCGCCTGTCAACATCACTAACAAGGTTGGCAGGATAATGCTCAGGAAGGGCGACCTCACTTCACCTCGTAAGTGTCCATGCATACTGTGGTACGTTCAGTACGCGATACTGACACGTAATGTAGTGATCCTCGCCGACGGCTTTGACATTTTGCTCGGCCGCATCGAGGTTACCGTCCCATGGGTCGTCGAGGGCAGCGACTATAGCCTTGTCTGTACGTAGCCTTCGCTTCTGCATCTGTTGGGTAGAGAAATCGAACGCTGACCACGAACACTCATCAGTATTTGGCGACTCTGGCAACTTCAGCCCTCAGTTCTCGATCCTCCAGTGAACACCACCGCCGAGCGGAGGACCGCGTCGCGTCAGGCAATGCAGACCTCTTCGAGGCAGCGAATGAACTGTGATTGATACGGACCATCTTCTTCGTCTTGGACTTCCAATTTTGGACTTTTTCGTTTACGACCGTCATGACATTCTGCACACGGACTCGGACTCACGGACCATTGGACAGTTGTAGCACAAGCATCCCCCCTGATGTCGTAGCAATAGTATAACAGTGTTCGTTTTGCATTGTGTATCATCATCTTCACGTTTGTGGCATATATTACATAGTACTGACCACTGCGCTTGACGCACACCGACTTGTGAGACGGGCAGGCCGCGCTCTCGCTCATGGCCGACGCCTTGAGCGTTCATCGTTCATAAGCCTCTAAGAGGAAGTTTGAACTCGATGTTCTCGGCCACTAGTGTACCATCATGCTTAATGCTGTGCACTGTGAGCAAAGAGAATCGTATTAGCGTTGGCGTCTCTGAGCCAACGGTAGGAAGCGAAGGATCGCGGCCGCAGAGGATACAAGACGGGGAACGGAAGGGCTTGAATTCAAGGTTACCCTCAACGGAAACCTCTGCCAAGTTGTGCATCTTCCCAAGTCTTGTGCCTAAGTTGTAATGATTCGTTACGGTATTACATTGCATAGCGGCTACAGGAAGTGAAATACGGGTACCTTGCTCCGGGATGTGAGCCCCAGAGCCCATCCGAGGGGATCTCTTGATGATGGCGAGTCATTCGCTGACGCGTACAGTCGGAGGGGCACACGTCGGGCACACGTTCGTTCATGGCACTAGAGATCGCCGTGCGGCCGCTTTCGTTGCCCATAGGAAGTCGCTTCGGTGTGGTATTAGTAGAGCGGCAACGCTAGTTGAAACGACTTTGTACTCACGGTGGCCGCAGTGGATAGATGACGTCCAGGTCTCCGGTAGACGCGCCTAGACGCGTACAATTGTCTGTATGGCACGATGCAGTTAAGCGTAGCTCACCGCGGTAGAAACGCAGTCGCAGCTGCGTAGTCTAAATGCCGATCAAGTAGTAGCGGACGCTGGCTTTGGACACTCATTGCAGCTGTAGATCGCGGCGGTGCATTCCAGCCATTCCACGAAGACAGTAAGTCGGGACATAGCAGAGGCAATGCTGAGAATATTCTTGATCAGCGGCCTGAGAGCGGACGATGCAAGGAGCGAGAACTGAGCAGAGGACGCGAACACGTGAGCGCGATTCCGAGGCGCTGATCCCCACCGTGTGGCCGTCGCGGCCTTTCGTTCCGCCAAGTGAGTCGGTCAAGCACTGGCCCACGGCCCCACGCGCACTCTCCCTCCTGCGCTCAGCTAGGACCATGACAGGATGTGCGAACAAACCTTGTTCGAGAGTAGGCTGGGGTTAGGCCCGAATCACCGTCCGTAGACGTTCCGGGGCCGACGTCGCTGCGCGTCGGTCATCGTTCGCCTTCCTCTCTGTGGCCTTTGAAGTATATAAGTACGCAGAGGGACGACGGAGAGTCTCCAGCAAAGCATCGTCTTCTGCTACTCACGAACACCCCAAGCTCACGACCACTTTTAACGACACTCTACGCCTTCCTCATAACAATGAGCTCGCAAACCTATTCCTCTGGCGTGCTCGCCAAGTTCCTCGTCGTCCTCTTCGCCCTCGTCGGCGTGTTCTTCCAGCTCGCGGCCGCGATTCCGGTCGCTGAGATGGAGAAGCGCGACATCTTCGACCCGACCGTCCTCTACCCGCACGCGGGTACTGTCTGGTACCGGGGCCAGACGCACAACGTCACTTGGTAAGTGCTTTTCTTTCGATGACGATGGTGAGAAGGCGAATGCTGATATGACCACGCTGACAGGGACGTCTCTGACCCCCCGGTCAACATCACCAACAAGATCGGCAAGATCATGCTCAGGAAGGGCTTGATCCCTACTCCTCGTGAGTACACATGATGAACTTCCTGTTGAGCACGGAGTGACATGGTACTTACTCGCACGTTCAGTCATCCTTGCGGACGGCTTTGACATCTTGCTCGGCCGCATCGAGGTCACCGTCCCGTGGGTGCTCACCGGGGACGACTACAGCATTGTCTGTGAGTATCTGACCTCTCTCCGACTTCCGGCACGATGCTGATTGCGCGCCTCAGTGTATGGCGACTCCGGAAACTTTGGCCAGCAGTTCACCATCAACCAGTGAACTTAACGCGTAGTGCTGCCTATTCAGGGAGCGCGTAGCATAAAGCGACGCGCATCTCTCAGGCATCGAAGCGGACTTGTTATCGCGGCACTGTATCACGGACCCCTCCTCACGACTGTCATGACTCCTGAATCGGACTTGAGCTTATAACTTGTTGGACTTGGTTCACGTACCTCGTAGCACTAATGTAGTAATACATTTGCTATTTCGTGGCTTTTGTTACCATTGAACCGCTGTGTGTACTACCTTCACTTTTTGAGGGATCGTCTGCTGAACCGGTGCTCGCAGCTATGGAAGGAGTGAGTCGATGAAGTGTGTCCTGTTTACACGACCTGAAAGGTTCACTCGCTTCATCGTGAGGTCTCCAGGCTACATGCATGTATAGGGAGGACTCACAACGAGTCGATTACCGAAGTGGCGTCGGCCATTGTATATGGTGGACAGTTCGGTACTGTTTGCCGACCGGAGGCATGCCACTTTTCCGCTCGTTGGAAACCGGAGGGAAGGCCCGTAGTTGCGAGTTTACGGCACAGGCCTATCAGGCACCAGGATTAAGTTCGTTCAGAAGACGATAGCAGAAGTAGAAGCGAAGACAGACCTAGGAAATCAGCTTGAACGAGTGACGCTCTATAGTTACTGGCACGTGAGCGCGTCACCGGCCTGCAAAACCTTCGACACCGGCTTTTGCCTTGAAGCCGACGGGGGTGGAAGAAGGACCGTCATGGCTATACCTTGACATGCATGTCATCTTTGAGGCCGGTAACAGGCCTGACAGCGTCTCAAACGTTCAGCCCCTGCCATACCGGCAGCTCCAGTGCTCTACTGCAAGCAGTGCGAGTGGCCTCACCCACATGTTTCATGTCGTACGCAGTCCGCCCGAGGCAGCCCTAAAATGCACAATATAAAAGAGAGGTCGAGCTCGGTTCATAGTCCACAGCAAAGCATCGTCTTTCGCACCTTACGACCTGTCTCTCACACCACCATGATCGCCCAGACATCCTCGCTCGCCAAAGCATTTGTCCTCGCTGTCGCCTCATTCGGCGTATTCGCAGCTGCTCTTCCTGCGGCCGAGATTGAGAAGCGTGCCATCTTCACCCCACGGGTGACCTACCCGCACGTGGGTACCGTCTGGTACAAGGGCGATACCCACAATGTGACCTGGTACCTACAATTGCTGCTCGTCTTCCCTGAGAGGATGCACGCTAACGTTTGCGATGTACAGGGACACCTCAGATGCTCCGGTGAACGTGACCAACAGGTACGGCGGCAGGATCCAAGTCAGGAAGGGCGAGCTCATCACTCCCCGTGAGCACTAGTACTCCCACATAGAATCAGGAATGACAGCCTACTTACCGGGCTCGCAGTGATCCTTGCTAACAATTTCGACGTACTGCTCGGCCGCATCGAGGTCGTCGTCCCCTTCGTCGAGCCCGGCTCGGACTACAGCCTCGTCTGTGAGTATAGCTTATACATCCATGTGCTTCTGACCAAGTGTTGACCGTGCTCTGCAGTTTTCGGCGATTCCGGGGACTACAGTGACCAGTTCACCATCTTGGCAACGAGGGGTTGAGCGCGAAAAATACTGGCCTTGGAACGGTTCTTCCTTCCGTGTAGCGAACAGTGTATAATAGATGGATTGCCTCGAACGAAGGAATGTTTGACCTACATGCACGTTCTGTACTCTGTAGTGCAATACACACCTATCAGGAAACGGGTACGGATAGTCAGTACTCAACCAGGCAAGCACCAAGTTAACGCATGCTTACACTGTGATCATGTCTTGCGAAGTAAACCATTAGATACGCTAGAAGTCGTGATCGCATATGAATAAGTCGATAGCCATATCGACTTCATGATCTTCCAATCCCTCCACTAGAGATTTCGCCAGAATCGCATGGCCAAACCCACCGTTCCACCTTGTCAAAAAGCTTTGGTGACCCTACATCAAAGCTTCCTCCAGTTGCAGCGGTAATATTAGAACTAGACACCAGTGTTGCGGGCGAACTAACAAAAGGAATTCTGACCTTTCCACACCGAGCCTCAATATAGTCGCAACCGGACCATAGACCCAACATGTGATGACTACCGTTCTTGCCGACGGACTGAAGCCCGTGTGCATATGCATAATAATATAGTGAAGCACGTCTGCTAGGCGAAATCCCGAATGAACGTGGCATATAACGTTCACTACGTACCGGCGAGTGCCTCGAAGGCCCTTGAGGATCCGGATTTCGTCCACCATTGACAGCGGCACGCCGTTGGCCGATCCGAACGATGTCACGCGCGTTTCGCCTGAGCACTGCGCACGTCATGGAGGAATCCGCGAATGGAGGCGAGCGGCCATAGCGATGAATAGCGAGGCACACGAGAGTTCAGAGTGAGAACGGATGGATCGGCGTGAGACCCGGAAAGGCAGAACGACGCGACCATGTGGGCGTGTCACCGGTGTGTGTTGACGGGTGTAACACCGAGGCCGATGGAGGTGGATGCCCGCCGTGGCTATACCCTGACGCCATCCTCGTAATTCGACCGGTATCAGTGCAAACGTCCGGCGTCTTCAGTGCAACTCCCGTTGGACTGCAAAGCCACTTCCGATGAGGCCAATACTAGTGTACCTCTCTTCCAGGCAGTTGCGCGCTTTGAACTATCCGAGAAGTATAAATGTGAGCTAGAAAACGCCCCGAGTGATCCAGCAAAGCATTGTCTTTCGCACCTCACGAGCCTTCAAGCCATCTCACGACAACGGTCCTCCTCCGCCATGTTCGCCCAGACGTCTTCGTTCGCCAAGGCCTTTGTCCTCGCCGTCGCCTCCCTCGGCATGTTCGCAGCTGCCCTTCCTGCTGCTGAGGTAGAGAAACGTGCGGTCTTCACCCCGCCGATCACCTACCCCCACGCGGGCACCGTTTGGTATGTGGGTCAGACCCACAACGTCACTTGGTACGCAAACCAGCTGCTCAAACAAGCGTAAGAAGTGTATACTGACAGATGCAATGCACAGGGACACTGCGGACGCTCCGGCGAACATTACGGACAGGTTCGGGGGCAGGATCCAGCTCCGCGAGGCCGGCACCATCTTCCCCAGTACGTGTGCTCGGGCGAACATGTTGGTAACAGCCTGCTCACATATTCCGTAGTTATCCTCGCGGACGGCTTTGATGTTCTGCTTGGACGCATTGAGGTCGTTGTCCCATGGGTTCTTCCCGGAGACGACTACAGTCTTGTCTGTAAGTGCAACTATCTGCATTATGCACTCGGGTGTGTGGACTGAACTGACCATTCCGCAGTCTTCGGTGATTCTGGCGACTTCAGCGCCGAGTTTACCATCAACGAGTAGATGTCACGTCTACGATCACCTGATGAGGGCACGTCTCATCCTTGCAGCGCGGCATCAAATGACGACTACGAATCTTGGACTCTATTCGACCTTCCTATGCTGGAGTGCTTTGATGATCTTGTTTTTGGCGGACTCGAGATTAGTGCCACTGTATCGCTGCGAGCTTTAGATTGTTGTATGAGTCCTGTCCAGAGAATGCACAACTGTTACTGCACGGACCTTCCTGCAAGTACAGCGGATACAGTCAATTGTGCTGTTTCGTGTCGCCTCCAGGCCGTATCTGGAGTGTCTCCAGGAGAACGAGGAACGTCGCATGCAGGATATCGAGGGCGGGATTGTTTCCAGTCCACTCGTTCGTCTCCCGGCATTCCTTGAATTCATGAGAATTCGCCGTCCCTATGTGACCTCGTGCTGGACTCTGACCTTCGCAACTCTGTTGTTGTTTGTAGGACCAAGCCCGCTGATCCTGACGTGTTTCGGAACTCCTAGATGCTGCCGTATGGTACCATCCTTCTTGGTCCTCTTGTACAGTCTGAGACGTGGTGTTTACTGCAGATACCGTGCTGCGAGTTCATGATAGTCAGACTGCGAAGGGCGGAACCCACTCTAGGACTTACCTGCTGGGCCATCATCGCGCACTAGAACACAACATGACGTACGCCATATTAGGCGACATTCTGGGAGACATGCCGTAGCCACCGTACCTCTCGCTTTCGCTGAGCGTTTGCACAAATGGAGCAGTCCAGTAAGACTGATACGCATGCCTCAGGTATCTGAGGGTGTTCTGGAAGACCAAAGACTAGTCGGACGGCATGAGGAGCGGCATGTCGTTGACCGACGTTCGGACCATGTCATTGGATGACATGGCATATTCCCATTGCGTGTAGGACAGTCGCCCTAACAGACGACGGCAAGGCACAAAGAGTAGTGAGTGAGAGAACGAGAGCAGCGAGACGCCAAGAACGAGACGATGACGCGACCACGTGGACGTGCCACCAACCTGTAGCACCGGGTTAGGGCCGGAGGCCGATGGGAGTGGATGGCCGTCGTGGCTGTTCGCTCATACGCGACGTTCCCGGCGACACTCTCTCGTCCGTCGAACGGTCGGGATCAGCGAGAGCGTCCACCGCCCATGTCAGGGCTAGCCTTTGGAAGCGTCGGACTTCCGTTCTGGTGGCACTGTAGCATCTCAGGAGAGGCAACCCAGTAAGGTACACAAGTCATCCGAACGAGCTGCACTTCGGACACGGATCGCCTTGCACCGTCAAGTATAACATATAAGTGCTCGCATGCAAAACGACACCTCAGCACACGAGCTCTCGAAGCAAGCTCATCTACGCTCACCTTGTACGCCTACACACGCCCTCCGCTCTGACGACTTCTCCGATGTATTCCAAGATCCTTCTCTTCGTCTTCACCTTTTTCGGCTTGTTCTTCCAGTCCGCCGCGGCCCTTCCTACTGCGAACGAGAAGCGAGATGTCTTTACCCCTCCCGTGCTCTACCCACATGCAGGTACCGTCTGGTACAAGGGACAGACACATAATGTTACCTGGTAGGTCTGCTCACTGTTTTTCAACTGATCTCGATCTCACGCACCCGATGCGCAGGGATGTCTCTTGGCACCCGGTGAATATCACCAACAAGATTGGCAGAATTCAGCTCAGGAAGGGCGTAATCACAACACCATGTTAGTGACTCCTTATCATCGCACGAGGGATTACCTGCTTACCAGTGCCATAGTGATCCTTCAGGCCGGCTTTGACATTCTCCTTGGTCGCATCGAAGTGCATGTGCCGTGGGTCGAGCCGGGCGACGACTATAGCCTCGTCCGTGAGTACGCCTTGTCAGAAGTCGCAGAGCAAGCACTGAAGTGTTCTCCGTAGTATTTGGTGACTCGGGCGATTTCAGCGCTCAGTTCACCATTTTGGAGTGAGCGCCACATCGGCGACAAGCTCGGCAAGGGCAGGAGTGCGCTACTCCAGATAGCGTCGACATGCAACCCGTTACGCTGATCTGCATCTCCCCGCCTAGTCGAGCCGCCCATTGGACTTTTGTGTATCAAATACTCATGACTCTATTCAGCTCGTATTGTTGCACCGTCGAATGTTTGTAATGCTGTATGAACAATTGCCCACCTTCTAGCTGCGTAACCATCGGGATGTATGTCGATCTGTGAATTACCCATGAATCAGCACTATATTATATGCATGTGAATGACTTCTCTGCCCTGGTACCAACAACGCTCCACCACGGCGAGTGAACCATTGAGTATCGTTAACAGATGACGATGTTTGCATCGCATTGTTAAACCCGGCCCTGCGCTGAATGCGGTCGTTAAGTAGTACGAGGCTGTCCTTGACTATATTGCAAGTATCCGGCAACGCCTCTGAAAAAAAAAAACTCGTCCATGGTGTACGATTGTCTCCCAGACTTGGCAAGCACTAGGCGCCCTAAAGTTGCGCACTATAAAGGGGCCAGTTATGCGGCAAGAACTGAGTACTCAACGTAGAACGCGACAGCCGAGGACAGTTTCAAGTAACGCACCTCAACACACACCGATCAATCCACCCTAGTCAAACTTCAGGTTAATATGCGCTGTAACCATTTCCTTCCCGCTCTCCTGGGAGCTTGCACCATTTCCGTAGCTGCGGCGGATGTGATCTGGTATCCCAGTGGTGGAGAACAGTGGTTTTGGGAGGAGCGACACAATGTGACGTGGTGAGTACTTCTGGTTATGCCCCTCACCGTCAGGCTGATCCCCTCTCTTTTCGACAAGGAACGTCCAACCTGTTCTAGACGCCGTACATGGGATGAATAACAGCGCAAGCACCACATTGTTCGCGACTGTGACCTCCAGCGGAAACAGTACGGGAACAAGCAGCCCCAGTAGCATAGCCAACAGTACGGACACGAATAGCAGCAGACTGGGGAGCAGCACAGCCTCGCCCAACGCGACCAGCATGAACAGCACTTCTGTGACTGGTGCTACTAATGCTGGAAGCGCTACTAGTACGGCAAGCTCGGGAGGGCTATCTTCGAACATATCCAGCACAGCGAGTACGGGTGTGGCCAGTGCCACGTCGACCGTTTCCGGAGCCCTCGCAGCTCGGGGGACGACCGCTCCTCAGCTCTGTGTCAATGGCATGCCAACCTACGCTGCATTCAACCAGTCGAACCTTGCAATCTGCAGTAGAGTCGTCATACGCGAAATGAGTGGCGACGGCATCGGTATGTAGAGCCATCATCATTACCTCGATCTCATCCGCTCACTGTAAACACAGCTATTCTCGCAGAGAACTTCGACCTCAACACCGGACGTGTTGATGTGACCGTACCGCCGTTCTTGCCCAATCCCGACTACAATTCTACCCGTGACTTCTACGTGACTTGTCAGTACCCATGTGGGGTATGACGATGAATAGATCCACTGACATACCATCAGTGTATGCAAGCCAAGACACGGTGACGTTCTTCGAGTTCTCGGGCAGAGCATTTACAATTTTGAGGAAGCCTGCAAACGCTCGTTGAGTGTGAAGGGCTTCGTATCGTGTCCGGTTAATCTTCGATTGACCAGCTGGTATGGTCGCAGACGAGAGTCATGATGTAGCTAGGGTTGGCATCAGATCCTACTCAATCTTGCTAGATAGTGGTCACCGAACTGTTTGCAGGCACATGCCCGCACGACGCGTTGATGAATAGGAGTAGCCAGGTAGAGTCTTAAATTCAGGCGACTCCTTTCCGGATAATGAACAGCATCGAACCGGAACCCGTCTCGAGAATTCGTTGTCTGTTGACTTACAGACTTGCCTGTTATCCGATTAGTGCAACCAGGCCCTCGTTGAGGGTAGCTCTCTGATATCGCTCTCGTCAACATGTCACCGACGAAAGTGATGATGAGCTCAACCATCACTCACGCGACTTGCATCGCGAGCGTCATCATTGAAGACCTTGGTATCAACGGCGGTCGCGTCGAAGTATATCTGCGGGTCGTTGAGGCGTGGCCATTCAACAGGATCGCATACGAGAACCCTCTCCGCAATACATTGTGTGACTGACTCACCGACATCTATAGCAACAGCACCACTTAATCGAAGCAGAGTCTTCGATGTCAGGATATCGTATTGGAATAGAATCAATTCTGTTAAAATGAGATTGCACCGCGTAGCATGGCAACGGTGGCATATCAGGATGACAGGATGACTTACATAGACGGCCTTCATACAGGCTTATTGTGCATGTATGGGCTAGCTATCTCCTGGAACAGCCGCAGCGATAGTTGCCTCATGTGGCGGCGTATGTGCGGACGGCGACCAGCGTCCCACATATCGACGCGGGCGGCGAAACGTGTACGCCTGCGCCCGCGCCCACTAAAGCACCACAGGCACGGACAGATATCGAACGCTGGGCGTGCGCCACTGTCTCCAAGGACACATAAGACGTAGCGTCGAAGTAATGAGGATCCTACACACATAACGACCTCAGAGAAGCAGAACTCACCTATGCATCTCTACGCCGTACTCCCTGAATGACCTCCAAGACCATGCCACGACGCGCCACGCATATACCCTGTGCATATCAGTTCGAACACGGTTCATGGCTATTACGAGCTTCACGTTACCTTGTTCCGACCTGCGGTAAGTCGGAGTCGCCTCGCCAACATATCACGTTTGCTGATAGATTGTTGAATCCATTTGGTCGACGCGACGCTCATCGCATACCACCTAGATGGATGTTGCGTGACCCAAGGACGGGGATACGGCTACCGGGACGGTAGCCATGGCGCGACACGATCATGTCTCGGGACGGTTACGTTCCGATATGCGCTACGAATGTACTGATATGTGATTCATGACTTGTGCCCGGAAATGCACGATTGTAAGACACGCTCACCCGCGGCTTTGTGTCGGCCATAGCTCCCGGGAGTACGGTGCCAGTCTTGCTTTCGAGGCGGCCTGTAGAGGCTATCGGGACAACGCGGTACGCGTTAGTGCTCCCAGGGACGTGAGGTTACGGACGCGACGCGGTCTTGCACGGTGGTCCCGAGATTCTCGGAAGGCAAATGGGACTACTGGAGAAGTCCCTGATTCCGGCCGCCTCGTCCGAGGAGCCGTACGCTGTAGATTTTGCCTTGTCGTCCCGCGGGCTCCCAGGCCGTTCGCGACCGGTCGATAGTTAGCTCAAAGCAATAGCGAGCGCAAAGCAGGAACGAGTGCAATCGTGCAGAAATAGCCATTGACCCAGGGCAGCGAGCAAATATCGCGCGTTGCGTATAGTGCTACGTCATGAGAGGAATCAAGCGCTCCCTCCTGGTAGCCCAGGCATCAATACGCACCCAGGCCTCAGAGCGGGATCAGAGCCCAGGGCCACCGGCGATCTATGGCAGTCTATGGCCCAGGGAAACCTCGAGCCGCCACTAGCGTATCCGGCGGCCCGCATTCATGAGTGCCGATCTACTTCGAGCACTCTGCTTCGGCCTTGAAATACACGCACTGCGTCCAAGTAGGTCAGCTTGCTGATTTGATGTCGCAGGAATAGCAATGAACCTTACAGCGTTCTTCGACATCCGCATGATACCCACGAATCTAGAGCCCTCTTCGAACTCGACCGGATATCACCTCAGCCGTAAGCCGGCAAGAAATGAGATAGCGACCATCGTGGAGACTTGTGTGCAAGAATACGTGTTAGTATGCCGTGAAGCTATCATTCGGGGGACTCACCATGCGTATGGAGACTCTACGTCTATACGCGTACCTGAGCTGCAGAAGTTGTCAGACGCCAGTTCACTTGCCCTATGCATGTAATCACGCCGTGTATTCGCGGCGAATGTCAACGACCTTGGCCCGAGAGCAGCCCGGGAGTCGGAAATGAGCATTCAGTCAATGGAAGGGCTGGCATTACTAGCCCCGAAACCACACGATATGGGCTGAGAGCCATCGCGGTGATATTGTCGTGAAAGCGAAGAGGCAGGAGAGGTGCAGTTGAGTTGCCACGCGAGCGAGGAGGGGCGCGACAAAGCGTGGGAAAGGGGGGAAAATACGGACGACAGTTCCCGGAGGACACGCGTGGCGAACGCCTCTCCCCCAGAAACCCCCATCCGCTGCGATTTCGACAAATCGAATAGCAGGTCGATGGCGTCCACCTCTGCTGCCGCGAGTTCCTCCTCCGCCCAGCCCTCGTCCTCCTCTCCCGCCGGCAACACACCCCTCCTCGCAACAGGTGACTGGACAAAGAGCCTCATCCAGCTCGCAAAGACCGCAGAGCTCAAGTGCGTCCACCCCTGTCGCCCCAGATCTCACAGGCGTGCTGACGGTTGTGTGAACGCGTCTCTTTTCCTTGACTTCTCCGCCGCCCCACTCCATTTCTGTCCATCACACGGTGGGCTCGGCGGCGTGCACACGGAACCCCCTTTCACTCCTGGACCGCATGGAAATGCTGCGTCTGATCAATGAAGGAAGCATGCCTTGACATTACAGCTCCATACCGCACATATTCTCTCCGCGCATGCCGCCCTCGAGCAGAAGAACAAGGCTATTCAGGACCTGAAAGAACAGAAGAACAAGTGCGTCTGTTTCCATACCATACAATGATTCCCGCCTATACAGAGCGGTTTCCGTCGCACAGACTCGAGAGCGAACGGCAAAGATTATTGAACTGTCTGCGAGAGGTGAGTGACCTTCCTCACATGTGTTTACCTCCGCTTACCTCCGCCTATATGCGACGCCGCATAGGTAAATGAAGACAGGGACAAGGTTCTTATTATACATGCCTGTCTCTCGTGCATGCGGCCCGCTAACAATGGCGCCAGGCGGATATCCAGGAGGCCACTCTAAACAAAGAGTGAGTTATCTCGGCATCACGGACATCAATGTAGCTCATGCCGCACAGGGTCAACGACTTGCAACATAAGATCAAGACCATATCAGAAGGCGAATACGCCGTCGCAAAGCAAGATGTGGACAGGCTACGACAGGAGCTTGGCCAGCCTCCGCTCCCCAGCCTCCAAACCACGCTCGAGGAAAAGTCCGCGGAGTACGTTCACATGTCTACTCCCTTCGCCACGCGCTATGTCTCATCTCACTCACGCCGCCGCCTTCTTCCATTCACTCCACCGCGCGCGCCTTGCCCTGCCCTTGCCGCCATGACCGCTTGACCTAATAGATATCTCAAGGCACTCCGGTTACAGGCAGAGACTTCGAATACTCCTACAGGGGCAAAACGAGCAGGCGAAGAACTTGCCGGCGACGGCCAACCTGTCAAGCGGCCGCGTGGGCGACCAAAGGGCAGCAAGAACTCCAAACCGAAGTCGAAACCCGCGTCTACACCAGGCCCATCTACTGGCGGCGCGCCCTCTGCTTGATGGCGCTGGCAGCTGTCGAACGAACGGGCCGCGCTGCCTTGCGATTCTCCGCTTTCTTGCTCTCGTGTGCAATTTGTACGCTATGTCTGTCCTCCCACTTGATGATGCATTGTACGATTGGATCGCTCTTCCTAATCTGTTCCTGTCACTCCCGATCAAGTTTGCAAGCTTTCAGAAGTTAGGCTGGTCGTACAGGCGACGGCTTGCAAATGGGGAACTACTAGGGTCAACGCGGACGGGTCGACGGTGTTGATCCTGTCAACTCAGGATTGCATTGGGCGGCCACTGTAGACGTTTTACTTCCTGTCCGTCTGCGCCGCGGAGCTTGACGTCGGGGGCGGGCTCCGGCGAAACGACTCGCTAAGGCTACAGCGCGCCTCTCCAGGAGCACGCGGCGACGCGCCGAGCTATGCAGCACTGCATATTGGCACTTTGCTTAGCGATGTCTGCACGTCCTCCACGGCGTCCTCGCAGACAAGCTCGCGCCGAGACCAGCAACCACACTAGTTGCTGATTGGCTGCCGCTCGCCCATCTGCTCTGGTGAATATTGGCATTAGGCGGCCAAAGCATGTGCTCCCAGCGTCCAGCCTCTCATCCCCAGGTAAGCAATGTCGCGCGTACCATGCAAATCAAGCCCGCAGCCGAAGAACACGTCCGCTGCAATTGCACCGTGACATATGTTGCTGGATGCACGCTCTCGACGACGGCGCATCTCTGGATCGCAGGGTCCACATCCGCTCATTTGTTCGGCCGTTCGAGTCGGGACGTGGCAATATGTGGCATGTCGACGCGCATCGATATACTGTCGTCGAGATCGTCCCCCGCCTTCGTCCCTGATGATTAACTGACTCCCTGACCCCGTCCATCGCCATCTCCGGAGCTGGTGCGCGCCGGATGCACGACGGTCATGGCGGCGGCGCCACGCTCCGCAGCGCCGTGGGCATCAATGTTTGACCACGCCCGCAGAGGCCCGCAGCCCTCGGCGACGCGATAGCCATCGTGGCAGGGCAAGTAACTGCAACTATGTCTGTCGCGACTTCTCAAGACAGGGCGCGTGGCGCTAGGGGCGGCGTCCTTCCTGCCCCTGTAGAATACCTGCAATCCTCCGGTATGTGTTCTGTTGCCGTTGATGCGAGTGGTTGGGGCGGAAGCTGTTCAGGCGCCAACTTTGTTGGTCTGTGGTACCTTGTGTCAGGGTGCCCAGGCCCGAAACATGAACGGGACATGCTCCCTTTTTCGGAGATCCCGACGGTTCAGCGAGACAGGGTATGTATCGCGACCCGCTGTATGTGTACCCCCGGGGTTCATTTAGCATGAACTGGGCGATTGGGGTGTTGGTAAAACCTACTGCAGTCCATTCGGCGTTGAACATAGCGCACTTGCACACATTCATTCACCAATGCTTTGCCATTAGCCGTGATGTGTATCGGACTGTCTGCGGACAGGACACGGCTGAATTTGAAGTGGCCGGTTGCACTTGCAAGGCTCAAGGTCCAAAAGCAGCAAGCGGCCCTCCCGAGGCGTTCCTGGAAACCTCGGGGCTCGAGTACGACGGCGGGCAGGGATCGGGCGGGAGAAAGACACAAAAATACCGAAATAAATGCTCCCGATCTGAGATCCCGCTCCGTCGGGCCCCAGCTGCCCACATCCGGCGCACCGCGTCTATCCGGCGGCTCGACTGGGCGGGGCGATCTCGGTAAAGGCGCCCATCGCGCCACGCGCCGGTCGACAACGCGTTCCCACAGCTCAGTCTGACTCGCGCTCTCCTTCCTGTGCTTCCCCGATCCGGCATTCTCGCAGGTCTCTTCGCGCGCGTCGACTCGGCCGATCCTGTGCGACGGCCTTTGCGCATGCGCTCCCCTCGTCCCGAGCCTGGTCGATACATGGGGCGTTTGCGTTCCGCGTTTGGTGGGTGCAGATAGCAGGAGCTCCGTGCTCTGCCGGCGGTGCTCGCGCCTCCGCCTTCGCGAGCACGAAGTGCCGCCTCAGTCTCTTCGACTTGCCCGGTGGGGGCTCGCGCTCCAGGAACGCGGAGGTAGGCCCCATGGTACGATCAAGGAGTAAAACATGGTCGTCCGATCCGCTGTGGAATGTGGAGATCAAGGAAATCCTACCACCTCCGAACGCTGGTAAGAATGCATATTACACCGTAACTGCCATCGTTCTCGAGTTGAAGAGAATGTACGCCGACGAGCATGAAATTGAAGGCAGGACAATGACGGTATATGCTATGGACGCCAGTGTCCGATCGGCCTCCGCACGGCCGTAGCAGGCGCGATCGCATCGCAGCAGCGGGAAAGGATGTACGTACGCGTCTGAATTGAAATCGCGTGTATGTACCCCACTGCAGACACGACCACCATCAACTCATCCTCGGGATTCCCACTGGGACACTGGTCATGCTCGATCACCTGCCCGCCCGTTGCGTCGCTAAGACCCGCCGGCGGCATCTCTCTCGCACATACCAGTAGCAGCAAAGTCATCTTATCGAGACTTTCCCCAAACTGAGCGTAGCCTCGGGCAATAGTGAATCATGCGCTTCCGGACCATAAGCATGCGTGCTATAGATGCATGCATATGTGGACATGGGTGCTATAGATCACGCACAGACGTTGTCATATTACACAGATGGTTTGCCGAGAGGGAGGAGTCATCGCTATCCCCGGGCGGGACGATCGCCCCCTCTGCCTTCGTAATCACATCCGACGCCCGCGGGCGAGATGCATTGGGCCTCGGTGCGCGGCTTGCCGCTCGAGACTCGAGACGCGCACGCCCGGATATCGCGAGCTCGACGCTAACCTTCCTATAGACAGCCAGACAACCTTCTGAGACAGCTGCGATGTGGATGGGTTCAGTTCTCGTCAGTCCGCGAGTCGCCAAGTGGCTGTAGTCAGCAGGGGCTTAGTGATGACTGGGCTTCTGAACCGTCGGACGTACGTGGTCCATTGGCCCCTCCGCAGGCATACTGAGTGACCGACGACGACTTGCTGACGAAGACTGCAATGATTGGCTTCGAGCCGGCGGTGTGGCCCCTGGGGCTCGCCATTGAAATCTGGATATCCGGACAATGAATATTGTCCCACGCTCCTTTGTTGGGAAGGTGCAAGGGCAAATAGCCACATTCGGGCGGTGGCGCTACCGACCATATACGGACGGTGCACAAAGGTGCCAATTCGGGGATGTGGCCCGGACGGCCGGGAACGGAAGGAGCTTTGGTCGTTGTGGGTACTTTGTATGAACCTGCTATGCATGTGGCCCTGGTCATGCCATGCCAGTGTTCGCAGGTTCGAAGGTACGATCGCATAGATGCCGAACGACGCTGCCGTGGCATGGAGCGTGTACAATGTCCGGCTACGATGATCATATGCATAGGACGTGAGCACCAAGCGACGAGACGCATTCCGAATACCAACCTCCGAGTCTTTGTTCCGGCACGTCTAGCTGCCGCGCGATGATGTAGTGGACACTCCTTACAAGCATTGGTACGGAAGTGCAGCTCGCGGCAGCGGTCATCACGCACATGTGGCCAGCGCACCTGCGCGATGCGCCATTTTCGCCTTTCCGAGTTCTAGCGATGCACAACCGCCCATGTCAAAATCGAACAAGAAGCCAGGCATGTGCCTGGGGCCGCGGGCCTCCACGATCGCAAACACACACACCGGCATATACGGCGTACAAACTAGAAACGGACCTCACAGCTGGGCTGGTGCCACCTGCGGACTGCATGTAGCAGGGAGGCCGCGCGACGTGTTGTCCCGAATTCCGAATGGGCCACTCCGAACTCCGAATATAGGACAACAAAGGACCGACCACCACCCGCCGGCGCGCAGTGCGAATCGTGGAGAATATCAGAGAGCTCGAAGGCTTCACAGGCAGGGGCCACGGACGGCCATATGACGCACTTCCATCTCGCTAATTCCGAATTTAACTGGTCGACCGGCCGCGAGCGGCGTCGTCACGATGCTCGTCCCGGCTCGGCTCCTACAGGCGAGGTATCAGAGTACCAGAACGAGAGGCGAGTCGATGCGGACGTACGATACGTACGTACGTGTGGGGAAGATGATGTATACCCGCGTCTGCAGCTGCAGCTGCAGCTTCGGCTTCGAGAGAGAGCGAGCTTCCCTGGCGAGAGCGGCGAGCCGCGCGAGGCGTGTGTGCATGCGCGCCTGGGGGGAGCTTCGGAGGAGCGCCAGAGCTGCCGTCGGGAGGCGCGCAGGTACGTCGCATATCCGCCGCTCGCGAGGAATCGGAACAGAGGAGAAGTCGCAGTCGGATGGCACCTGCGGGCGTATACACGGCGAACCTAGAGCTTGGGGGACAGCGCAGGTGCCGTCGGATGCGCGTGCGGACGGTCGGGCGAACGGACGGCTGCGTGAGTTGGAATGCGCAGAAAGGCGTAGAACTTGAAAGAGAGAAGAGGTTCGTGTATCGTGGTTGCCGCGGTAATAACGCATGCGTTTTGTACGATCTGCGGACGCATACGATCAACATACTCTCAATCCATCGCGGGGCGCATAAACGCTGAAAGAACTCGATGCAGCGAGGAAGGCACCGACCGTCTCGTAGCGCCACCACGCCAGCGCCCACCAATATGGAGGGGCCCACGCATGTATGCACGCACACTGGCATTTAGGCTCCAAACGGCTCGCATTCATAACCCGCGCTGCATAGTAGCACGTAGCACGCTCCAATTAACGCGAGTTCCATACCACCACGCGCGAAGCGCGCAATTTACGCACGTTAGCAGCACTAGTACCGTTAGTGGACGTATGTATCGCCAGCGCGGGCGCCTGCGGGGGTGCCAAGCCGGATGTATGCATCCATACCTCCGCGTTATGTGCATAGTCGTGTTTCGTGATATATGATGGGTACATACCGAGCCACAAAGAAGCGGAGGGCGCGCGAAGCTCGTTCCTGGCGCGCGGACGCAGTTGTAGGAGTGACTCTGGACCCTGAGCCTATAGCTATACAATATCGCAGTCGTACGCCACGGTGGAGGAGCTGTGGAGGAGCTGCGGCGAACGCACGTAGCACCGTCAGCAAGTGCTAGCATCTTCCCCAAGCACTGTGCTGCTCGTGTCGCCGGGACTTACACGTCTTGCGTTGCGCACGGAGCACGGCACCCGAGGACCGAGCGGCGGCACCCGGGTACACTGCAGCGCGATCATACGACCACGTTCGGCCGCAATATCGCGATGGCAAGACTGACTTACTGTGCCGCGGTCGCAAGATGTGGGTCAGGCCAGTGGGACAGCGGGCTGCGCAATGTATATCTGCCGCCCACCTGCGCAGCCAGAGTGGACGCGCACCGCCGAGTGCGTCGCCGTCGCCGTAGCCGTCTGCGAATCGCAGCTGCGTGCCTGGCGTGCGCGTCAGATTGGCTCCCGCTCTCGGACGCAGACGTCGCGATTGCAAGAAGCAGCGCGTGTCACGGGTGGTGCAGGAACATACGGTAGGCACTCACTCACCTAGGCAGCTCACTGGGCCAGCTGTCGGCGGCACGTCAAGCTCCCTAGTCTCGGCCTCGATATATGTGATGGTCGGACGAAGGGTGCGGGGAGCTCGAGCATCACTTGCAGAAGTGACGAGCGAGCCATCAATGTGCATGGCGATGGCGATGTATCACGCGTACGCGCTGCGAACAGGGCAAATCCACTAAGATCGGAGGCGACTCGAGGGCAAGTGAACAGTAGCAACGGCTGCAGGCTGCAGTTCATGTACGCGGATGCAGATGCCAAGTGGATGGCAGTATTAATCTCAGGCGGTGAGAACGCCGGGTGCACTAGCAGCGCTTCATGCCCCTGGCGAGTGGCGGGAAGGTCGCTAGCTGCGAGGAGTGGCAGGAGCTTGGCAGACCTGGCAGCGCTGACAGGGCAATAGCGCCTGGGCATCGCTGGAAGGTGCGCTTGACTGATCTTGTGCAATGGACGTCGGGGTGGGCGGCTAGGGCTGCGCATGTGCGAGCGCCACGGGGGATCGACGAAGAACTGTCGAATTCACTTCTGTAAATGCATGTATACGGCCTGAGGGGGAAGTGCGCATCGGACGAGATGGCACCGAACGGTACAGTGAAGAGTGCTAGTATAGTTGGTAGCTCGGTGCAGAGAAGGTCGGGCTGTAGTGATAGAGTGCGAGACGGTGCAATTAGGAGACGAATGGGGAAGAAGAGATGGCCAAAAGAGGACCGGGGACCGGAGCGAGGCGCTACGGAAAGACGAACGCCGAAAAACCGAGCGGGAAGCACGGAGGAGTGGGGAGAGTAAATTAGGGGCGGGGTGGCGGAAACGAGGAGGGAAGCAGGACGGATGCGAGGACAGAGCTGGCGTATGGGAGAGCGCGAGGACGAGGGGGCGGCCAAGATAGGACGAGTAGACACGTTCGAAAGCTGAGAGAGCCTAGACAGGGGCGGCGGCGCGGCACTTGACAGTCGCTCGAGGATGAGACGGTCTGGGTAGGAACGGCCGAGACGCGAAGGCTGGATGCACTGTGAATGATGGGTGGCAAAGAGGGTGAGTATAGATGGGGGGATTGGCGAGCTTCAGATGGAAGAGAGGGCGATTGGTGAGAGGAGAGGAAGAATGCGACGGCTGAGGTCTCGGCGGGGGGAGGACAATGTGGGGTTATGGTTTGAGGAATATGGCGAGGAAAGGAATAATAAAATGGGGAAATGGAGGGATCTGAGACGGGAGATCTGGATGGATAATAAATCGCTTACGGATGCTTACGGAGGGGGAGTCGGAGTGAGTCAAGCCGAGGATGCCGGACGAATGGGGGGAGGGCCGACGGTGTCAGCTTGGGCGTGCGCATCGCCGGCGCCTGTTGACTCGGGCATTCATTCCAATCTGAGATCTGAGATCTCACTCCTCGCGCGTTCCGTTTCTGTCTGGCGCAGCGTCCGAGTCCGAGTCCGTGTCCGTGTCCGACTCTACCGCCTCCTCTCATCCTCGCCCTTACATATAAACATCCCTATGGCCCCCTCCTCCTCCCCTTCCCATCGCCCCTTCGCTTGCCCTCCTCCTGCATCCAGCCCTCCACCGCCACAGCTGCTTCCCCATCCATAGCATCTGCAGCAATGGCCTCTTCGCCTATACACCCCGCTAGCCTCGTCGATCCTGCATCGCATTCACCCGCACTCCTGGAGCTCATTGAGATCAGCTTGGGTCGCAACCTCATTGGTGTGTTCTTTCATTTTACCACACCTAATCCAAGAAGCTTACCCTTCTGCAGAACACATCGTCGATACCGTAACCGAAACGGTCGACTACGCCTTGGGCCGCCCCTCCTCGTCCGCACGCGGACGCTCATTATCGCGCCATACGGAACACTCCAAGTTCCTCAAGTTCGTCTCAGACGTCATCTACAAGGCCGAGGTCAAAGTCCCCGCACTCCTCGTCACCCTTGTCTACATCAACCGCGCAAAGCCACACATCCAGATCGCCCTCGAACAATGGGCTAACGAGCGCGTCTTCCTTGGCGCACTCATCCTCGCTAACAAGGTTCGTCCTCTCACGCTTCCTACGTCATCCACCATAAGGCTCACCTCGCTTACCCCATCCCCGCAGTACTTGAACGACTCCACGCTCAAGAACGTCCACTGGGCGTTGTGCACAGGAGTCTTCGGCAAGCGCGACATTGGACGCATCGAGCGTGAATTCCTCGACGTCCTCGATTTCGAACTCGGCGTCACAGAAGCAGACCTCCTTGCCCACCACGATGCGCTCCTCGCGCTCGAACACGCACCCCGTCTCCCCGCTCGCCCCGCGCACCAGCACCACGCTCGCCGGCGCAGCTCCCCACTCGGCTCGCGCTGGAGTACAGACTCCAGCGACATGGACGTCGACTCCGAGTCCTCTTTCGAGAGTGTTTCCCTCCCCCGCACCCCCGAGCCTCACGCCCCTGTCTCCTCCGTCCCGTTCCCCGCGGCAGCTGTCGCGGAGAAGCCCCAGCATGTGGATTTTGCGCCCTCGACGCGAGCGCATCTCCATGAACACGAACACCACGAACACCAGCATCATTCACCACCTGTCCATCGCGCACGCGCCTCTGCGCTGTCGATCCTCCGCTCCTTCCCTCTTCCTCTTCCCCACTTCCACTCGCATTCGCACGCGCAGCAACACAAGCCCACGTCTGCGCAGCACAGCATGTCTGCGATACCGCAGCCGTATCACTCACATGCACCGCCAGCTGCGCCCGCGCTGCCCGTACGCGCATAGGCCTGGCCATCATTGCCACTCGACGTGTCCTTCAACGGTTGCAGTTCGGGTCCCGCGCCCCCGCCTTCGTCTTCGCTGTATAAAACTTTTCGGCTCGCCTCGTTGCCCCCGCGTCCCTCGCAGTCGCACACGCGCCCGCGCTCGAGCCTAAGTTATTCTTCATTACACCTCTTCTGCGCTGTAGATCTACCAGCTGCGCCCGCCCGCTCAGCCTCCATCGCCAGCGCGCCCGTACTCGCCACACTCCCTCTTCGTGCTTCAGTTTCCATTCCTCGACCTCCCTGCTCCCCCTCCTCATCCTGCAGTCTCTGTTGTTTGTCCGATGTTCACTAGCATTCCGTTCCATTCCACTCCAAGCGTCTTCTGCTCTCTTCGCCTCGCCTCCCTCTCCTCTCACCTATCGCTCCGAGTCTTCCTGAGCTCGCCCGCACAATATTTCTTACTCCGCAGCCCCTGCATTAATCAATCCATCGGCCGCCCTGTCCATTCAACGTCGTGCCATTGTCACTCTATCTCCCGCCCCTGCATACATTTGGCCTCCCCACTACATCATCACCATCATCATTTCCGTCTTATCATCGCTCGTCGCTCTATACGCATACTGTACCATTAGCTTAAAGTAGACGACTGTACACGCCGCCGCTGGCACTAGCACTAGCGGCCCGCGCAATGACCACCAGAAACATTGAAACCCGAAACCCCCACTGAGTGAATGAATGATCTTTGTTGGCTAATGAGTGTTCTGCCGGCGCCGGTGAGTGCCCCCTGTGACCCACCTCGAGCACCCGACGGGCGACTGGTGCGCGAGCGGATCGCTCGGACTGTCATGCACCTCGCGTCTACAGCCTGCTCGTGCTGGATCTTCGGGGAAGGCTGCCGAGAGGGCCCGCGCGCGACGATGCCGGCGCGTCCGCGTCAGTCACGGTGGGGCTCACTCTGACACTCAAGCTGACGCTGACTACGCGCCGACGCGTTGACGCCTCTGCTGAAAGTGCGCGGGCCAATGCTGAATATTGAATGCTGTGCCGGGCCCGGCGTGGCCGAGCGCGAACAGTCATACAAGGTTGCGTAAGCGCCACCGAGAGGAGAGGAGACGTGTGCGTGAGTCGTGACTTCCAGTGCGCTGTGCGGATGCGGACGCAGAATCAAATGCATTTATCGGATTTAGTATCGCGTTTTATCGCGCGTGCTTACGCTTGGCCCTTGGGATATCCGCGTGTGTGTGCGCGAGTGCCGGCCGGGTGCTTTGCGCATACCGTTCAACTTGGACGTCGACTCGGATTTCGGATATGGAGTGGGGGCGGATGGGGGACCGTGGACGCGTGTATTCGGGATCGGGGTTGGGCGAGTGAGAGGAGGCCTATAGAGTACCGCTAGGCTGAGCTGATCAGAGGAAACTCGTCCGGAGCCGCGCGTGGGTGCATGTCCGGATCGGAGAAGTTCGCTCGTACCGGACGGTGCTTACATTCGCTAGCATGTCAAAGTAGTCATCTCAATCGAGCTCACGGACGTATTGTGCAGTGAGCGGTACGGTAACATGTATCATGCATCGTGAAGTTCATTCAACTGGACTCCGGACGTTCTCATTAACCTGATGCTAATACTAAGTACTAAGTGGATGTCGACGATGATGGCTGTGGTGGCGCCGGGCCCTGGTGGCGCCCGCACCATTCATCATTCATCTTAAGCTTGGCTAATGGCTGGCTTTTCGTGTCGCGACTGTCGCGTCGCGAGTTACAGTAAGTTGCGTCCGGAGATGCCATCGCGAGAAGCGGTGAGTCAGTCGCGGTCGGTGTTCTGATGGTGGATAGAATCAAGAATGTTCGTGTCAGCGTCGTAGAACCATGGTCCAGGGGAAACGTCGAAGCGTCGAAGCAACGTCGATGGATAGAAATCTCGAGGTGGATAGAATGCGTTGATTTTATGGAAGTTGCGAGTGTGATGTTGAGGATGCAGAAGAGCTATCTCCGGATTCTGCCAGTCAGTTTTTTGGAGATAGATACGATTCTTGCTGTGTTACTGGTGAAGACGTCATTTTCGCGCATAATCGTCGATAAAGACATGTACTGTGATACCCACGCTGACGTCGGGCTTCAAGGTAGCAATGGACGTGTACCACTCACCATATCACTCAATCATTACACCACAACTAAGTGGACGCGGGCATAGATCGGTCTATCGCCCCCGTTGTATCTGTGTATCTGGCATGCGAGGTCTCACTCAACAATTCCATATTTCCATTTCACCATATCGGGGAAGTCTGTGCGTACTCACAAAGAGAATACGTGCCGCCTCGCATAACTTGGTGTGGCACAAAGGTGTGGAGAAACACAGCCTGTAGGCCACGATTGCCGCATCAGCTCTCGGACACGGCAACTTACCCACGGCCCGGCGGGTACGCGTGCGGTATACTGTACGCCGCGTCTGATTGGGATCAAGACTCGACATTGATGTCGTCGCAGGTCTTTGCAGTTGACATTCGGGAGCATTGGCTGTACGTTGCGGCCTTTTGCAGGCCTGCCGAAGGCGATACTGGGTGAGCTTTGCTTGCGATCGTTAGCTCTGATACCGCAGCGCTACTCACACACACCAGTAGCCGTGGCCGTCCTAGATCGGATGTTCGGCCCTCCGCTTGGATGCCTGGGTGCATGTTTTCATGAGCGCGATATGGCTTCCAAAGCATACAATGTGCCGATGCCTCGATGCACCGATGCTCGCATGCACGCGCCGCGAGGCTCGGGAGGCACTCTCGCGGCACACACGCTCCGACGCTCGCGTTTGCGCAGAAAGTCAGTAGTAAGTACAGTACCTACCCGTGCCGAGGCGTACAGGCCCCGACGCGCGTCCAGAGCGGAGACGGGCTGCATGACATCATGCATGCGGTCAGTACGCGTTGATGCAACGAATTCGAACGCGACCACGCACCTGAACCTGTAGCGCAGTAATAGGCGAGTATAGATAGTGTGGGAGCGCGGCCCGCCCGAGGCCCTCGCGATCATTAACGCGTACGGGGTGGTCTGGACGCGAATCTAGAAAGCCGTTCGGCGTGGGCGAGGATTTCATTGGGCTGATATTGATTGCTTGCTCTTGAGGTCTCCATGGTTGGGCTGCGATCGCGATCGCACACGCCCAGTGCCACGGGTATTGTAGCGTGATATTGGTGTACGGAAGGTTCGTTGGCGTGTGGCCGGTCTGCGCAACGCGTTAGGGTGATGGGTGCACCACTATGGAGTAGAGTGGAACTGTAGTTAGCATGGCGTATCGTCTCGTAGCGTCTAGTACGCCCGCAATAGACCCGAGGCGCGCGCAAGCCGCTGTGGCGTATCCGGAGAGGCGTATATGCAGCCCTATCTTGAATAGAAGCACCCTGAGACTCCTAAAGTTCACGTCATAAATCAGTTGGGCGTCCAACACCCAAGTCCGATATTGTCATCGTTTGCTCACGCCGAACTCTGCGCTGGCAACCACCATACGATGGATCGAACACGGTGCAAGTGTGTCCCGCGCCGGGATACGGCATCAACAGGCATGCATAGAACACTTACCAGGCGCTGCGTGATCCACTCACCATCATATGCGCGGCGCCTTACTGGCAGTCTCATTTAGCAGTCTTCCTTCGTGCAACCACCGCGCCCACCGCCCAATACGAGTATCCGACCGGAGCGTTGCTTGGAAGCCGTGTCCAAAGACACCTATGGGGTATCACTGCTCCAAAGGGTCCTGCCAGCACGGAGGTGTTTGTGTGCACCATATGGTTCCGACATTCGCGAGCTCATGTCAGTTTACTCGGCGCTATTCGATGCAGCTTGTCGTACGACAGACGGATGCGAGTTATGCATTAATGGGATGACACCTGCCAAGCGAAGGCTACGTGAAGTTATGCAGACATATGCAATTTGGTTTGAGCGAAACCTATGACGCGTATCACTTACCGGTATAGCATCTATACACAACTCCCCACTGCGACACAGCCATCATGTCCAGGTGGCCTTGTAGGAGTTCCGACGTCTGCTACAAGCGCGCGCGATGGCTTACTTGGGCGTTCGGCACCTGCGCGCCTCTCCTGACGCAGGCATACGGTACTCCTGGCATCCTTGGCTGGAGAATGCGCGCTGTCTGAGAGGGACGCACGGCCGCCTGGCGCTGACGAGTTCTTGAGGCCCGGTGCGGACGCCGCTTACGGCGCAGCACGTCCGCTCTGCAGTCTCACCGGGCCTACCATCAGTACCAGCTGCCAGTCAGCTCATACAGCCCATAATGCATCTCTCGCTTACCTGTCGAGCTGTGCGGCCTGAGCCCGCGGAACACATCACCGCATCCGGCCACGGCGAGCTGTATACCGGGACGCTCTCACGAGCTCTCTGTTGTCGTGCCATTGATGATCGTCAAGTTGCAACTGGGAAGGGCTGGAGCTGCCCCCGGCCGAGCCCCCAACCAAGGCACACCGACACACAGCGGGGTGATTAACTTGCCTGTGGCGCGACGCTCGCGAGTCGAGGCAAGAGGCTTTCCGAGCCTCCGCCCCGGTCGGAGGTACTGCACTGTAGGTTACGAACATCAGCATGCGGGTGCTGCTGCGACCGGCCGATTCTGATTTTGACAATTGGGCATTCGAGCAACACGTTGCATTGATTATGCGGCACCTTCTACGTTATCGAGCCACGTATGGCGAACGGTAGATGAAGTTCTAGGCTTGTGCCTGGACCCCGCGCATCGAGGCGCAAGACCTCGGTGTTCAATGTAGTGTGGATCTGGGGCCCCGCATGGTTGAGAAGACCTGGGCCGGTCCGGGTCCTGCGTGCTGTAGTGGTGTTGATGCGTATGGATCGAGCGTTGAGTATGGCGTTGTCAACGCGACTTACTGTGCGTCGTTGGGTTTCCTGCGGGCCAAGCCGCCGATATTCCGGAGTGCCTATACCCGCAGCAGTTCCCTGCATCGGCGAATGACGAGCGCAGCACTTATTTGCCAGTACTTCCGGATCCTGGTCTGTGTACACAGCATGGCCTGAAGACGCGCTTTTCCTGAAGCGGTCGTTACTAGTCCTGCGCTTGGCGACGAAAGTCAGCAACGTGTCTGATCGGCGAGTTCGTCCAGATGAAGGATCTCATGTAAGTGTTGACACGCAAATGGACTAGTACTGATGAATAACACATATGTCCAAAGCTTCGAGCGTATGAACGCGCAAGGATCGTTGAAAGGTTGGTCAGCTTATTACGACCAGCGCTGCGTCCGGCCGGGCATTGACAATCCTTACCGGACGTGTAATCTCCATGTTTTGTCAGTATGCGGCGCGTTCTGTGGATGTTTGGGCTGCTAAAACGCTAGCGGTTCTTGCCACGATGCGTCGAAAGACATAACTGAACGCAAATCCAGATAGTCGGAAGAGACATAGGGGGTCAGAATATGTTTCGAAGAGGGCTCAGGAGATCGCGAGGGGTTGGAACGTGCGTGAACAAGCGCCCATTTTCAAGGTGAAACGCAGGTCACGTGGGACGCGTCTCTTGGCTTGGCGCGAGCGCTGACAGCGAGAGTCCTGGTTTGTCACCTCCGCTGCACTGTTCGACCTGTAGCACCCGACAAAAAGACGGATGGCATGATACGAACATACACATGCAGTATTTCCTTCTGGTCACTGGTGCAACTGACAACTAACTGGCTTGATGTCCCGACGCGTGCACGTAATCCCACATTCAAGGCGAAGTTCTGCCTAGTAGCGGCCCTATGCGCCCCAAACACTCAAACTCATTGGTCGTCGCAAAGCTGGTGTGTTGGGATAACGCGTAATAGCCCTAGGACAGGGAGCACAATCTGCCGCCGTGGAGTGGAGGATATACACGCGTTCAACACTCCATCGTGTCTCATTGGGCCGTGAGTGCCACTGCCTGTTGCCGTGTTTCGATACTGAGTGACCTTTCCAGGCTACATCTGTATGGGAAAAATGTACGAGTCGATGTTCAGTGTTCAATACCTGCCTAGTACTGGTCGATGTTCACATGCGCATGCAAGGCTTTGCTATCTCACCACTTCGAGGAATCAAGTGCCTGGAGAGCGCCCTCTGCAGTCGACCTTATGCTCTGACCGAGGATCCGTCATCCGACGAGATCCACCGATCATTCCTAAGCATCTGGCCAGGCAATAGAACTTGCAGGCGTCTTCTTGCAGTTTGACACTCAACTTGCCGAATCGCTTGGCCATTCTGTCGCACCGCCGGTATCATGGGCGAGGGTGAGTTGATTCTGTAGTTCCGAGTGATATATGATTCATGACTTCTGTTACAGATGTATTTTTCTCCTAACAATCTCGAGCACCGATTGAGCAAATAGTCCTGGGAACGCACTACGTACGGTTTCGCAAGCTGCTCAGGGGCGCCCTTTGCAATCACGCTTATGCTCCGACCAGTGTGACTTTTGGCAACCAGGGTCGCAATACCTGGCGTGCATAATTATGGTGAGTGCGGTTCAATCTGATTGACAAGGCGCATGTTTCTGTACGTACATTGTCTTCCCACAGCCTCCACATTTCCGTAGCATTGCACTCGGGTTTCCGCACCACGAACATCGATAGAGCTGGTAGCTGGTCGCTTTGGCTTTGGCTTTGGCTTTGGCTTTGGGGACAGGGCGTCCTCGCCCGTGGCCGTGGCATCCGCCCTTAGGCTCGTCGTCTGAGCTGTCCAAGTCAAGCTTCTCTAACCCATGATGCAGTTAGACCATCTTCAGTATCGGGAGGAATACCGGTACGGTCTTGGTGGGATTTCGTATCCAACTCGTCGAAGTGTTTTACGAACGCACCCCACTCCCTCGCGCCCTCTGTGTACAGGCTGAGGATGAGCTCGCGGGCGAGATTCAGCTGTGTCTTCACGATTGGATAGCCTATGTGGTTCATGAACTCTACTGAAGTCTTGATCTTCCTTCTAGCAGGCTTTGTACCCGGAATGCAGTCAGTACCCTGTACTATCGCGGTTAGTACAGATGCACTCACGTCCAGTTCTCGCAGGTCCTCGCTGAGCTCTGGTCCACGGATGATGATCGTCAACATCGTGTACCAGGTCAGGACATCTAGCATGTGTCTCCCGTCCGGTGGTGCCTCCGCTGTGTACGTCTTCGCGTCCTCCCAGGCTGACATCAAGTACGCGGTACCCTCCGCGCGCGCCTCCATGTCGCCCTCTATCGCATCGCGTAGAATATCGAGGCCTTGCAGAGCTGCGTGGCTGACTGCGCGGCGAAGCATCTGGTTGCGCAAGAACGGGGTGATATCCTTGCACTTCAGACCCTTCTTCACTGCGCGGAGGCCGTTCTTGGTGTCCGCACCCATACTGATTATATAGTACGCGTACGCGAGGCCGCGATTGCGCTCAATCGCCTTATTGCCAAGCGCAATCGCTTCTGGGTGCCGACTGCGGCTCATGTAGAACTTCATATCGAGGATGTCTGCGCCGTCGAGGTCTACGGGACTACCTTTCGCGCGCAGCGCCTGCGCACTGACAGGGAGGACGTCCGACAAACGAGTGATCGGTGGGTTCAAGTTCCCAGTGAGCTGATGACCGCTCGGGCAAACACCGTCTACAATCGCCGATTCAGTCCGCTGGATGAGGCCAACAAGCTTCTTTCCGGGCTTGTACATGTCGTGGTCTTGCATGGCTTGTGCGATAGCTTTCTGGAAATCAGCTACAGCTCGCAGCTTGATCGATATCTCCGCCTTCTCTGGTCCATAGTCTACAAGGATGTCGGAGAGGTGCGTGGGCATGTCATGCTGGAATGACGCGAGGAGGGGACCAGGGTTGTGCGGCCCTTCGAATTCGCACTCAGCACCGGCAAGGCGAAGGAGGGCGCTGAACGCGATCGCGCGGTAGTTGATGTTGTTACTCCGTGTGAACGCAGCGAGCAACCTCAACATGGATGGATTAGCCTTGCATTCCCGAGAGCAGTGTTGAGTGGAGGCAGCAAGAATGAGGAGAGCGTGCGTATGCAGTTCGTGCGAATCTGTCGGCCTGCGCAGGACATTGACGGTCGCTTCGAGGACAAGGGGTATGCATGCATCTTTCACGAGACGAGGGTCTGGAGGCTGCTCGCATGCGATAACCGCCGCTGACGCATGTGATGTTGCTACAATGACAAGTTCCGCGATCTTAGGATCGTCCGGATGGTCCTCCATGAGCTTGACCAGCGCACGGTTATGACGAGCTATCTCCTGCTTCGCGGAGGCTCCACCGTGATGGGTGACGACTCTTAACACCTCGAGCGCGACTTTCCGCGTGGAGTCTAGCTCGAGAAGAGGCATGACCTTCTTCAGGAGACCTACGAATAGTCCATCAGTCCTAAGTTCTCACCGAGTCCCGCCAGAGTTCCATGTAAATTCACCTCGATCGAAGAGTTTGTCTCTCAAGATGGCGTCGGCACAGAGCTTCGCCAATATCCCGACAATTCCTCCCATAGTTCTCTCATCGCCTTTCCTTTGTGCATCAGAGTACGCGTGATCCAATCGTTTATAGACCTCGTTGAAGTGCGTATGGACTCGTCTCAGCCCTTTTCGTGTCGTGAGATCTGTAGGGTCAACAATCAGGCCGGTGACTCGGGAAAGCAGGTTTATTATTGCGAAGGACTCGGAGGCGTACCTGGCATCTTGAGTGTATTACACATGTTTGCAACAACTGTGTTCCAAGGAGGCGCGTCCCTATCCTCGCAGAAGGGAGCTTCACGAATAGCACAGGGGCCTTGAGAGAGAACTACGCCTGGAGCTTTGGTCCTTGTTTCGGGCATTGGGGGTAGTGATGGTCAGTGCGGAAGGAGTGTGGGATATCGGAGTTCGCGTGCGTAAGCCTAGGATCTCGCGAAGCCATGGCCATGTGGTGGAGAATTATGGAAGCAGAGCTTTGTTCACCTCGATATATACCAGATATCGATATCCTAGAATTGTTAGCCAGGTCACGGCAACGACGCGCGTTTTATTACTCGCTAGGGAGCCTGTCTCGTTCATATGGTGGCAATCGTCAAACGCGACATATCACAGCGCCACCATGCCAGAGAGTCGCACCGCTGTGAGCTCAAAGCAATGATATACAAATAACCATCCGCTGCGCGTACACCTATCATACAACAATTCATGGGTCAGTACCTTGGCGCTCCACTGAGCCGTTCAAGTGCGCCCTCTACAATTGACTTTGTGTTCCGACCAATGAGACCTTTGACAACCAGAGCCACAGTACCTGTAGTACGTTTAGTGCAAATCCAATGGCAAGAGAAAGCGCAGAGAAGTTTGATTTGCACCTCACCTCCCCGCATCCCCCGCAGTTTCGTAGCACTGCGGTGGCATTCCCGCACGATGCACATCGATAGAGCTTGAAGCGAGCAGCTACAGTCTTGAGCTCGGCTTGGTCGACGCGGTGGGATTCTCCCCCTCCGAGCTCGTGTTCCGCAACTGAGTGGGGGTAGTCAAGGAGTCGAAAGCCGGTGTTCAGCTCATCGTATCGCCTGACGAATGCTCCCCATTCCTGCGCGCCATCCGTGTATATACTCAGGATGAGTTCCCGAGTGGCAGCATTCTGTTTCCACGCGATCGGACGCCCTAGGAATTTCATCAACTCCGTGGTGAATTCGATCTTTTCACGCAACTCCTACATCACAGCGCTTTTGTCAACGGGAAGTTGCCTATTCCAGTAGAATATCACGTACATCTAGTATCCGCAAGTCTTCTTCAATCCTGGGTCCAATGAGAAGAAACGTCAATATCACATTCAAATCCCAGACAGTCAGCATCTCCTGCGCATCCGACGATGCCTCATTTATATACGTCGCCGAGTCATCCCAGGCGGCCCCGAGGTACGCCGTGCCTTCCTTTGCCGTATGTAAGTCTCTAGTTTTCCTCGATCCTAAGAGTTTGACAAGCACCTCCCGTGCGGCGAGGTTCACTGCCTGCCACAGCGCTCTGTCACGCATATACGTGGAGACGCTACTGCATCGTAGGACCCTCTTAGCGATAGGGTAAGCTTCGCGAGCGTCCGCGATGGTCTTGCTCAGTGTGAGGTACGCGTATGCATGGTGTTCATTGCGCAGGAACGCCCTGGCGGCAATCGCTACGGCCTCCACATGCTTCTCGCGGATTTCACAGAGTTTCATCTCGATGATGGGCGCTGCGTCGAGATCCTCCGTGGCTCCGCTCATACGTAGGGCTTACGCGCTAAGGGACAGGGCATCGATGATGCGTGTGAATGGCGCGTTCGGGTCTTCAGGAAGCCGCCAACCGTCTTGTTCCTCTTCCTCGCGGAAGTCTCCTACGTTCGCTAGTTCGGCGCACTGAATCAGGTTTACGATTTTCTTGCCAAGTGCATACATGTCACGACCTTCTCTGGCTTGCGAGAGCGCTGCCAGAAAGTCCTGATGTGCTCTTCGTGCGATCCACGTCTCGGTCCTCTCTACTCCATAGTCTTCAAGGGGAATCGCAAGATGCCTGGGCATGGGGTCGTCGCGTGGAGGGTGCTGAGAACCGGCATTGGTTTCTGCGGACTCGCAGTCGGGGTCATAGAGTAAGAGGAGCGCCCACATCCCAACTACGCGCGTAGTGATGTCCTCGCTCTGAGTGAGTGCAGAAAAGAGCTTCAACAAAGAGGGATAAGCCTTGCATTCGTGGGCGTACTCGTGGACAGGATCACGGAAGAGACGGAGAACGTGTATATGTACGTCGTGGGAGTGGATTGGCCTGCGCAGGGCGTTGGTGTTCGCCTCGAGGACCAGGGGTACGCACGCCTCTTCGGCTAGAAGAGCATCTAATCCCGCATTACTGGTGTCGAAGATCGCTGTCGTAGCGAGAGACATAGTAACGATGGCACGTTCGGCGATCTTGGGATCATCCGGATAGTCTTGATACTTTCACCAGGATAGGGTTATAGCGAGCGATCGTCCGCAGTGTGTGGATGGTGCTGCGTTCGGCAATGATCCTCAGCGCGCAGAGCGCAGTAAGACGGGTGACCTCCTTCTCGAAAAGGGGTATGATCTTTTCTAGCATACCTGCATTCAATCAGTCTGTGAGCACCGGCGCTTCCAAGACCGTGCTCTCCCATATTCGTACCTCTTTCCAACAACCTGTCTCTCAGGCCTGCGTCAATAGACATCATCGTCATGACTCTGACGATACCTCCGAGATTATATCCACCTCTTCATTTTTGGCCTTGGCGTACTCGGCATCCAAACGCCTCCATATTGCATCGAAGTGAGCATGAACTCGTTTCAGCCCTTGCCGCGTCGTAAGATCTGGTGAGGTGACCGTCAGCCAGAGGGAAAACAAGGCTCCTGTGCAGAGTGCTTGGGACGTACTTGGGACCCTGAACTCTCGACAGAGCTCCGTGACAACGGTCTTCCATGGCATGCCTCTATCGAGATCAGGATCAAAGACGGCCCCTAGTATCACATAGGGAGTCAATTGGGAGGGATCGACCGCGCGCTCTGGAGGTCGAGGCAGACATAGCGGGTTTGATGATGGCCAGAGCCAAAGAAGTGTAAGAGGCTGAGATCTGTGTGCAACCAGACGGTTCCGGTCACGAGAGCGGGATTCTCACGAGCTGAGCCAGTGAAATCGATTAGTCGCCGATCATGGACCTCGTAGCTTCAGTGCGCAGTGATTGTTGTAGCGCTTTGGCAGCCCTGAGCTCGCTGTATCGCACAGATTTGGAGAGGCAGAGGTCACAGTTCGACTCGTTCAGGGCCCAGGCTGAGCCATTAGTGATAGTCGATCGGAAAGGAATATTAATTCGAACGTGACGGTGCACGCACGGGCGGCTCATATAGTGGCAAATACCGTCAAATACTACCACCTCCTCAGGGCTTCTACAGAGCTCGATGCTCTCTTACGAGCTCGAGCGATGGTATATATACATATATCCACTCGTCACGCGTACACTATCGTACAACAATGTACAGCCCAGTCCTGCAGACCGCCCCTTGCAGCCGAGCTTGTGCGCCGGCCAATGCGATCTTTCGCAGCGAGAGTTGCAATATCTACAGCGTGTGGCTCAGTACGAATCAGACTGATGAGGGAGAGTACGGAACATGTTACCGACCTCACATTCCCGCACCCTGCACACTTCCGTAGCATAGCCGAGGGCTTCCCGCACCACGCGCACCGATAGAGCTCGGTGCCACTGCAGCCTCAGGCATGGGCTTCGCTTGGAACACGGGGATGGTCCCTCGTTCTTGAAGTGTCCCTGCATGCCCTTCGTTGCCGCGTTCGTCCTCTTCATCTTCTCCAAAATCAAGGTCAGCGAGTTCGACTGTTCGGCACTCCGCCGCATCAGGATGTGTATCGATGTGTTCTGCCTGAGCCTCGGCGTCTAGCTCCTGCTCATCCCACCGCTTGGCGAATGCTCCCCACTCCTTTGTACCATCCATGTATGTGCTCAAGAGATATGTCGAGACGGTCTTGGTGCCTTCCGCGGGGAACTGCCGGCGTAGGTAGTTCGCAAACTCTGTAGCAATCTCGAGCTTCTTCCGTGCGTGCTGGAGCGCGGCATCAAAATCAGTGTGTTACGACGCTCACTGTGTCACGGTCACCCAGTTTCCTTTTCCTCTCTCTCCCTCGTGCCTCCGTTATGCCACGTCATCCTTTCCCATGCCACGTCACCCTTTCCCACCGGTTCACACGGCTGTTGTATTACTACCCTATCACCTTCCGCCACGTCATCGCCACATCATCTGTACTCCCAGCCCTGACTCTACGTAGTTATACTGGACTCTCACGGTACGTGGCGCCTACGTGGCGCTGACGTGTCCATGTCTCTCTTCCTGTATTTAAGACCAGAGGATCCACTCGGGATCCTCAGCTCGACCTGGTTATCCATTGCCTATTCCTCTGAACCTCTACTCGACTCGAACTACTGGAGACCTCTGGTCCGATCCCTAGGACGTCGCTCGCTGTGACCGATCTAGGCTCGTCGTAACATTAGGTCGAGCTCACCAGAACCCGTCGATCTACCCAGATCTCGACACACGACACCCGCTCAAGACAGAGCGGCCCCGAACCGAACAACATGGCGTCGATACCGAAAGAATTTGCGGTTGACAAGGAAGCCAAGCTAGTCTACTACGAAGGGCAACAAGTCTTCTGGAAGAACAAGTCCTGGCACTTCACCGAAGTCCCTCTCACCTGGCGGAACTGCCTTGACATCGACCCCGACTACCGAAGACGCTACCGCGAAATATCACTTGGAGACGAACTTCCGGAGGAACCAGCGGCCACCCCGGAACCGAGAACAGAACCAGAACAACCTTCCCCGGTAGACTTCACTACTCCCAGACCAGCTCAGACAGAGATACTCGAGGAGAGTGAACCAGAAAGCGAGAACGCTACAAGAACTTCGAACGACGACCACGACCCGGAGGGAAGCGAAGCCGCACCAGAACCCGTAGGGAAGACCCCTCAAGAAGAATCGAACCGAACCACGAACGAACCCGAAGGCCGAACCGAAGCCACGATGGCTGAAGAAAAGACGAACGAGATCAAGCTCAAGATGCCCCCAGAGTTCTCAGGGAAGCGGGGCGAAGTAGTGGAGTGGTTGCAGAAATGCTCCCTCTACCTCACGATGAACAAGAAGACCTACGCCACCGACGAAATGAAGATCGTCTTCTGCCTTATGCTGATGAACGGGGGCACCGCCGGAACCTGGGCCCGCACCTTCATTGAAGACGTAGAACGGCAGGCAGCCGACCAGAACAGGAACCGAAGACCAGGCGAAGAACGCATCGAACCCAACTACGGAACATGGGACGACTTCAAGAAGCAACTACTGGAAGCATTCGACGACATCGACCAGAAGGCCAGCGCCCGTGTACTGCTGCGAAACCTGAAGCAAGGAAGCAAGAAAGTCGAAGACTACATCGCCGAGTTCAAGTCGATCATCTCGCGATGCGGAATCACAGAGTTCGAAGTCATTGCCGACTTCTTCTACGCTGGACTCAACCGTCCCCTTCGAGAGAAGATCTTCGGGATGTACCCCCTACCGAAGGATGCCAGCGAACTCTACCTCCGAGCCTCCACTCTCGAACAGCAGTATCACCTGGGAAGAGCATACGACGGGAAGACCTCGACCTTCCGACCTACGTACAAGCCGTACAGACCCCGACCGCAAGAACGCGACCCTGACGCCATGGATGTCGACAAGATGACGACCGAAGAACGTGAGAAGCACTACCGAGAAGGACGATGCTTCAATTGCCACCAGATAGGGCATCTAGCGCGGCAGTGCCCCAACAGAAGAACCAACGACCGTAAGAAGACGAAGCCTACCGCCAAGGCCCGCATCACCGAGGTCGAAGAAGACGAGAGCGACGATGATGAAGACATCAAATCCATCGACGGCCAAGCGGCTGACAAGAAGCAGCTTATCGCAGCAAGGATCCGTACCGCTCTGAAGGGGCTAGAAGAAGACCAAGACGCGAAGGAAATCCTCGCAAGCTTCTCCAACGAGGGTTTTTGAAGAACCGGCGTGTCTCGACGTCACGACCGCGTACTAAGGTCCGCCGTGTAATAGCAGCGCAGACTTCTCGACAGTCTATGAGAATTCCGTTATCTATCCACGCGGACCTAAACGTCGAAACGAAAGCCCTCATCGACACGGGAGCAGGAGAAGTATTCATGGACCACAGGTTTGCGAAAGAGCACAACTTCCTGTTAGGACCGTGCCGTCCGGGGGTACAACTCCGGTGGTCGGGACTTGGACGGAGTTCGGGGACGGAGTACGACCGGAGGTCGGACTGGCACTGTAGTGAGGACTTTCGCGAAACTATTAGTAACGCACGGGTTCCGACTCGGTGTCCTCTATTTGCGGACTGCGGAGTACGGACTTGACGGGTCGGAGGTCGGACTTGGAAACGAAGGTTGGTCGGACTAGAGGGTCGGGGTTGAGTGTCGGAGTACGAGTTGAACCAGTAATGAGTATAACGAGATTTCCAAACTGCGTAGCTACTACATTCCGGGGCAGTATTTATACTAAGTCAGAAACCCGATAAAAACAATAAGAGATGTACGTGATAGGAAGGAGTAGAACGAAAGTACGAAGTAACTTGCCAAGGGTAAGATAACGTAGATAGCTCAGTAAGCAAAAGCCTCATGTAGGCAGTGCCATGAGGGGTTATCTGAGACATGTAAGTCATGGGGTCGGGGGAAGTCCGAAGTACGGAGTACGAAGTGCGGAGTACGGAGAACGGAGTCGGGGGTACGGGGTATGGAGGAGCGGAGTACGGAGGAGCGGAGTACGTAACACGGAGTAAGGAGCGGAGTACGGGGGTTCGGGGATCGGACTTCGGGGTTACAGCACGGGGCGTAACAGTGCCTCCCCCCTAGGCCCGAACCCTTGAGGGCCTATAGTGAAGAGAAATGGAAGTCTGTCCAAAAAAGGTAATCCGATAAGTCCAGGGAACGGAGATCAAGAATCGGGGCAGGGTCAGAATCGATGAAGAAAGGTGTATATAAGACGGGGGTGAGACTTAGCCAGTTCGTCCTCGCTCTCTGTCTCCCACCACCACCACCACCAGCATGTCTACAACCCTCGACAACATCCAGGCCTTGGAGGCCCACCTCGCGCAACTCCGAATGAAGGCGGCGGCGGAGGAGGCCGCGGCAGCGGAGGCGTAAGTACCGGGGTTGCTGGGGTTTCGGGGTGCGGAGTTCGGGCTAACGGTGGTTTACAGGGCGCGAAAGGCGGAGGAGGAGCGAGCGCGGGAGGAGAAGGAGCGCGCGGAGTACGAGGCCACGCAGAAGGCAGCGGCGTTGATTCGCCAGGCTGCCCTCGCGAAGGCCGGGACTTCCGCGCGGGGAAGCAAGCGTCCCGCGGAGGATGAAGAGCCGGAGTCGGAGGAGGAGGAGGAGGACGACGCGGAGTTGCTCGTCCCGCGGTAAGTCCGGTCGGGGTACGGAGTACGGGGTTCGGACTAACGGAGTTCCACAGGACGAAGTGCGACCGGTGCGCCGCAAAGCAGATCGCGTGCCGGTTCCGCGCGGGCAAACGGACGTCAAGTTGCGTCCAATGCCAGAAGGCCCGGTCGCGCGCGTGCGTTGGGGCTCGCGGGTTGCCCGCGGACATCCAGGCCCGGATCATGCGCAAGGAGGAGGCCCCCAGCCCGCAGCGCAAGAAGGTCAAGTCCGCCGCCATCGTCGACGACGACGACGGATTCGAGACCCCTGCGCCCACCGGAGTTCGGAGTTCGGAGAAGGTGCGGGCGGAGAAGGGCAAGGGGAAGGAGAAGGAGAAGGAGAAGCCGGCGGAGAAGGCGGCGGAGAAGCCGCTCCAACCAGGTGAGGTCCGGTGGACATTCGTAGCACCGCCTGGAGTTAACCCACCAGCGCGGACGGTAGTAGCCCGAGGTCCAAGCATCGCGGGCTCGTCGACGGGCCCCCGCATGTCCGCCAGCTCCGGACTTCCGGAGGTTGGGAAGTCCGACCTCCGGTGGTCCGATGACCCGGAGAAGCTCTCCGACCGCGAGCTCCTCGAGCACCTGCTCGTCGCGGTGCAGCGCAACCGGCGCACCGCGGGGCGGGTCATCGACCTCCTGGTCGACGAGGAGGAGCAGCGGGAGGAGATGATGCGGGAGGAAGTCCGGGGTCTTGGCGACGCCATCGCCAAGATCGTGCGGAAGGAGTTGAAGGCCGTGATCGGCGAGGCCGTCCGCGAGGCGGTGAAGTCCGAACTCGCGACGGAGTTCGGGACTATGCTGCGGGAGATCCTTGAGATCACCTCGCAGGACAAGGAGGACGCGATCGCGGACGCGCTGGAGCGGGCGGGGGTTGCGGGGTCGGACTGGGAGGAGGAGGAGAATGGGTCGGGGTTGGACAAGTCCGCACGGGGCAAGTCCGGTGAGGAGGAGGAGCAGGGCAAGGGCGCTAAGGAGGGGAAGGGGCCGGAGGACCCGGCGGACATGGACATGGCGGAGTAGGGCGGACTAGGGACTTCGGACTACGGGCTTCGTAGGTAGACAATTGTAGTCCGGGTGCGGAGTAGAATAGTAAAATTCGGGGTGAGAACTCCGGTGTGAACCTCAAGACAACTTAGCAAGAGGTCCTGGCTTGTCCGGGTAAGCTGCGTGGAAGTCCGAAACTAGCTCCTGGGCATGTCCGAGCTCCGTGGCTAAGATCCACGAAGTTTCTTCGTCCGTACCTTCGTAGCCTGCCCATCGAACTAGGTACAGGAGTTGACAACTCCGACGCCGGCGGTCAATCTTGGAGTCGAGGATCTCCGAAATCTCGTACTCCGGTTCTCCGTCCACCAGGATCGGAGGTGGCGGAGTTTGGACGCGGCCGGGGATGGTGTTCGGAGTTGCAGGCTCGAGTTGTGAGACATGGAAAACGGGGTGACCGCGCGCATAGAGTCCGGTAGTCGGAGGGTGAAGGAGTGAGTTCTGACCTGCGCGATGATAGTGAACGGACCTAAGAACTTCTCGGACAACTTTTTGGAGGACGTTAGTCCGGATGTGCTGAGCTCGGACATAGACCTGATCTCCGACCTTGAAGTCCGGCGCCGGTAGACGGTGTTTGTCCGCCTGTACTTGGTATCGGGCCTGGGCTTCGGAGATCTGCTGTCGGAGTTGGGTGTGAGTTCGTCGAGATCGACAGCGTAGTCCGAGCTCGAGCGGAGGTGAGGTCCCGCTCGGGGTAGACGGAGATGGCGGGGTTGTAGCCCTTGTTCGCGAAGAATGGGGATATACCGGTGGTTGCGGACGGGGCATTGTTGTACGCGAACTCCGCCAAGGGAAGGAGTTGGGACCAGTTGTCCTGCTGGTAGTTCGAATAGATCCGGAGGTACTGCTCGAGGGTCTGGTTAACCCGCTCGGTTTGACCATCGCCTTCCGGGTGGTAACCGGAGGTGAAGTGAAGGCGCATGTCGAGGGCCTTACCGAGGGAGCGGAAGAAGTGAGAGACGAACTCCGAGCCCCGGTCGGAGGTAACGTGCGAGGGAACTCCGTGCTTGGAGAACACATGGAGTACGAACAAGTCCGCTAACCCGAGGCTGTAAGCGTGTCGTGGGTAGGGATGAATATACCTTGCTTAGTGAGCCTGTCGACTACCACCAAGATCGCGGTGTAGCCAGCGGAGTTCGGGAGTTGCTCGATGAGGTCCATGGAGATGGAGTTCCAGGGTCGCTCGGGGATCGGGAGTTGCTTCAAAGTACCTAGGGAAGATGCCGGGGGACTTTAGCTCGCGCACAGGTAGTACAGGACTTACAGTAGTCCCGGACGAAGAGTCGAAGTCCGGGCCAGGCGTAGTCCCGCAGGACCAGGGCTTGCGTCTTGTTCTGTCCCCAGTGTCCGGCAGTAGGATGGTCGTGACAAGCTCGGAGTACACGAAGGCGGAGGTCGCCGGAGTTCGGGACATAGACTCGACCTGAGAGTCGGAGTAGCCCGTCTTCATCGCGGGACCATCGGGAGTTGCCTTCGGAGGCGAGCTTGAGTGCGGCAGATAGTTCGGGGTCAGGAGTCGGGGTTGCTTGAGCGGACTTGATGTCCGAGAGGAGTTGTTCGGAGTCGAGGATGAAGGAAGCTCGGAGTACGGGGGGTCGGAGGTAGGTAGCCCGGAGGGACGCGGCGAGCTGCTCCTGGGTGAAAACTGGTCGGTAGTTGTGTGGGTTGACGACGGAGTAGTCACTGCCCCCCTCTTTTGGGTAGACGTCCCAACGGCGTGTCAGTGCGTCGGGCTTCGCTCCAAGCTTACCTGGTCGGAACCGGACTACAAGGTTGAACTGCGAGAGGAACTCCGACCATCGGGCTTGGCGGCGGGTCAGTAACTTTGTAGTCGCGAAGTATACCAAGTTCTTGTGGTCCGTGACAACGTCGATCGGAGTTGCCGAACCCTCGAGGTAGTGCCGCCAGGTCTTGAAACATTCGAAGATCGCGAGGAGTTCCTTGTCGTGAGTGTCGTAGTTCAACTCCGCGCCGGTCAAGGTGCGGGAGTGGAAAGCAATGGGGTGGAGTTCACCGGACTCAGTGGTAAGGGAGAGAATGCCGGCGATGGCGTAGTCCGAGGCGTCGGTCTCGACGGTGAGGGGTCGGTCAGGCATCCAGTGGTGTAGTACCGGAGCTGTCGTGAACGCCTTCTTGAGAGCGTTGAATGAACTCCGACATTCCTCGGAGAAGTGCCAAGGCACGGACTTGCGGGTTAAGCGGGTCAGCGGTAGTACGATCTCGGAGTAGTTTGGAATAAACCGTCGATAGAAGTTTGTGAACCCCAGGAACGACTGTATGTCGCGGACCTTCCGGGGTTCGGGCCAATCCAAGATCGCCTTAACCTTCGACTCCGCCATGGTAAGTCCGGTGGGAGAGAGGATGTACCCGAGGTACTCGACGGAGTCGGTGTGGAACTCGCACTTGTCAGCGCGGGCATAAAGCCGGTGCTTGCGGAGTCGCCGGAGTACCTCTTTGACGTGCTTGCGGTGTTGCCGGGGTTGTCGGAGTAGATGAGGATGTCGTCCAGGTAGACGATGACGCACACATCGAGCATGTCCGCGAAGATGTCATTGACGAACCGCTGAAAGGCAGCGGGCGCGTTAGAAAGTCCGAACGGCATGACTAACCATTCGAAGGACCCATAGCGAGTCCGAAATGCGGTCTTCCACTCATCTCCGGGAGCTATGCGGACTAGATTGTAGGCGTGACGGAGGTCGATTTTGGTATAGATCCGGGCCTTCCGAGGTGCGTCCAGCAAGTCCGAGACGAGAGGAAGGGGATAGCGGTCCTTCCGGGTGATCTTATTCAAACCCCGGTAGTCCACGCAAAGGCGAAGAGATCCGTCCTTCTTCTTGACGAAGAGAACGGGAGCTCCGCAGGGGGAGTTGGACGGACGTATGAACCCCGATCGGAGGTTCTCGTCGATGTACTCCCGAAGCGTGTCGAGCTCGAGTTTTGAGAGGGAGTAGATAGGTCCGAGTGGTGGAGTAGCCCCTTCTTCCAGGTCGATCTTTAGGTCGTAGGGGCGATGCTCCGGTAGGATGTCGGCCTTGGTCTTGCTGAAGACGTCCGCAAACTCGTGGTACTCTTCCGGAACTCCGGTGAGGTCCGGGGGAGAGTCGGAGAGGGACGAACTTCGCGCAGTAGCCAAGTCCGGGGTAGACAGATTCAGGGTATAACTCGCGGACCCCGGGAGTTTGCAAGCTCGAGCGAAAGCAGCAGCGTTCACAAGGGAGATCCGGGGTACGGAGTTCGGAGGAGGAGAAGTCGGTAGTTCCGAAGTAGTCGGAGTAGACGGAGTACGCTCAGCCGGAGCTGGCGGGGGTACCATGGTGTCAGAAACAGGACGCGGCGGGGGTGCGGAACGGAATTGGATGCTGCGCTTCTTCCAGTCAATCAACGGATTGTAGGCGGAGAGCCAGCTGTATCCCAGAACGGCAGACACGGACTTGTCGAGCGGAGTAACATAGAAATCTATATTGAGGACTTCTCCAGACGGAAAATGTACGGGCAATGAGGTAAACGAAGTAATCAGGTGGTTAGAAGTACCGTCAAAAAGCTGAAGACGGAGCGGGGTTACGGCGGTAGTTGGGAGTTGATACGTAGTCGCGAAATCGGAGTCGATGAAACAATGGGAGGAACCGGAGTCGATAAGGGCGCGGAACGGAGTTGAGATAGAATCGGAGTACAAGTCGAGGAAGAGTGCATGGGGGTCGGAAAGAGCGGACGCGTTGAGCCTGAGGATCTCCGTACCGGAGGAGTCAACGCGGTCCTCACGGGGTACGGAGTTCGGAGGACCGCGGACTAATTTTTTGTCTCCTTCGGGGCTGCAGCCGGAGCAGGCGCAGCAGGAGCGGGGTTGGCCTGAGCGGCGCGACCCTTGGTCGCGGACGAGGTCTTCTTCGGACAAGCACTCGCGGTATGACCAGCTCCGCCGCAGAAGAGACAGAGGTTGTTGGCGAAACGGCGCTGACGCTCCTCGGGGGTGAGCTTTCCGTCCTTACCGAGCTTGTCGGCGTACGTCTTGGCCAGGGTCTTCGGAGTCTTAGGAGACTTCGACGAAGTACCGGAATTGCCGGACTTGGACGGGGTAGACAAGGAGGCCTGTCCGGAGTTGTTACCTCCGGACTTGTTGCCGGAGTTGGAGGACTTGGAGTCGGAGGTCGACTTGCTGCCGGACTTCGAAGGTCCGGACTCGCGCGAGACCTCGGCCTTGCGCTCCCAGTAGCGGTTGTCGATTGACTGCGCGAGGTCGCGGAGGGCCACCAGGGTCTCGGGCTTGCCGACCTCGGAGATGCGGTCCTTGAGACGATTCGGAAGTCCGTCGTAGAACCGGTACCAGAGCGGAGCATTACCCCAGCGGACTTGAGTAGCGAGGCGGGTGAACTGGGTGATGTACTTAGCTATCCGCTGGTTGTCGCCCATCCGGAGGTTCATCAGCTCATGCTCCGCAGCTCCGGAGGCATCGTATGGACCAAAGTTCACTCGGAGTTCCTCCTGGAAGTGGTCGTAGGATGTAAGGAAGATGGGGGGGTTGTCCGAGTCGCCTTCGAGGAGGTAGGGCTCGAACCATTGTAGCGCGGTGCCCTTGAGGAAGGAGATGGCGTAGGTCACCTTCTTCTCATCGGAGTCGAAGGTTCGGGGTCGGGCCTTGAAGACAAGTTCCGACTGCGTGAAGAAAGACCGGAGTTTGTTGGGATCGGACCCGTCGAACTGGTCCGGCTCGCGGACGTTGTGCCGCTCGTTGTTCGAAGGTTGGGTAACCGCCGGAGTTGGAGCGGTAGTACGTTCGAGGGTACGCGCGATGAGAGAGATCGCGGTCGCTAGTTGCGACTGTACTCGGTCTTCGGAGTCGGAGGAGTCCGAGCTTGAGCTGGTGTCATCGTCTCCCGGCCCTTGTGGGTCATTGTCCGGAGGACCTGGCGGTCCTGGGGGGCCCGGCGGACCTGGAGGACTAGGCGGACCTGGAGGCCCGCGGCTCGGACCTGAAGGCTGACCCTCGGAGAACGGGTTCCCCGGAGATGGCTCTCGGGGTACCTGCGAGGCAGTCGCGGTAGAGATGACCAGAGGCTGAGGCGGGTCACCTTTGTCGTCCCCATCGGAGGACGCTTCAACGATCGTTCGAGCGAACTGCCCGCGGCGGCTCGGAGTAGCTTCTTCTTGCGTCGCTGAGTCGCCTCGGCGAGCTGTCCAGCCACTCCAGTTCTCGGCGGGGTCTTCTTGCTCTAGGGCGCGAGATTGAGTCTGAGTGCGGACTACGGTTCGAGTGGACATATTGAGTGAAACCCAGTGAGTTCGGAAATACTGTTAGGACCGTGCCGTCCGGGGGTACAACTCCGGTGGTCGGGACTTGGACGGAGTTCGGGGTCGGAGTACGACCGGAGGTCGGACTAGCACTGGGGTGAGGACTTTCGCGAAACTATTAGTAACGCACGGGTTCCGACTCGATGTCCTCTATTTACGGACTACGGAGTACGGACTTGACGGGATGAAGGTCGGACTTAGGGACGGGGTTGGGTCGAAGGGGTTGGTAGCAAGGGAACGAAGGTTGGTCGGACTAGAGAGTCGGGGTTGAGTGTTGGACTACGAGATGTAACCAGTATGACGAGTTAACAAGATTTCCGAACTGAGTAGCTACTACATTCCGGGGCAGTATTTATACTAAGTCAGAAACCTGGTAGAAACAAAAGAGATGTACGTGATAGGAAAGAGGAGAACGAAAGTACGAAGTAATCTGCCAAGAGTAAGATAACGCAGATAGCTGTAAGCAAAAGCCTCATGTAGGTAGCGCCATGAGGGGTTATCTGAGACATGTAAGTCATGGGGTCGGGGGAAGTCCGAAGTACGGAGTACGAAGTGCGGAGTACGGAGAACGGAGTCGGGGGTACGGGGTACGGACGAGCGGAGTATGGAGGAACGGAGTACGCAACGCGGAGTAAGGAGCGGAGTACGGGGGTTCGGGGATCGGACTTCGGGGTTACAGCATGGAGCGTAACACTATTGTATATCAGACGTGGGCTGATTGTATATCAGAGGCATTTACAAAACTGCCACATCCATCTACAATCAAGCTAAACGTGGGCAGATTGTATATCAGAGGCATGTACAAATCACCCACGTTCATCTACAATCCAGCCACGTTCATATACAAAACTGCCACATTCATATACAATACTGCCACGTTCATATACAATCCAGCTATTGTATATCAGACGTGGGCTGATTGTATATCAGAGGCATGTACAAAACTGCCACGTCCATCTACAATCAAGCTAAACGTGGGCAGATTGTATATCAGAGGCATGTACAAATCACCCACGTCCATCTACAATCCAGCCATTGACATCCACAAACCGCCCACGTCCATCTACAATCCAGCTTTTGTACATCAGACGTGGGCAGATTGTATATCAGAGGCATGTACAAAGCACCCACGTCCATCTACAATTCAGCTATTGTACATTGGACGTGGGTGGATTGTGTATCACAGGGATATACAAACCGCCCACGTCCATGTACGATCCAGCTATTGTACATCAGACGTGGGCAGATTGTATATCAGAGGCATGTACAAAGCACCCACGTCCATGTACGATCCAGCTATTGTGTATCATACGTGGGGGCATTATTCATGCATCTCATTTACAAATGTGGCACAATTGTTAATACACTACTACAAAAGCCCCACTCCCATTGAAAATCCATAGTGTCACTGATTCTCAATGAGGTGGGCCATTTGTATTTGTATATCGAGTTGGCAGGTCTTCCACGAGAATTTCCCCACCTACGTGGGCAGTTGTTAACAATCCGTGGTGACCACGACTGGCGAGTAGGAAAGTGATGGTCATGCACACGAGAATGATCATAGGGTTCATTCGTCGTCAGACTCGTGGGAGCGAGCGGGGATTCTGATCAGAAGTGGGGGTGATCGGTTGTTGGTGTGATGGAACTCGCATTCAAGGGAGTCGTGGGTGAGGCACGATGCAACGCAAAGGATTGGAAGGCAAACGGTAGCTGCGATGGTGGCGACGATGGTTGCGGGAACGGCGACAATGATGTAAGCAAATTGTCTGATGAAATGGGGCATTTACCAGGTGCTGGAGGGGTCGCGGTTCTTGAGTGTTCGCTCTGTGATGCGAGTGTGGAGATCGGAGAGATTGAAGTGCAGGAAGGTGAGGATGGAGGCAAGGACAAGGGTGCAGTAGAGGGCGAAGATGAGTGTGGGGGATGGTTGGTCTCGGAGGGTGAAGTGGAGGAAGGTGAGTGTGGCGGAAACGAGGATGGCGCAGTAGAGGATGTGGAGTGATTCGAGAGAGGGCATGGTGAGAGATTCAGGCGAGTTTCTTCGCCTTTTTATACCTCTCGAGGATCTCGGCAGCATTCGGCAGGAGTGCTGACTCAGGTTCCCATGTGTTTTCCGCTGATGAGTAACCCTGCCACTTGATTTGAAATCGGGGTTTTCCTCGGATCATCTTGTGTCCCACAATAGCTTCGACCTCGTACTCTTCTTCTCCATCAACCAGGTCAGGTGGGGGTCTCGTGTGATTGGGTCCGTGGGTGTCATTTTCCTTATAGGGTGTCAGGAAACACGCGTGAAACACGGGGTGGATCTTCCACGACTTCGGCAGTTCTAGACGGTATGTGACCGGTCCGATGACTTCGGTGATGCGGAATGGCCCTTCTCGTTTGGGTGCCAGTTTCCTCGAGGCATAAGCAAGGTGCAGGTTCTTCCCTTCTAGCCAGACCCTCTGTCCTTTGGCGAATTGGGTGAACTTCCCTCGATACCGGTTGGTCATGACTTTCCGTGCCAGTTCGTGCGCTGCTAGTGCTTCGTCTCTTGCTTTCTGCAGGTTCGTAAGTCATTCTTGCACTGCTGGGACATTGGTTCGGGGGTACGCCAGCGGTATCAGTGGAGGATCATAGCCCATCATGAGGTAGAATGGCGACGCGTTTCGGGCCGAGTGTAGGCGTTGATTATGCGCGACTTCCGCATCGGTGAGATGTTCTACCCATTCGTCGGGTCTTCCTTCGCAGAATATTCGGAGATAGACTTCAAGCTCCTGGTTAACTCTTTCCATCTGTCCATTGGTCTGTGGATGATAGGCTGTGGAGGGCGACAATGTGATTCTGAGGAGTCGTCCTAGTTCCTTGGTGATGTTGGATACGAACTGGGGTCCTCGATCCGAGATGATTTTGCTGGGTAGTCCAAATCTTCTATAAACGTGTTGATGATAGAGTTCTGCCATTCCGATTGCGTCCACCGTCTTCTTGCAGGGTGCAAAAATCACCCCCTTCGTAAGGCCTTGGTCGACCACGACCAAGATACTGTCATAGCCATGCGATATTGGGAGATCTGTGATGAGGTCCATGGTGACGTTTTCGAATGGTCGGGTGACGCCTGTGGCAGGAATTGCTTTCGGCGGCGGTGTCGTGGGATGTGTGTTTGGTTTTGCTTGCTGACAGATGGCACAGCCTTCTACGTATTTGGATACCATGGTGTACATTCCCAGCCACCAGTAGGATCGTCGCAAGAGTTCTAACGTCTTGAATTTGCCTGGATGTCCGGCGGCAGGTAAGTCATGATGCTGTCGTATGAGATCGGTTCGGAGTGTTTCGTTTGCAGGGACATAACAGCGATTCTTGTAGAAGACCAGTCCTTCTCTTTCGGACCAATCCGTCAGAGTGCTTCATATTGGCGGAGGTCCGTGGTTCCGTAGAGCTGCCAGTGCGTTGCAAAACAGGTGGTCTTGTTTTGCTAGTTCTTGAAACCTCGGTGCAACGGCTAGGTCGACCACTCGAGCGAAGAGGTTATCTGGGAGCATTGTACGTTCCACATTATCATTGTCGGTTCCTTGTCGATGGTCCGGTCGTCGTGATAGGGCGTCAGATTGGACCATGGCTGTTCCAGGGGTATGTACTAATGTCATGTCGAATTGGGAAAGGAAGAGCGCCCATCGTGCTTGGCGTCGGTTCAACTGTTGTGGATTTCGCCAGTAGGTCAAGTTCTTGTGGTCGGAGAGTATCGTTACTGGGTGCCCTGATCCTTCTAGGTAGTGTCTCCATGCTTTGAGCACTCGAATGATCCCCAATAGTTCTCGGTCATAGATTTTGTAGTTCCGTTCCGCTTCGGTGAATCCTTCCGATAGGTACGCGCAAGGTTGCATGTCGCCATTGATGTCACGCTGTCGCAAGACCACTCCAGTTGCCCATTGAGATGCGTCCGATTCTACTAGGAACGGTTTGGTGACGTCCGGCATCTGTAGCACAGGGGCCGTGGCGAAGCGGGTCTTGAGTTGGTCAAATGCTTTCTGGCATTCTGCGGACCATTCCCATTTGGCATTCTTCTTGGTGAGTGCGTTCAGCGGCTGTGCGATCTTGGAGAAGTGGTCGATGAATCGTCGATAGAAGTTCCCAAAACCTAGGAATGATCGGACGTCCTTTACGGTCGTTGGTTCTGGCCAATCGAGAATTCCTTTTAGTTTGACCGGGTCCATCGCAACGCTATTTTCCCAAATGATCATTCCCAGGTATTCCACTTCGTCTGCGTCGAAGGTGCACTTTTCGAGTTTGAGGTAAAGGTCGTGTTCTCGTAAGTGTTCCAGTACTCGAAGTGTTTGTCATCAATGGGTTTCTTCGTCTCCTGAGAATATGAGGATGTCGTCCATATAGATTACCACCCATCCTTCATCGATCATGTCTTTGAATATGGAGTTCATCATGGCTTGAAAGGCGGCTGGCGAGTTGCGGAGGCCAAAGAACATGACCATGGGCTCATATAGGCCCGAACTGGTTTGGAACGCGGCTTTCCATTGATCGCCATCCTTGATTTGTACGTTGTTGTATCCCGATCGTAGGTCCAGCTTCGAAAATATCTTGGCTCCTCGGAGTTTGTCGATTAGCTCCGGGATCAGCGGTAGAGGATACTTGTTCGGGATGGTCCCTTCGTTCAGGTAGCGATAGTCTTGACAGGGTCGCAGTGACCCGTCTTTCTTCCCTACGAAGAAGAATGGTGATGACATGGGGGACTTCGAGGTTCTGATGTATCCTTTTCGTAGGTTTTCTCACACAAATTCTTCTTCAGCTTCCAGTTCTTTGGGCGTTAACTGGTACCGCTTGAAGTCTTTTGGTACAAAGCCTTCCTTCAGTTTGATAGCGAGATCCCATGGCCTGGCCGGTGGAAATCGCTCTGAGGCTTTCTTCTCGAAGACACTGGCGAATTCCTGGTACGCCGCCGGTAGCATGTCTTCGAATGTCTTCAGCTTCTCCTGCGCCTGTTGCTGCTGTGCCATTGCCATAGCGGGATTGACTTTTGCTCGTATCCAGACATTGTTGGCTATTGCAAAGCGTATTCCTGCTGGTGCCTTTCGAATTCGTCCAATGCTGAGTCCTGGTCCTACACGTGTGTCGTCGTCGTGTTGATGTTCACTGGTTAATGGGTTTCCTGGTCTGGGAGCGTCTCCATGCCATTCAACCACGTGTGGGTGGGTCGTTTTGTCCATTTTGTCTTGTAGATATGCGATCAAAAGTTCTTGGTCATCTGGTTCTTCCTCTGGCTTGATGTCTGATGTGGTAACTCGTTCGATATCTTCATATAGGGGTTCTTCGTCTTTGTCTTCTTCTGATTCCGTTTCGTTCGCGGGGTCTTCTTCTTCTATTTCCCTAGGTTGTCCTGTGAATGGATCTTGATCTGGGAACCACATTTCTCTGAGGTGTTCGGCGACTGTCTTGACTACCTTGCCAGGGTTGATATCCAGTGTCCCTGCTGTGAAGTCGATGTTCGCATTGACTCGTTGAAGCCAGGGGAGTCCTAGAATGATTGGTTCCTTCCCTAGCGATGTAATGAGGAATCGGATGATGTGTCGGTGTCCTCCTTCTTCGACTTCGATCGAAGCGCACTTCTTGATGTCGCCTGCCTCGTTTCGGGTTCCGTCCGCATTGAAGACTCGAATAGGCTTCTTCAGTTCCGTGAGCTTCAAGTTCTGCTCTTTCGCGAATCGGTAGTCCATGAAAGTTTCTCCAGCTCCTGTGTCGATTAGGGCCTTCGCTTTGACGCTTCAATCTGTATGAATAAATAGCGGTATTCTCATAGACTGCTTCGAAGTCTGCGCTACTATTACATTATGGATCGTCGTTCGCGGTCGTGATGTCGATGCACGCCGGTTCATCAAAAACCCTCGTCCAGGAGGTCGGATACTACGTCCTTGCGGTCTTCTTTGTCATCAAGGTCTTTGAGAGCGAGGCGGATACGTGCAGCGATGAGCTTCTTAGAGGAGTTAGATGCTCGAGTGGAGGTGGACTTGGAGTCATCGTCGCTGTCCTCTTCTTCGGCTACCTCCGTGATTTGGGCTTTCGTCTTCCCCTTCCGGTCTCTGTTCTTCCCCTTCTTGAGGGGGCATTGGCGTGCCAGGTGTCCCACCTGATGGCAATTGAAGCATCGTCCTTCTTTGTAGTGCTTCTCGCGTTCTTCTGGGAGCATCCGGTCGACGTCCATGGCGTTGGGGTCTCGTTTGCGCGTCCTGTGTTGACGTGGCTTGTAGGTAGGGTTGTACGTGGTCTTTCCCTTTCCGTCATACATCTTGCTGAGCAACCATTGCTGCTCCAGTGTCGCTGCTCTCGTGTAGAGTGTTAGGACCGTGCCGTCCAGGGGTACAACTCCGGTGGTCGGGACTTGGACAGAGTTCGGGGTCGGAGTATGACCGGAGGTCAGACTAGCACTTGTGTGAGGACTTTCGTGAAACTATTAGTAACACACGGGTTCCGACTCGGTGTCCTCTATTTGCGGACTACGGAGTACGGACTTGATGGGTCGGGGGTCGGACTTGGGAACGGGGTTTGGTCGGAGGGGTTGGTAGGAAGGGAACGAAGGGTGGTCGGACTAGGAGGTCGGGGTTGAGTGTCGGAGTACGAGAGGAACAAGTATAATGAGGTTAATGAGGAATAACGAGATTTCCGAACTGAGTAGCTACTACATTCCGGGGCAGTATTTATACTAAGTCAGAAACCCGATGGAAACAATAAGAGATGTACGTGATAGGAAAGAGGAGAACGAAAGTACGAAGTAACTTGCCAAGGGTAAGATAACGCAGATAGCTCTGTAAGCAAAAGCCTCATGTAGGTAGCACCACGAGGGGTTATCTGAGACATGTAAGTCATGGGGCCGGGGGAAGTCCGAAGTGCGGAGTACGGAGAATGGAGTCGGGGGTACGGGGTACGGAAGAACGGAGTACGGGGAAGCGGAGTATGTAGTGCAGAGTAAGGAGCGGAGTACGGGGGTTCAGGGATCGGACTTCGGGGTTACAGCACGGAGCGTAACATAGAGGGTGTTCGTGTTGTTAGGCATGGGGTACATCCCGAAGATCTTCTCGCGCAGCGGCCTATTCAATCCTTCGTAGAAGAAGTCGGTGATGATGCGATAGTCGGTGATACCACAGCGCGAGATCAGGGATTTGAACTCGGTGATGTACTCCTCCACTGGTTGTTTGCCTTGGCGGACGCTTCGCAACAGTACTCTTGCACTGGCCTGAGCGTCGACGTCGTCGAAGGCTTCAGTGAGTTGTTTGGAGAAGTCTTGCCATGTTCCCCAGTTTAGAGGAGTTCCTGGTCCCTGCTTCGCTGCTTGTGCTTGTGTGTCTTCGATAAACAACCTCGCCCATGCTCTGGATGTCCCTCCGTTCATCAGCATGAGGCAGAAGATGATCTTCTTCTGGTCGGTGTTGTAGGCTGCTTCGTTGATAGAGAGGTACAGCATGCATTTCTGCAGCCATTCAACGACCTCTCCTCGTTTCCCTTCAAACTCCGGGGGCATCTTCAGTTTCATCTCGGGGGTCCACTCGTATCGCGGTTTGACGAGTGGTGCAGGGGCCACTGCCTGGGGTTCTTGCTGTCCTTGTTCAGCCATGTCTTCTGATTCGTCTGAGGTGTCTTCCTCAGTTTCTGGTGCGGCGATCGGTTCTTCCAATTCTTCTGTCGAGCTCTTGCCTTGCTGAGAGGTGTCTTTTGATTTGCTGCTGCTTGCTACTTCTACTTGAGAAGTTCGTGGGGTAGTGAAGTCGACTGGGGATGTCGGCAGCGAGTTCAGTTCTGTTCAGGTTTCTGTCTCCGCAGGTGCCGCTGGTTCCTCCGGGAGTTCTTCTTCGGCTAGTTCGTTGTACTTGACACGGTATTCAGGGGAGATTCGAAGGCACTCTTGCCAGGTGAGTGGGTGAGGAGCAAAGTGCCACGATTTGTCCTCCCAGTAGACTTGGTCTTCTCCGTAGTATACTAGCTTGGTCTCCTTGTTCGCCGAGTGAACTGTCGGCTGTTCTTCCGTTTCGTCGGGTTCAGGCGCACTCTATTTCAGAGCCGCGTCGATCGGTGTCATCTGAATCTGGGTAGATTGATGGCGATTCGTGAGCTTGATCTAATGTTATGACGAGCCTAGATCGGTCACGCGGTGGCTGAGCTAGGGGTCACGTCACCTTGAAGGGTAACGAAGAGGCGAGTCAGGGATTGAAGATCTTCTGAGAAGAGGCGAGTCGGGGTTCGATGAATAGGCAATAGATAACCAGATCGAGCTGAGGTTCTTCGAAGAAGATCCTCAGCTTATATATACATGGCCGAGACTAATAATAGACCAGATCGGTAAGCGACTGTTCAGTACGGCTAAGTATAGCTGGGGCTGACTGTACATGGGAATAGGGGTGACGAATCATGAGAATAACTGACATGTCGCTGACGTGGCATGGGAGGATGCAAGCTAAGTATACAACACATGAGTAAGCCGCAGCAGGCTTGGCCTCCGGAACGTAAGCACGATACATAAGCATAGGACAAGTCACAAGACCAAGACGTGACCGTAACCGTAACAGTGGCCGTGTCACGCACCATCGTAACAATGTTCATAAAGCAATGACTGACAAGGTCGTCGTGAAGTCGAAGAGGGACAGTATTCCGGCGGAACAGGGGAAGAATACTAAATGGTATTCTGCACCCATAGTACCCGCAAGGTAGCAGAGCGTGGTGCTATCCATGAAGGTGGAGCCCTCCTGAACGCACCGCGCTACAAGCGACTTCATGTTGTCAGGAGGGGGAGGGGATGGCAAAGTAGCCGTTAAGATCCCTGTGTGACATCAAGGCCGAGCCAAGACAGACTTGGCCCCAGAAATTTTTGAATGATTTGTGCCCACTAGGCACTCATCAACCGAACCCAGAAGAGATCGATGGGGTCAAGAAGACCCTTTTGGCATCAACAAGATGCTTGATTGAATAGCGAAAGAACAATGGGAGGACGAGATCATCAGACGAAGTCATGTAGGCTTCGTCATCGATGAGAAAGAGGAGGAGCTAATTAAGCTCAGAGAGAAGTGGTATGCGAAGACAGAGGACATTATGCGTCCTCCGCCAGATGAATTGCCCCCATTTAGGGAGATCAACCACCGCATTCCACTCATAGATGAGCAGAAGAAGTACCGATATCACCTACCTAGGTGTGCAGACATCGTCAAACCCGCTCTGATCAAAAGATCAGGCGGTATGTACAAGCAGGCTGGTGGCAACCAGTTACGGTGGAGCAAGCAGCTCCCCTACTGTGCGTAGCCAAGAAGGATGGTAAACTACGTACTGTTGTAGATGCAAGGCAGCGTAACAACAATACGGTACATGACCTCACGCCATTTCCGGACCAGGACCTGATCCGGATGGACGTCGCTCGAGCTAAGTATCGCTCAAAGATCGACTTGTCTGATGCGTATGAACAAATACGTATAGTGGCTGAGGACATGTGGAAGACGGCGTTTGCCACTCCTTGTGGTACGTTTGTGAGCGAGGTCATGCAACAAGGTGATACGAACGCCCCATTGACGTTCCAACGCCTGATGACCTCCATGTTCTGGGATTGCATAGGACAATTTGTCCATGTATATCTCGACGACATCTTCGTGTATTCGGACTCCATAGAGGAGCATGAAAAACATCTTGATATAGTATTTGAGAAGCTTCGCAGAGCAAAGTTGTACCTAAGTCGCAAAACATGCGACTTATTCTCGAAGAACTTAGATTGTCTTGGACATCAAATAGATGACCGAGGTCTTCATGCTGACATGGACAAGATGAGTCAGATCTGCAACTGGCGGACCCCCTGTAACTACCAGGAAGTGCAACACTTCCTGGGGTTGGTCAACTATTTGGCTCACTTCATGCCAGATGTGACTGTGTACACCACACCGTTATCAGGCATGATTCGGAATGACAGACCATTCGTCTGGTGTGCCTTACACGACAAGTGTTTTGAATCTATCAAGGCCCTTGCGTGTAAGGTACCTATACTCAAACCGATCGATCCCAACGTAAATGAGCCTATCTGGCTCATTTGCGATGCATCAGTATATGGGCTGGGGGCCGTATACGGCCAAGGACCCGACTGGCGAACTTGTCGTCCCGCTGGGTTTCTATCCAAGAAATTCACTAGTGCGCAACGAGCATATCCCACTTATGAGCAAGAAGCTCTAGCAATCCTGGAAGGACTGATGAAATGGGAAGATAAGCTACTAGGACGATTTGTCCATGTGGTGACCGATCACAAGGCACTGGAGTTTCTGCAGGGGCTACCTCACCCCAACAGCTGTCAAATCCGGTGGTACGAGTTTTTGGCTCATTTCCAGTATGACATCACGTACATCCCAGGTAAACTGAACAAAGTAGTGGACTGTTTGTCACGCTACTATGAGAATGACAACTACGACGAAGTAGTTAACGAGTGGGACTACGTCAATGCAGACATTCGCCTTGATCTGGAAGGGGATTTCCTTCCGTTTTCACGAATGATTGAGCTTAAGGCCAGTCGTATATTACAACGATCCGCCCGATTGGCGGAGAAGCAGTTAGCTTCTAACACCGTGCAGAATAAGCTATCTGAAGTAGCAGAAGACCGTGTGCACGAAGCACAAAGTCTTTCTGTATCCCGCCCACAACAAGTGAGCGAGAAGAACATGTCAACCGACGACCCGACGATAAGCGATCTATTATCATTGGGACCATTATTGAAGATTCAAATAGAATCTCAGGATGGATTTCTCAACGCCATCCGTAAGGGATATGCGGCGGACACGACGTTCAAGAAGATCATCGTAGAACTGTCCCATCATAACATTTTCACCTTACGTGAAGGCCTACTATACACCAAAAACCATGGTGGCAGCGAAGTACTATGTGTACCTCGTATACTCCTGAATAAGCGACTACTTACGGAGCTGGTGATCGACCGTGCCCATAGCACGCTCGGCCACTTGGGACCTCAACGAATGTCGGATTACGTTCGACAATGGTTCTGGTGGCCTAGTTTACGAAAGGACGTAGACAAGTTCTGCATATCTTGCGGAACTTGCCAAACAGTGAAAGCGAGCAATCAGCTCCCTTCAGGCCTGTTACATAGTCTTCCCATTCCACTAATGCCGTGGTATTCGATATCAATGGACTTCGTGGGACCATTCCCGCCGTCACACGGACACGATTATGTGTGGGTGATCGTATGTCGATTAACTTCGCTGGTACACTTAGTACCTGTTAATACCACTACTACTGCGGCCGAATTGGCCATGATCTATCTACGAGAAGTAGTACGACTGCATGGGCTACCTGAGACTATTGTGTCCGACAGGGACAGCAAGTTCACGTCCAAATTCTGGAGCAAACTGCACCGGTTGATGGGAGCTAAATTGCTCATGTCAACCGCCTTTCATCCGCAAACAGACGGACTAAGCGAATGAACTATCCGTTCAATCACTCAGATACTTCGCTCGATGGTATCCCCCAACCAAAAAGATTGGTATAAAAAATTGCCCTTAGCCGAGTTCGCTCTGAACTCCACTACGAATGCATCGACAGGCTTTGCGCCTTTTGAACTTACTTATGGCTATTTGCCGAAGACTATGAACGGGATATCTACTGATAATCCATATCCTGGGGTAAAGGAGTACGCGCAACGAGCACGTACTTACCTTGAACAAGCACACGATGCCTTGATCAACGCGCGTGTGTCCCAGACGTTCCAGGCGAACAAACGAAGACGGCAAGAGCCTGACTTCACGACTGGAGACAAGGTATACTTGTCTACCAAGAATTTGTCAATGCCGAAGGGACGAGCATGAAAGCTCATCCCTAAGTACATAGGCCCCTACACGATAGTAGAGGCCTTCCCCAAATCATCCAACTATGTGTTGGATCTACCGAATGAATTGAAGGAGTGTTGGATACATCCTAAGTTTCATGTGTCGCTGTTAAGGCAACACGGACCCAATGATGACGTGCTATTCCCAGGTCGGGATGCTCAAGCTTACTATGATGTAGGCTTGAGCGACGATCAGGAGTGGCTCGTCGATGAAATAGTAGGACACGAATGGGATGGCAAACGATGCCAATTCCACGTACGGTGGACACTGGGCGACCATACATGGGAGCCTTACAATAATTGTAAAGAGCTTGCTGCTCTGGACAACTATTGTACCCTTATGGGCGTGAAGCCCTGGCGACAGTTGTCTTACCACTACAGACAGTAGTGGAAGCGCAGACGAGAGACGGTGGATCATCGAAACGGTGAAGTCCACCATTGCGATAAGCACCGAACACGGTCACGAGACCAATAGACGCAATGTGTTACGTGTTAGCGCTGAATCTAGAGATTCAGCTGCTGCCGGCGTCAAAGCGAAGGACATGCGTTTCGCTAAGTCCCCAACTTTGGCACCAGCATGCTCTACACACCCGACCACCGCGATGCCCGGCCAGCAACAACCACCGCAACAACAGCCACCTCGGCCTCCCAGTGGGCGACAACACCCGTTGCCCCAACTGCCGCCGCCACTCCCATATGGCCCTCCATTGGGCGAAGAGCCCATGGAACAAGACCCAGGACATCCACAACTAGCGGATGTCGCCTCCTTCAGCCCCAGCTACATGGCTGGACCTTCAGCAGTACCAACTAGGTACGACCAACCGGCTGCAACTGGATACAATCAGTATCTGGGGCAGGTTGGGTATGGTTCTCATGCCATGGCGCCGCCCAGTGCAAACTACTTCAGTCAGGGATCGTCAACGCAGATGACCCAATATCAGCCACCTCCGGTTGCACCAATGGGTTCAAGCTTTCCCCCCGGCATGCCTCCGCTCATGCCCATACCAGGCATCCCCACGCTGACGTGGGAGGAAGTGCCCGATTTTCCCCTGCTCGCCGCACACAGGGAAGGTTGTGCTTGTTGCACAGCCTTCCTGCAGCACTACGCCACCACGACAAACGAGATGTCATTCAGGGACGCCCTCACGCGAGTCCAAACAGACTTACAGAGGCGTTTCTGGACGCATTTTGAGCAGCACGCTCGATCCTCAGGGGGAGGGGAGCGGGAACGAGAGCTTGAATGAGAACGCGAGCACGACACTGAAAGGATTCATGAGCTGCAACGAGCAGTTTGTGATCATAAAGAATTAGAACGAGTGAATGCTAGGCTGCGTGAAGAGCGGAATTGGCTCCAAGAGGAGCTACGCGATGTTCGTTCGGACAATGAATGGCTTCGCGGCGAGCGCAATCGCATCCGCGAGACGTTACAGAATCTATACCGCAAGCGCAATCAGCCTCGCAGTGCATATCAGGCACCAAGCTTCAACCCTGACCATCGTCAACGAGACCCTCGCGAGGTCAGCCCACGACGACCAACTCAGCCTCGAACCACCACAACGAGTGGTGGGTCAACGAGTCAAGCCCCAGACGAGGCGGGACCGTCGAGAAGAAGGTCACTGCCTCCACAACGAGTGGAGGCGCAGCATACGGGACGAACAACATCGGCTACTGGGTCCCACAGATCCAGTCAGCCCGAGACTGCGATGTCCTAGCCCAAAGGCAAGCAGCCTGCAGGCCGTGACGACCTTGACAACTTGTTGGAGTGGTCGTCAGACAGCGAAGGCAATCCTGTCAACCGTGACAAGATCCAGAAGGCCCTTATACGATCTCGTATGAGGCGGGCGTGCACTGGTCGACCACCACCTGAGGTGGGGCCAATGCTGTCCGAAGACCGACCAGCAATTCCTGGTTGGCCTTACAACCTTCTGGCGCCCCTGATCGACACGGACCTGAGACTGGCAAGCAATTGGATGTCATACGTCCTGATAACCATGTTGGAGGGCAATACGCTCATGCAGGCGGCCTGTGAGGTAAATGGTGAGGCCCGTCATCGTTTGACGGACCTCCTACGCCAACTCACGGAGCGGCCAGAGATGAACGGAGTAGAGGGTCTGCATGTTTGCCAGATGAGCTGGCGCAATCACAACAAGGATCGCGCCGCTCCCACCTCTACTGCCATCAGCACCCACGATCAGCGAGGCAACACGCCTCCTGATCTTGAGCATGCCTCCATCAACCATCTACCGCGTCCCTTGGGACGTGGACACCACCCTGGCAAAACGTCAAAGTCAAAAGGCAAGCCGAAAGGGCCGAGCATGCCTAACCACTCAGACGCCCCCGAGATTTGGAGGCAATGGTATGTTGCCAATCCAGCACATACACCTAGGTGGATGCTGGTGGATCGGGAAAATAGCCCGTCCAACACCAGCATGGAATACCACCTTCTTGTTCGGCGCACACTTGGCCAAGGGGTGAGCATCCAGGACCGAGCAGCATGGATTCGCTTATCACACATCCTGTTCTCGGTGCCCGGTATGTACAACTATATAGTCACTAATGGTGGCTATCCAGTACGCAATCATGTGGAAACCGTGCATTACCCCGGCCCCGTTGCCGAGGTCAACATTTTCCAACTTGCCTGGTGGTACGCCTACTGTGGCATTACCGTCCAGCAAGCCAACGCACTACAGCCCTTAGCTGTACGTGCACGCAACGAGCGCATTGGACGGATGCTGGACAAGCCCGCTCCATTCAACGATGGCGACTACAATTCAGTAGCTGAACTTCCGCTCATCCCGTTGTCTCATGACCTCGGGATGGAGCACTACATCACTGGCAAGACGGTAATCCGTACCACGTCTAACTTGGAGCCCATTGCGGTACGAACGGCTGACACCACAACCGAAGGTACCGTTGACAATACAGTCAGTGGTAGTACGTCAGTACCTGAAGGGAATATTGTGGTCCCCATCGCCGAACTGGACCATGAGATGGTGGACCAGATTGCGGTAGATGTACCTGAGGATGACGGCATCAAATCAACACCGAACCCCTCTCCGCTATCCACGCCGCCTTCTGCGCAGAACTAATAGTGTTCTCCCCACCTGTTAGGACCGTGCCGTCCGGGGGTACAACTCCGGTGGTCAGGACTTGGATGGAGTTCGGGGTCGGAGTACGACCGGAGGTCGGACTAGCACTGGGGTGAGGACTTTCGCAAAACTATTAGTAACGCACGGGTTCCGACTCGGTGTCCTCTATTTGTGGACTACGGAGTACGGACTTGACGGGACGGAGGTCGGACTTGAGAACGGGGTTGGGTCAAGGGGTTTGGTAGGAAGGGAACGAAGGTTGGTCGGACTAGGGGGTCGGGGGTGAGTGTCGGAGTACGGACTAGAAGTCCAAAAAGACGAGTGTACAAGGTTAACGAGATTTCCGAACTGAGTAGCTACTACATTCCGGGGCAGTATTTATACTAAGTCAGAAACCCGATAGAAATAATAAGAGATGTACGTGATAGGAAGGAGTAGAACGAAAGTACGAAATAACTTGCCAAGGGTAAGATAACGTAGATAGCTCAGTAAGCAAAAGCCTCATGTAGGTAGCGCCATGAGGGGTTATCTGAGACATGTAAGTCATGGGGTCGGGGGAAGTCCGAAGTGCGGAGTACGGAGAACGGAGTCGGGGGTACGGGGTACGGAAGAGCGGAGTACGGGGGAGCAGAGTACGTAGTGCGGGGTAAAGAGCGGAGTACGGGGGTTCGGGGATCGGACTTCGGGGTTACAGCACAGAGCGTAACAGTGCCTCCCCCCTAGGCCCGAACCCTTGAGGGCCTATAGTGAAGGGAAATGGAAGTCTGTCCAAAATAGGTAATCCGATAAGTCCAGGGAACGGAGATCAAGAATCGGGGCAGGGTCAGGATCGATGAAGAAAGGTGTATATAAGACGGGGATGAGACTTAGCCAGTTCTTCCTCGCTCTCTGTCCTCTACCACCACCAGCAACACCATGTCCAGCACCCTCGACAACATCCAGGCCTTGGAGGCCCACCTTGCGCAGCTCCGGATGAAGGCAGCGGCGGAGGAGGCCGTGGCAGCGGAGGCGTAAGTACCGGAGTTGGCGGAGTTCGGGGTACGGAGTTCGGGCTAACCGGTGGTTTACAGGGCGCGAAGGGCGGAGGAAGAGCGAGCGCGGGAGGAGGAGCGAGCGCGGGAGGAGAAGAAGCGCGCGGAGTACGAGGCCGCACAGAAGGCAGCAGCGCTGATCCGCCAGGCTGCCCTCGCGAAGGCCGGGGCTTCCGCGCGGGGAAGCAAGCGTCCCGCGGAGGACGACGAGCCGGAGTCGGAGTCGGAGGAGGACGATGCGGAGTTGTTGGTCCCTCGGTAAGTCCGTCCGGAGGACGGAGTACGGAGTACGGCTAACACGGGGTTTACAGGGCGAAGTGCGACCGGTGTGCGGCGAAACAGATCACGTGCCGGTTCCGCGCGGGGAAGAGGACGTCGAGCTGCGTCCAGTGCCAGAAGGCCCGGTCGCGCACGTGCGTCGGGGCTTGCGGACTTCCCGCGGACATCCAAGCCCGAATCGCGCGCAAGGAGGAGGCCCCAAGCCCACAGCGCAAGAAGGTCAAGTCCGCCGCCATCGTCGACGATGACAACGGGTTCGAGACCCCCGCTGATGCGCATGGTGCTGGTCCAGACCCAGAGCAAGGGGCTATCGCTGCGGTGCCCCCTCTCTTTTCTGCAGTGGTTCCATCTATTCCTTTGCCAGTCGCGACCTCGCGCGATGCTTCGCACGTCCGCAGGACCCTTCGCGCATACCTGGAGCACTCGCACCTGCACGCTTGGACTCCTGTGGGTCTCTCCTCCCCTCCCCTCGCCCTCGCGGCCGTGTTGTGCCCGGCTACGGACCGTATCGGCCGACGGAAACGACGCGGAATGGCGCCATATGGTGCGAGAGGTAGATCAGAGCCTATAGGAGGCCGCGGAGAGGCCGCACGGCGAGCCGGCCTCGCGACGAGGCCACACGGTCTTGCCAAGACCTGATGGACTGTAGCACAGGATCCCTTCTGTAAAGTACACGCCCCCAGGGCCAGACAACACAGATGCCCTTCCCCCATACCCTCAGGGTCTCTCACTTGTGATATTTACGACCTTGCGAAATCTGCGAACTTGCGAACTGCGAAACTGCGAACTGCGAACTGCGAACTGCGAACCCTTGCGAACTGCGAACCCTTGCAACGACCTTGCGAAGATCTGCGAAACCACTTAGCTGCGAAACGGCGTGAAGCCACGAGGACAGACCCCGCGAAAAGTTTGCGAAACCGCGTGTTGCGAAAACCTGCGAAACTCCGCGACATTTGCGAAATCGACAGCCCGCGCTCCTCTCCTCTTGTCCCCTTCCCCCTTTCTCCTTCCCCATGTATCCGCGAACCCTTTCCCTGCGCTCTCGCCAGCGTCGCGTCCTTCGCAAAGGCCAGCCAACCCTCTCTACCCACTCCCTTTGGTCCTAGGCTTTGCTACGGTTCGCGCCAGTCACAGGGCACCCGACTCCAACCTCCCCTCTCCTTCGTGTCCTTTCCCCTCTCCCCCGCCAGCAGGCCTCGACCTACAAAGGCTCTCGGCCCGAGTAGTATCCTTCCCTTACGGGTGGGTTAGACGTTTCATTTTGGTGACCACCGCAGGGGGGTGTGTATAGATCACACAGTCGGTTTCCTCCTGTTGACGGCCCTCCGCGCCGTATCTGTTCGCAATTTCGCGAACAACAAGCCCTGATCCAGGACCTTATACCCTTGCCTCTGAGCTACTTGTCGCGCGATTCACAAGTCTAGTTAGGCAGGCCAACCAGCACCTCAACAGCGACTCCCTTGCCGCCCTACTTGATCCCATCTGCCTCCTTCTTGAGAGAGGGATCGAAAGGCTCACCAGCGAACCTGCGAGTGCTTCTTGGATCCGCGAAACCGCCCTTGCAATCATTGCGAACCCCATAAGCACCTCGCGACCACCATCACCAAACATCTCCTTCGCACCTGCGGAGGATTCCCTAGTTCGCTACTCCTCACCCTTTGGAAGCCCCCTCACATCTCTCTCTGATACCTCTCCTGTCGAAACCTCGCACGAAGGGAGCTTAGGCGGAGTCTCCACATCCGCTGCGAGCCTTCTGGTCAACCTTCCTGACTCCTCCCCCGACATCTCGCAAGTCTTCCACTCCATTCGCGAGCCCGACCCAGTGGAGGCGATGGCAGACCACAACACAAAGCCCCCAATGCCCCCGCGTGGACACGCCACTGCACCCACCTTCGACCCCACCAACCCGCGGAGCCTCCGTCGCTTCTTTCTAGACATCGAGGCACTCTTCGAGCGTAGCGGGGTCCAGGATGAGCAGCAAAAGAAGGTCTGGGTTGTCCGCTACCTACCAATCGAGGTCGCCGAGCTGTGCGAGAGCCTTCCGGCCTATGACAACCAGGACCGGACCTATCAGCAGTTCAAGGCAGCTATCATCACGCTCTATCCGGGCGCGGGCGACGATCGCAAGTTCTCCATGGCGGAAGTAGAGTCGCTTGTTTCGCAGCGCGCGAAAACTCCCATCGCCAACGTTGCCGAGCTCTCCAGTTACTACCGCGACTTCTACACCATGACCTCCTACCTGATCTCGCAGGGGCGATGCTCTGAATCGGAACGCTCGCGCCTCTTTGTACGCGGCATCGCAGAACCCCTCTGGGAGCGCATCCAGAAGAGGATCGAGCTAAAGGACCCGGATCACTACCCCGATGACCCATACGATGTCGACAAGGTCTATGAGGCAGCAAGCTTCCTCCTGCATGGCACTAAGGTCGGAGGAAAGGTTCCATCCCAAGGCGCGAACCCGGTGGGTCAGTCCGCACCAGCAGCGGTAAAGATGGAAGACCTGGCCCCAATCTTGCGGCTGTTGGCGCAGACAGTCGGCGAGGGACCCGCGAACACGCCAGTCAACACAGCGAACCGTTTCGCAGGGCCGCCACCTGGTGCCCCTCGCTATCAGCCAAACCTCGCGCCACAGGAGCAGCGCTACCCTCCCCAAGGTGGAAACTTCTGCCACTACTGCAGGAACCCAGGCTGCCAGTTGCGAAACTGCCCATTCGTGGAAGAGGATGTCTGCGCAGGGCGCTGCATGCGGAACCAAGACGGTCGCGTCGTCCTGCCTAATGGAAACTTCATTCCTCGCCAGCTCCTAGGCTTTGACGGCATCACCATGCGCGACCGGCTGTACGAGTGGCACAGGCGGAACAATGCGAACGGGCCACCCCCAGCGGCACAGATGGTCCTCTCGATCGCATCCGACGAGCCTAGCTTTAGCACCTACCAGCTCAGTGCAGAGGATCGGATCACCCAGCTCCAGCACGAGATCCTCGCGTTGCAGCAGGGCAGGCGAATGCGGTTCGATGGTGTAGAAGTGCCGCAAGCTCGTAAACCCCGCTCGCGACAGAGCTCGCCACCTGCGCAGCCTAGAGGCCGCTCGCAAGAACCCAGAGGTTCCTCAGATCGACAGGCTCCACCTCATCTACCGCTCACGTTCCGCCGCGACACCAGGAGTCAGGAGCCCCCCATGGCGACGCGGGATCATTCGCGGGCTCGCGACGAACCCCAGCAGGCACCAGTCACAGGGGAGGCGAGCACTAGCAAGGATACCGTAGTACGCGAGGCCCCCAAGGTTCCCCGCCTGGCAGTCAGACCACCCACTCCACGACCGGCAACTCAGGAACAGTCTACGGAGCCAGAGCATCCCTTCGCGAAGGCGCGTGACGCGACATACGCCCCCCCTCGAGTCCGCAACTTCGGCGCACCTGCACCGCGGGGCAAGAGCGGAGATCGCGAACCCGCATACCGCACTCGCGCCCCAATCCAGCAAGATGAGGTGGTGAAGAGTCTCTTCCAGCGGTCTATGACCACCCCCTATCTCACCGTCTCCATGGAGGAACTGCTGTCAATTTCGCCAGAGCTTCGCTCGCAGTTCCGCGAGAAGATCACCCCGAGGCGCGTCGCGACTGAGCCGCGCACAGTCGCTTTCGCGGCAGCTGACGAAGGGGTGGACGACGTGGCTAGCGAGGTCTGTTGCAGCGGTAAACCCTTGGAGCCCAATGGCGTCATCGTCCCAGATCCCTATGAGGTCTACCTTCGCGACCTCGCGCCTTCGCGCGAAGCTACAGAGCTCTCAGTCGCTAAGGAGTCGCACGCTCTTCGCTCCATTGTTGGGTTGGTTGATAACAAGGAATACGTCGAGGCGATTGTGGACCCCGGGTGCATGATTATCGCGATGTCCGAACACGTCTGCCACGCGCTTTCGCTCGCCTATGACCCTAGCATTCGCCTCAATATGGTCTCAGCGAATGGCGAGACTGACAAGTCCCTGGGCCTAGTTCGCAATGTACCCTTTCGCGTCGCCGACATCGTCCTCTACCTTCAAGTACACGTCATTCGCAGCGCAGCTTACGACATCCTCCTAGGCAGGCCATTTGATGTGCTGACGAAGAGCGTCGTCAAGAACTTCGAGAATGAGGACCAGACTATCACCATTCAGTGCCCCAACACTGGTCAAGTCGCGACGATCCCTACCGTGCCTCGCGGGCGCGCGCGGTTTCGAGCCGAACAGGACGCCTGAACCCCAGCTAGACTCTCTCTTTGAAGGTGATGATGGCGAAGTCGCACTTGTCATCAGCGAAGAGGGAGGTGTTCCGCGCATCTGCGCGTACTCCAAAATTTGCGACAACTCGGTTCCCATTCCTGCTCTGTATCTATCTGCCTGCGATCAACTCCCTGAGATTGTGCAGTCGTGGTCACCACGGATTGTTAACAACTGCCCACGTAGGTGGGGAAATTCTCGTGGAAGACCTGCCAACTCGATATACAAATACAAATGGCCCACCTCATTGAGAATCAATGACACTATGGATTTTCAATGGGAGTGGGGCTTTTGTAGTAGTGTATTAACAATTGTGCCACATTTGTAAATGAGATGCATGAATAATGCCCCCACGTATGATACACAATAGCTGGATCGTACATGGACGTGGGTGGTTTGCATATCCCTGCAATACACAATCCACCCACGTCCAATGTATAATAGCTGAATTGTAGATGGACGTGGGTGATTTGTAGATGCCTCTGATATACAATCTGCCCATGTCTGATGTACAAAAGCTGGATTGTAGATGGACGTGGGCAGTTTGTAGATGTCAATAGCTGGATTGTAGATGGACGTGGGTGCTTTGTACATGCCTCTGATATACAATCTGCCCACGTCTGATGTACAATAGCTGGATCGTACATGGACGTGGGCGGTTTGTATATCCCTGTGATACACAATCCACCCACGTCCAATGTACAATAGCTGAATTGTAGATGGACGTGGGTGATTTGTAGATGCCTCTGATATACAATCTGCCCACGTCTGATGTACAAAAGCTGGATTGTAGATGGACGTGGGCAGTTTGTAGATGTCAATAGCTGGATTGTAGATGGACGTGGGTGATTTGTAGATGCCTCTGATATACAATCTGCCCACGTCTGATGTACAAAAGCTGGATTGTAGATGGACGTGGGCAGTTTGTAGATGTCAATAGCTTGATTGTAGATGGACGTGGCAGTTTTGTAAATGCCTCTGATATACAATCAGCCCACGTCTGATATACAATCAGCCCACGTCTGATATACAATCAGCCCACGTCTGATATACAATAGCTGGATTGTATATGAACGTGGCAGTTTTGTATATGAACGTGGCAGTATTGTATATGCCTCTGATATACAATCTGCCCACATTTAACTTGATTGTATATGGACGTGGCAGTTTTGTACATGCCTCTGATATACAATCAGCCCACATCTGATCTACAATAGCTGAATTGTATATGAACGTGGCAGTTTTGTACATGCCTCTGATATACAATCTGCCCACATTTAGCTGGATTGTATATGGACATGGCCACTTTGTAGATGCCACTTTTGTATTACAACTACTATCTGGGCACTTTCTAGCGCTTTTTGGGCTCCTATTTGGGCGCTTCTTCAACGCTTTTGGGCGCTTTTTTGGCTGTTATCTGGGCGCTTTTTTGGCTGTTATCTGGGCGCTTTTTGGGTTCCTATTTGGGCGCTTTTTGGGCGCTTTTTTGCGTCCAAATAGGGCAGGCATATTCAACACCTTCCTGCCCTCCTCTTCTGGGGCCCTATTAGGGCACCCTGTTGGGCCAAAAATATACATAGCATGTATGTATATGCCATAGTACATCTCTGTGTGCATAGTGATGCAATAGTGCAGGGAAAATAACCAAAAAATGCGACCCTAGGCCAAGGGCCACCAGGAGGGGACCACTGCAGGGTGGCTGGCCTGGCTTCCTCTGGTCCAATTTCTGTGAGTAATATATCATTGGAGAGGTGCTTGAAAGGGCTTTTTAACGCATATTTTTGCAGGAGGAACCATGCAAAATTGGTAGAAATATGGATCATCGCATTTTCGCCAAAAATGGCCATTTTGTTTCCTTGATTGCTCAGCACACAGGTGTCCCCTCATGTTTTCCTTGGTACCGTTCAATTCGCGTTTTCAAGGGCTTTCTAACAGTAGTACATACATGGCATTCTGACCACATGCATTGACATCCTTCTCCTGCCCCTCCCTCACTTTACCACCTCATAGCTCCTGCAGTTCTTTGTCTTTCTCTGTGAAGTCTTTTGATATCTGTAGTATACATACAGAACTATGTATTTATTGCTTTTTACGCCCTAATATGGCCTATCCCCAATGGAATCCATCTAGGTGCATTTTCGCACTTTTCAGATTCTCCCCTCCATATCTCTGCACCCATAGCAGCTATTGCCTTTGTTCTTTTCGCATTTTGTGCCTGGACATTGCTACTACATGTCTGTAGAAGCTCATTTTTATCGAATGCAGCGATCAGAATTGAGCTCCTTATCAGCTGTGGCAGGCAGATCCTGTTTTGGCTTACATTCAGGGCATTATTTTCTGATCAGATAGCACATTCATATTCTACTCGTCTATAGCTACCTGTAACAACAAGAATCATGGGATTTGGAGGAGTGGTTGCAGAGATATGGCCCAGAGGCACCAAATGCTGCCTGTTCAGCAATGCACTGCATGCATTTCCGGAGCAGTGCAACTGCACACACTGCAACTTTGGGTGTCCAGGAGGTCCATTCACTGTAGCTCACTCAATTCTTCACCAAATCCCATGATTCTTGTTGTTACAGGTAGCTATAGACGAGTAGAATATGAATGTGCTATCTGATCAGAAAATAATGCCCTGAATGTAAGCCAAAACAGGATCTGCCTGCCACAGCTGATAAGGAGCTCAATTCTGATCGCTGCATTCGATAAAAATGAGCTTCTACAGACATGTAGTAGCAATGTCCAGGCACAAAATGCGAAAAGAACAAAGGCAATAGCTGCTCTGGGTGCAGAGATATGGAGGGGAGAATCTGAAAAGTGCGAAAATGCACCTAGATGGATTCCATTGGGGATAGGCCATATTAGGGCGTAAAAAGCAATAAATACATAGTTCTGTATGTATACTACAGATATCAAAAGACTTCACAGAGAAAGACAAAGAACTGCAGGAGCTATGAGGTGGTAAAGTGAGGGAGGGGCAGGAGAAGGATGTCAATGCATGTGGTCAGAATGCCATGTATGTACTACTGTTAGAAAGCCCTTGAAAACGCGAATTGAACGGTACCAAGGAAAACATGAGGGGACACCTGTGTGCTGAGCAATCAAGGAAACAAAATGGCCATTTTTGGCGAAAATGCGATGATCCATATTTCTACCAATTTTGCATGGTTCCTCCTGCAAAAATATGCGTTAAAAAGCCCTTTCAAGCACCTCTCCAATGATATATTACTCACAGAAATTGGACCAGAGGAAGCCAGGCCAGCCACCCTGCAGTGGTCCCCTCCTGGTGGCCCTTGGCCTAGGGTCGCATTTTTTGGTTATTTTCCCTGCACTATTGCATCACTATGCACACAGAGATGTACTATGGCATATACATACATGCTATGTATATTTTTGGCCCAACAGGGTGCCCTAATAGGGCCCCAGAAGAGGAGGGCAGGAAGGTGTTGAATATGCCTGCCCTATTTGGACGCAAAAAAGCGCCCAAAAAGCGCCCAAATAGGAACCCAAAAAGCGCCCAGATAACAGCCAAAAAAGCGCCCAGATAACAGCCAAAAAAGCGCCCAAAAGCGTTGAAGAAGCGCCCAAATAGGAGCCCAAAAAGCGCTAGAAAGTGCCCAGATAGTAGTTGTAATACAAAAGTGGCATCTACAAAGTGGCCATGTCCATATACAATCCAGCTAAATGTGGGCAGATTGTATATCAGAGGCATGTACAAAACTGCCACGTTCATATACAATTCAGCTATTGTAGATCAGACGTGGGCTGATTGTATATCAGAGGCATGTACAAAACTGCCACGTCCATATACAATCAAGTTAAATGTGGGCAGATTGTATATCAGAGGCATATACAATACTGCCACGTTCATATACAAAACTGCCACGTTCATATACAATCCAGCTATTGTATATCAGACGTGGGCTGATTGTATATCAGACGTGGGCTGATTGTATATCAGACGTGGGCTGATTGTATATCAGAGGCATTTACAAAACTGCCACGTCCATCTACAATCAAGCTAAACGTGGGCAGATTGTATATCAGAGGCATGTACAAATCACCCACGTTCATCTACAATCCAGCCACGTTCATATACAAAACTGCCACGTTCATATACAATACTGCCACGTTCATATACAATACTGCCACGTTCATATACAATCCAGCTATTGTATATCAGACGTGGGCTGATTGTATATCAGAGGCATGTACAAAACTGCCACGTCCATCTACAATCAAGCTAAACGTGGGCAGATTGTATATCAGAGGCATGTACAAATCACCCACGTCCATCTACAATCCAGCCATTGACATCCACAAACCGCCCACGTCCATCTACAATCCAGCTTTTGTACATCAGACGTGGGCAGATTGTATATCAGAGGCATCTACAAATCACCCACGTCCATCTACAATTCAGCTATTATACATTGGACGTGGGTGGATTGTGTATTGCAGGGATATACAAACCACCCACGTCCATGTACGATCCAGCTATTGTGTATCATACGTGGGGGCATTATTCATGCATCTCATTTACAAATGTGGCACAATTGTTAATACACTACTACAAAAGCCCCACTCCCATTGAAAATCCATAGTGTCATTGATTCTCAATGAGGTGGGCCATTTGTATTTGTATATCGAGTTGGCAGGTCTTCCACGAGAATTTCCCCACCTACGTGGGCAGTTGTTAACAATCCGTGGTGACCACTAGTGGATTGTGGATACCTTCTTACACTCTAAAACCCCACAAAGCGAACCGGTTTCTCCAGCTCTCTCTCAGTCTGCGTCTTTTTCCTCTGCGTCTGCCTGTGCCTCTCAAGAATCCACCCCTAAAACCCCAGAACAGTCCCGCGAGCACGCGAGGCGTTTTGCGAAGGCGCGAACGCCTTCGGTTTGCGAAGATACCCCACCGGCTGACAAGCCACACCCGGGTTCAACCCCACCACGCTCCCCCTCTGTTTTCGCGAGCGAGCGAAAACGCGAAGGACCCCTCTCCTTCACCTACCAAGTCGGCGGCGAGGTCTATACAGTCACTCCTCGCTCGCAAGATGCTCCTGCTGGGATATTCCTGCAAGCGAAGGCTGCTGGTCGAACTTCGCACCCTGAGACACCACCGTCCGAGACTCACACACACGCATCGCGTCCCCAACCTTCAGCTGCTACTCCTCTCCACATGCCAAAACCTTCGCGACCACAGAAGGGGCTCACCGCGACATTCCTCCAGACCAAGAAGAAGTATAAGCCAGTCGCGAAGAAGGTCCGCGCCTCGAAAGGACCCTGCCCCGAGCAGTTTCGCATCGAGCGAAACATCACCGGCGACCCCCTCGCGAACATGCCCCAGCTGAACCCACGCCCACCTGGCTTTACCCCTACTGGCCGCTACACCGCGGAGCGCAAGGAGGCGATGGATCGCGCGCACAGTGGAGACTTCCTCTGGCAGGAGGAGCGAAAGCTTCTCCATCACTTCATGTGCCAGCACAACGACGCCTTCGCGTGGAGCGATGCAGAGCGAGGGTGCTTCAAGCCTGAGTTCTTCCCTCCTGTCGAGTTCCCTGTGGTCCAGCATACTCCTTGGGTTGAGAAGAACATCCCTATCCCTCCCGGGCTCTATAAGGAGGTCTGCGAAATTCTCAAAAGGAAGATCGCGGCTGGCGTATACGAGCCCTCCAACTCCTCCTACCGCTCGCGTTGGTTTTGCGTCCTGAAGAAAGACGGGAAGTCGCTGCGAATCGTCCACAGTCTTGAGCCGCTCAACAAGGTTACCATTCAGCACTCCGGAGTCCCTCCCACTCCAGACTACCTCGCGGAGCAGTTCGCGGGACGTCCTTGCAGCGCTATCTTTGACCTCTATGTTGGCTATGACGAGCGCCTGATCTCAGAGGCTTCGCGCGACCTCACCACCTTCCAGACGCCCTTCGGAGCCTTGCGACACTGTACTCTGCCCATGGGCTGGTCTAACTCTGTCCCTATCTTCCATGACGACGTCACCTACATCCTGCGACCCGAGATCCCAGACATCACGGTGCCCTACATCGACGATGTACCCTGCAAGGGGCCTGAGTCTGACTACCGCGACGAAGGAGGGTCGTACGAGACCATACCTGCGAACCCAGGCATTCGCCGCTTCGTGTGGGAGCATTTCCAGAACATCAATCGCGTGGTTCAGCGAATGAAGTACGCTGGTGGGACTTTCTCTGGCACCAAGTCGCTACTCTGTGCGCGCGAAATCATGGTCGTTGGGCATCGTTGTACGCCTGAAGGAAGGCTACCAGACGAGTCGCGAGTGAAGGCTATTACGAACTGGGGACCCTGCAAGGATCTGTCCGAGGTCCGCGCATTCCTGGGCACGGTTGGCGTCGCGCGAATCTTCATTCGCAACTTCGCGAAACGCGCACACCACCTGGTCAAGCTCACCCGCAAGGACGCTCCCTTTGAGTTTGGGCCTTTGCAACTCGCCGCGATGGATGATCTCAAGCGAGCTCTATTGGATTCTGAAGCCTTGCGAGCACTCGACTACGAATCCCCCGCACCAGTCATCCTTGCCGTTGACACCTCCTACATCGCGGTCGGTTTCCACCTGTGCCAATGCGACGAAGAGAACCCAAAGAAGCGCTACTATAGCCGCTTTGGATCCATTACCCTCAATGATCGCGAGTCGCGTTTTTCGCAGCCAAAGCTCGAGCTCTACGGTCTCTTTCGCGCCCTGCAGGCAATGAAGCTCTACCTCATCGGAGTTCGCAACCTAGTCGTCGAAGTTGATGCAAGATACATCCGCGGAATGCTCAACAACCCAGACCTGGCCCCTAGCGCTAGCATGAACCGCTGGATTGTCGCCATCCTCACCTTCCACTTCCACCTAGTTCATGTCCCCGGCACTTCGCACAGCCCAGATGGGCTCTCGCGACGACCTGCGCAGCCTGGAGACGATCCCGCGGAGAGCCAGGATGACTTCGAGGACTGGATCGACCGCGTACACGGCTTCATCCACCAAGTCCTTCCCCTTCCCGCGAGAGCGAGGCATACCCACCCAGACCCTATCCACCTGTTTGCGCTGTCAGAGGCAACTGAGGACAGTCGCGATTTCAGTGAGGGGGAGGATGCGAGTCGAGAGGCAAGCCTAGCGACAGGCGAGGATCCAGAGTCGCAGGAGACCTCACGCGCGAGCCGCGCAGCGACAAGAGCCGCCATTCGAGTCGCGTCAGAGGAGGAAGCGCAGACTATCGAGGAGCCGGACGGACCAGAGGAGCTACCCTATTCTGAAGCAACTCAGCGTGCGGAGGAGAGACTTCGCATGGTCGCGACATGGCTGCAGGACCTTCAGAGGCTGCAAGCGCTCTCGGACGCCACGTATCAGTCCTTCATCAAGTATGCGCAAGGCTTCTTCATGGACAACGCAGGGAGGCTATGGAAGAAGGACCCGCAGGGTCGGCACAAGGTGGTAGTCTGGCGCGAGCGAAGACTGGACATCCTGCGCAAAGCACACGACCAGCTCGGGCACCGCGGACGTTATGCGACACTACAGCTCATTGCGGAGCGATTCTGGTGGCCCAACCTTGGCGAAGACGCAACTTGGTATGTCAAGACGTGTCACCTCTGTCAGCTGCGACAGCACCGCCAAGTCCTCATTCCCCCAACCGTCGCGAAGCCTGGAGGCCTCTGTACACGCTGGCATATCGACACTATGAAGATGCCCAATTCAGGTGGATACACTATGATTGTGGTCGCGCGATGCTCTGTCTCCGCCTGGGTCGAATGGCGAATGCTCCGCACAGAGAACGAGAAGACTCTAGGCGACTTCATGTTCCAGGACCTACTCTGTCGCTGGGGCGCGATAGTCGAACTAGTCACTGACAACGGCTCAGCCTTCGTTAGCGCCGCGCGCGAACTCGAGCGACGGTTCAACCTGAACCACATCAAGATCAGCCCCTACAACTCGAAGGCGAACGGCATTGTGGAGCGCTCGCACTTTGACACTCGCCAGATCCTGTTCAAGGCTTGCGGTGGCGATCAGCGGAAGTGGTCGCAAGTTGCACACTACGCCTTTTGGGCAGAGCACGTTACAGTTCGCAAGCGTATGGGTTGCTCGCCGTACTTCGCAGTCACAGGATGCCACCCAGTCCTGCCTATGGACATCGCAGAGGCGACATACCTGCTTCCCCCGCCTGAGGGAATTATGGCGACCGAAGACCTCATCGCGCGAAGGGCTCTCGAACTGCAAAAGCGACAAGATCAGCTAGCGCAACTCAATACTCGCGTCTACTCTGCGAGGGTCGCGGCAGCAAAGAAGTTCGAGGAGAAGCACGCGACGACCATCCGCGACTACGACTTCGCCACAGGCTCACTGGTTCTTATGCGACACACTCAGATCGAGAAGAGCCTCAACCGCAAGATGCGACCTCGCTACACAGGACCACTAGTTGTGGTGTCGCGAAACCGCGGAGGTGCCTACGTACGGTCTTGCACAGAGCCATTGCGGCCTTCCGACTCATTCCCTACCTCGCGCGAAAAGCTATCCCACTCCCTCCGAACTTTGTCGACATTTCCGAGAAGCGTCTCTCTGAGCTCATCCGCTCGCAAGACGATGGCGAAGACGACCCAGAACCTGAGGTGACCCGCAAGCCAGATGACGTCCAGGCGAGCGACGAAGAAGTCAGCGAAGTTTCTATAGACGACTAGCGACCCTCCTACCAATATTCGCACATGTACACATATTGTTCCCTATCTCAAATCCCATCCCTTTTCATCGCATCACCTCATCTGTGCACGTTTTCAGTCATTCCTTTGAGAACTTATGAGTTTCGCGCGAAACCAACCACACGCTCCCTCTTCCCCTTCTTGCAGCCCACATACTGAACACACACCGGCTCGCGAGCTGTACAATTTTCTTCTATTGAGTTTTCTCTATATACCTTGGACAGCGGCGACGATACCTACAGGCGAGAGGCACTAACTATCAACAGGTCCAAACGCAAAACAGAGGAGGAGGAGGGCGGGCCTAAGAACCAGGTGTACAAGTCCGCGACAATCAACTGGGCCACTTGCATATCGTACCGAGACCCGCGGCGATGACTACCGTACTCGCGACATACCTCTCCATGCGCCAAGCGCCGCAGGGGCTGCACAAGAGTCCAAGAAACTGCGTACGCGACCAATATCTACAAGTCCGCGATGCGAAGATGGAGCACCCACTACTTCTGCGAGCTGGAGCCCGCGGCGGCGCCTGCGCTAGTGCCAGCACCCCCCTCAGGACCGTCCGGGTGCGGCGCGCCATTCGAGTACATCTCCGGGTTGAGGCGAACGAGCTCCGCAATCAGCTGCTGGATGTGCTGGTGCTGGTCGGAGGCGATAGCGCCGTACGCCTGGCAGCGCGCACTCGCGAAGTCGCACTCAAGGCGGAGGGCAGTGAGGTGGAGCGCGCCGATGTTTGTGACATTGGGCAGAGCAGCGGAGTATGCCTCGCGGAGGTCGCTCTGCCAGCGAAGAGCCTGCTGCAGGTATCCGCCGAGGAGTTGGCGGAAGCGTGCGGTCTCATCCTCCAAGAACGCGTCAACCATCTGCACACCTGGCGGGCTCGAAGTGAGGTAAGCTGGCGCAGGGTTCAGCACCAGCTGAGGCGGCAGGGGAGGGAGAAGAGGCAGAGCAGGATCGGCCGCGAGAGTAGGTGGCGGGACAGAGGCGGGGCTCGCGACAGGAGGGACCCGCGCGAAGAGCTGCGTCGCGGGGTTGCGAGGGAGTGCCCCAGCAGCGGATGCCGCAGCGAGCAACGTGCGAGGAGCCGCGACCTCAGGAACCGAAGGGCTGACTGCCGGCACACCTGCTACCGGAGAGTCAGCTACCAACGATCTCGCAGCACTCGCGGACGGCCTACTCGGAGTCTCCACAGAGTCGTGCCCGCGCGACACAACACGAGTGGCGGGAGTCACCTGGGACTGGAGGAATCAGCCTAGCACCGCGCGGACGAGACCTAGTACAGGCAACTTACCAAGACAAAGGCGCGGTTGGGCCGCGAAGAGGACCCGGCCACTGGGGTAACCACCCGAGGAGTTGCGACGGCCTTACCCTCGGCCGCCTTACCTACGGGGCGAGGGCGCGGTTTCGCGGAAGAACCAGAAGCGACTCTCCCTGTAGCGGGAGAAGGTGTCGCAGCCTGGCACACCTCAGGCTCCTTGCTGCCAACGTCTCCCTTGCGGTAGTCCTTGACGTACTTGGGCAGGTCGCTCTCCCGGACGTTGCGCTGCGCCATAATCTCAGAGGCAGTCTCCGCGGCGACGCGAATGGCTGCGAGACACCGAGGGACACTGTTAGTCAGGTTCGCGAGTGCACCCCGAGTCCACTCACCGCGGTCATACCCCTTGCTGTCATACCACTCCGCGTACAGCCGGTTCCCCTCAATATAGCAGCCACTGCGGTCGAAGAAGCAGTGGTCGCACTTCGGGAGGTTCGCGTGCAAGATGCACTCCCTGTTCTTGCAGCGGAGGCACTAGCCAGGACAGTCAGCGATTTTGCGGGAGCTACAGGACGCCTTAGACTTACCCCGCGACTTGCGCGCTTCGCGCCTGGAGCGAAGGCCACAGGGAGCTGAACAGGAGGCTCGCGGCGGGCTTTCTTGGGGGCGCGAGAAGAAGTTTTGGCCTTAGGGGCCTCATCGACTTCTTCCACCTCAGCAGAAGAGGAGCGATCGTGCTTTGCGGATGCGCGCGAGGCCTGACTGACGCTTTCCTTGCCCTTACCCTTGTTCTGGCTGCGGGTCGCGCGACCTGCTGAGGAAGGGGTGGGGACCTTTTGCACGTACCGGGTGTCCAGCAGGCCGCCCACAGCACTGGCATCATCCTCCAACTCGTCGCGCTCCTCCTCTTCGACCTCGGAGCTCTCCGCCTTACCCTGTTGCTCGCGGATCCGCACCTCGTGCGTCACAACCGTACTGTCCGTCGCGAGCCGATAGAAGCCGTCGCGGTACAATGGGTGCCGCCAGGGGCCGTGTTCGCGGCTAGTACCCTTCCACACCTCTGAGTCCGCGACGTCTGCGGATGCCTTCACCATGCGGTCCACTAGTTCCTCTAAGAGATCTGGGCTCGCGCCAGCGCTCTGCAGCTCCTCCTATCCCTAAGGGTCAATCGCGCAAGGAGGGGGAGACCGCTAAAGGCAGGGCTTACCAAAACTGTGAGGATCTGACTGGTCGCGCTCTCATAGTCCTCTACCTCAGCACTACCCTCTGGGTAGCACTTCCAGAGCTTGTCGAAAGCTTGACGGCTGGCACGGATGGCCTCGCGATCAGGAAAGGGAGCAGTGGACATAGCGGCGAGGGACAAGACGAGCAAGAAGGGAGTACCCAAGAAAGTGCGAACAAGGGGGAAGCGCAGCGGGACTTCGCCAGCCCCCTCCTACCTTTATGTCTTCCCCGCGGGCACCTTCGCACGCCTAGGCGACCCTGAATCCAACTCCGGCGAACTCTGCGAGCGCTTTGTGCGAGCTTCTCTTTGACACACACCTTTCTAGCGACGGGCGCTACCCGCGCAAACTCTATTGTCTTCTGGTGGCGGTGCGCCTCTCACAAAAGGGGTACCGCGAGCGATCCCCCTTGGCGTTGCGAACAATGCAGACTGGGGAGCAGGGTTGGCCGATGGTGGCGGAGTTCTAGCAGTGGGACATATTCAAGGTCCCTTCGCGAGGAGGGCCATGCGAGCGAAGAACAGGGATTTTCGCGCGAATTGGAAGAAGCTCACATCCTCAAACTCTATTCTGCCAGGCCACAGTCCTACCATTCCGCCGCTCTACTCCACAGCGTTGCCCCTGTCTGCAAGACGTCCCTGAAGCCTCTGGCGTGCGCGTGTACTCTCTTCGCCACCAGTGTCCGATTCGCAGGCTGCGAGCTCGCAGTCCACTTCGCGCGAGAGACGGTGGGTCGCGACGATGATGTCTTGGGCCCGCGCGAGGGACATGAACCGTTCAGGTCCAGCGCGGTAGAGCACCTGGTTCATACTCTGGAGTTCGTCGCGATACTTGGCTAGGCGAGCCCTCGCGCTGCGGTACTGGAGTCGCGCGATATCTTGCTGCGCGAGGAAGGCGCCGTCGCGGAACTTGGCAAGTAGCTCCGGCGCAAGGCTCTCGTGGCGAAGGGCAGCTTCGATGCGTCGCAATATAGGCTCTACCCCCCCAGATCCGTGGCAGATGGACAAGAAGGCGCGCTACAGGATATGTTTTAGTGGCCTCGGTTTGCGACATACACAGGGGGTCATACCAAGCGAAAGACACATTCCTCCACCGCAGCGACCCAGTCTTCAAGCGCGGAGCCTTCTGACTCATGCATGAACTCCAGTTCGGCAACTTGGGCTTCGAGTTGATCGCGCGCGAGCTGCTCAGTCTCCAGACGGAGGCCTGCGACCGCATCAGCGATTCCAGGGAGAGTGTTCATGTCGCGAGTGCTCGCGAGATCAGGGCGCTGGGGACGCGCATTTATACGACCAGATATCACTCGCATCTCATCGATGAACTCGTCTGGTATTCGCCGCAGGCCCAGTTCTCCGGTCTAAACTACCGCGAGGCTCACCACGCTCCTCCTACACGTGGACGTTCGCTCCTCTCATCCCCTACCACCTTTCCCCCTTTACTCGCGCTGCAGCAAGTCTAGACCTCGCAGGGACTCTTCCAGCCACTCCCGCTCTAGCCGCGACACGCCTTCCAATACTTCGCGCACCCGTATCACGTCTCCCGCGGGTGTAGGACGGAGGCGGAGGATCACATCCTGGATGGCTTCAGCCCGCTGCGAAAGCAAGTCTAGCCGCGCGCGAAGCAGGTTTGTCCTGGTTGCACAAGTCCCGCGTGCAATCTGGTAGAGGTGCCGGCGCGCTGCACGAGCAAAGGAAGGCTCGATGACAGGCCCAGCGAGGGCCCGCCCTAACCGGTCAAGGACAGGCCGTAGTTCCTCGCTTCTCGCGGCAGTGGTGGCGAACGTCTCCTGCGAAGCGAGTATGAGCAGGTCTAGCACACACGCGAAAGCTGCGGGCAGCATACAAAGGCGGAAAGGAACGACTCAAGGGTAGCCTGCCACTCCTCCCTACGGGTTCGCCAGTCATCGCTATTGCGGAGGAAGTCTTCGCGCATCACCTCTAGGGCAACCAGGCAGCGGTGGACTTGTGTATGGGCTGGTTCGCGCACTGTGCGCAGGAGTTCTTCGCAGATCACCTCCAGATCCCGCAAGGACATCATCGAGTGCGCCACAGTCCAGGGGCTCATGGAGAACGGGGCCGGCTATATACCCCTACAGATCCAATCCCCATAGTCGCACCGACTGGGGACAGTCGAGATCTCAGTGAGGGGGAGATGATGCGCATGGTGCCGGTCCAGACCCAGAGCAAGGGGCTATCGCTGCGGTGCCCCCTCTCTTTTCTGCAGCGGTTCCATCTATTCCTTTGCCAGTCGCGACCTCGCGCGATGCTTCGCACGTCCGCAGGACCCTTCGCGCATACCTGGAGCACTCGCACCTGCACGCTTGGATTCCTGTGGGTCTCTCCTCCCCTCCCCTCGCCCTCGCGGCCGTGTTGTGCCCGGCTACGGACCGTATCGGCCGACGGAAACGACGCGGAATGGCGCCATATGGTGCGAGAGGTAGATCAGAGCCTATAGGAGGCCGCGGAGAGGCCGCACGGCGAGCCGGCCTCGCGACGAGGCCACACGGTCTTGCCAAGACCTGATGGACTGTAGCACAGGATCCCTTCTGTAAAGTACACGCCCCCAGGGCCAGACAACACAGATGCCCTTCCCCCATACCCTCAGGGTCTCTCACTTGTGATATTTACGACCTTGCGAAATCTGCGAACTTGCGAACTGCGAAACTGCGAACTGCGAACTGCGAACTGCGAACCCTTGCGAACTGCGAACCCTTGCAACGACCTTGCGAAGATCTGCGAAACCACTTAGCTGCGAAACGGCGTGAAGCCACGAGGACAGACCCCGCGAAAAGTTTGCGAAACCGCGTGTTGCGAAAACCTGCGAAACTCCGCGACATTTGCGAAATCGACAGCCCGCGCTCCTCTCCTCTTGTCCCCTTCCCCCTTTCTCCTTCCCCGTGTATCCGCGAACCCTTTCCCTGCGCTCTCGCCAGCGTCGCGTCCTTCGCAAAGGCCAGCCAACCCTCTCTACCCACTCCCTTTGGTCCTAGGCTTTGCTACGGTTCGCGCCAGTCACAGGGCACCCGACTCCAACCTCCCCTCTCCTTCGCGTCCTTTCCCCTCTCCCCCGCCAGCAGGCCTCGACCTACAAAGGCTCTCGGCCCGAGTAGTATCCTTCCCTTACGGGTGGGTTAGACGCTTCACCGCGCCCACCGGAGTACGGAGTTCGGAGAAGGTGCGGGCGGAGAAGGGCAAGGGAAAGGAGAAGGAGAAGATGGCGGAGAAGGCAGCGGAGAAGCCGCTACAGCCAGGTGAGGTCCGATGGACCTTCGTCGCACCGCCCGGGATTAACCCTCCAGCGCGAACAGTCGTAGCCCGAGGCCCGAGCATCGCAGGCTCGTCGACGGGCCCTCGGTTGTCTGCGAGCTCCGGTCTTCCAGAGGTTGGGAAGTCCGACCTCCGGTGGTCCGACGACCCGGAGCGACTCTCCGACCGGGAGTTGCTCGAGCATCTGCTCGTTGCGGTGCAGCGCAATCGGCGCACCGCGGGGCGGGTCATCGACCTCCTGGTCGACGAGGAGGAGCAGCGGGAGGAGATGATCCGGGAGGAGGTCCAGGGTCTTGGCGACGCCATCGCCAAGATCGTGCGGAAGGAGCTGAAGTCCGCCATCGGCGAGGCCGTCCGCGACGCGGTCAAGTCTGAACTCGCGACGGAGTTCGGTACTATGCTGCGGGAGATCCTGGAGATCACCTCACAGGACAAGGAGGACACGATCGCGGACGCGCTGGAGCGGGCGGGTGTGGCTGGGTCGGACTGGGAGGAGGAGGAGAGTGGGACGGGGTTGGCGGACAAGTCCGCGCGGGGCAAGTCCGGTGAGGTGGAGGAGGAGCAGGGCGAGGGTGCAAAGGAGGTGAAGGGACCGGAGGACCCGGCGGACATGGACATGGCGGAGTAGGACGGACTACGGACTTCGGACTTCGGGCTTCGTAGATAGACAACTGTAGTCCGGGTGTGGAGTGGAATAGTAAATTCTGTTGGTGAGAACTCCGTGAGTGAACCTCAAGACAACCTAGCTAGAGGTCCGGGCTTGTCCAGATAAGCTGCGTGGAAGTCCGAGACTAGCTCCTGGGCATGTCCAAGCTCCATGGCTAGAATCCACGAAGTTTCTTCATCCGTACCTTCATAGCCTGCCCATCGGACTAGGTACAGGAGTTGGCAACTCTGACGCCAGCAGTCAATCTTGGAGTCGAGTATCTCCGAAATCTCGTACTCCGGTTCTCCGTCCACCAGGATCGGAGGTGGCGGAGTTTGGACACGGCCGGGGATGGTGTTCGGAGTTGCAGGCTCGAGTTGTGAGACATGGAAAACAGGGTGAACCGCGCGCATAGAGTCCGGTAGTCGGAGGGTGAAGGAGTGAGTTCCGACCTGCGCGATGATAGTGAACGGACCTAAGAACTTCTCGGACAACTTTTTGGAAGGACGTGTAGTCCGGATGTGCTGAGCTCGGATATAGACCTGATCTCCGACCTTGAAGTCCGGCGTGGGTAGACGGTGTTTGTCCGCCTGTACTTGGTATCGGGCCTGGGCTTCGGAGATCTGCTGTCGGAGTTGGGTGTGAAGTTCGTCGAGGTCGACAGCGTAGTCGCGAGCTCGAGCGGAGGTGAGGTCCCGCTCGGGGTAGACGGAGATGGTGGGGTTGTAGCCCTTGTTCGCGAAGAACGGGGATATACCGGTAGTTGCGGACGGGGCGTTGTTGTACGCGAACTCCACCAAGGGAAGGAGTTGGGACCAGTTGTCCTGCTGGTAGTTCGAGTAGATCCGGAGGTACTGTTTAAGGGTCTGGTTAACCTGCTCGGTTTGACCGTCGCCTTCCGGGTGGTAACCGGAGGTGAAGTGAAGGCGCATGTCGAGGGCCTTACCGAGGGAGCGGAAGAAGTGAGAGACGAACTCCGAGCCCCGGTCGGAGGTAACGTGCGAGGGAACTCCGTGCTTGGAGAACACATGGAGTACGAACAAGTCCGCTAGCTCCGAGGCTGTAAGCGTGTCGTGGGTAGGGATGAATATACCTTGCTTAGTGAGCCTGTCGACTACCACCAGGATCGCGGTGTAGCCAGCGGAGTTCGGGAGTTGCTCGATGAGGTCCATGGAGATGGAGTTCCAGGGTCGCTTGGGGATTGGGAGTTGCTTCAAAGTACCATAGGGAAGATGCCGGGGGACTTTAGCTCGCGCACAGGTAGTACAGGACTTACAGTAGTCCCGGACGAAGAGTCGAAGTCCGGGCCAGGCGTAGTCCCGCAGGACCAGGGCTTGCGTCTTGTTCTGTCCCCAGTGTCCGGCAGTAGGATGATCGTGACAAGCTCGGAGTACACGAAGGCGGAGGTCGCCGGAGTTCGGGACATAGACTCGACCTGAGAGTCGGAGTAGTCCGTCTTCATCTCGGGACCATCGGGAGTTGCCTTCGGAGGCGAGCTTGAGTGCGGCAGATAGTTCGGGGTCAGGAGTCGGGGTTGCTTGAGCGGACTTGATGTCCAAGAGGAGTTGTTCGGAGTCGAGGATGAAGGAAGCTCGGAGTATGGGGGGTCAGAGGTAGGTAGCCTGGAGGGACGCGGCGAGCTGCTCCTGGGTGAAAACCGGTCGGTAGTTGTGTGGGTCGACGACGGAGTAGTCACTGCCCCCCTCTTTTGGGTAGACGTCCCAACGGCATGTCAGTGCGTCGGGCTTCGCTCCAAGCTTACCTGGCCGGAACCGGACTACGAGGTTGAACTGCGAGAGGAACTCCGACCATCGGGCTTGGTGGCAGGTTAGTCACTTCGTAGTCGCGAAGTATACCAAGTTCTTGTGGTCCGTGACAACGTCGATCGGAGTTGCCGAACCTTCGAGGTAGTGCCGCCAGGTCTTGAAGCATTCGAAGATCGCGAGGAGTTCCTTGTCGTGAGTGTCATAGTTCAACTCCGCGCCGGTCAAGGTGCGGGAGTGGAAAGCAATGGGGTGGAGTTCACCGGACTCGGTGGTAAGGGAGAGAATGCCGGCGATGGCGTAGTCCGAGGCGTCGGTCTCGACGGTGAGGGGTCGGTCGGGCATCCAGTGGTGTAGTACCGGAGCTGTCGTAAACGCCTTCTTGAGAGCGTTGAACAAACTCCGACATTCCTCGGAGAAGTGCCAAGGCACGGACTTGCGGGTTAAGCGGGTCAGCGGTAGTACGATCTCGGAGTAGTTTGGAATAAACCGTCGATAGAAGTTTGTGAACCCCAGGAACGACTGTATGTCGCGGACCTTCCGGGGTTCGGGCCAATCCAAGATCGCCTTAACCTTCGACTCCGCCATGGTAAGTCCGGTGGGAGAGAGAATGTACCCGAGGTACTCGACGGAGTCGGTGTGGAACTCGCACTTGTCAGCGCGGGCATAAAGCCGGTGCTTGCGGAGTCGCCGGAGTACCTCTTTGACGTGCTTGCGGTGTTGCTCGGGGTTGTCGGAGTAGATGAGGATGTCGTCCAGGTAGACGATGACGCACACATCGAGCATATCCGCGAAGATGTCATTGACGAACTGCTGAAAGGCAGCGGGCGCGTTAGAAAGTCCGAAAGGCATGACTAACCATTCGAAGGACCCATAGCGGGTCCGAAACGCGGTCTTCCACTCATCTCCGGGAGCTATGCGGACTAGATTGTAGGCGTGACGGAGGTCAATTTTGGTATAGATCTGGGCCTTCCGAGGCGCGTCCAGCAAGTCCGAGACAAGAGGAAGGGGGTAGCGGTCTTTCCGGGTGATCTTATTCAAACCCCGGTAGTCCACGCAAAGGCGAAGAGATCCGTCCTTCTTCTTGACGAAGAGGACGGGAGCTCCGCAGGGGGAGTTGGACGGACGTATGAACCCCGATCGGAGGTTCTCGTCGATGTACTCCCGAAGCGTGTCGAGCTCGAGTTTTGAGAGGGAGTAGATAGGTCCGAGTGGTGGAGTAGCCCCTTCTTCCAGGTCGATCTTTAGGTCGTAGGGGCGATGCTCCGGTAGGATGTCGGCCTTGGTCTTGCTGAAGACGTCCGCAAACTCATGGTACTCCTCCAGAACTCCGGTGAGGTCTGGGGGAGAGTTGGAGAAGGACGAACTCCGCGCAATAGCCAAGTCCGGAGTAGACAAATTCAGGGTATAACTCGCGGACCCCGGGAGTTTGCAAGCTCGAGCGAAAGCAGCAGCGTTCACAAGAGAGATCCGGGGTACGGAGGTCGGAGTAGGAGAAGTCGGTAGTTCCGGAGTAGACGGAGTAGACGGAGTACGCTCAGCCGGAGCTGGCAGGGGTACCATGGTGTCAGGAACAGGACACGGCGGGGGTGCAGAACGGAATTGGATGCTGCGCTTCTTCCAGTCAATCAACGGATTGTAGGCGGAGAGCCAGCTGTATCCCAGAACGGCAGACACGGACTTGTCGAGCGGAGTAACATAGAAATCTATATTGAGGACTTCTCCAGACGGAAAATGTACGGGCAATGAGGTAAACGAAGTAATCAGGTGGTTAGAAGTACCGTCAAAAAGCTGTAGACGGAGCGGGGTTACGGCGGTAGTTGGGAGTTGATATGTAGTCGCGAAATCGGAGTCGATGAAACAATGGGAGGAACCGGAGTCGATAAGGGCGCGGAACGGAGTTGGGATAGGATCGGAGTACAAGTCGAGGAAGAGTGCATGGGGGTCGGAAAGAGCGGACGCGTTGAGCCTGAGTATCTCCATACCGGAGGAGTCAACGCGGTCCTCACGGGGTACGGAGTTCGGAGGACCGCGGACTAATTTTTTGTCTCCTTTGGGGCTGCAGCCGGAGCAGGCGCAGCAGGAGCGGGGTTGGCCTGAGCGGCGCGACCCTTGGTCGCGGACGAGGTCTTCTTCGGACAAGCACTCGCGGTATGACCAGCTCCACCGCAGAAGAGACAGAGATTGTTGGCGAAACAGCGTTGACGTTCCTCGGGTGTGAGCTTTCCGTCCTTACCGAGCTTGTCGGCGTACGTCTTGGCCAGGGTCTTCGGAGTCTTAGGAGACTTCGACGAAGTACCGGAATTGCCGGACTTGGACGGGGTAGACGAGGAGGCCTGTCCGGAGTTGTTACCTCCGGACTTGTTGCCGGAGTTGGAGGACTTGGAGTCAGAGGTCGACTTGCTGCCGGACTTGGAAGGTCCGGACTCGTGCGAGACCTCGGCCTTGCGTTCCCAGTAGCAGTTGTCGATCGACTGCGCAAGGTCGCGGAGGGCCACCAGGGTCTCGGGCTTGCCGACCTCGGAGATGCGGTCCTTGAGACGGTTCGGAAGTCCGTCATAGAACCAGTATCGGAGCGAAGCATTACCCCAGCGGACTTGAGTAGCGAGGCGAGTGAACTGAGTGATGTACTTAGCTATCCGCTGGTTGTCGCCCATCCGGAGGTTCATCAGCTCATGCTCCGCAGCTCCGGAGGCGTCGTAAGGACCGAAGTTCACTCGGAGTTCCTCCTGGAAGTGGTCATAGGATGTGAGGAAGATGGGGGGGTTGTCCGAGTCGCCTTCGAGGAGGTAGGGCTCGAACCATTGTAGCGCGGTGCCCTTGAGGAAGGAGATGGCGTAGGTTACCTTCTTCTCATCAGAGTCGAAGGTTCGGGGTCGGGCCTTGAAGACAAGTTCCAACTGCGTGAAGAAAGACCGGAGTTTGTTGGGGTCGGACCCGTCGAACTGGTCCGGCTCGCGGACATTGTGTCGCTCGTTGTTCGAGGGTTGGGTAACCGCCGGAGTTGGAGCGGTAGTACGTTCGAGGGTACGTGCGATGAGGGAGATCGCGGTCGCTAGTTGCGACTGAACTCGGTCTTCGGAGTCGGAGGAGTCCGAGCTTGAGCTAGTGTCGTCGTCTCCAGGCCCTTGTGGGTCGTTGTCTGGAGGACCTGGCGGTCCTGGAGGGCCCGGCGGACCTGGAGGACTAGGCGGACCCAGAGGCCCGCGGCTCGGACCTGAGGGCTGACCCATGGAGAACAGGTTACCCGGAGATGGCTCTCGGGGTACCTGCGAGGCAGTCGCGGTAGAGATGACCAGGGGCTGAGGCGGGTCACCTTCGTCATCCCCATCGGAGGACACTTCGACGATTGTTCGAGCGAACTGCCCGCGGCAGCTCGGAGTAGCTTCTTCTTGCGTCGCTGAGTCGCCTCGGCGAGCTGTCCAGCCACTCCAGTTCTCGGCGGGGTCTTCTTGCTCTAGGGTGCGAGATTGAGTCTGAGTGCGGACTACGGTTCGAGTGGACATATTGAGTGAAACCCAGTGAGTTCGGAAATACTGTTAGGACCGTGCCGTCCGGGGGTACAACTCCAGTGGTCGGGACTTGGACGGAGTTCGGGGTCGGAGTACGACCGGAGGTCGGACTAGCACTGGGGTAAGGACTTTCGCGAAACTATTAGTAACGCACGGGTTCCGACTCGGTGTCCTCTATTTGCGGACTACGGAGTACGGACTTGACGGGACGGAGGTCGGACTTGAGAACGGGGTTGGGTCAAGGGGTTTGGTAGGAAGGGAACGAAGGTTGGTCGGACTAGGGGGTCGGGGGTGAGTGTCGGAGTACGGACTAGAAGTCCAAAAAGACGAGTGTACAAGGTTAACAAGATTTCCGAACTGAGTAGCTACTACATTCCGGGGCAGTATTTATACTAAGTCAGAAACCCGGTGGAAACAATAAGAGATGTACGTGATAGGAAGGAGTAGAATGAAAGTACGAAGTAACTTGCCAAGCGTAAGATAACACAGATAGCTCAGTAAGCAAAAGCCTCATGTAGGTAGCGCCATGAGGGGTTATCTGAGACATGTAAGTCATGGGGTCGGGGGAAGTCCGAAGTACGGAGTACGAAGTGCGGAGTACGGAGAACGGAGTCGGGGGTACGGGGTACGGAAGAGCGGAGTACGGGGGAGCAGAGTACGTAGTGCGGGGTAAAGAGCGGAGTACGGGGGTTCGGGGATCGGACTTCGGGGTTACAGCACAGAGCGTAACACCACCCTTCTGCTTTTGTATCTCCGTGCGTGAGTGCCCCACTCGCGCGCGTCGAGGATTTCTGGGGGAAACTCGTCGCTTCTAGTCGCGACGAGTTTACGGACAGCCAGTGATCGTCACACTGACTGCCCTCGCATCCTGACGACATTGCTGCCTCTATTCGCAGCATACTATAACCGTGCTTGGAGTTGCAACTAGCAACTCCCTGGATAGTAAGACTCACCATCTTACTACCCGTTCATTACTACAAGGTGACCTCAACGCGATGGATCACATTTACTTTCGACAACCATCATACGCTCACTTGGCGTATAAAATCAAGTGTGTCGCAGCTTATATTCGCTGCCCAAAAAATGTATATATTGGTGCAGGTCGTGCCTTTCTTGCAACTCACCCCAGTCATGGCCTCGTCGAGCCATGACTGTAGTATCCAGACGTAATACCGCTTATATTCACAGGTGTAAATATTTATTACCGACCCGTACACAGGTCTGGAGGGGGAGAGTGTAAGGAGCCAGCGCAACTAGCACTGACTCCCTACTGGACGTGCATTGAGTACCAACTGTACTCAGTCAAGGATGGCGCTAGTTGCACCATCTGCGTAGATTACCAATGATCTGTTGTATTATCTATGCGAGCGTACGATGCCCTAGACGTTCGGCATCTGGGCGTCTGGTGGAAAAGTCTTTCTTACCCACCATCCTCACGAGTACACCGAGCCCAATACAAGCCCGGTCCAGAGTACTTGAGGAACGGGTGGTAAGACACCCTGTGAGTTTTAACAAGTCCGTACTCCGCACTACTCTGCCATGTCCATGTCCGCCAGTTCCTCCAGCCCCTTCCCCTCCCTCGCGCCCTCGCCCTGATCCTCCTCCTTCTCACCAAACTTGCCCTGCGCGGACTTGTCTGCCAACTCCGTCCCATCTTCCTCCTCCTCCCAGTCCGACCCCGCCTCCTGCTCCAGCGCATCCTCCCTGTCCTGCGACGTGAACTCCTGCAATATCCGCCCAAACTCCAACGCAAGTTTGGACTTCACTGCATCGCGGATGGCCTCGCCGATGGCGGACTTCAGCTCCTTCCGCACGATCTTGGTGATGGCGTCACCAAGACCCCAGACCTCCTCCCGCATCATCTCCTCCCGCTGATCCTCCTCGTAGACCAGCAGGTTGATGACCCACCCCAAGGTGCGCCGGTTGCGCTGCACCGTGACGAGCAGATGCTCGAGGAGCTCGCAGTTGGAGAGCTTCTCCGGATCGTCGGACCACCAGAGCTCGGACTTCCCAAACTCCAGAAGTCTGGAGCTAGTGGACACCCTTGGGCCCATCGACGAGCCCGCGATGCTGGGACCCCGGGCTACTACCGTCCGTGCTGGTGGGTTAACTCCTGGTGGTGCAACAAAAGTCCATCGGACCTCACCTGGTTGGAGCGGCTTCTCCGCCGCCTTCTCCTTCTCCTTCCCCTTGCCCTTCTCCGCCCGCACCTTCTCCAAGCTCCGTACTCCGGTGGGGGCGGGGGTCTCAAATCCATTGTTGTCGACAACGATGGCGGCAGACTTGGCCTTCTTGCGCTAAGGGCTCGGGGCCTCCTCCTTGTGCATGATCCAGGCTTGGATGTCCGCGGGCAACCTGCAAGCCCCGACACATGCGCACGACCGGGCCTTCTGGCATTGGACACAACTTGACATCCGTTTGCCTGTGCGGAACCGGCACATGATCTGCTTGGCCGCACACCGGTCGCATTTCGTCCTGTAAACCCTGCGTTAGCCGTACTGCATACTCCGTCCTCCGGACGGACTTACCACGGAACAAGCAACTCTGCGTCGTTCTCCTCCTCCTCCTCTGACTCCGGCTCTTCGTCCTCTGCGGGACGCTTGCTTCCCCACACGGAAGTCCCGGCCTTCGCCAGGGCAGCCTGGCGGAATAACGCCGCTGCCTTTTGCGCGGCCTCGTACTCCGCGCATTCCTTCTCCTCTCGCGCACGCTCCTCCTCCGCCTTCTGCACCCTGTAAACCACTGTTAGTCCGAACTCTGTACCCCGAACCCCGACAACCCCGGTACTTACACCTCGGCTGCTGCGGCCTCCTCCTCCGCCGCCTTCATCCGGAGTTGCACAAGGTGGGCCTCCAGAGCCTGGATGTTGTGATGTTGTCAAGGGTGCTGGACATAGTCCTGGTAGTGGTGGTAGGGGACAGAGAGCAGGGAAGAACTGGCTACGTCTCACCTCTGTCTTATATACACCTTTCTTCATTGATTCTGACCCTGCCCCGATTCTTGATCTCTGTTCCCTGGACTCATCTGATTACCTTTTTTGGACAGACTTCTATTTCCTTTCACTATAGGCCCTCAAGGGTTCGGGCCTAGGGGGGAGGCACTGTTATGCTCTGTGCTGTAACCCCGAAGTCCGAGCCCCAAACCCCCGTACTCCATTCCTTACTCCCCATTACGTACTCCATTCCCCCATACTCCACTCTTCCGTACCCCATACCCCCTACTCCGTTCTCTATACTCCGCACTTCATACTTCATACTTTGGACTTCCCCCGACCCCATGACTTACATGTCTCAGATAACCCCTCATGGCGCTACCTACATGAGGCCTTTGCTTACTGAGCTATCTGTGTTATCTTACGCTTGGCAAGTTACTTCGTACTTTCATTCTACTCCTTCCTATCACGTACATCTCTTATTGTTTCCACCGGGTTTCTGACTTAGTATAAATACTGCCCCGGAATGTAGTAGCTACTCAGTTCGGAAATCTTGTTAACTCGTCATACTGGTTACATCTCGTAGTCCGACACTCAACCCCGACCCCCTAGTCTGACCAACCTTTGTTCCCTTCCTACCTTCCCCTCCAGCCCAACCCCGTTCCCAAGTCCGACCTCCGACCCGTCAAGTCCATACTCCGTAGTCCACAAATAGAGGACACTGAGTCGGAACCCGTGCGTTACTAATAGTTTCGCGAAAGTCCTCACACAGTGCTAGTCTGACCTCCGGTCATACTCTGACCCCAAACTCTGTCCAAGTCCTGACCACCGGAGTTGCACCCCCGGACGGCACGGTCCTAACATGCTGTACATGAGGTGGAGCTTCACCCAAGTCCGGGTGGCGAGATGAAATTGTTCAATGGCAGTTTCACCAGTAAGCCCAAGATCCGTGATAACATGGGGGAACTGGGCAAGCTGCACTGTGGGCCATGCCTCAGCTCCCTGGACAGATACCAAGCGTGGTGGTTCTCCGTTCTACAGAGACCGTTAGTGGCACAGCTACAGAAAATGTCGAATGCTTGCACCTCAAACCAACCCTCAATCTGGAACGTCTGTTCAACGAGCTTCATGTTCTTGCGCTGTATTGCCTCAGCATCCTTTCGCTCGATGACTGCCTGTGTATTCCGATCCCATTCATCTTTCATGCCTTGCAGCATTTCGACATGGAAGTGGCACAGTTCATGTCAACTTGAGTGACATCAGGGAAAATTTGCCTAACAATGTATGACAATAGAAGCTATGATGTTCACATTGTCCTATTGTCACCCCCCTTTTATGGGCCCATGTATAGCAAGCTATGCCACTACATTGTGCAATGTGCTGCAATGGGACAACAACTAATCATCCAGTGTATACATAGCTATGAGGGAATGCAACAATGTGCTATAGACTATGGTCTCACACATTAAAGAGATCCTAAGATGCATGCACAGGTTGACAAGTGGTCTGTAACATGAGCCTAGTACAAAGCTCACCTAGCAGACAGACCAAATTTTCAGAATGGATCAAGAGTGGGGATATATTGACAGGCATTCCCATCATTACACAATCACTATGAAATTACTTGCTTGAACTAAAGTAGCCTAACCTCAGGGACCCATTGTTTATACCCCCTGCCTCTGCTGGCGGTACGCAGCAATAGCACGGTCCATAGCTGCATGGGTCAAGGAGGACTCTTGCTGCTGCTGCAGAACAGGGGCCTTTGCATGGAGCCTGATGGTCATTGTCAGTAACTCTACACTTAATGGGAAGCGAGTCCATTCAACAATACATGGAAGACTTGAACGGTGCACGAGGGCATGAGCGCTTCGACTGGGGCATGAGCGCTTCGACTGGGGCATGAGTGCTTCGACCAGTGCGTGGGTGCTTCGACCTGACCAGTGCGTGGGCGCTTCGACCTGACCTGTGCGTGGGCGCTTCGACCTGACCGGTGCGTGGGCGCCTCGTGGAAACCTCAGACGGCGTGTGCACAAAAGAAAGAGCCAAGGACTGCAGATGAATAGAGCACACATACCTGCCATGGGTGGATAGCCGTGTACAGATGTCCAAGACGATGTGATCATCTCCAGACATCTGATCGTACTGTTGAAGCTCTTGCACGTGGTCGATGTAGACCAGTTTGTAGGTGTTCTCGGAGAATGACACGTTCGTGTGTAACCCGCTGTCCCACTCATCGATGGCACATTGGACCTGACAAGGGAAACTAATATTAGAACACGAACAGTCTCACATGTCCAACTTACCGCAGCAAGAATAAGCGCGACACCGCGCAAAGGGAAGGGTCGGTGATGCGCATGTTGCCTGCCTAGGCTCAGAAGAACAAACTCGCACCTTCACTAACTGCGCTCTCCAGCTGCCTCTTGTGCTAGCGGCCCTCGCGCGAAGGCTCTCCCTCTAATGTACTGTCTGGCGAAGCCCCTGCTGCCTCTCATGCAACTCTGCAACTCCCCTCAGTGACTTCCCCTTTGCATCTCTCTTCCATCCTGGTCTGGCGCATCGCGCGAACACATCCTATTCCCTTGCGAGCACACTACTCCTCCCGCAAAGACACTGCTCCTCCTGCAAAGCCACCACCTCTCCCGCGAACACTCTGCATCACTTGCGAGCTGCCTACCCTCCTTGACAGGCTATAGCAAGCCAGCAAAAGTCAGCGAAGATGGCGCTACATCATTTGCGAGCCACCCTCAAGCCAACAGGGATATGCTAGAGAGTGGCACACTTGCTAGCCTCGCGGTGCACTCGGTGCACTCACGCGGTGATGCGCATGGTGCCAGTCCAGACTCAGAGCAGGGGGCTATCGCTGCGGAGTCTCCCCTCCTTTCCGCGGCGGTCTCATCTACACCTTTGCCAGTTGTGACCTCGCGCAACTCTTCGCACGTCCGCAGGACCCTTTGCGTACATCTGGAGCATTCGCGCCTGCACGCTTGGACCCCTGTGGATCTCTGCTCCACTCCCCTTGCCCTCGCGGACGTGTTGTGCCCAGCTACGGACTGTATCGGCCGACAGAAACAATGCGGAATGGCGCCATATGGCGCGAAAGGTAGAGCAGAGCCTATAGGAGGCTGCGGAGAGGTCGCGCGGTGAGCTGGCCCCACGATGAGGCCAGGCGGCCTCGCCAAGACTTGATGGACTGTAGCACAGCATCCCCCCCTCCAGAGTCGAGTACCATACGCTCCTCCCTCTGGGGGCTGGCGGACGGAGAACCTCGCCCCCTTCCCGCACCATACCACACATCCCTACTTCCCTTCACTACTGCTAGAGTCTTTCAGCTGCAATCCTTCTTCTGTACACACGTCCTCTGCTAATCTATAACTTGACACCTTACGAATCTTTTGCCTGCGACTGCGAACCTTGCGTATTCTGCGAAACCGCAAACTGCGAACTGCAAAGACAGCAAACCCCCAAAACCTCCAAAACCTGCAAAACCCGGCGAGTTCAGAGTGTGAAGTTGCGAGTGCTACGTTTGCAGGATTGTGGGAGTTTGTGTCAAAGCTAGCTGCGTTCCCCTCCTTTCCTTCATATACTCTGCGACTGCTGCGAACCTGCCAACCACGAACCTGCAAAGCTTGCAATTGCGAAGTCTGCGAAGATGCGAAAACGCGAAGCCTGTGGATTGCAAGGCTAGCAGCGCTCCCCTCCTTCCCTTTCCATCCAGCGAATCTGCGACATCCTCTCCCATCCTCCCCCATCTCTGTACCCTCTGCAAGGTCGGCCAATACAGATTCCCCTCCCCCATACCCTTAGGGTCTCTCACTTGTGATATTTACGACCTTGCGAAATCTGCGAACTTGCGAACTGCGAAACTGCGAACTGCGAACTGCGAACTCTTGCGACGACCTTGCGAAGATCTGCGAAACCATTTAGCTGTGAAACAGCGCGAAGCCACGAGGACAGACTCCGCAAAAAGTTTGTGAAACCGCGTGTTGCGAAAATCTGCGAAACTCCATGACATTGGCGAAATCGACAGCCTGCGCTCCTCTCCTCTTGTCCCCTTCCCCCTTTCTCCTTCCCAGTGTATCCGCGGACCCTTTCCCTGCGCTCTCGCCAGCGTCGCATCCTTCGCAAAGGCCAGCCAACCCTCTCTACCCACTCCCCTTTGGTCCTAGGCTTCGCTACGGTTCGCGCCAGACACAGGGCACCCGACTCCAACCTCCCCTCTCCTTCGCATCCTTTCCCCTCTCCCCTGCCAGCAGGCCTCGACCTACAAAGGCTCTCGGCCTGAGTAGTATCCTTCCCTTACGGGTGGGTTTGACGCTTCATCGGTACTGCTTGTCAAGCACCACTCCATCGTCGTCCGGGGATTTGTAGAAAACGCGATTGATGACAGTTTGTACGACATGCGTCTCATATATCCCTTCGTGTTCATCTTCTGTTGTTCCGATTGTCTGAAATATAAGAATTAGTGAGGGTTAAGTCACAAAACAATATAATACCTCATAAGTGAATGTCCGTCCTAGTCGGAGCATAGCCGCGCAATTACGATTGTACAACGTCGCAGCAGCAGTGGTGATTGGCTTGAAGCCATATGCACCCGCAATACAACTGCGTGCAATGCTCTTGATCTCCCCACGCAAATTCCAGGAATACCGTATTATCTATAGCGAGCATCAGTCGGTGTGCAGCAGATGGAGGTACAACGTACAATATGAATGACTTCTGATGTTGGTGAAAGTTGTATCTGCAACTGTTCAGTAGCTTCAAACCACGCGTTGCGTGCCCATGTCTTTTCGGTCAGCCGAGTCGGATACGCATCTTCCCTGCACAACCTTGACTTGTACAAGTTGATGGCAAGCTTGAGGACCTCTTGCGCATCAGCCTCGTAATCACCTTGTCGGGGGCGCCGCCCAGGGACGACCTCTGCGATGCGCTGGGCCTTCGGGAAGTCCTGCTGAAAGCCGCTATCATCGGGGTCTGGTGAGGCTTCTTCGACGTCTTCTCCTGCAGCTTCCTTGAGCTGATTATTACCGTTGAATCCACTAGCATCTGATCCGAAAGGTTCAGAGATGCGACGATGAGAGGCAGGAGGGCGGAAGACGCGGTGATAAGGGGACAGGGGATCAACGTTGCTATGGTCGGAGTCCGATGAACGGGAGCGACGTGAATGCTGTCGCGCATCGCGTGAGGAGTGAGCATGGGAAGAACGTTGATGAACAGGGGACTCGAGATCATCTCTGATCTCATGCGCATCCACATAGGAGAGCTCGCTAGGGGACTGCGCACGAGAGGGGTGCCAGCGAGCATGGTCGTCCAGATGGTTAGCCGCATGGTCTTCAAAATCGTTATCGTAGACCGTGTGAGCCTCGTCGTCGTTGAGCTCGGTGTGGACCTCTGAGGGCGGCTCCTCGAAATGGTCGTCAGCATACGCATCAGCCATCGCTAGAGCTTGGGCCTGCGAGGCATAGTTGTCTTGAATGTAGCCGCATGCGTTGTGATCATCGTAAGCAAACTCTAGATAGCAAAACGGTCCAGTCGTGGTCACAACGGATTGTTAACAACTGCCCACGTAGGTGGGGAAATTCTCGTGGAAGACCTGCCAACTCGATATATAAATACAAATGGCCCACCTCATTGAGAATCAATGACACTATGGATTTTCAATGGGAGTGGGGCTTTTGTAGTAGTGTAATAACAATTGTGCCACATTTGTAAATGAGATGCATGAATAATGCCCCCACGTATGATACACAATAGCTGGATCGTACATGGACGTGGGCGGTTTGTATATCCCTGCGATACACAATCCACCCACGTCCGATGTACAATAGCTGAATTGTAGATGGACGTGGGTGATTTGTAGATGCCTCTGATATACAATCTGCCCACGTCTGATGTACAAAAGCTGGATTGTAGATGGACGTGGGCGGTTTGTGGATGTCAATGGCTGGATTGTAGATGGACGTGGGTACTTTGTACATGCCTCTGATATACAATCTACCCACGTCTGATGTACAAAAGCTGGATTGTAGATGGACGTGGGTGCTTTGTACATGCCTCTGATATACAATCTACCCACGTCTGATGTACAAAAGCTAGATTGTAGATGGACGTGGGCGGTTTGTGGATGTCAATGGCTGGATTGTAGATGGACGTGGGTGATTTGTACATGCCTCTGATATACAATCTGCCCACGTTTAGCTTGATTGTAGATGGACGTGGCAGTTTTGTAAATGCCTCTGATATACAATCAGCCCACGTCTGATATACAATAGCTGGATTGTATATGAACGTGGCAGTTTTGTATATGAACGTGGCAGTTTTGTATATGAACATGGCAGTATTGTATATGCCTCTGATATACAATCTGCCCACATTTAGCTTGATTGTATATGGACGTGGCAGTTTTGTACATGCCTCTGATATACAATCAGCCCACGTCTGATCTACAATAGCTGGATTGTATATGAACGTGGCAGTTTTGTACATGCCTCTGATATACAATCTGCCCACATTTAGCTGGATTGTATATGGACGTGGCCACTTTGTAGATGCCACTTTTGTATTACAACTACTATCTGGACACTGTCTAGCGCTTTTTGGGCTCCTATTTGGGCGCTTCTTCAACGCTTTTGGGCGCTTTTTTGGCTGTTATCTGGGCGCTTTTTGGGTTGTTATCTGGGCGCTTTTTGGGTTGTTATCTGGGCGCTTTTTGGGCTCCTATTTGGGCGCTTTTTGGGCGCTTTTTTGCGTCCAAATAGGGCAGGCATATTCAACACCTCCCTGCCCTCCTCTTCTGGGGCCCTATTAGGGCACCCTGTTGGGCCAAAAATATACATAGCATGTATGTATATGCCATAGTACATCTCTGTGTGCATAGTGATGCAATAGTGCAGGGAAAATAACCAAAAAATGCGACCCTAGGCCAAGGGCCACCAGGAGGGGACCACTGCAGGGTGGCTGGCCTGGCTTCCTCTGGTCCAATTCCTGTGAGTAATATATCATTGGAGAGGTGCTTGAAAGGGCTTTTCAACGCATATTCTCGCAGGAGGAACCATGCAAAATTGGTAGAAATATGGACCATCGCATTTTCGCCAAAAATGGCCATTTTGTGTCCTTGATTGCTCAGCACACAGGTGTCCCCTCATGTTGCCCTTGGTACCGTTTAATTCGCGTTTTCAAGGGCTTTCTAACAGTAGTACATACATGGCATTCTGACCACATGCATTGACATCCTTCTCCTGCCCCTCCCTCACTTTACCACCTCATAGCTCCTGCAGTTCTTGGTCTTTCTCTGTGAAGTCTTTTGATATTTGTAGTATACATACAGGACTATGTATTTATTGCTTTTTACGCCCTAATATGGCCTATCCCCAATGGAATCCATCTAGGTGCATTTTCGCACTTTTCAGATTCTCCCCTCCATATCTCTGCACCCAGAGCAGCTATTGCCTTCGTTCTTTTCGCATTTTGTGCCTGGACATTGCTACTACATGTCTGTAGAAGCTCATTTTTATCGAATGCAGCGATCAGAATTGAGCTCCTTATCAGCTGTGGCAGGCAGATCCTGTTTTGGCTTACGTTCAGGGCATTATTTTCTGATCAGATAGCACATTCATATTCTACTCGTCTATAGCTACCTGTAACAACAAGAATCATGGGATTTGGTGAAGAATTGAGTGAGCTACAGTGAATGGACCTCCTGGACACCCAAAGTTGCAGTGTGTGCAGTTGCACTGCTCCGGAAATGCATGCAGTGCATTGCTGAACAGGCAGCATTTGGTGCCTCTGGGCCATATCTCTGCAACCACTCCTCCAAATCCCATGATTCTTGTTGTTACAGGTAGCTATAGACGAGTAGAATATGAATGTGCTATCTGATCAGAAAATAATGCCCTGAACGTAAGCCAAAACAGGATCTGCCTGCCACAGCTGATAAGGAGCTCAATTCTGATCGCTGCATTCGATAAAAATGAGCTTCTACAGACATGTAGTAGCAATGTCCAGGCACAAAATGCGAAAAGAACGAAGGCAATAGCTGCTCTGGGTGCAGAGATATGGAGGGGAGAATCTGAAAAGTGCGAAAATGCACCTAGATGGATTCCATTGGGGATAGGCCATATTAGGGCGTAAAAAGCAATAAATACATAGTCCTGTATGTATACTACAAATATCAAAAGACTTCACAGAGAAAGACCAAGAACTGCAGGAGCTATGAGGTGGTAAAGTGAGGGAGGGGCAGGAGAAGGATGTCAATGCATGTGGTCAGAATGCCATGTATGTACTACTGTTAGAAAGCCCTTGAAAACGCGAATTAAACGGTACCAAGGGCAACATGAGGGGACACCTGTGTGCTGAGCAATCAAGGACACAAAATGGCCATTTTTGGCGAAAATGCGATGGTCCATATTTCTACCAATTTTGCATGGTTCCTCCTGCGAGAATATGCGTTGAAAAGCCCTTTCAAGCACCTCTCCAATGATATATTACTCACAGGAATTGGACCAGAGGAAGCCAGGCCAGCCACCCTGCAGTGGTCCCCTCCTGGTGGCCCTTGGCCTAGGGTCGCATTTTTTGGTTATTTTCCCTGCACTATTGCATCACTATGCACACAGAGATGTACTATGGCATATACATACATGCTATGTATATTTTTGGCCCAACAGGGTGCCCTAATAGGGCCCCAGAAGAGGAGGGCAGGGAGGTGTTGAATATGCCTGCCCTATTTGGACGCAAAAAAGCGCCCAAAAAGCGCCCAAATAGGAGCCCAAAAAGCGCCCAGATAACAACCCAAAAAGCGCCCAGATAACAACCCAAAAAGCGCCCAGATAACAGCCAAAAAAGCGCCCAAAAGCGTTGAAGAAGCGCCCAAATAGGAGCCCAAAAAGCGCTAGACAGTGTCCAGATAGTAGTTGTAATACAAAAGTGGCATCTACAAAGTGGCCACGTCCATATACAATCCAGCTAAATGTGGGCAGATTGTATATCAGAGGCATGTACAAAACTGCCACGTTCATATACAATCCAGCTATTGTAGATCAGACGTGGGCTGATTGTATATCAGAGGCATGTACAAAACTGCCACGTCCATATACAATCAAGCTAAATGTGGGCAGATTGTATATCAGAGGCATATACAATACTGCCATGTTCATATACAAAACTGCCACGTTCATATACAAAACTGCCACGTTCATATACAATCCAGCTATTGTATATCAGACGTGGGCTGATTGTATATCAGAGGCATTTACAAAACTGCCACGTCCATCTACAATCAAGCTAAACGTGGGCAGATTGTATATCAGAGGCATGTACAAATCACCCACGTCCATCTACAATCCAGCCATTGACATCCACAAACCGCCCACGTCCATCTACAATCCAGCTTTTGTACATCAGACGTGGGCAGATTGTATATCAGAGGCATCTACAAATCACCCACGTCCATCTACAATTCAGCTATTGTACATCGGACGTGGGTGGATTGTGTATCGCAGGGATATACAAACCGCCCACGTCCATGTACGATCCAGCTATTGTGTATCATACGTGGGGGCATTATTCATGCATCTCATTTACAAATGTGGCACAATTGTTATTACACTACTACAAAAGCCCCACTCCCATTGAAAATCCATAGTGTCATTGATTCTCAATGAGGTGGGCCATTTGTATTTGTATATCGAGTTGGCAGGTCTTCCACGAGAATTTCCCCACCTACGTGGGCAGTTGTTAACAATCCGTGGTGACCACTAGTGAACGGTCAGCTGCTATCTCAAGTAGTTGAGCCGAACAAGATCAGAATACTTACCTTGCGCTTGAGATTCTGTGTCGCGCGAGCGGTAGTCCACACGAGTCGTAGGCAGCTGTAATGTGAAGCGCAATCAGCGAGTGCTCGTAGAACATAATCATACAAAAAATATTACTTGGCCTGCGTTGCGTCGGTGAGATAATGCCGAGACTTGATAAACACGGACAGGCAGCACTTTATCAACCTCCTCGTCTAGCGCGGGTGACGTAGGGGACATCGAGAGTTGTTGACGCTGAGACATAGGCGTCGAGAGTTGTCGACGTTGAGATGTAGGAGGTTGAGATGCAGGAGGCGAGTGCAGGCGTCCAGAGGGTCTTGTTGATGAAGCAGCCATGTTGGATCTGCTCTGGCCTATACCTGGGCTGGTGTATGGGTTCCGCATCTCTGCCAAACGTTTTGCGGCGTCTTGACTGAGTCTGCGAGACTGCCAAAGCGATTAGTATAACACCGAGAATAGTCAGTTAGTAAGCACTCACAAGCACCGGTGTCGTCACCGGTGTAGAGTGACGCTGACCAGACACAACTCTACTTGACGCAACTCCAAGCAGCTTTGTCTTTGGCATAGCGTGGCAATGGGCTTGCAGATTGAGCGTTTGAGCCTTTGAACTTGTACGGTTGGAAGGCAAGGTTTGAATCGTGAACTGTACGTGTATGTACTTCATGAGTATAGCTGTCATGTATCTAGGATAGTACCTGCCTACCTCGCGTGATGTCCGATGTGACAGAGGGGGTTCCCGGTTCTTCTCTCGAATTGGCTCCTTCGTAGTCGCTTTGGTAGCGCTTGCAGATATTTTTGGGGCTGCTACTTTCAGGGCCGCCGTCTTCGCTTGGTTCCCAGGTCGACTCTCAGCTATCGGCCATGTCAGATGTTAGGACACCGTGAAAACTGAAGGGAAACTACCGTAGAGCTTTCCCTTTTCTGTCGGCTTGCGGGCACGGCCAGACATGTGGAGCCCATCCATCTGTTCGGCTGCTTTGGACAGGGATGCGCTGGATGAGGTGGAGGGTGAGGAAAGAGAGAGGACCTGCTTAAACTTGACACGTGAGGCACTGCAGAGGGTGCCGGCGGGATGGTCGGGTGGGGTCACTCACTAGTGTCCCAGATCCGATCTGGTTGCCACCCCGCACCTCGCAATGCTTGCTCCCCTCCTGGATCGAGTCATCCTTAACGCCGTTCATTCTCTATGGATTTGAGCCGCTGCCTTGCTTGTCATGTTCAATTCTCTGACTCCGGTCGGCTGGCTCATCATCTAGGTCTAAAGCCTAAATGTCAGCTCTACTACGATCACATAGCAGACAAAAATGCTTCGCGTACTCACCATGTCGACACCAGCAACTGCGAGCACAAAGCCATGCCCGAGTGAACGTATGCCTCTAGAACCCATCAAGAACGTAGTGATGCAGAGGAGAGGATCACAGGCGATCAAAATGACGCCGACGCAGCGCTACACCCTCCCAAACGACGTCGTGTGACTGTAGAAGAGGTTGAGGACGAAGCTGCAAATCCATGGGTGTGCGAAGACTTTCCTGGGAGCATTGCACAATCTCTTGATGAAGGCGTGACTTTCTTCGAGGACTTGCGGAGAGAGCAGGAGGCAATGTGCCAAGGTCCACATGCGCCGTTTGCCGACGACGAAGAATGGGGGCTTGCGCAGTGGTTGATGAAGCAGACTTCACAGAAGGGTGTTGACGAGTTTTGCAAACTACCTATTGTGAGTTCTTGAAATTTTCATTGACAGTATTTGTTACGATGCTCAGTACGTCACGGTCACCCAGTTTCCTTTTTCTCTCTCTTCCTCGTGCCCCTGTTATGCCACGTCATCCTTTCCCATGCCACGTCACCCTTTCCCACCGGTTCACACGGCTGTTGTATTACTACCCTATCACCTTCCACCACGTCATCGCCACATCATCTGTATTCCCAGCCCTGACTCTACGTAGTTATACTGGACTCTCACGGTACGTGGCGCCTACGTGGCGCTGACGTGTCCATGTCTCTCTTCCTGTATTTAAGACCAGAGGATCCACTCGGGATCCTCAGCTCGACCTGGTTATCCATTGCCTATTCCTCTGAACCTCTACTCGACTCGAACTACTGGAGACCTCTGGTCCGATCCCTAGGACGTCGCTTGCTGTGACCGATCTAGGCTCGTCGTAACATTAGGTCGAGCTCACCAGAACCCGTCGATCTACCCAGATCTCGACACACGACACCCGCTCAAGACAGAGCGGCCCCGAACCGAACAACACGGCGTCGATACCGAAAGAATTTGCGGTTGACAAGGAAGCCAAGCTAGTCTACTACGAAGGGCAACAAGTCTTCTGGAAGAACAAGTCCTGGCACTTCACCGAAGTCCCTCTCACCTGGCAGAACTGCCTTGACATCGACCCCGACTACCGAAGACGCTACCGCAGAATATCACTTGAAGACGAACTTCCGGAGGAACCAGCGGCCACCCCGGAACCGAGAACAGAACAAGAACAACCTTCCCCGGTAGACTTCACTACTCCCAGACCAGCTCAGGCGGAGATACTCGAGGAGAGTGAACCAGAAAGCGAGAACGCTACAAGAACTTCGAACAACGACCACGACCCGGAGGGAAGCGAAGCCGCACCAGAACCCGTAGGGAAGACCCCTCAAGAAGAATCGAACCGAACTGCAAACGAACCCGAAGGCCGAACCGAAGCCACGATGGCTGAAGAAAAGACGAACGAGATCAAGCTCAAGATGCCCCCAGAGTTCTCAGGGAAGCGGGGCGAAGTAGTGGAGTGGTTGCAGAAATGCTCCCTCTACCTCACGATGAACAAGAAGACCTACGCCACCGACGAAATGAAGATCATCTTCTGCCTTATGCTGATGAACGGGGGCACCGCCGGAACCTGGGCCCGCACCTTCATTGAAGACGTAGAACGGCAGGCAGCCGACCAGAACAAGAACCGAAGACCAGGCGAAGAACGTATCGAACCCAACTACGGAACATGGGACGACTTCAAGAAGCAACTACTGGAAGCATTCGACGACATCGACCAGAAGGCCAGCGCCCGTGTGCTGCTGTGAAACCTGAAGCAAGGAAGCAAGAAAGTCGAAGACTACATCGCCGAGTTCAAGTCGATCATCTCGCGATGCGGAATCACAGAGTTCGAAGTCATTGCCGACTTCTTCTATGCTGGACTCAACCGTCCCCTTCGAGAGAAGATCTTCGGGATGTACCCCCTACCGAAGGACGCCAGCGAACTCTACCTCCGAGCCTCCACTCTCGAACAGCAGTATCACCTGGGAAGAGCATACGACGGGAAGACCTCGACCTTCCGACCTACGTACAAGCCGTACAGACCCCGACCGCAAGAACGCGACCCTGACGCCATGGATGTCGACAAGATGACGACCGAAGAACGTGAGAAGCACTACCGAGAAGGACGATGCTTCAATTGCCACCAGATAGGGCATCTAGCGCGGCAGTGCCCCAACAGAAGAACCAATGACCGTAAGAAGACGAAGCCAGCTGCCAAGGCCCGCATCACCGAGGTCGAAGAAGACGAGAGCGACGATGATGAAGACATCAAATCCATCGACGGCCAAGCGGCTGACAAGAAGCAGCTTATCGCAGCAAGGATCCGTACCGCTCTGAAGGGGCTAGAGGAAGACCAAGACGCGAAGGAAATCCTCGCAAGCTTCTCCAACGAGGGTTTTTGAAGAACCGGCGTGCCTCGACGTCACGACCGCGTACTAAGGTCCGCCGTGTAATAGTAGCGCAGACTTCTCGACAGTCTATGAGAATTCCGTTATCTATCCACGCGGACCTAAGCGTCGAAACGAAAGCCCTCATTGACACGGGAGCGGGAGAAGTATTCATGGACCACAGGTTTGCGAAAGAGCACAACTTCCCGCTCAAATCGCTGAAAGCCCCGATCCGAGTATACAACGCTGACGGAACCAGGAATGAAGCAGGCGATATCAAGAAATGCGCAGTCCTTGAAATTGAAGCTGGGCGCCACCAACACATTGTGCGGTTCCTGATTACGTCGCTAGGAAAGGAACCAATCATCCTGGGCCTGCCATGGCTGCAGCGCGTCAATGCCAACATCGACTTCACGAAAGGGACCCTCGATATCGACCCCGCCCGGGTGAACCGAACAATTGTGGAACATCTGCGTGCAATGTGGTTCCCAGATCAAGACCCCTTCACCGGAAGACCCAAGCCAGTTGAAGAAGAACCGAACGAAGAAACAGATGAAGAAGACGAAGACGCGACCGAGGAAGCATCGACCCAAGAACCAATCTACGAGAACATCGAACGAGTTACCCTCTCCGACGTGCACCCGGAAGAAGAACCCAACGACCAAGATCTGCTGATAGCTTATCTTCGCGGAGAACACGAAGCCATGATAGCATCGCATGCGACAGAATGGCACGGAGATATGCCTCGACCCGGATCCCCCTCACCACGGAACACGACTACGAACCCACGAAGATTGGACCCGGACCCACCATCGGAAGAATCCGACGAGCCCCACAAGGACTTCGATTTGCAATTGCAGCCAACGTCTGGATCCGAGCAAAGGTCAACCCCGCAATGGCACTCGCACAACAGCACCAAGCACAGGAAGAGAAGAAGACTTTCGAAGAAATGCTCCCCGAACCGTACCGAGGATATGCCGCCATCTTTGAAAAGAAGGCATCCGAACGATTCCCACCATCACGACCCTGGGACCTGGCCATTGAACTCAAGGAAGGCTTTACCCCGAAGGACTTCAAGCGATATCAACTCACGCCCAAGGAACTCGAAGCCGAGGAGGAATTCATCCGGGAGAACCTACGAAAAGGTTACATCCGACCCTCGAACTCGCCGATGGCATCCCCATTCTTCTTCGTCGGCAAGAAGGACGGAACACTACGACCCTGCCAAGACTATCGATACCTCAACGAAGGGACCGTCCCCAACAAGTACCCACTACCACTCATATCGGAATTGGTCGACAAGCTGCGCGGAGCGAAGGTTTTCTCCAAACTGGACCTCCGGTCGGGATACAACAACGTCTGTATCAAGGACGGTGATCAATGGAAGGCCGCCTTCTGAACCAGCAAAGGGCTATACGAACCAATGGTCATGTTCTTTGGGCTGTGGAATTCCCCCTCAGCTTTCCAAGCCATGATGAACGCAATCTTCGCAGACATGATTGACGAAGGATGGCTAGTGATTTACATGGACGACATACTGATCTTTTCGGCAGACCTGGACGAACACCGAAGAAGGACCTTACGGGTCCTGGAGCAACCCAAGGAACACAACCTATACCTGAAACTGGAGAAGTGCATATTCGACGCACCAGAAGTGGAGTATCTTGGAATGATCATCAGCGAGAACCGGATCTCCATGGACCCTATCAAGATAAAGGGAATACTCGACTGGCCAGAACCGACAACCGTCAAGGACGTTCGATCATTCCTTGGATTCGGCAACTTTTACCGACGATTCATCGACCACTTCTCGGAGATCGCGCGACCGCTCAACGCGCTCACCAAGAAAGACGCTAAATGGGAATGGACAACGGAATGCCAGAAGGCCTTCGACATGCTGAAGCAACGATTCGCGACGGCCCCCGTGCTGCAAATGCCCGACGTTAGCAAACCCTTTGTTGTCGAATCCGACGCTTCGCAATGGGCCACAGGGGCAGTACTCCGGCAGCGAGATGCCAACGGCGACCTGCACCCGTGCGCGTATCTATCCGAAGGATTCACCGAAGCGGAACGGAACTACGAAATCTAAGACCGAGAACTACTTGGCATCATTCGAGCCCTGAAGGCCTGGCGACACTACCTCGAAGGATCAGGGCACCCGGTTACGATCCTATCCGACCACAAGAACCTCACCTACTGGCGCAACCCGCAACAACTGAACAGACGACAAGCACGATGGGCCCTCTTTCTCTCCCAGTTCAACATCCAACTCGTACACACCCCCGGCACGGCAATGGTACAATCGGATGCGCTATCCCGAAGACCCGATCACCGACAAGGATCAGAAGACGACAATACTGAACGAACCATGCTACCTGACAACCTCTTCGTACGACTAGTGGACACCCGACTGGCACCGAGGTTCCGACACTTGGCCACGCAAGACAGACTCTTTTGCGACGCACTTGCTGCCATCCAACACGACGGACCACCCCCGATCAGAAGTGCACTCACCGATTGGCAAGAACAAGATGGCTTAATCTTCTACAAGAACCGATGCTACGTACCGGCCGACGAAGCCCTGCGACGAGACCTGATCAGTCAACACCACGACTCCCCGGCAGCCGGACACCCTGGGAAATTCAAGACTCTAGAACTGATACGACGGTCATACTGGTGGCCCGGCATGTATGCCATGGTATCCCGATACGTCGAAGGCTGTGCCACATGCCAGCAGAACAAGCCAAACACACACCCGACCACCCCGCCCCCACAACCAATCCCCGCTGACGATGTTACTCGGCCATTCCAGAACGTCACGATGGATCTCATCACCGATCTCCCCGAATCTCACGGCTACGATAGTATTCTGGTCGTGGTCGACCATGGCCTTACGAAGGGGGTGATTTTTGCACCATGCAAGAAGACGATCGATGCAATCGGCACAGCGGCGCTTTACCACCGGCATGTCTACCGACGCTTTGGACTACCCAGCAAGATCATATCCGACCGAGGGCCACAATTCGTATCCAACGTCACTCGCAAACTAGGAAGACTCTTAGGCATCACCCTTTCCCCGTCTACCGCATATCACCCGCAGACCGACGGACAAACTGAACGAGCGAATCAAGAACTGGAAGTCTACCTCAGGATATTCTGCGAAGGCCGACCAGATGAATGGGCAGAACACCTCATTGATGCCGAAGTCGCACACAATCAACGGACCCACTCAGCACGGAACGCATCACCATTCTACCTCATGATGGGGTACGAACCGACACTGATTCCTATCGCATACCCCAAGACCAACACCCCGACAGTACAAGAACGGCTAGTGAACCTCCAGAAGGCCCGAGACGAAGCCCTAGCAGCCCACGAGCTAGCCCGACACGTCATACGCGACAGGTTCAAGGGAAAGTTCGTCCAATTCAAGAAAGGACAGAAGGTCTGGCTCGAAGGGAAGAACCTCAAGCTCGCTTACGCATCCCGGAAACTCGCACCCAAACGGGAAGGCCCCTTTGTCATCACCGAAGTACTTGGACCCGTGACCTATCGGCTGGAGCTGCCGAAACACTGGAAGGTACACCCCGTGTTCCACGCATGCTTCCTCACCCCATACAAGGAAAACGACACCCACGGACCGAACTACACGAGGCCACCACCTGACCTTATCGACGGAGAAGAAGAATATGAGGTCGAAGCGATCGTCGGACACAAGACCACACGAGGCGGAATCCGCTACCAAATCAAGTGGAAAGGCTACTCCAGCGCCGAGAACACATGGGAACCCGAGTCCGCTCTAATTCCGAACGCCAAAGAAATCCTCCAACGGTATAAAAGGGCGAAGAAGCTGCTGTAATCTGCAATGCTCTCTCTCGCCATCCTCTTCGCCATCTACTGCCTCACCCTCCTCGCTATCACCCTCCTCTTTCTCTGGTATATCCTCCGCGACCTCTTCAACCGCATCATCGAGCACACTCTCCACAGCCGTGACTACCCATCCCGATCAGCGTGGGGATCGTGAAGCCCATGATCATCGCGCTCTTCACCTGCATGACCCTCGGCTACCTCCTTGCCCTTGCCTTCATCGCCACTCACCTGCGCCTCTCCATCAACATCCTCGAAATTGCTCTCGAACACCGTGACCCTCTCGACCCCGTAAACGACAAGCTTGACCAGGCCGACCGCACCCTCAATAACTCCAGCTGGGACAAGTAGAATGGGCCGCCCCCTCTATAGCACCCAAGTCGCTGACGACAATGCAAGCGACCAGGAAAACCAACAGCCGCTACCCATTCCTCCCCCACTCGCCAGACGCCTCTCGTCGCCCCCACCGGAATACACCTCTAGGTCACCATCGCCCGCCTCCTCGACGTCGGACCTCAGCACGGTTGGTGTCGAAGACTCTCATCTGGTAGACCACTCCCGGCACCCCGACGTCAACCAGTTGCTCCGTGCGCTCCTCACCAACCCTACCCCAGTCGTCAATGCCACCGAGCGAGGCTTGCAGTACTTCCTTAGAGAGTATCGATGCCTCTACAACGAGCAACGGGAACTGGACGCACTGGAAGGGAACCTTGTTGACGCAGCTGACATCGCAGAGGACGCTTTAGACGCTCTTCATGAGGCGTTTGGTGAAGAAGAGGAGCAACGGCAAGTCTCGGACTACGACATCGCAGAACGGCAGGCGCGCGCCCTCGAAAACGTCGGGCACCATGCCCACGAGCTAAGGAGGTTGGCAAGACACTCTTTGAACACCACTCGACGGCTCGCCCGGACCACGCGCACGTGGAGGAACTTCCTCATACAAACATTTGAACTCCCCGCATTCCGTGCAAGGATGGCGCCACTGGCCTCGGTCATCAACGACGCGGCCCCACCTCCCGGAGAACTCCCAGCTGCGGCAAGAAGAGTACCCGGCGAAGCCCGACGCCAAGGGACCTATCTGCCCTTGTTCCACACCAGAGTCTCCGCAGGAAGCCGTCGGCCCCGTGATCCATCCCCCGACGAGCGTAACGTAAGAGCTCGAAGAGACACCTCGCCCGCCCCAATGGATGCTTCGCCAGCCCGACCTGAGTCCCCGCCGTCCCTCCACCCTATTGGCCGCAGCTGCCTAGTCTGTGGGTCGCCCGATCACGAGTACCTGCGGTGCAGAGACTGGCGATGTGTCTGGTGTCGCGCCACTGCCCCTGGCCATCACCCGTGGGAGTGCCCTCTGCACCCAGAAGACATGGACGAGCGGTTTACGAGTTGAGCTGGATATTCCGCTGATGGAACAGCGTAGAAGCATACGAAGGGGGTAATGTTACGATGCTCAGTACGTCACGGTCACCCAGTTTCCTTTTTCTCTCTCTTCCTCGTGCCCCCGTTATGCCACGTCATCCTTTCCCATGCCACGTCACCCTTTCCCACCGGTTCACACGGCTGTTGTATTACTACCCTATCACCTTCCGCCACATCATCGCCACATCATCTGTATTCCCAGCCCTGACTCTACGTAGTTATACTGGACTCTCACGGTACGTGGCGCCTACGTGGCGCTGACGTGTCCATGTCTCTCTTCCTGTATTTAAGACCAGAGGATCCACTCGGGATCCTCAGCTCGACCTGGTTATCCATTGCCTATTCCTCTGAACCTCTACTCGACTCGAACTACTGGAGACCTCTTGTCCGATCCCTAGGACGTCGCTTGCTGTGACCGATCTAGGCTCGTCGTAACAGTATTTGAATAGACGCGCACTTACGAGGATCATAAAGACACGGCGACGGATGAAGCCGAGTTTCAAAAACAAGAGCGCATTCTTGAGGAAAGTAGACCTTTTGCCAGTCGGGCCCGAATGGATCTGCAACATCATAAGTGTTGTCGGTGATGAGATTGGCCCCGATGGACAACCACTTACTGAAGAGGTCGAGCTCTGGCGTCGGAATCCCGTGGATTGCTGCAAGGACCTGATCGGTAACCTGGCATTCCTCGAATACATCGCGTATAGCCCGATTAAGGTCACTCGGGATGGGTCGCGCTATTATGGAGAGATGAACACAGCGGATTGGTGGTGGGATACGCAGGTGAGTACCGGTGATTGTCATGCAAGGGCATGGGAACTCACAATGCGGCCTGGGCAGCTTAAGCTCCCTGCTGGTAGCGTTGTTGCGCCAATCATCCTCGCGTCGGACAAGACCAACTTAACTGTTTTCTGTGGCGACAAGACTGCATGGCCAGTCTACTTGACAATCGGCAACATCGATAAAGATGTACGCCGGAAGCCATCTGCTCATGCGACAATTCTCCTGGGTTATATCCCCGTCAGCAAACTAGCCTGTTTCAAGAAGAAGACGCGCTCCGAGGCACAATACCGCCTGTTCCATACCTGTATGGTGAAGATTCTTGATCCTCTTGTCACTGCTGGGAAGACCGGCATTCCGATGACATGCGCTGATGGTCACATACGGTGCATCTACCCGATTCTTGCTGCCTACGTCACTGACCATCCCGAGCAATGTCTTATTGCTTGCTGCCAAGAGAACCGGTGCCCTAGGTGCGTCATCCCGCGGAAACAGCGAGGCGACAGGAAGGAGTTCCCATTGCGGGACCACGGGAAGACCGCTGACATGCTGCGTCGTGCTGGCGAAGGTGATCCGCCTATGAGCTACACCGTTCAGGGCCTGTGGCCTGTCTACCAGCCCTTCTGGGCCGATCTCCCGCATACCGACATATTCGCCTGCATTGCTCCCGATATCCTTCATCAGCTGCACAAGGGTGTCATCAAAGACCATCTGCTCGTGTGGTGTCAGAAGATTGTTGGCAAGAAGACGTTGGACGAGCGACTCGCTGCCTTGTCGAAATGCCATGGCCTCCGTCACTTCCAGCGCGGCATTTCAGTCATCTCGCAGTGGACTGGAAGCAAGGTCAAGGAGTTGGAGAAGGTCTTACTGAGCCTCCTCGTCAGACAAGTAGAGCCCAGCGCTCTGAAAGCCATCCGTGCGCTGCTCGACTTCACGTACTATGCTCAGTACGAAGTCCACTCAGACGAGACTCTCGCTCGGATGCAAAAGGCTCTCAACACCTTCCACCGTCATAAACGTGCCCTCATCGCCCTGGGAGTCCGAGAACATTTCAACATACCGAAGCTTCATTCTCTCATCCACTATGTCAAGGCGATACAGCAACTTGGATGCCTTGATGGTCTGAACACTGAGACCTCAGAGCGTCTTCATATTGACTATGCAAAGAAGGCGTACCGAGCCAGTAGCCGTCGTGAGTACGTCGCCCAGATGACAAGTTGGTTGCAGAGACAAGAGGCCATCGAACGACAGTCAGCCTATCTGGCTTGGATCCACAGTGTGCTCGAGCGCGAGCTGGAAGAAACTCTTGACGATGAATACGAGAGCGGTGTTGAGGATGTCGACAACAACATCGACGAAGATCGGGGCAGTGGTGATCAAGACGAGACCGACATCAAGGCGCTTCGTGAACTACTCCATTCGAATGCCTCGTGCGCCTACCAACTCCCTCTCGCGCCAAGCGCGCACCACGTACCTCTCGACCACCTTCACTCATCCTACGCTACGACAGACTTCCTTCTAGAGCTCAACAAGTTTTTGTCTGAGCATCGGCCATCAGGGCCTCCAGCAACAGAGAACATCAAGATCGACACATTCCACTCGCTTTGCATCCTACTCCCTCTGAACATACACATCGTGAACGTCAAGCGAATCTGCAAGGTGCGAGCTGCACCATCCAAGCCTCGGTTCCAAGATCGGAAGGCCGTTCCTGCACAGTTCGACTGTGCTCTCTTCGTAGTGGACGAGGACGCTTTTAGAGACCAAGGCGGGCTGACAGGTACGTGACAACCCTCATAGTTTAACATAATGTTGACCACTCCTTCGGTAGGTCTGCGTGCGGGGCAAGTCCACGTTATCTTCCGTCTCCCTGACCACCTGAACTATAATGAGCCTTTGGTCTACTTGAACTGGTTCCGACCGTTCCGTACGGCCAACCGAACAACAGATCTCCCTCCAACTTCACACTCGATACGGGCGCACAAGCGGAACGTGTCCATTCTCAAAGTTAGCGACATTCTCCGCCCGTGCCACCTTGTTCCAAAGTTCCAAGGCTCGAACACCTCGCAATGGGCCGCCGAAGACATTCTCAACGAACCGCTTACGTTCTTACTCAACCGATACATCGACTTCCATATGTTCGATATGCTGATGAAGTGACCTTTCGGTCATACGCACCACCCCACCCGTTTTCCTCCCGCCCTCGTTTTCAAGGCAGATTCATTGGGTTTGTAAGTATTTACATATTAGTGCCCATGTCACTGTACTAATCATGTCTTGTACAGTACCCTAAGCAGATCGCCGAGTCCTACCTCAGCGGTACCATCACCTCCGCCGTCATCATCGTCCCCGCGTACTGCAACAAACCACAATGTCAGGCGACCAAGGACGTTGGTACGATTCCTAGTCTCAACGTTCTCCGTATCATCAACGAGCCCACTGTGGCCGCTATCGCGTACGGTCTTGCCAAGAAGACTGCTGGCGAGTGCAACGTCCTCATCTCCGATCTTGGTGGAGAAACCTTCGACGTCTCGCTCCTGACGATAGAAGAGGGTATCTTCGAGGTCAAGGCCACTGCTGGTGACACCGACTTTGACAACCGCCTCGTCAACCACTTCGTCCAGGAGTTCAAGAGGAAGCACAAGAAGGGTATGTGATCCTGTCTCCGTTGCGTCAAATTCGTACTAACATACCTTTTGCAGATCTCTTGTCCAACCCTCGTGCTCTCCGTCGTCTCCGCACGGCTTGCGAGCGCGCCAAGCACACTCTCTCGTCTGCGGCGCAGACCACCATCGAGATCAACTCCCTGTTCGAGGGTACCGACTTCTACACTTCCCTTACTCGTGCCCGTTTCAAGGAGCTCTGCCAGGACCTCTTCCGCAGCACGCTCGGCCCCATCGAGAAGGTCCTCCACGATGCGAAGATCAACAAGGCCCAGGTCCACGAGATTGTCCTCGTCGGCGGTTCGACTCGTATCCCCCATATCATCAAGCTCATCTCCGACTTCTTCAACGACAAGGAGCCCAACAAGTCGATCAACCCCAACGAGGCCGTCATGTACGGTGCCGCCATCCAGGCTGCCATTCTCACGGGTGACACATCTAAGAAGATCCAGGACCTCCTTCTCCTCGATGTCGCGCCGCTCTCACTCAGTATCAAGACCGCTGGTGGTGTCATGACCCCCCTCATCAAGCGTAACACCACCGTCCTGACGAAGAAGTCCGAGATCTTCTTGACGTACTCTGACAACCAGCCCGGTGTGCTCATCCAGGTCTACGAGGGTGAGCGTGCGCGGACGAAGGACAACAACCTCGGCAAGTTCGAGCTCTCCGGCATTCCCCCTGCACCCCGTGGTGTTCCTCAGATCGAGGTCACCTCCGATATCGACGCTAACGGTATCCTCAACGTCTCCGCATCCGACAAGACAACCGGCAAATCCAACTGCATCACCATCACCAATGACAAGGGTCGTCTGTCGAAGGAGGAGATCAAGCACATGGTCAACGACGAGGCCGAGAAGTACAAGGGTGAGTAGTCCCCGCTTCGCGCTGGTCAGCGGCTTTGATACTGACGAATGTTTCTTATAGCTGATGATGAGGCCGCGGCTGCTCGTATTAACTCGCGCAACGCCCTCGAGTCGTACGCGTACAACCTCCGCAACAGCTTGACCAACGAGAAGCTTGAGGACGTCTTCAATGAGATGATCTCGCGGCTCGACTCGTCCTGGTCATTCATCCTACCACCATCAGCGGCCTCCTGGGCGTTGTCATCATCGCCATTGTCTGTATTGCCCGTGTCGCCAATCTCTTCCACGCTGGTCTTCAATCTCCTTAATTTTACGTGTGCGCTGTCATCAATATTCTCTTTGCTCGCTGTCACTGCCATCGTGTTTGGAACCATGGCCAAGTGAGCCACTACGGAGTAGATTCTTTGTATCCCATATATACAGTATATACATACCTTCTCTATTGTCTCCGCATAGGTCCCCTGAGAACATGCCCAGTATTTTTCCCTTCAGAAGTGCTCATTTCACGTGTACCATGGATGTATAGTGTTGTGAAAGCCACTAACCTCAAGTGGGCGGAATAGTAGTATGGTGTAGATGAACAATTACACTACAAGTCAATTTGTTGCCGCTGCAAACAGGCGTTTCTCCTGTGGTATGTGTAAAGCCATGTAGTCTTGCATTCTATCCATGTTGTAAACTACAGCGTGGGCATGTGCGATGCAGTGCAATACAAGACAACAGCACTGCTGCAGTGCTATGTGTTGCTACGGGCACTACTGAATGCAACATACCTAGCCCTACTGCTACAACCATTTAAAGCACTTTAGATCGGATCTAAAGTGGTTGCATAGACTGGAGGCTGAGTGGGTATTGGAACAACAGGAGCAGGCTGCATGATCTTGAAGGGACCAGGGGTAGTACCCAACATAGATGTCACCGGGATCTGAACCAGAATGCGACACTCTTGGTCATGCGCCTTGAATCCACACGGGCTTCGGCTCTCGAGGCAGTGCTTCTTGCACTTCTTGAGGGCGCATGCACTGGCTATCTTCTGCCCAGACCGGCAACCAGGTTCACGGCAGCTATTCTGAGGGACGAACTGGATTGTAGCAGGGCCTGATGGAATAGTGTAGAGATTGTGTTGCAGGGGCACTCGAGGGCGGCGTGGGTAGAGGTAATGAGACGGTGGGATTCATGGCCAACTATGGTGTACAGCGGAGGTAGGTATGACAAGAACAACGTAGTAGTCAAGAAGAAGCTAGGTACATTGAAGTCCAACATGTCCGGTCTGAGCTGTACAGCTATTCGGTTCCATCTTTGGCGGGATGAGCATACAACGGGCACTCAACGGGGAATGGGCGCTTATGGGGGTAGCAGGCGCTTAATCAGGGGGCAGCGGGGGCAGAGGGTATTCGGGAATTGCTGACTCTCTGAGGGTACCTCTCCCTCTCAATCAGGCAGTCGCTGTTTATGGGAGCATCGGATCACTCGGCATCTCTGATGTGGGACCCTCCAGTAAGGTGAGCGCGTTTGAAAGCAGACGTGTATGTGGTACACATTCATCGTCTGCCTAGGGGAGACAAGCTCGCTCTGGCACTCGTGTTTGTCAATGACGCAGCTGAACTACACCTTCGGAGGTGGTGACCACCGTCGCGGACATTGCAACCTTCAGCACCCCCGTTACGACGTTCCCGGACGGCGGGAGAACATTCACATCCTTCGAGCCGACAACGAGCACACGAGTCTTCACCTCGACGTCGACTTCGTTCCCTACCGTGACCCATGCCGGCGCGGTCTCTCAGTGAGTAACACTGGAGCTCCATATTCTGTCGCCAAGCCTCTGACCGTTCAACAGGAAGCAGACCGACCCTGCGATGATGGGCGGGATCATCGGCGGAGCCATCGGAGGCCTGATCGTCATTGGCCTCCTGGTCTTCTTCCTCTTGTGCCTCTGCGCTCGCCGCCGTGCTTTCTCCGAGCGCGGCATCTCCAACGACGACTACATGCCACGCTCTCCATCGATCCTCCCCGACTCGCCGCACTCCTCTGCGCGCTGCAGCATGGTCGCCCCCGGTCCCGCGCCCGCGCCTATCCCGGCCCCGAGCTACCTGACACCGATGGCCGCATCCGCACCCGGCGCGCGCGCGCCGACGCTGCCCCCACTCTCGCTCGCGTCGAACATGGCGTACGCACACGGGACGCGGAGCGAGCTCTTCCCGAGCATGATCTCGACCTCGTCCAGGCGCAACAGCGCGTCGCCGATTAGCCCGATGCCGACCGACGACGGCGACGACGCGTCCTTCGCGGCCCGGCTGCGCCCGCACATACGCGAGAGGATGGTGAGCACCGTGAGCGTGAGCACGGTCGTGCACAATGCCGGTAAAGGCCACTCGAGCTTGAGCGCGGACGCCATCCTCGATCCGTTTGCGATGGCCCAGGCGCCGGCTCCGTCGGTGGTCGTGACCGACGCGAGCTCGACGACGTCGGTCGCGCCGAGTGCGCGGTCGAGCGCGTCGTCGATCGTTCGCAAGCCTGTCCTCGCGATGGACCCGACGCCTGCTGCGCCTGCGCCCGCGAGCGCGGACGTGAATCCGTGTGCAGACCCGCAGGGCCCGCCTATGCTGCCGCCCGTGCAGAGGCTCTCTATGCTGTCTGACCTTTCGGCGGACGTTCAGGTCAGTGGATCTTGTCTACTAGTCGATGAATGTTCGCGTTGCTGACTACTGTCGTCGTTTGCAGCCCGGGGAGGCGATGTGATTGTTTGCTGAAAGCTGAGCGTTGGATGGTTTGGCTTGAGGGTTGTTGCGTGCGTCCCGCGGGCACTTGCTGTACTTGCCAAAGCAACTTCTGTACGTGTGTGTGTGCGTGAGCATGAGCCTTGAGGACTCTTTCTCCGGCGTCCGCTCATGTTAAGGACCAATCGAGCCTCACATCACGTGATCACTGATAATCAATGAAAGCGACGACGGAGCGTGAAGAAACCGAACAACCACTTGTTCTTCACTACCACCATCTCGTGTCGTCGAGCATCCCACTCAGTCCTTCTCTCAGCAACCCAATACAGCCATGGATTCGAATCCAATGGAGATGGTTAGCGAGGACCAACTGCCAGACGCCCAGACGCTTGTCAGTTACAACAAGCTGATTCATCACGAGATGGAAGACGTGGGGATTCCAACCAGAGACCAGCTGACCCAAGGGTGGTACCTCTCGGACGTCCTACGGGTGGTGCAGACGCAATGCAGATTCACACCCTTGAAGACACCAGCGGACAGGGAATGGGTCGATGCTCACGTCTCCCAACTTGGTGACATGGTGCAGGAAGCCTACGATAAGAAAGACTATAGCGCCTTGATGCGACTCAGTACGTCTCGAGAATGATGGACTGCACATTGACTCCTGACATGCCGAGCACGTATTTGCTATCGCACCAGAGTACATACGTGAACAAGCAGGACGTCCCAAGCCTCGTACACGCAATACCCAGCCGGTTATTCGCTCAGAACCGTCTCTAGATAGCGCCGCTAAGAGGACCCTGCAGGGTGAGCATCGTACTTCTCACGACCTCAGCTTCGTTCATTGTAACTGACGCCCTTGCCCGTGAATAGAAGGTGCGCAAATGGCCCATCGCAGTTGCCCAACGTGACACTGACTGGTTCATTAGCGGTGATTGAGGGCTGGTCCGCGCCATTCATCGGTGAACATCATGTCGCTCTAGCCAGCAACATTCGGAACATGTACTACGGCACCAGCGCGCGCAGTGCATATATGGGCCACGCAGCTGTTATACAAAGCTCGGGGTCCGGCAAGTCGCGCCTCGTCCACGAGGTTGCCGGGGAGATATTTACGATTCCGTTCAACATACGAGACCCCAGAGAACATATGAAAAGTAGGCCTCATCTCAACTTCTCACGCGTTCTGATACTTGTTCAACACATGTATGGTAGATGGCGCTTATCCTCCGACCGACACTGCAGTACATAACCTGCTCATGGAGTGGGCGTTCAAGTATAGTGGTCTCGCGCTCCAGTCCCGGTTTCATGGTTTCCTCCAGGTGGTATTCGAGGAGATCACGAAGGAATTGCGTGGCATGCTAGCCTCCCGCAGCGGCGATACAAAGCTTCCTCTTGAATGGCGCGAATACCTGACTAGAAGACGCCGAGACGCGCTATACAGCAGGGTGGCAGCGTTGGCGGTTGGTAGTCTGCGTCACTTGACTATTGGACATCCATTGAATGCTTGCTCTCCAGAAACTGAAGGACGGCGATATCAGTGCTGAAGAGCAGAAGGTAGGGATACTCTCGGCTGATCAATTCGCTCTCTATTCAACATAGACCCTAGAGTATAGCGGGCAATCCTGCCGCGGACATACTTAAGCAGGCGCAGGATGCCTTGGAAACACTTGTCAAACTCGTTTGCACCTCTTCCGGCTGTTCGGCTGATGGGCCCACTACGGTTGGGGGGTCTTCTGACTTCAAAGAAGCGCCACTTGCTACCTGCGACGAGTTACGTGCGGCTTTTCGACCCGAAACGATTCGGGGGGATCCCATGGGTCGCCTCAAGATACTCCACATCCTCATGTACTTTGACGAGGCGCATGTGCTGGCAGAAGTACCGTCGAGACTCGCGAAGGCGTCCTCAGCGAGCGCGACGGTCCCCACCTCGATGGACGCAATGGAGACGGACCCGACCTCAACGGGCGCCAACCAGAACAACGCGTCAGAGCCGTCTTCGCCTCCGAAGCACAAAACAGCGCTTGATATCCTCGTCAGCGCGTTGGACGACTGCCGTGACTTGGGCCTGTTCACTCTCTTCATGTCGACGCAGTCGTCGCTCGAACATTTGGCGCCGGCTGCTATCCACGCCCGCTCTGCTCGTTACAGTGCACTTCCCCCTAGCATGCATGCACCTATCACGGAAACCCCTTTCGATTGCTTTGGATCCAAGCGACTTGTTCCATCGAAGTTACATTGCAGAGATGTATGTGAGACACCGTTCATGGCATGCTTTGGACGGCCAATGTGAGCCACTCTCTGTCTCGTCGTGTCGTTTATTCAAGAATTTAATCGTTCACACAGGTGGCGGTCCTTGATGATGCCGTACTCCGACTGGGTGCTTGACAAATTCAGTATCGACCGCCCCGATCCCCCCTCTATCACGGATTCGCAAGTACTGCGATGCGGCAGGCTCTCTCTTGACGTGCTAGAGCTTGCACGCCGCAAGCTACTCTGTAACGATAACATGAGAATGCCGATGGACTCGCATACAGTTGCTGCCCAAACAGCTGTTCTCGACGTCCGCATCATGCTTTCATTCGAGCCTAGTCGGGAGGCAGCCCGTCGCCACGAAGAACAGCTTGTCGCGAGCCACATGCGCATTGCCTACTCCGTTCCCAAGGACCGCATATATCTCCGATCGGGGTACTCATCGGAGCCAATCCTGGCCGAGGCAGCTGCTCGTCAACTGCATGAATGGCGGCGCCAGTGCCTGGGACTTGGGCCGTCGGCCACAGGAATCAATGTCGTCGATCGCCTTCGAGACACGACTGATATTGGCCCGGCGGTGCAGATCCTACGGAAATCCTTAGACCACGATTTGATTTCTCGAGGCGATGTCGGCGAGATCGTCGGGCGTTTATTGCTGCTGCTTGCCAGAGATTCCGCCACTTGCGCGACTTCCTCAGACTCCGATGACCCCCATTTCAGTAACCCCGTCCCCGTGACCACCCTCCTCGTGCAACTTCTCTCCGAGGCATTCGCCAAGGACGTCCTCACAAGCAAGCCAGACAACCTGCCAGCCAACGATCCGAGAGGAGATCTAACGTTTGCTGAGGCGTTCAAGGATGCCGTGGTGAACTTCACTCACTTCGCGAAATGGGCCGACGACTCCGCATTGAGCCAGGACACTGCGCTCGGGTGCTTCATCCGCTCGATGGCGGTTATATGCCGAAATAACGCAGCCACGGTTGACATCTTCATCCCTGTTCTGATGAATAAGGACGCTGCACTCGACGCCAGTGTCATGTCGGGTATCATGGTTCAATTCAAACTCCGTGCGCACTCTGGGACTACAGCAGCATACGCCATCGATGCCACGAAAGTCGGTTTGTTCAAGCAAACCCCCGACGATGATGAGACACAGCGACACCCCTACATCACACTCATCATGGAACTTGGAGTCACTTCCGAGCCTCCGCTGCTCGCCTCGATCCCCGTCAAGCCGGAGTCAAAGGAGTCGATTGCCGTGAACAAGAAGCTCGGCGAGAAGACGCCAGTTTCGAACGCGGGCGCACCACTTCAAGATACACCTTCCAAGGTGGTACTGATACCGCCGGCGCCGCGCCGAAGAAGGGGAAGTGCCTACCCTCGCTACAGCATCTACGTCTATGGATGCTCGCCGACGGTTTACCGAGTCATCAGTCAGAACGAACGCGGGGTGTACAAGCATATACTTGGTAGCGGCAAGCTCCTGGCCGAGCACCCCCGGCAAGACCCTACGTCCCTGAGGCTGGTGCGGATGTTGAAACCATTCTTCGCCATCGGACACACAAGCTGGCATTGGCTGTGCCATACGCGGCTCAACACGGACTCGCCAGACGAATCCGATGATGAGGGCGGTGTGGTTGTTTCAATTGGAGGCGAGGACGGTCCAGACGACGACGACGATGATGGGGATGTTTTCATGGACTGATGTAAGCGATGTACGACAAAGGAATTTCGGAAACGCTCTCGTTTGTTGGCAAATTGCAGCTGGTTCGGCGCGGCGATAGCTCAAGATCTCGTCGTCTTGTGTCGCTCGAGCGGCCTTGAACTTTGGTAATGTTACATACGCCATACGCCCCCAGGGCGAGTCGTCTGACATCTGTGGCCAAGTGACGTCGATGCGCGACCCACTTCCGGAAGCCTTCGTGTTGCGACCGTGCGGTGTTGTCTACACTGTATACTCACTACGTAATCCACCCAATTATCTCCATTCGTGGAGAGAACGACGACGAAGGCACGCGTAAGTAGCAGGCAGCAACCTCGGATACGGATTTGGCACCGATCTGGTTGAACGATATCGAGATTACAAGATAGTACACGTTAGCGATATAGCACAATCAAGAGGGCCACGTCGACTATTGAGCGGTCTACCATACACAGTACACGCAAAACTTGATGCACCATTGAACACTATACCGTCCGTGTGTCCTTCATGATGAATCTTCTTCAGGCCCGAGCTCACGCCTTCCCGCCCGCCGCCTCGCCCGCCTTCATCCGCTATCCCTCCTCCACCTTCTCATGCTTGCCCTCAATCTTCCCGAGCAGCACCTTCGCCTCGCCCTTCATCTTCTCCATAAAGCTCGCCTTGCGCGCCTTCTGCTGGCGCTGCTCGTCGCTACTCCCCGAGCTGCGGGCCTGGTGCGGCGGCCGGCCCTCCTCGGCGGGACGGTTCGCGTCTGCTTGGGTCGCGCCGAGGCTCTTCTCGCCCTCGCTGTGCGGGTCGGCGATGTGCTCCGGAGGCGGGCGCAGCTTCGCGGGGTGGTAGTCTGTGTCATGGCCAGGGCCCTGTGTGCATACATGGTCAGTAACTGATGATACGCGCATAAGGGCGCAGAAAACCAGGCAGGAAACGGGACGGACAATTTCCCGCTCTACGCACCTCCCTCCGCTCGTCGTCCGGACGATCAAAGTCCGCGTCGAGCTCGTCGCGAGCGGCGTCTCCACTCAGCGGGACTGTCCCCCATTTCGCGCGCTCCGCACCCAGGGCATGCGCTCTAGGACGAAGCGTGGCGTGAAGGGGGTTCGCCTGCTTCTCACGTAGCTTTCCCTGCTCATCCCGCTCCTCATTTCGCAGGTGCGAGAACCGGCATGTCCCAGGATCTCCCAGGAGCGAGTGCGCATTCTCGCTACGCTGCGCACCAAGCATCGCCCGTCCAACTGTCCATTGAAGCGCTATGACGAACAAGACATTCGAGCTCACCTTGTTTGGCAAATCGTGGTGGCCGCTCTTCTGCGCAGACGGATTGTCCGTGTGTTCTTGGGACGACTGTGGCGCTTGGTCGTTGACTCGCTGGTCCTTGTTCTGGGTGACAGTGCTTGTACCCGTGCCCATCTTGAGCGTCTTCTCGTCGGGCAAGATGGCAGCGCCTTGCTCCTCGCAGCCGCCGACAAGTGTGCCGACACCGCCGACGAGCTTTGGCGCCTCATCAGCCTCATTGCCCTTGGGTTCCTGTGAAGGGAGCGTCCGGCTCGCCATGCCCGTCGCGCCAGATGCCATGAGGCCCGCGCGCTTATCGGGAGCAAGCGCCACGGAGGACTCGTCGCGTCCACCAATGAGTGCACCAACTCCACCTACGTGACGTGCGTCACCAACGGCGGATTCATTGCCGGTGGTCTCCTCTGAAGGCAAAAGAGAAAGCTGGCCAGCGGTGTCCATGGGGCCGGAGTCGTACTGCGGGTGCGCGGACTCCTCTGGGAGGCGGGCGACGTGTGGCTCGTCCTGGAATCCTGGGAGCGCGCCGGCACCAGAAGAGTGGTCTCCGGGCTGAGCACCAAAGAGCTCGTGACTCGGAACGGTGGACGAAGTCACAGCGGTGGAGTGCAAACCGGGCACTGCAATCACGGATCAGCTACCTTGGCTTACCGTGCGTGTTTTCAGCAACAGACTCACCTGCTTGCTTGACCGTCTGAGTGGTGTTCTGAACAGTCTGTTTGGCAGTCTGCTTTGCGGACTCGGCGTTCTGAGGAACAGATCCGACAATCTTGTCTTTGATGGCGTACATGGCCGTTGCGATAGCAGCAGCGGCCTCTGCGATGGTGGGGTAGCGTTCGGACTCATGGCGCTCGTCGGGCAGCTTGGTTAGACCGGACTCGACGATAGGACCAGGCAAGGAACCGACGCCACCGGTACGCTCTCCTGCACCTGCACCAGTAACATCAGCAAATAGGTCCACATTATTGTATACGTAGTCCTACGTACACAGACACTAGCTCGTGTTGCAAATACCAGCTCACAGGGTAACAAATGGCAAAAGCACTGCAACAAAACACTGATAGCTGTTGAACTAGATGCGCATTAGGCGCTGACTAATAGCAGGCTAGTAAGCGGGAATGGACACGAGGCTACCAGTCTTCTGGAGAAAGTTCCGGATACTGTGGCTGAGGTACTATGTAGTATGACATCGTACTATACAGTATTACATCATAGCCTCCGTGTACATGTATATAAGGCTGCTCTGTAGGAGCAGTACAACAAGTCGCTCTTATGTTGGACATTTCTCACGGCTCTTCGGATGGCTCCCAAGGGATCAGGAGGCGCTGAGGGGAGTTGGCTATCGAGACCCATCTCGATGATGTAGGTTTCCTCCGGAGGTCGTCAGGAGGGACTCCCAAGGGGTCAGGAGGGCCCACTTGATGTCTGATGCAGTGCCTGCCCCTCCTGATGCCGAGCAGTGCCATCTCATGCCATCTCGAGAATGGCATTGAGATCTGGAGGGTAAGCAACTCTCGGGTACCCTCCTGAGGTCCCAGTTGATCTCCGTCAGCCAGCCGACCATCGGGATGGCGTTGGGAGCCTGGCCAAGCAAAAAATGCCTCAGGTATCTCGAGGGCTTTGCCATCTCTAATCTAAGGTTGCCTACTACTTACTTGCCTTACTATTGCTCTAGTTACATCTCTTAACTTACGGCTAGTTATCAATTTCACCTGTTTACTACCGTATGTTACTTTGTACTTACTTCAGATCCTTACTACTTAATTGCTTCAGTTACATCTCTTAGTTTACGGCTACTTATCGATCTTACCTGTCTACTATAATGTGCTAATCTCTACTCAATTGATGTAGTTACTTGAAAATGCTATTCAGGACTTACTTACTCAATTTGCTGCTGCTATGAAGGAGGACTACATCAGGGCATCTGTCTGAATTGTGAAGGCTGAAATACGTACCAGACCAGGGTTCGAACCCGCAACTACACCATGCATGTTAGGCAACAAAACCACTAAGCCACCGGTCCGTTTATGTCTATGAACACTGCATTAATATAGCACTTTCTATTGCATGGGAGGGCACTTTGTTGAACACCCCGCACTCACTATTGCAGCAGGATGCTGAAGTGCTGCATCAAACAACATCCTTCCTAGCATTCAGTAGTGGTAATACATCAGTTGCGTACTACTTTGCACGAGTCTTCCCCTTGGAGCAAGTCAACCTACACCTAGTGTCCTCCGCATTGCCTGCCTCACCCTCCTCTGGATTGGCTTCCATAACCTTTCCCTTTTGAGGTTTAGGTTGAGGTCGTGATGGAGCAGAGGTCTCTCCTGCAAGAAGTGCCGCGCCTCGGGGGGGGGGGGGGGGGGGGGGGAGGGGCAAAGTGTGAGCACCAGCATCCTTCAGGGGGCCTGTGTCCACGGGGATGGGGTGAAGAACAGGGTAGGCAGCTAAAAGCCGGTGAGAGCCTGAGCCAGATAGGAAGACCTCTTGGATAGCGGATGTCAGCTGCTCTGCAGGATTGAGAGGCTGATCAGGGGGATGTAGGCTAGCGCGAAGGAGACCATCCAGACTAGGTTGAATAACCAGGATTGGGTCTCTATCAGTGATGAAGTAGGAGCCCGCACTTGGAGTCGCTGAGACTGGATTAGGCTGCCTAGATGGTGCACCACTGGACGAAACAGAGCAAGTGGGTGCGATAGGAGTAGGCCTTCTGGTGGGACCAGGAAGAGCAGGCTGATTGACAGAGAGATGAGGGGGTGAGTCCGACAGAGCGGGGTTGTTACGACGAGCCTAGATCGGTCACAGCGAGCGACGTCCTAGAGATCGGACAAGAGGTCTCCAGTAGTTCGAGTCGAGTAGAGGTTCAGAGGAATAGGCAATGGATAACCAGGTCGAGCTAAGGATCCTGAGTGGATCCTCTGGTCTTAAATACAGGGAAAGAGGCATAGACACGTCAGCGCCACGTAGGCACCATGTACCGTGAGAGTCCAGTATATCTACGTAGAGTCAGGGCTGGGAATACAGATGATGTGGTGATGACGTGGCGAAACGGGATAGGCTAGGAATACAACAACCGTGGGATCGGTGGGAAAGAGGATGACGTGGCATGGGAAAGGATGACGTGGCACAGTGGGAGCACAAGGAAGAGAGAAAAAGGAAACTGCGTGACCGTGACACGGTGAGCGTTGTAACATTACCCCCTTCGTATGCTTCTACGCTGTTCCATCAGCGGAATATCCAGCTCAACTCGTAAACCGCTCGTCCATGTCTTCCGGATGCAGAGGGCACTCCCACGGGTGATGGCCAGGGGCGGTGGCGCGACACCAGACGCATCACCAGTCTCGGCACCACAGGTACTCGTGATCTGGCGACCCACAGACGAGGCAGCTGTGGCCAATAGGGTGAAGGGACGGCGGGGACTCGGGTCGGGCTGGCGAAGCGTCCATTGGGGCAGGCGGGGTGTCTCTTCGAGCTCTCACGTTGCACTCGTTGGGGACGGATTGCGCGGTCGGCGGCTTCCTGCGGAGACCCTGGTGTGAAACAAGGGCAGATAGGTCCCTTGGCGTTGGGCTTCGCCGGGCACTCTTCTTGCCGCAGCTGGGAGTTCTCCTGGAGACGGGGCCGTGTCGTCGATGACCGAGGCCAATGGCGCCATCCTTGCGCGGAAGGCAGGGAGTTTGAACGTTTGTATGAGGAAGTTCCTCCACGTGTGTGTGGTCCGAGCGAGCCGTCAGGTGGTGTTCAAAGAGTGTCTTGCCAACCTCCTTAGCTCGTGGGCATGGTGCCCGACGTTTTCGAGGGCGTGCGCCTGCCGTTCTGCGACGTCGTGCTCCAAGACCTGTCGCTGTTCTTCTTCTTTGCCAAACACCTCGTGGAGAGCGTCTAGAGCGTCCTCTGCGATGTCGGCTGCGTCGACGAGGTTCCCTTCCAATGTGTCCAGTTCCCTTTGCTCGTTATAGAGGCATCAATACTCCCTAAGGAAGTACTGCAGGCCTCGCTCGGTGGCATTGATGACTGGGATAGGATTGGTGAGGAGCGCACGGAGCAACTGGTTGACGTCGGGGTGCCGGGAGTGGTCTACCAGATGCGAGTCTTCGGCACCAACTGTGCTGAGGTCCGACGTCGAGGAGGTGGGTGATGGTGACCTAGAGGTGTATTCCGGTGGAGACGACGAGAAGCGTCTGGCGAGTGGGGGAGGAATGGGTAGCGGCTGCTGGTTTTCCTGATCGCTTGCATTGTCGTCAGCGACTTGGGTGCTATAGAGGGGGCGGCCCATTCTACTCGTCCCAGCTGGAGTTGTTGAGGGTGTGGTCGGTCTGGTCAAGCTTGTCGTTCGCAGGGTCGAGGGGGTCGCGGTGTTCAAGAGCAACTTCGAGGATGTTGACGGCGAGGCACAGGTGAGTGGCAATGAAGGCAAGGGCGAGGAGGTAGCCGAGAGTCATGCAGGTGAAGAGCGCGATGATCATAGGCTTCACGATCCCCACGCTGATCGAGATGGGTAGTCGCGGCTGTGGAGAGTGTGCTCGATGACGCAGTTGAAGAGGTCACGGAGGATATACCAGAGGAAGAGGAGAGTGATAGCGAGGAGGGTGAGGCAGTAGATGGCGAAGAGGATGGCGAGGGAGAGCATTGCAGGGTCACTGCAGCTTCTTCGCCTTTTTATACCGTTGGAGGATCTCTTTGGCGTTCGGAATTAAAGCGGATTTGGGTTCCCAGGTGTTCTCGGCACTGGAGTAGCCTTTCCACTTGATTTGGTAACGGATTCCGCCTCGTGTGGTCTTGTGTCCGACGATCGCTTCAACTTCGTATTCTTCTTCTCCATTGATAAGGTCAGGTGGTGGCCTCGTGTAGTTCGGTCCATGGGTGTCGTTCTCCTTGTATGGTGTGAGGAAGCATGCGTGGAACATGGGGTGTACCTTCCAGTGTTTTGGCAGCTCCAGCCGATAGGTCACGGGTCCAAGGACTTCGGTGATGACAAAGGGCCCTTCCTGTTTTGGTGCAAGTTTCCAGGATGCATAGGTGAGGTTGAGGTTCTTCCCTTCGAGCCAGACCTTCTGTCCCTTCTTGAATTGGACAAACTTTCCCTTGAATCTGTCGCGCATGACGTGTCGGGCTAGTTTGTGGGCTGCCAGGGCTTCGTCTCGGGCTTTCTGGAGATTTGCTAGCCGTTCTTGTACTGTTGGGGCGTTGGTCTTGGGGTATGCAATGGGGATCAGCGTCGGTTCATACCCCATCATGAGGTAGAATGGTGATGCATTCCGTGCCGAGTGGATCCGTTGGTTGTGTGCGACTTCGGCATCAATGAGGTGTTCTGCCCATTCATCTGGTCGGCCTTCGCAGAATATTCTGAGGTAGACTTCCAGTTCCTGATTCACGCGTTTGGTTTGTCCGTCTGTTTGGGGGTGGTACGCGGTGGATGGAGAGAGTGTGATGCCCAGGAGTTTCCCTAGTTCACGGGTGACGTTGGACACGAACTGTGGTCCTCTATCGGATATGATCTTGCTGGGTAGTCCGAATCGTCGGTAGACGTGCCGGTGGTAGAGTGCTGCTGTGCCGATTGCATCGATCGTCTTCTTGCATGGTGCAAAAATCACCCCCTTCGTAAGGCCATGGTCAACCACAACCAGAATACTATCGTAGCCGTGGGATTCGGGGAGGTCGGTGATGAGATCCATTGTGACGTTCTGGAATGGCTGAGTAACATCGTCGACGGGAATCGGTTGTGGGGGCGGGGTGGTCGGGTGTGTGTTTGGCTTGTTCTGCTGGCATGTGGCACAACCTTCGACGTATCGGCATACCATGGCGTACATGCCGGGCCACCAGTATGACCGTTGTATCAGTTCTAGAGTCTTGAATTTCCCAGGGTGTCCGGCTGCCGGGGAGTCGTGATGTTGGATGATCAGGTCTCGTCGCAGAGCTTTGTCGGCCGGTATGTAGCATCGGTTCTTGTAGAAGATTAAGCCGTCTCGTTCTCGCCAGTCGGTGAGTGCACTTCTGATTGGGGGTGGTCCATTGTGTTGGATGGCGGCAAGTGCGTCGCAAAAGAGTCGGTCTTGCGTGGCCAGGTGTCGGAATCTTGGTGCCAGTCGGGTGTCTACTAGCCGTACGAAGAGGTTGTCGGGTAGCATGGTTCGTTCGGTGTTGTCGTCTTCTGATCCTTGTCAGTGATCGGGTCTCCGAGACAGGGTATCTGATTGTACCATTGCTGTGCCGGGGGTGTGTACAAGTTGGATGTCAAACTGGGAGAGGAAGAGGGCCCATCGTGCTTGTCGTCTGTTCAGCTGTTGCGGGTTGCGCCAGTAGGTGAGGTTCTTGTGGTCGGATAGGATTGTAACTGGGTGCCCTGATCCTTCAAGGTAGTGTCGCCAGGCCTTCAGGGCCCGAATGATGCCAAGTAGTTCCCGGTCGTAGATTTCGTAGTTCCGTTCTGCTTCGGTGAATCCTTCGGATAGGTACGCGCATGGGTGTAGGTCGCCATTGACGTCTCATTGCCGGAGTACTGCCCCTGTGGCCCATTGCGAGGCATCGGATTCGACGACGAAAGGTTTGCTGATGTCGGGCATTTGCAGTACGGGGGCCGTCGCGAATCGTTGTTTCAGTGTGTCGAAGGCCTTCTGGCATTCCGTTGTCCATTCCCATTTGGCGTCTTTCTTGGTGAGTGCGTGAGTGCGTTGAGCGGCCGTGCGATCTCCGAGAAGTGGTCGATGAATTGTCGGTAAAAGTTGCCAAACCTAAGGAATGATCAAACTTCCTTAACGGTTGTCGGTTCTGGCCAGTCGAGTATTCCTTTCACCTTGATAGGGTCCATAGAGATCTTGTTCTCGCTGATGATCATTCCGAGATATTCCACTTCTGGTGTGTCAAATATGCACTTCTCCAGTTTCAGGTATAGGTTGTGTTCCTTGGGTTGCTCCAGGACCCGTAAGGTCCTTCTTCGATGTTCGTCCAGGTCTGCCGAAAAGATCAGTATGTCGTCCATGTAAATCACTAGCCATCCTTCGTCAATCATGTCTGCGAAGATTGCGTTCATCATGGCTTGGAAAGCTGAGGGGGAATTCCACAGCCCAAAGAACATGACCATTGGTTCGTATAACCCCTTGCTGGTTCTGAAGGCGGCCTTCCATTGATTGCCATCCTTGATGCGAACGTTGTTGTACCCTGATCGAAGGTCCAGTTTGGAGAAGATCTTCGCTCCGCGCAGCTTGTCGACCAATTCCGATATGAGTGGTAGCGGGTACTTGTTGGGGACAGTCCCTTCGTTGAGGTATCGATAGTCTTGGCAGAGTCGTAATGTTCCGTCTTTCTTGCCGACAAAGAAGAATGGGGATGCCATGGGTGAGTTCGAGGGTCGGATATAGCCTTTGCGTAGGTTCTCTCGGATGAATTCTTCTTCGGCTTCTAGCTCCTTTGATGTAAGTTGGTATCGCTTGAAGTCCTTCAGGGTGAAATCTTCCTTGAGTTCGATGGCCAGGTCCCAGGGTCGCGAAGGTGGGAATCGTTCAGATGCCTTCTTTTCGAAGATTGCCGCGTACTCTCGGTACGGCTCGGGGAGCATTTCTTTGAACGTCTTCTTCTCTTCTTGTGCTTGCTGCCGAATCCAGACGTTGGCTGCGATCGCAAATCGGAGCCCTTGCGAGGCTCGCCAGATTCTTCCAATGGTGGGTCCAGGTCCGATCTTCGTGGGTTTGTAGTCGTTTTCCGTGGTGAGAGGGAATCCGGGCCGCGGCGTATCTCCATGCCACTCTGTTGTGTGTGGTGCCATCATAGCTTCGTGTTCTCCATGGAGATAGGCTATCAGTAGGTCTTGATCGTCGGGTTCTTCTTCTGGGTGCACGTCGGAGAGCGTGACTCGTTCGATGTGTTACGACGGTGCGTGACACGGCCACTGTTACGGTTACGATCACGTCTTGGTCTTGTGACTTGTCCTATGCTTATGTATCGTGCTTATGTTCCGGAGGCCGAGCCTGCTGCGGCTTACTCATGTGTTGTATACTTAGCTTGCATCCTCCCATGCCACGTCAGCGACACGTCAGTTATTCTCATGATTCGTCACCCCTATTCCCATGTACAGTCAGCCCCAGCTATACTTAGCCGTACTGAACATTCGCTTACCAATCTAGTCTATTATTAGTCTCGGCCATGTATATATAAGCCGAGGATCTTCTTCGGAGAACCTCAGCTCGATCTGGTTATCTATTGCCTATTCATCGAACCCCGACTCGCCTCTTCTCAGAAGATCTTCAATCCCTGACTCGCCTCCTCGGTACCCTTCGAGGCGACGTGACCCCTAGCTCAGCCACCGTGTGACCGATCTAGGCTCGTCATAACATTAGATCGAGCTTACGAATCGCCGTCAATCTACCCAGATTCAGACGACACCGATCAGCGCAGCTCTGAAATAGAGTGCACCTGAACCCGACGAAACGGAAGAACAGCCAACAGTTTACTCGGCGAACAAGGAGACCAAGCTAGTATACTACGGAGAAGACCAAGTCTACTGGGAGGACAAATTGTGGCACTTCGCTCCCCACCCACTCACCTGGCAAGAGTGCCTTTGAATCTCCCCTGAATACCGTGTCAAGTACAACGAACTAGCCGAAGAAGAACTCCCGGAGGAACCAGCGGCACCCGCGGAGACAGAAACCCGAACAGAACCGAACTCGCTGCCGACATCCCCAGTCGACTTCACTACCCCATGAACTTCTCAAGTAGAAGTAGCAAGCAGCAGCAAATCAAAAGACACCTCTCAGCAAGGCAAGAGCTCGACAGAAGAATTGGAAGAACCGATCGCCGCACCAGAAACTGAGGAAGACACCTCAGACGAATCAGAAGACATGGCTGAACAAGGACAGCAAGAACCCCAGGCAGTGGCCCCTGCACCACTCGTCAAACCGCGATACGAGTGGACCCCCGAGATGAAACTGAAGATGCCCCCGGAGTTTGAAGGGAAACGAGGAGAGGTCGTTGAATGGCTGCAGAAATGCATGCTGTACCTCTCTATCAACGAAGCAGCCTACAACACCGACCAGAAGAAGATCATCTTCTGCCTCATGCTGATGAACGGAGGGACATCCAGAGCATGGGCGAGGTTGTTTATCGAAGACACACAAGCACAAGCAGCGAAGCAGGGACCAGGAACTCCTCTAAACTGGGGAACATGGCAAGACTTCTCCAAACAACTCACTGAAGCCTTCGACGACGTCGACGCTCAGGCCAGTGCAAGAGTACTGTTGCGAAGCGTCCGCCAAGGCAAACAACCAGTGGAGGAGTACATCACCGAGTTCAAATCCCTGATCTCGCGCTGGGTATCACCGACTATCGCATCATCACCGACTTCTTCTACGAAGGATTGAATAGGCCGCTGCGCGAGAAGATCTTCGGGATGTACCCCATGCCTAACAACACGAACACCCTCTACACGAGAGCCGCGACACTGGAGCAGCAATGGTTGCTCAGCAAGACATATGACGGAAAAGGGAAGACCATGTACAACCCTACCTATAAGCCGCGTCAGCACAAGACGCGCGAATGAGACTCCGACGCCATGGACGTCAACCGAATGCTCCCGGAAGAATGCGAGAAGCACTACAAAGAAGGACGATGCTTCAATTGCCATCAGGTGGGACACCTGGCACGCCAATGCCCCCTCAAGAAGGGGAAGAACGGAGACCAGAAGGGGAAGACGAAAGCCCAAATCACGGAGGTAGCTGAAGAAGAGGACAGCGACGACAACTCCAAGTCCACCTCCACTCGAGCATCTAACTCCTCTAAGAAGCTCATCGCTGCACGTATCCGCCTTGCTCTCAAAGACCTTGATGACAAAGAAGACCGCAAGGACGTAGTATCCGACCTCCTGGACGAGGGTTTTTGAAGAACCGGCGTGCATCGACGTCACGACCGCCGCGAACAACGATCCATAATGTAATAGTAGCGCAGACTTCGAAGCAGTCTATGAGAATACCGCTATTTATTCATACAGATCGAAGCATCGAAGCGAAGGCCCTAATTGACACAGGAGCTGGAGAAACTTTCATGGACTACCGATTCGCGAAAGAGCAGAAGTTGAAGCTCACGGAACTGAAGAAGCCTATTCGAGTCTTCAATGCGGACGGAACCCGAAACGAGGCAGGTGACATCAAGAAGTGCGCTTCAATCGAAGTCGAGGCAGGAGGACACTGACACATCATCCGATTCCTCATCACATCCCTAGGAAAAGAACCAGTCATTCTAGGACTCCCCTGGCTTCAACAAGTCAATGCGAATATTGACTTCACAGCAGGAACACTGGACATTGACCCTGACAAGGTAGTCAAGACAGTCGTCAAACATCTCAGAGAGATGTGGTTTCCAGATCAGGATCCATTCATGGGACGACTCAGAGAAGTAGTGAAAGAAGAAGACCCAGCGAGCGAAACGGAATCGGAAGAAAACGAAGACGAGGAACCCCTATATGAAGACATCGGACGAGTTACCACATCGGACATCAAGCCAGAGGAAGAACCTGACGACCAGGAACTCTTGATTGCTTATCTACGAGACGAAATGGACAAAACGACCCATCTGCATGTGGTTGAATGGCATGGAGACGCTCCCAGACCAGGGAACCCTTTGACCGGTGAACATCAACACGATGATGACGCACGCGTAGGACCAGGACCCAGCATCGGACGAATTCGAAAAGCACCAACAGAAATACGCTTTGCAATAGCCAACAATGTTTGGATACGAGCAAAAGTCAATACCGCTATGGCAATGGCACAGCAGCAACAGGTGCAGGAGAAGCCGAAGACATTCGAAGAAATGCTACCGGCAGCGTACCAGGAATTCGCCAGTGTCTTCGAAAAGAAAGCCTCAGAACAATTTCCACCGGCCAGGCCATGGGACCTCGCTATTGAACTGAAGGAAGGCTTTGTACCGAAGGACTTCAAGCGATATCAGTTAACGCCCAAGGAACTAGAAGCCGAAGAAGAATTCGTGCGAGAAAACCTGCGAAAAGGATACACCAGAACCTCAAAGTCCCCCATGTCATCACCATTCTTCTTTGTAGGGAAGAAGGACGGGTCGTTGCGACCCTGCCAAGACTATCGCTATCTGAACGAAGGGACCGTCCCGAACAAATATCCTTTACCGCTGATCCCGGAGTTAATCGACAAGCTTCGAGGAGCCAAGATATTTTCGAAGCTGGACCTACGATCGGGATACAACAACGTACAAATCAAGGATGGCGATCAATGGAAAGCCGCGTTCCAAACCAGTTCGGGCCTATATGAGCCCATGGTCATGTTCTTTGGCCTCCGCAACTCGCCAGCCGCCTTTCAAGCCATGATGAACTCCATATTCAAAGACATGATCGATGAAGGATGGGTGGTAATCTATATGGACGACATCCTCATATTCTCAGGAGACGAAGAAACCCATTGACGACAAACACTTCGAGTACTGGAACACTTACGAGAACACGACCTTTACCTCAAACTCGAAAAGTGCACCTTCGACACAGACGAAGTGGAATACCTGGGAATGATCATTCGGGAAAATAGCGTTGCGATGGACCCAGTCAAACTAAAAGGAATTCTCGATTGGCCGGAACCAACGACCGTAAAGGATGTCCGATCATTCCTAGGTTTTGGAAACTTCTATCGACGCTTCATCGACCACTTTTCCGAGATCGCGCAACCGCTGAACGCACTCACCAAGAAGAACGCCAAATGGGAATGGTCCGCAGAATGCCAGAAAGCATTTGACCAACTCAAGACCCGCTTCACCACGGCCCCTGTGCTACAGATGCCGGACGTCACCAAACCATTCCTAGTAGAATCGGACGCATCTCAATGGGCAACTGGAGCGGTCTTGCGACAGTGCGACATCAATGGCGACATGCGACCTTGCGCGTACCTATCGGAAGGATTCACCGAAGCAGAATGGAACTACGAAATCTACGACTGAGAGCTATTGGGGATCATTCGAGCGCTCAAAGCATGGCGACACTACCTAGAAGGATCAGGACATCCAGTAACGATACTCTCCGACCACAAGAACTTGACCTACTGGCGAAATCCACAACAGTTGAACCGACGCCAAGCACGATGGGCGCTCTTCCTTTCCCAATTCGACATGACATTAGTGCATACACCTGGAACAGCCATGGTCCAATCTGACGCCCTATCACGACGACCGGACCACCAGCAAGGAACCGACCATGACAATGTAGAACGCACAATGCTCCCAGATAACCTCTTCGTTCGAATGGTCGACCTAGCCGTCGTACTGAGGTTTCAAGAACTAGCAAAACAAGATCGCTTGTTTTGCGACGCACTGGCAGCGCTACGAAACCATGGACCCCCGCCAATACGAAGCATCCTGATGGATTGGTCCGAAAGAGAAGGACTGGTCTTTTACAAGAATCGCTGTTATGTCCCTGCAGACAAAACTCTCCGAACCGATCTTGTGCGATAGCATCACGACTTACCCGCCGCCGGACATCCCAGGCAAATTCAAGACGTTAGAACTCTTGCGACGATCCTACTGGTGGCCGGGAATGTACACCATGGTATCCAAATACGTAGAGGGCTGTGCCGTCTGTCAGCAAGCAAAACCGAACACGCACCCCACGACACCACCGCCGCAAGCAATTCCTGCCACAGGCGTCACCCGACCATTCGAAAACGTCACCATGGACCTCATCACTGACCTCCCGATATCGCATGGCTATGACAGTATTCTGGTCGTGGTCGACCAAGGCCTTACGAAGGAGGTGATTTTTGCACCCTGCAAGAAGACGGTGGACGCAATCGGAATGGCGGAACTCTATCATCGACACGTTTATAGAAGATTTGGACTACCCAGCAAAATCATCTCAGATCGAGGACCCCAGTTCATATCCAACATCACCAAGGAACTAGGACGACTCCTCAGAATCACATTGTCGCCCTCCACAGCCTATCATCCACAGACCGATGGACAGACGGAAAGAGTCAACCAAGAGCTTGAAGTCTATCTCCGAATATTCTGCGAAGGAAGACCCGACGAATGGGTAGAACATCTCACCGATGCGGAAGTCGCGCATAATCAACGCCTACACTCGGCCCGAAACACGTCGCCATTCTACCTCATGATGGGCTATGATCCTCCACTGATACCGCTGGCGTACCCCCGAACCAATGTCCCAGCAGTGCAAGAACGACTCACGAACCTGCAGAAAGCAAGGGACGAAGCACTGGCAGCGCACGAACTAGCACGGAATGTCATGACCAACCGGTATCGAGGGAAGTTCACCCAATTCGCCAAAGGACAGAAGGTCTGGCTAGAAGGGAAGAACCTGCACCTTGCCTATGCCTCGAGGAAGCTGGCACCCAAACGAGAAGGACCATTCCGCATCACCGAAGTCATCGGACCGGTCACATACCGTCTAGAACTGCTGAAGTCGTGGAAGATTCACCCCGTGTTTCATGTGTGTTTTCTGACACCCTATAAGGAAAACGACACCCACGGACCCAATCACACGAGACCCCCACCTGACCTGGTTGATGGAGAAGAAGAATACGAGGTCGAAGCTATTGTGGAACACAAGATGATCCGAGGGAAACCCCGATTTCAAATCAAGTGGCGGGGTTACTCATCAGTGGAAAACACATGGGAACCCGAGTCAGCACTCCTGCCGAATGCTGCCGAGATCCTCGAGAGGTATAAAAAGGCGAGGAAACTCACCTGAATCTCTCACCATGCCCTCTCTCGAATCACTCCACATCCTCTACTGCGCCGTCCTCGTTTCCACCACACTCACCTTCCTCCACTTCACCCTCCGGGACCAACCATCCCCCACACTCATCTTCGCCCTCTACTGCACTCTTGTCCTCGCCTCCATCCTCACCTTCCTACACTTCAACCTCTCCGATCTCCACACTCACATCGCAGAGCAAACACTCAAGAACCGCGACCCTCCAGCACCTGGTGAATGCCCCATTTCGTCAGACGACTTCCTCACGTCATTGTCGCCGTCCCCGCAACCATCGTCGCCACCATCGCAGCTACCATTTGCCTCCCTATCCTTTGCGTTGCATCGTGCCTCACCCACGACTCCCTTGAACGCGAGTTCCATCACACCGACAACCGATCACCCCCACTTCTGATCAGAATCCCCGCTCGCTCCCATGAGTCTGACGACGAATGAACCCTATGATCATTCTCGTGTGCATGACCATCACTTTCCTACTCGCTCTCCTCTGGATCCTCACCTACGTCGTCCTTTACCTCCGCATCATCGAGTTCACCATCGAACACCGCGACATCCCTGCCGACAGCCTCCCCATCTATCCCAACCATGCCTAACTTCGAGTTCGCGGAGAACTTAACCCCAGAAAGTTTCTCAGTCAACTCCACGCAGTCGCTAAACCCGAGCGACCAGTAAAATATTCCCCCTCCTGTAGCTCCTCCTCCTCCGTACAACGACGAGACAGACGAAGCGGACAGCGACCCCGAAGAACCGGACAAAACGTCTGATCTAGAGTCGCTCGCTATGAATGACTCTCTCGCCGACCAACCCAATTCGCGAGAGGGACGATGACTCATCAACGCTCTCCTCACGGATCCGGGACCCCTCATTAATGCGGTGCGCGCCGATCCCGAACTACTCAACCCGCTCGCCAGATATCGGGACATGTTCAATGACGCGCGGGAGTTCGGCCACATCGGCGGGCATCTGGTCAACCTGCGAGGGTCGGCGTCTCTGATCAGGGAAGACACGTGCGGCCAACTCAGCAGGATGATAAGGAGCATGAAGACTGTCACGGGAGCGCTGGACCATGTCGAAGAGGTTGTCAACGACATAAGAAAGGAAGTCTCCGACATCACCCACCTCTACGAAGACGATGCCGAGCGTATCCTCGAATCGGCGCAGGAAGTTACCGAGTACGCCCGTTCAGTCGAGGCGTCCGTCAACCGATTCCGGCTCTGCAACGGTCGAGGGCGGCGAAGCCTCATTCAGCATATGGAATCCCCCGCATTCACTGCTCGGCACCATCCGTACACTCGCAATCTCCTGCCGCTGCTCGAACCTCCATCCGGCGAACGACCCGCTGCGTACCATACCATCCCTGGATCTTCACGGGAGGACTACACGTACCTACCTCGCGACCACCGCAACTACACCCAACGAGCACAAGAGGCGACAATAATACAGCGACGACTCGAACAAGGAGTTGAATCGCGTGTAGCGCGACGCACGTCAACGCGTCAGGCACGACCACCGACGCCCTACGCTCCGGAGGTAGCTTGTCCAGTCGCTGTCAACCCGGGGCCCCCAACAGCGGTGCCTTGAATCCCATTCGCAGACGTTCAATTCCGTACGCACTCGCTGTCCTACGAACCCACGACGAGGCCTGCGACTGCAGCACCTGCACAACTGGAAGAAGCTCCGGTCATACCGCCACCCCCGTATGGCCAAGCCCTGACGAACAACGCGCAGTTCTATCCGCGTTCGCTAGAGGAAGCGGCAAGGGACGTGCGCGCTAACCCGCCATGGGGAGTACAGGCTCCCGTCGAGCTCGCAGACACCACTCTCGATGACCCCGTTCGTGGTCTCCAAGGTCCGGACGGGCTAAACAACTGCGAATATCATTGGTAAACGATTGGCTTACATCCAGGACATTATTTTCTAATCAGATGGCACAGTTGTATTCTGCTCGTTTATAGGAGGTGTAGAATATACCTGCCCTATTTGGACGCAAAAAAGCGCCCAAAAAGCGCCCAGATAGTAGCCCAAAAAGCGCTCAGATAGTAGCCCTAAAGCACCCAGATAATTGACGAAAAGTGCCCATATAATTGACAAAAAAGCGCCCAAAAGCGCCCAAATATGTTTACAATCCTACTATCATACATCCAACGTGGGGGTTTTGTAGATCATGGTCATTGAAAATTCTTCCACAAACATCAACAATGCCCTTATTGTACATCCAACGTGGGGATTATGTAGATTGTAGCCATTGATAATAGCCCCACGAACATCAACAATCCCCCTATTGTGCATCCAACGTGGGAGGATTGTAGATTATGATTATTGAGCAATACCCCACAAACATCCACGACCTCCCTATTGTACATCTGATGTGGGGATTTTGTAGATTGTAGCCATTAATAATGGCCCCATGAACATCAACAATCCCTCTATTGTACATCCAATGTGGGAGGATTGTACACTATTATCATCTATACAGGCCATATTGTGATTCATAACTGTTGATAATCCAGCCACATTGTTACACAATGTATTGATAATGATCCCACTGTCGACTACAAATCTTCCCAATCTCCATTATCAACATGTGTGGTAATTTTATCATTGTACATTCATGTGACCACTGGTTCCACAATGGTTTTCCCACAGTTGTGGGCAGTTTTCAACAAAAAATGGTGACCACGACTGGTCCTTCTCCGTAGTGCTTCTCGCGTTCTTCGGTCATCTTGTACGTGGGTCGGAAGGTCGAGGTCTTCCCATTGTATGCTCTTCCCAGGTGATACTGCTGTTTGAGGGTGGAGGCTCGGAGGTAGAGTTCGCTGGCGTCCTTCGGCAGGGGGTACATCCCGAAGATCTTCTCTCGAAGGGGACGGTTGAGCCCAGCGTAGAAGAAGTCGGCAATGACTTCGAACTCTGTGATTCCGCATCGCGAGATGATCGACTTGAACTCGGCGATGTAGTCTTCGACTTTCTTGCTTCCTTGCTTCAGGTTCCGCAGCAGCACACGGGCGCTGGCCTTCTGGTCGATGTCGTCGAATGCTTCCAGTAGTTGCTTCTTGAAGTCGTCCCATGTTCCGTAGTTGGGTTTGATGCGTTCTTCGCCCGGTCTTCGGTTCTTGTTCTGGTCGGCTGCCTGCCGTTCTACGTCTTCAATGAAGGTGCGGGCCCAGGTTCCGGCGGTGCCTCCGGTCATCAGCATAAGGCAGAAGATGATCTTCATCTCGTCGGTGGCATAGATCTTCTTGTTCATCGTGAGGTAGAGGATGCATTTCTGCAACCACTCCACTACTTCGCCCCGCTTCCCTGAGAATTCTGGGGGCATCTTGAGCTTGATCTCATTCGTCTTTTCTTCAGCCATCGTGGCTCCGGTTTGGTCTTCGGGTTCGTTCGCGGTTCGGTTCAATTCTTCTTGAGGGGTCTTCCCTGCAGGTTCTGGTGCGGCTTCGCTTCCCTCCGGGTCGTAGTCGTTGTTCGAAGTTCTTGTAGCGTTCTCGCTTTCTGGTTCACTCTCCTCGAGTATCTCCGCTTGAGCTGGTCTGGGAGTCGTGAAGTCTGTTCTGGTTCTGTTCTCGGTTCCGGGGTGGCTGCTGGTTCCTCTGGAAGTTCGTCTCCAAGTGATATTTCGCGGTAGTGTCTTCGGTAGTCGGGGTCAATGTCAAGGCAATTCCGCCAGGTGAGCGGGACTTCAGTAAAGTGCCAGGACTTGTTCTTCCAGAAGACTTGTTGCCCTTTGTAGTAGACTAGCTTGGCTTCCTTGTCGACCGCGAATTCTTTCGGTATTGATGCCGTGTTGTTCGGTTCAGGGCCGCTTTGTCTTGAGCAGGTGTTGTGTGTCGGGATCTGGGTAGATTGACGGGTTCTGGTGAGCTCGACCTAATGTTACGACGAGCCTAGATCGGTCACAGCGAGTGATGTCCTAGAGATCGGACAAGAGGTCTCCAGTAGTTCGAGTCGAGTAGAGGTTCAGAGGAATAGGCAATGGATAACCAGGTCGAGCTGAGGATCCCGAGTGGATCCTCTGGTCTTAAATACAGGGAAAGAGGCATAGACACGTCAGCGCCACGTAGGCACCATGTACCGTGAGAGTCCAGTATATCTACGTAGAGTCAGGGCTGGGAATACAGATGATGTGGTGATGACGTGGCGAAACGGGATAGGCTAGGAATACAACAACCGTGGGATCGGTGGGAAAGAGGATGACGTGGCATGGGAAAGGATGACGTGGCACAGTGGGAGCACAAGGAAGAGAGAAAAAGGAAACTGTGTGACCGTGACACGGTGAGCGTCGTAACAGAGGTGAGCACTGGAAGAGTTCTGGTGGTTCTGAGGGTGGTCCGCCGTAAATGAAGGCCGGTCAGAAGGGTCTGCACAGGCAGCGTGACTGCCTGATTGGGGAACTGTAGAGTCTGGCGAGGGATTGAGAGCGTAGAATTGTATGACTGGAGCATTGGATTGGGAGCTGGAATGAAAGATGGGATGAACCGATGGAGGGGAGTTAACGCCGGAAGGGCGAATCCCGGGGTCTGGCTGAGCCCCAGGAGAGGAGTACTGGGCCGCCTGGGTATGGGATGATGCCGTGTAGTAGCTCGAAGACGTAGCTGCCCTTGCGTTCTCCTGGTGGCCTGGAGTGCACTTGTGAGTTCACAGAGCACCTGGAGTGAAATCAAGGCCGTACCAGATGTCACTCTCAAAGCGGTGTCAGCTGGACTGGACCTCTGAGGTCTTCTGAATCGAAATGGGTGCGGACACTGGAAGCTGTGTCGGACTCGATGGAAGGGACACTGGAGACACTGGAGAAGGTTTGCTTGCGCAGATATTGAGATGTAGATTGCATATCGTCTAACGCTGCACAGTAGAACATGGACTTTGTGAAAGTGTTGATAAGGTGTTTTGGTATTGGCTCTGACAGTGTTGAAAGCGGTGTCGGAGGACAGGAAGAATTGTACCTAAGACGACAAGTAGTTGATCTATTAGGGGCACGGGTACTTGAGCTGAGAGGTGGACTTACAGACACAGCTGCGAGGGCGACCATGCTGTACAACAGTTCCTTGATGCCCAGCTTGATGCCGATTGTGTTGGAGACCGGGTCTGCTCGCTCAAGAGCACTTGGCCCAAATAACATGCTTCTGATTGTCTGCAAAGAGATCTGCTTAGCATCGGAGACCATACACAGAAAGAGGGGAGTGCATACCTTGGCAAGCGCCTCGTTCTTGTACATAACACTCACATCCTCGTATTGACCTGCAGGGAAGATGATCAGAGCATAGAGATCCTTGGGTGGGCCTTGCCAGAAAGCGAAGGCTTTGTCATCCGCTCGCTCCTGGACTTGATTCTTGGACGAGAACTTCTTCCCATTGATTTCCGGGATGTGAGAGAAGATGTGCACTCACCCAGGTTTCACGTTTTTCAGAAGCTTGGACTTTGCGTCATTCACCCCTTTGTTGAACTGTCATACATAGCAGACTATCAGTACTATGCCAATGATTGTGATACTCGTGCTAGTACTTACCCCTCTTTGAACAGCCTTGTTGTGCATGAAGGGACAAACAGTGAAGGGAAGATGGGTGTATAGCTCCACAGCCTTCACACTGTTGATCGCAGCTTGCTTGGCCGCTTTATTGGCCCTCCTAGGATAACGGGTGTTGTAGTCTGTAGTATCAACCTGAGGGGGCTTCGGAGATAGTAAGTTCCAGATGTCGTCAGAGGGCACCCAAGGCAAGTAGAATAGGGCATATCAACGACCAGAGTCTTTGGCCTGAGTAATGAGTGGTTCCAGGACATCACTCACATGTAGCTTCCATAGTTGTAGTACAAACAGCTGAGGAAGTGCCATTTTCCTTGTGGCATTTGCTGGACCCCCTATGTTACAATACAAAGTTGTTACAAGTCTTGTAATAGATATGTTACAAATGCAGTATGCAGTTGTAACACTTTTTGGAGTGTTTGTATGATGTTAGTCAATTGTTGTAGGGCCATACTACAGGTATTGTATGGCCTGATGTATTGGTTTGTAACGAATTTATGGTGCTTTGTAGCTCGTTAAGAGCGGTTTGTAAGTACATTGAGGAATATTGTAAACTTTGCATAACCACCTGTTGTGCCGGATGCGAGTTTTGTATGGTATTTGTGGGAGCCTGTACAGCAGGTCGCGAGCTCTTGTAACCCACTCATTGGTGGTTGTACATCTTACATATGTACTTGTATACCTCTTACAAGGGTTTGTACATCACTCATATAGGCTTGTGCAACCTCTTGTAGTCTCCTGTAGGCTCTATATTGGATCTTGTAATGTCAGTAGTACACATTGTATCTCATGTATGATGAGTTGTACCTAACTTTGCACATGGTTGTAAGGCGTTACACAATGCCTGTATGTTCGTGCTCGCAGGTTTGTACACCTCGTGCGGGGTACTGTACGCCTCGCGCGAGTGGTTGTACACCTCGCGTGGCGGTTTGTACGCGTCCGACGGGTGGTTGTACGCCTCGCACGGCAGCTTGTACGCCTCGGATGGCGGTTTGTACGGCCTCCATGCAACATCCTGTCACCCTGTATCAGCCCCAGTAACGTCATAATGAAGCTTGTAGTCCACTCGCAAGACACTGTAACTCACCGTCCGCTGGCTTGTACGCGTCGCCAGAGGACTTGTAAGCCTGCGCTCGTAGGTTTGTATGGCTCACGTGGGTGCTTGTACACCTCCCGGTGGGGTTCTGTATGGCTCAGATGGCGGTTTGTATGGCCTCTTAGATGTTCAGCGCGGTGATAAAACCTCTAAAGAGTTAGTTAATGTCACAGGAATGGCATATGGTATTGATTTGCGTGCAGTGTGATAACTATTGGTGTTGTGCTACTCGCTACCAGACACATCGCCGTCGTCCGTATCATTGTTGTCCTCGGAAACCACATCCAGCGTAGAAGGCACATGGAGCGAAGTCTTCCGGCGACGCCCAGGTGCCGAGACGTCCTTGTATGCCCTTGCCCAGTCAGGTGTTATACCTGACGAACTTCTGAACCTAGAAGGCTGGGAGCGACCTGTAAGCGACACAAGAGAGTCTTCAGTCTGTGAGCGAACGACTCTATTGCATAGTACAAGTACCTGTAAGCGACACAAGAGAGCTACAAGTACTTGGTAAGTAACTGCATAAGTAACCATAGGTAGTAAAGGAACTTACTCTTCAGTCTGTGAGCGAACAACTGAAGAGTAGGGGCGAAGAATGTCCTCCTTATATACTGAGAGAGGAGTGCCATGAGTAAGTGAAGAAAGGAGGCATGTGATCCCTATGTACGATGAGTAAGTGCCGAGCATATCCTGAGTAAGACGATGGTGCGAGTATCACGACATATGGTATCATAGGTTGAGAACCCTCTGGAAGGATCCGTAGCAGTGTAGAACGCAACGGAAAGATGGAGGGAATGTCCAAATGTCCAACTACAGTACATATGCTAAGCAGTCTGTAAAAGGAAGGAACAAAGTCCATGCTGTGTGCGTTGTAGGCGCCACAGCCACAAGGTCCACATTCCCGGTCCGGCACAGCCGATAACCTGGAAGTTCAACAATACCCTCATCCCGGAGGTAGGGCACCCACATTGACGCAAAATGCATCCTAAGGCCGTCGAATATCCCTGCTTGCTTCTCAGCATACGCCCATAGTCCACGGCGCAGCTCCGGAGTCACACCCTCCCGGTTTGTACTCTGCTGCCGCCACCACACAGCCTTCCACTGTAGGAATGCGAGCACTCGTCGCATTTCCTCCACCACAAGTTCCTCCTCCTCTGCCCAGCGTCGAGCACGCGCTCGCGACCGTGCCCATTCCACCCGCATGCTCTCGATGAACTTGTCCGAATCCCCTGAGCTCCGAGAGGCTCGTACAGTATCGGAGGTGAGCCAAATCCAGGATGGCTGATGTCGACCTTCACTAGCATTGTTGTCATCTCTTCCCGGGCCTCTAATGTCTTCCTTCTGCAAGGCCCTGTAGTGTCCCCGCCAGTCCCCATTGGGATCAAGTACAGCGAGGGCTGTATACGCTGCACGATATTGCTCGGTCACACAATTGAGCTTTGTCTGAAAGCGAGCGTAGAGGGATCGTATTCTTGTACCTGCGCGCTGTCCGGCCCCAGATACATTGAGTTGCTTGAACTCAGTAATACTCGTAAGTATGCGGAGGAATCGGCGAACATCTTCCAGGCTGTCTGATAGCTGCGCGAGGCAAAGATGGCTTTCCTTCCGCACCAGTCCCACGAGTGCACCCTGTCCGCGAAGATGGGTTGGAAGGGACAATGGCAGCCACAATTTGATGTGCTCCGCTTGGACGCGAGGAGAAGTCGTTGCTGATGTGGTGGGCAATGGCAAGGTTGACGTTGAGGTGTCGAGACGAAGCAGAGGAACCATTGGCATATGAAAGTCTTGAACAAGTTGCCATAGCTCAATGCGCCACAGAAGCACAAGACGCTTCTCTTGCTTTTCGGCAGCCGATGTGATGCATTGTCGTCAGAATGAAGCAAAAGGAGATGTCTGTTGAGACGTGGTTAGTACGGAGGCAAAGAGGGCTGACCAAAGCACTCACTGCTGCTCCTCTAACTCGATGCCAAGTTGGAGGAAGACGCTGGGTGTGACTTCGTGCGCTGGTAGCATTCCCTTGACATGCTCATCCTCCTCTTCAAGCGAGAGCTCCAATTTGGTACGCTTCATAGATAGAGCTGAGTGGTGTTAGCATCTCAACGATGAGGATGGACAAGATATGCTTATGGGTAGTTGCCTCTTCATATGGGTCAGGCTTCGAGGGATCCTTCTCCCACTCATGAATCTTCTGTTCCCACTTCGTGATAATCTCGGGCTTGAATGTTTTTGTATATTCATCGAAATTGCGTGATTGCACTTCACGCATCTTCCGAGCTTGTTGGAGAGCGTGCAAGAAGTCTGTCCCTGTCAATCACAGGTCAGTGACAATGCAACCTAAGGCTTCACACATTGCTCACCAAAAGAGATGATTTTCTGCCAATTCCAGGCGCCCCAGTTGTCATTTAGAACCTCATGACGTGCTCCTGGGTTCATCTCACGGGTGCTGAGGGCAATGGAATTCAGATGAGACCACTGGGCCTCAATGCCTTCGCCGTACGTTCGCCCAACATGTTCTTGAAAGTTGAGGGAGAATTGAGAGTGGTTGGGACCGTGGACACGGTGATGCTTCTTCGGAATGACGAAACAAGTATCAGGGATGACGGAGCTATGGAGGTGCATTGATTCAGGGAGTTCGCGCATACGCGTGAATAGGTTTCTCGACCATTGACATGTGATGTCATACGAGAGCAGCAGGGGAAGCTTTGAGCCTATGAGGGTCGAGAAGAGGACGAAGTCGGTGTTAGCGTAGCATTCTCCAAGTTGCATGTCTCCAGCGCCATTGCAACGAATCAGAGCGTGTTGCGCGCATATCACCGCAACAACGCCAGATGCAACATAACCCTCCTTGTGAATATTCGCTTTGACAATGGCGTTGTGCTCTGCTGTACACCGATTCTCCTAAATCCAGGTGAGCATCAAAACAGGTATAATGTCAACTCTCAGTGCTCACTTCAGTCTGTTTGCCGCACTTCTCTACATGAGCTTGATATGGCGAATCCTCGACAAAATAAGATTGCCCGTTGCCAAGCTCCACATTGTCAAACCCACGGTCTTTGCACTTGACACGGAAGTTTGCATCAATCATCAGATATTGCGTGTATTTCCACCTTTGCAATAGACTATGAGGTAAGTTGACACACTGAGAATAGAGCAACAATGAGCATACCTTTCAGCTGGGGGAAAAGTTTGCCAGTCCACAGGGAGGTTCTTGTTGGGATGTGGACATGCGGGGCATTCTACCGCAAGTGCACCATTTGTTGTCAAGGCGATGCCTGAAGGGTCATGACCACGGCCGCCCCTCTTCAACATGATGAGATATCAATAAATGTTAGGGCTGTGCCGTCCGGGGGTACAACTCCGGTGGTCGGGACTTGGATGGAGTTCAGGGATGGAGTACGACCGGAGGTCGGACTAGCACTGGGGTGAGGACTTTCGCGAAACTATTAGTAACGCACGGGTTCCGACTCGGTGTCCTCTATTTGCGGACTACGGAGTACGGACTTGACGGGACGGAGGTCGGACCTGAGAACGGGGTTGGGTCGGAAGGGGTGGTAGGAAGGGAACGAAGGTTGGTTGGACTAGGGGGTCGGGGTTGAGTGTCGGGGTGCGGACTAGAGGTCCAGTAAGACAAGGGTACAAGCTTAACGAGATTTCCGAACTGAGTAGCTACTACATTCCGGGGCAGTATTTATACTAAGTCAGAAACCCGATGGAAACAATAAGAGATGTACGTGATAGGAAAGAGGAGAACGAAAGTACGAAGTAACCTGCCAAGGGTAAGATAACGCAGATAGCTCTGTAAGCAAAAGCCTCATGTAGGTAGCGCCATGAGGGGTTATCTGAGACATGTAAGTCATGGGGTCGGGGGAAGTCCGAAGTACGGAGTACGAAGTGCGGAGTACGGAGAACGGAGTCGGGGGTACGGGGTACGGAAGAGCGGAGTACGGGGAAGCGGAGTACGTAGTGCGGGGTAAGGAGCGGAGTACAGGGGTTCGGGGTTCGGACTTCGGGGTTACAGCACGGAGCGTAACAGTGCCTCCCCCCTAGGCCCGAACCCTTGAGGGCCTATAGTGAAGGGAAATGGAAGTCTGTCCCAAAAAGGTAATCCGATAAGTCCAGGGAACGGAGATCAAGAATCGGGGCAGGGTCAGAATCGATGAAGAAAGGTGTATATAAGACGGGGGTGAGACTTAGCCAGTTCTTCCTCGCTCTCTCTCAGCTACCACCACCACCACCACCAATGTCTTCAACTCTCGACAACATCCAGGCTCTGGAGGCGCACCTCGCGCAACTCCGGATGAAGGCGGCGGCAGAGGAGGCCGCAGCAGCCGAGGCGTAAGTACCGGGGTTGTCGGAGTTCGGGGTACGGAGTTCGGACTAACGGTGGTATACAGGGCGCGAAGGGCGGAGGAAGAGCGAAAGCGGGAGGAGGAGCGAGCACGGGAGGAGAAGGAGCGCGCGGAGTACGAGGCCGCGCAAAAAGCAGCGGCGTTGATTCACCAGGCTGCCCTCGCGAAGTCCGGGACTTCCGCGCGGGGAAGTAAGCGTCCCGCGGAGGACGAGGAGCCGGAGTCGGAGGAGGAGGAGGACGACGCGGAATTGCTCGTCCCGCTGATGCGCATGGTGCCGGTCCAGACCCAGAGCAAGGGGCTATCGCTGCGGTGCCCCCTCTCTTTTCTGCAGCGGTTCCATCTATTCCTTTGCCAGTCGCGACCTCGCGCGATGCTTCGCACGTCCGCAGGACCCTTCGCGCATACCTGGAGCACTCGCACCTGCACGCTTGGACTCCTGTGGGCCTCTCCTCCCCTCCCCTCGCCCTCGCGGCCGTGTTGTGCCCGGCTACGGACCGTATCGGCCGACGGAAACGACGCGGAATGGCGCCATATGGTGCGAGAGGTAGATCAGAGCCTATAGGAGGCCGCGGAGAGGCCGCGCGGCGAGCCGGCCTCGCGACGAGGCCACGCGGTCTTGCCAAGACCTGATGGACTGTAGCACAGGATCCCTTCTGTAAAGTACACGCCCCCAGGGCCAGACAACACAGATGCCCTTCCCCCATACCCTCAGGGTCTCTCACTTGTGATATTTACGACCTTGCGAAATCTGCGAACTTGCGAACTGCGAAACTGCGAACTGCGAACTGCGAACTGCGAACCCTTGCGAACTGCGAACCCTTGCGACGACCTTGCGAAGATCTGCGAAACCACTTAGCTGCGAAACGGCGTGAAGCCACGAGGACAGACTCCGCGAAAAGTTTGCGAAACCGCGTGTTGCGAAAACCTGCGAAACTCCGCGACATTTGCAAAATCGACAGCCCGCGCTCCTCTCCTCTTGTCCCCTTCCCCCTTTCTCCTTCCCCGTGTATCCGCGAACCCTTTCCCTGCGCTCTCGCCAGCGTCGCGTCCTTCGCAAAGGCCAGCCAACCCTCTCTACCCACTCCCTTTGGTCCTAGGCTTTGCTACGGTTCGCGCCAGTCACAGGGCACCCGACTCCAACCTCCCCTCTCCTTCACGTCCTTTCCCCTCTCCCCCGCCAGCAGGCCTCGACCTACAAAGGCTCTCGGCCCGAGTAGTATCCTTCCCTTACGGGTGGGTTAGACGCTTCACCGCGGTAAGTCCGGTCGGGGTACGGAGTACGGGGTTCGGACTAACAGAGTTCCACAGGACGAAGTGCAACCGGTGCGCCGCGAAGCAAATCGCGTGCCGGTTCCACGCGGGCAAACGGACGTCAAGTTGCGTCCAATGCCAGAAGGCCCGGTCGCGCGCGTGCGTCTGGGCTCGCGGACTTCCCGCGGACATCCAAGCCCGAATCGCGCGCAAGGAGGAGGCCCCAAGCCCGCAGCGCAAGAAGGTCAAGTCCGCCGCCATCGTCGTCGACGACGACAGGTTCGAGACCCCCGCGCCCACCGGAGTACGGAGTTCGGAGAAGGTGCGGGCGGACAAGGGCAAGGGGAAGGAGAAGGAGAAGGAGAAGACGGCAGAGAAGCCGCTCCAACCAGGTGAGGTCCGATGGACATTCGTAGCACCGCCCGGGATTAACCCACCAGCACGCACGGTCGTAGCCCGAGGCCCGAGCCTTGCGGGCTCGTCGACGGGCCCCCGGATGTCCGCGAGCTCCGGACTTCTGGAGGTTGGGAAGTCCGACCTCCGGTGGTCTGACGACCCGGAGAAGCTCTCCGACCGGGAGCTCCTCGAGCACCTGCTCGTCGCGGTGCAGCGCAACCGACGCACCGCGGGGCGGGTCATCGACCTGCTGGTCGACGAGGAGGAGCAGCGGGAGGAGATGATGCGGGAGGAGGTCCGGGGTCTTGGCGACGCCATCGCCAAGATCGTGCGGAAGGAGCTGAAGTCCGCCATCGGCGAGGCCGTCCGCGACGCGGTCAAGTCCGAACTCGCGACGGAGTTCGGTACTATGCTGCGGGAGATCCTGGAGATCACCTCGCAGGACAAGGAGGACGCGATCGTGGATGCGCTGGAGCGGGCGGGTGTGGCTGGGTCGGACTGGGAGGAGGAGGAGAGTGGGACGGGGTTGGCGGACAAGTCCGCGCGGGGCAAGTCCGGTGAGGTGGAGGAGGAGCAGGGCGAGGGCGCGAAGGAGGGAAAGGGGCCGGAGGACCCGGCGGACATGGACATGGCGGAGTAGGGCGGAGTACGGACTTCGGACCTCGGACATCGTAGGTAGAATTTTGTAGTCCGAGTGCGGAGTTGAGTGGAGAAATGGAGGTGAGAAAAACACCGGTGTGACCCTCAAGACAACTTAGCTAGAGGTCCGGGTTTGTCGGGGTAAGCAGAGTGGAAGTCCGAGACTAACTCCTGGGCATGTCCGAGCTCCGTGGCTAAGATCCACGAAGTTTCTTCGTCCGTACCTTCGTAGCCTGCCCATCGGACTAGGTACAGGAGTTGACAACTCTGACGCCGGCGGTCAATCTTGGAGTCGAGGATCTCCGAAATCTCGTACTCCGGTTCTCCGTCCACCAGGATCGGAGGTGGCGGAGTTTGGACACGGCCGGGGATGGTGTTCAGAGTTGCAGGCTCGAGTTGCGAAACATGGAAAACGGGGTGTACCGCGCGCATAGAGTCTGGTAGTCGGAGGGTGAAGGAGTGAGTTCCGACCTGCGCGATGATAGTGAACGGACCTAAGAACTTCTCGGACAACTTTTTGGAAGGACGTGTAGTCCGGATGTGCTGAGCTCGGACATAGACCTGATCTCCGACCTTGAAGTCCGGCGCCAGTAGACGGTGCTTGTCCGCCTGTACTTGGTATCAGGCCTGGGCTTCAGAGATCTGCTGTCGGAGTTGGGTGTGAAGTTCGTCGAGGTCGACAGCGTAGTCGCGAGCTCGAGCGGAGGTGAGGTCCCGCTCGGGGTAGACAGAGATGGCGGGGTTGTAGCCCTTGTTCGTGAAAAACGGAGATATACCGGTAGTTGCGGACGGAGCATTGTTGTACGCGAACTCCGCCAAAGGAAGGAGTTGGGACTAGTTGTCCTGCTGGTAGTTCGAGTAGATCCGGAGGTACTGCTCAAGGGTCTGGTTAACCCGCTCGGTTTGACCGTCGCCTTCCGGGTGGTAACCGGAGGTGAAGTGAAGGCGCATGTCGAGGGCCTTACCGAGGGAGCGGAAGAAGTGAGAGACGAACTCCGAGCCCCGGTTGGAGGTAACGTGCGAGGGAACTCCGTGCTTAGAGAACACATGGAGTATGAACAAGTCCGCTAACTCCGAGGCTGTAAGCGTGTCGTGGGTAGGGATGAATATACCTTGCTTGGTGAGCCTGTCGACTACTACCAAGATCGTGGTGTAGCCAGCAGAGTTCGGGAGTTGCTCGATGAGGTCCATGGAGATGGAGTTCCAGGGTCGCTCGGGGATCGGGAGTTGCTTCAAAGTACCGTAGGGAAGGTGCCGGGGGACTTTAGCTCGCGCACAGGTAGTACAGGACTTACAGTAGTCCCGGATGAAGAGTCGAAGTCTGGGCCAGGCATAGTCCCGCAGGACCAGGGCTTGCGTCTTGTTCTGTCCCCAGTGTCTGGCAGTAGGATGGTCGTGACAAGCTCGGAGTACGTGAAGGCAGAGGTCCCCGGAGTTCGGGACATAGACTCGACCTGAGAGTCGGAGTAGTCCGTCTTCATCGCGGGACCATCGGGAGTTGCCTTCAGAGGCGAGCTTGAGTGCAGCAGATAGCTCGGGGTCAGGAGTCGGGGTTGCTTGAGCGGACTTGATGTCCGAGAGGAGTTGTTCGGAGTCGAGGATGAAGGAAGCTCGGAGTACAGGGGGTCGGAGGTAAGTAGCCCGGAGGGACGCGGCAAGCTGCTCCTGGGTGAAGACTGGTCGGTAGTTGTGTGGGTTGACGACGGAGTAGTCACTGCCCCCCTCTTTTGGGTAGACGTCCCAACGGCGTGTCAGTGCGTTGGGCTTTGCTCCAAGCTTACCTGGTCGGAACCGGACTACGAGGTTGAACTGCAAGAGGAACTCTGACCATCGGGCTTGGCAGCGGGTTAGCAACTTCGTAGTCGCGAAGTATACCAAGTTCTTGTGGTCCGTGACAACGTCGATCGGAGTTGCCGAACCTTCGAGGTAGTGCCGCCAGGTCTTGAAGCATTCGAAGATCGCGAGGAGTTCCTTGTCGTGAGTGTCATAGTTCAACTCCGCGCCGGTCAAGGTGCGGGAGTGGAAAGCAATGGGGTGGAGTTCACCGGACTCGGTGGTAAGGGAGAGAATGCCGGCGATGGCGTAGTCCGAGGCGTCGGTCTCGACGGTGAGGGGTCGGTCGGGCATCCAGTGGTGTAGTACCGGAGCTGTCGTAAACGCCTTCTTGAGAGCGTTGAACAAACTCCGACATTCCTCGGAGAAGTGCCAAGGCACGGACTTGCGGGTTAAGCGGGTCAGCGGTAGTACGATCTCGGAGTAGTTTGGAATAAACCGTCGATAGAAGTTTGTGAACCCCAGGAACGACTGTATGTCGCGGACCTTCCGGGGTTCGGGCCAATCCAAGATCGCCTTAACCTTCGACTCCGCCATGGTAAGTCCGGTGGGAGAGAGAATGTACCCGAGGTACTCGACGGAGTCGGTGTGGAACTCGCACTTGTCAGCGCGGGCATAAAGCCGGTGCTTGCGGAGTCGCCGGAGTACCTCTTTGACGTGCTTGCGGTGTTGCTCGGGGTTGTCGGAGTAGATGAGGATGTCGTCCAGGTAGACGATGACGCACACATCGAGCATATCCGCGAAGATGTCATTGACGAACTGCTGAAAGGCAGCGGGCGCGTTAGAAAGTCCGAAAGGCATGACTAACCATTCGAAGGACCCATAGCGGGTCCGAAACGCGGTCTTCCACTCATCTCCGGGAGCTATGCGGACTAGATTGTAGGCGTGACGGAGGTCAATTTTGGTATAGATCTGGGCCTTCCGAGGCGCGTCCAGCAAGTCCGAGACAAGAGGAAGGGGGTAGCGGTCTTTCCGGGTGATCTTATTCAAACCCCGGTAGTCCACGCAAAGGCGAAGAGATCCGTCCTTCTTCTTGACGAAGAGGACGGGAGCTCCGCAGGGGGAGTTGGACGGACGTATGAACCCCGATCGGAGGTTCTCGTCGATGTACTCCCGAAGCGTGTCGAGCTCGAGTTTTGAGAGGGAGTAGATAGGTCCGAGTGGTGGAGTAGCCCCTTCTTCCAGGTCGATCTTTAGGTCGTAGGGGCGATGCTCCGGTAGGATGTCGGCCTTGGTCTTGCTGAAGACGTCCGCAAACTCATGGTACTCCTCCAGAACTCCGGTGAGGTCTGGGGGAGAGTTGGAGAAGGACGAACTCCGCGCAATAGCCAAGTCCGGAGTAGACAAATTCAGGGTATAACTCGCGGACCCCGGGAGTTTGCAAGCTCGAGCGAAAGCAGCAGCGTTCACAAGAGAGATCCGGGGTACGGAGGTCGGAGTAGGAGAAGTCGGTAGTTCCGGAGTAGACGGAGTAGACGGAGTAGACGGAGTACGCTCAGCCGGAGCTGGCAGGGGTACCATGGTGTCAGGAACAGGACACGGCGGGGGTGCAGAACGGAATTGGATGCTGCGCTTCTTCCAGTCAATCAACGGATTGTAGGTGGAGAGCCAGCTGTATCCCAGAACAGCAGACACGGACTTGTCGAGCGGAGTAACATAGAAATCTATATTGAGGACTTCTCCAGACGGAAAATGTACGGGCAATGAGGTAAACGAAGTAATCAGGTGGTTAGAAGTACCGTCAAAAAGCTGTAGACGGAGCGGGGTTACGGCGGTAGTTGGGAGTTGATATGTAGTCGCGAAATCGGAGTCGATGAAACAATGGGAGGAACCGGAGTCGATAAGGGCGCGGAACGGAGTTGGGATAGGATCGGAGTACAAGTCGAGGAAGAGTGCATGGGGGTCGGAAAGAGCGGACGCGTTGAGCCTGAGGATCTCCGTACCGGAGGAGTCAACGCAGTCCTCACGGGGTACGGAGTTCGGAGGACCGCGGACTAATTTTTTGTCTCCTTTGGGGCTGCAGCCGGAGCAGGCGCAGCAGGAGCGGGGTTGGCCTGAGCGGCGCGACCCTTAGTCACGGACGAGGTCTTCTTCGGACAAGCACTCACGGTATGACCAGCTCCACTGCAGAAGAGACAGAGATTGTTGGCGAAACGGCATTGACGCTCCTCAGGGGTGAGCTTTCTGTCCTTACTGAGCTTGTCGGCGTACGTCTTGGCCGGGGTCTTCGGAGTCTTAGGGGACTTCAACGAAGTACCGGAATTGCCGGACTTGGACGGGGTAGACGAGGAGGCCTGTCCGGAGTTGTTACCTCCGGACTTGTTGCCGGAGTTGGAGGACTTGGAGTCAGAGGTCGACTTGCTGCCGGACTTGGAAGGTCCGGACTCGTGCGAGACCTCGGCCTTGTGTTCCCAGTAGCAGTTGTCGATCGACTGCGCAAGGTCGCGGAGGGCCACCAGGGTCTCGGGCTTGCCAACCTCTGAGATGCGGTCCTTGAGACGGTTCGGAAGTTCGTTGTAGAACCGGTATTGGAGCGGAGCATTACCCCAGCAGACTTGAGTAGCGAGGCGGGTGAACTGAGTGATGTACTTAGCTATCCACTGGTTGTTGCCCATCTGGAGGTTCATCAGCTCATGCTCCGCAGCTCCGGAGGCATCGTATGGACCAAAGTTCACTCGGAGTTCCTCCTGGAAGTGGTCGTAGGATGTGAGGAAAATGGGGGGGTTGTCCGAGGCGCCTTCAAGGAGGTAGGGCTCGAACCACTGTAGTGCGGTGCCCTTGAGGAAGGAGATGGCGTAAGTTACCTTCTTCTTATCGGAGTCGAAGGTTCGGGGTCGGGCCTTGAAGACTAGTTCCAACTGCGTGAAGAAAGACTGGAGTTTGTTGGGGTCGGACCCATTGAACTGGTCTGGCTCGTGGACATTGTGCTGCTCGCTGTTCGAAGGTTGGTTAACTGCCGGAGTTGGAGCAGTAGTACATTCGAGGGTACACACGATGAGAGAGATCACAGTTGCTAGTTGTGACTGAACTCGGTCTTCGGAGTCGGAGGAGTCCAAACTCGAGCTGGTGTCATCATCACCCGGCCCTTGAGGATCGTCCGGGTCGTTGTCCGGAGGTCCTGGCGGACCTGGAGGACTAGGCGGACCTGGAGATCCATGGCTCGGACCTGAAGGCTGACCCTCGGAGAACGGATTCCCTGGAGATGGCTCTCGGGGTACCTGCGGAGCAGTTGTGGAGATAACCAGAGGCTGAGGCTGGTCACCTTCGTTGTCCCCATCGGAGGACGCCTCAACAATTGTTTGAGCGAACTGCCTGCGGCGGCTTGGAGTAGCTTCTTCTTGCGTCGCTGAGTTGCCTCAGCAAGCTGTCCAGCCACTCCAGTTCTGAGCGGGGTCTTCTTGCTCTAGGGCGCGAGATTGAGTCTGAGTGCGGACTACGGTTCGAGTGGACATATTGAGTGAAACCCGGTGAGTTCGGAAATACTGTTAGGACCGTGCCGTCCGGGGGTACAACTCTGGTGGTCGGGGCTTGGATGGAGTTCGGGGTCGGAGTATGACCGGAGGTTGGACTAGCACTGTGTGAGGACTTTCGCGAAACTATTGGTAACGCACGGGTTCCGACTCGGTGTCCTCTATTTGCGGACTGCGGGGTATGGACTTGACGGGTCGGAGGTCGGACTTGGGAACAGGGTTGGGTCGAAGGGGTTTGGTAGGAAGGGAACGAAGATTGGTCGGACTAGGGGGTCGGGGTTGAGTGTCGGACTATGAGTTGAACCAGTATAACGAGATTTCCGAACTGAGTAGCTACTACATTCCGGGGCAGTATTTATACTAAGTCAGAAACCCGATAGAAACAATAAGAGATGTACGTGATAGGAAGGAGTAGAACAAAAGTACGAAGTAACTTGCCAAGGGTAAGATAACGCAGATAGCTCTGTAAGCAAAAGCCTCATGTAGGTAGCGCCATGAGGGGTTATCTGAGACATGTAAGTCATGGGGTCGGGGGAAGTCCGAAGTACGGAGTACGAAGTGCGGAGTACGGAGAACGGAGTCGGGGGTACGGGGTACGGAAGAGCGGAGTACGGGGAAGCGGAGTACGTAGTGCGGGGTAAAGAGCGGAGTACGGGGGTTTGGGGATCGGACTTCGGGGTTACAGCACGGAGCGTAACACCGCCCCGGCGTCCTACAGAAGCTTTGTATGTGCATCATCCATCTTAGTCTGCTAGTCTCTACTTACCACATCCACAGCGGGGAGCGCGGCGGATAATGCGAAGAGTAATGGTACAATGAATCGCGCGCTCACCCGGCATATTGCCCGCGAACACGGCATCCTATTGGTACCTGAAAATATCCAGATTGGGTGCTCCGGGCACGTCACAAACCTTGTTGGACAGTGAGCGCAACCGTCTAACTACCTTCTAGAAGTCTGAGCGACTTCAGTACTTGGGTTGCAACCCTCCCGTCTAATAGACGGCGAGGGGTTGCGACCGGATGCAAGTCCGGCACCAAAGAGGTCCTACCACGAGCACGCCCATGTCCAATGGAGGGGCTTGCAACCGCAGTTGCAAGTACCCTGCCGATGGTTGCATGCTCGGATACTGTGAACGCAAGTCAGTACAAGTTCGACAAAACAGCTCCGCTCAGGGTCGAACCCCGAGCATAATACATCCGAGGTGACCAGCAATACCACTGTACCACCTTTGCGTACCTGTAAGCATGTAGTGCAGCTATATATACGTGTTTGCGTTGCTATGGATCTCGGACTATGCGTTTGACCAGGTCAGAGCAAGACTTATCGCTACTGTAATCAAAACCCTGCCGGTACGACCAATCATGACATAGTTCATCACAGTGATGTGCAGGCCGTACGGTCGACCGTACAACTGCCGCAAAGCCGCATTTCTGGACATAAGCCGCAAAATGCGTCTGCGGCATTACTCGATATGGCAAAGGCCATGTCGGCCGTGCAACCTTGCTGAGTCATCTGCGCCATCCGTCATGCACCCTTGATAGCGTGGGCCTATATGTCTATATTTGGGTAGAAATCACCTGCCTACCATCAATACAGAGAGCCCATGAACACGCATGTATATGCGTGAAAAATCATCAGCTTGAGTTCCTCCCAACAAGTTGACCGGCATGACTTGCAGCGCTTTAAAATGTCCTTTGAATTGAACATTCAGGTGCTTCAATGGTATATAGGAGTTTAGGTTAGACAATTGTTGTACAGTGTGTTCGAGTGGATACGGTTGCATCTGTTGTTATACGGTACTCACCGACTCGTTCTTTTATAGATATTCTTTCGTTTAGTTTTGTATCCCACTCCGTACGAGGTCAAAGCGCCTCCGCCACGATAGCGCGCGCCATCGACCTCAGCCACCGACGATGTCCATATCGAGACTTCTCGCGTGCGCGCCATCAATGGCGCGCCCGCCCATATCCCTTTTGCGTTCCATTGACGCCTCCCTCATTGTTCGCTCTTCCGAACGCTGAGGTGAGGCCCATACGTTCTTTTCATTCATTGCTTATCTGACATTAGTGTAGCACTTTTTGTTTAGGTAACTAACTAATAGATCGTTCGCTCTTCCGAACGCTGAGCACTTTTTGTTTAGAACCCCCGCGCCCCGCTCGTGCTCGTAACCTCGCAGGTTATGAGCCCTGCGTCGATGTCGCTCACCACCACCACCACCGGCTCCGCCTCGAACCTCTACAACGTACCCAAGCTCGCTTCTGATGGATCCAACTGGATCACGTACAAGGAGCGTCTGTTTACGGTTCTGGGCGCCCGCGGTCTGATGCGGCATCTACTGGGTACGGCTCGTCTTCCCCCTTCCCCTCCTCCTTGGCCTCGCCCTCCCACGGTCACCACCAAACCGGCACAGAGCATCAGTCATGTCTCCGGCCCTACGGCCGTAGAGACTGGCTCAAGTGCCATGCTGGGGACTGCTGAAACGCCTGGCAATATGCCTGCGTTCGCAAGTCTGTCGGATGACGATTACCTGGCGAAGGTCGAATCCATGGAGCAGAAAGTCGACGAGTACGAGCAGCGCGAGTTCGCAACCCGCCAGCAAATCTACAGCACGATCACCGACCAGCTCCTCCTCAAGGTCAAGAACCTCACGCGGGCCGCTGAGGTTTGGACCGCCGTCGCGAAGGAACACGAGGGAAAATCCGAGATGTACGCAAACTCCATCCGGACGCGCATGCTCAACACCAAGTGCGCGGAGGGCTCCGACGTTCGTGAGCACCTCAACACCCTCCTTCTCATTCGCGAGGAGCTTGCCGCCATGGGTGTTCCCTACGGCGATGCCGAGTTCTCCGCCACCATCTTTCAGTCCCTACCTGAGTCATATGGGACTCTCCTCACCGCCCTCTCCACCGCCGCTCGCCTAGCTCGGAACCCCCTCACTCCGGACGACATCATTTTCGCCGTCTGCGAGGAGTACGACCGCCGCAAAATCTCTCAAGGCGTCACGAGCGATACCGCACTCGCAGCTTCAGGCCAACTCGAATGCTTCAACTGCAAGCGGAAGGGCCACGTCAAGGCGGACTGTTGGAGAAAAGGAGGCGGGAAGGAAGGCCAAGGTCCCAAGCAGCAGGCCAACAAGGGCCGACGCAGGGGCAAGGGCAGCGGGAACTCGTCAGGCAACACATCTGCGAATGCGGCCGTCGATTCAACGACTGAGCACGCCTTCACCATCGCCCTCGGAAGTGTCGCAGCCCCCGCCGTCAATGTAACCCACGACCACGTTGAGGTTTACGACAGCGGAGCATCAAGACACATTTTCCCCCACCGCGACTCGTTTGTTGCATACAACGAGCTCACACCGCCGCGACCGATCACTGCGGCGGACGGGCGCTCCTTCTCAGCCATTGGCGAAGGAAGCGTGCGCGTCAGGATCCCCAACGGAGATCGCGAGACAACGGTCCTGCTCGAGAAGGTCCTGCACGCGCCCGATATCGCCTTCGCACTCGTGTCAATCAGACGCGCAGACGAAGCAGGATACTCGGCCGTCTTTGAAAAGGGCGAGTGCCGGTTATACCAGCGCCGCACAGGGACCGTCATTGGTCAAGTCCCACTCTCGAACGGGCTCTATCAAGTCCGCCGCCAAGACGTAGCAGCCGCTGCTGGAGCTCAGGGAAGCACAGTCGAGCTGACGAACTTGGAGCTACACCGTCGACTCGGCCACATCTCGCAGCAAGTCTCGCTTTGTATGGTCGAACAAGGTCGCATCGCTGGCATCAAGCTCACGGACACATCGACGAGCGACGTCTGTGAGGCGTGCATCAAGGCGAAGATCACGCGCGTACCTGTCCCCAACGAACGCAAGTCTGCACTAGCGAAGAACTTCGGCGACCGCATTCACGCCGACACCTGGACGGCGGGATCGACATCGCTGGGAGGCAACAAGTACACGACGACGTGGACTGACGACGCGACACGCTGGACGGAGACCTACGTCCAGAAGGAGAAGAACCAAGCGTTCAAGTCGTACAAGGACCTCGAGGCACAGCTGGAGACGCAGGAGGGCCGTCGCATCAAGGAGCTCCAGACAGACAACGGTGGGGAGTTCTGCTCCACCGAGTTCAAGGAGCACCTTCGATCGAAGGGTACTAGGCACCGCACCTCAGTACACGACACCCCCGAGCAGAATGGTGTAGCTGAGCGTGTCAACCGCACGCTCGCCGAGCACGCGCGAGCGATGCTGCTCGATTCCGATCTCCCTCAGAGCCTCTGGAGCTACGCCATGCTTCATGCGACCTGGTTGAAGAATCGGACTGCGACGCGTGCACTGGATGGCCAGACCCCATACGAACGTCGCTATGGTAAGGTCCCTGACCTCTCGGACCTCCGCACGTTTGGCACCAAGGTCTGGATCCGTAAGGAGCACTCCGCAAAGATGGACAGCAAGGCAACGGAGGGCCGTTTCGTTGGCTACGCACCGGATGCGAAGGGCTACCGTGTCTACTGGCCATCAAAGCGAGCCGTTTCAGTCGAACGCAACGTCTGCTTTGTCGATACGGAGCCGACCGCAACAGCCGACGACAACCAGCTCGAGGGGGCGAAGTCAAGCAAGAACGACAACGGCGAGCTGCCCGTGTCGTCTCCTCCTTCCGAACTACCCTCTGCACCCTCTGTGCCATCCTCGCCTACGTCTCCTAGCCTTATCCCTCAGGCAACTACTGAGGATGTGCGAGAGGAGTCAGCACCTCTTGAAGACGAGCTCGGTCGAGGCAAGCGTGCGCGGAAGCCATCCGCATACGTACAGCGGCTCGCTCAAGGTGAAGGGACGTCCGATGGTCGCCGCAGCAAGCGCATTCGGGGCATACAGGCTGATGAGCTCCTTGGAGCCACGGCAACTGCACTCCTCATGGCTGATGAAGACGACGACGATGAAGGGGAGCACGACTGGACCACTGAGGAATCGCTTCCAGGCCTCCCACTCGAGTACGCCATGGCCATCGAAGAGGGTCAAGAGCCCCTCTCACTAGCCGAAGCGCAGGCCTCTCCTGATTGGCCACGATGGAAGGATGCGATCGACGTTGAACTCGACAACCTCTGCCAGCATGACACATATGACCTCGTCGAGCCACCTCCGGGAGTCAACGTAGTTGGCAGCAGGTTCGTCTTCCGCATCAAGCGCGATGCTGACGGCTCGATCAAGCAGTACAAGGCTCGTTTAGTCGCTCAGGGATTCACTCAAATCCCTGGTGTTGACTACAATGAGACTTTTGCTCCAGTCACCAAGCTCGCCTCCATCCGAACCCTCCTCGCTCTCGCTGCACGGTACGACTGGGAAGTCGAGCAGATGGACGTCAAGTCTGCATACCTCAATGGCACCCTCAACGAGGTTATCAACATGCGTCAACCCCCTGGCTCAGCCACTCCTGGGCAAGAGCATCTCGTCTGTCGTCTCAACAAGACGATCTACGGTCTCAAGCAGGCCGGTCACGGGTGGTACGACACACTCAATGCTGCCATGTCTGACATGCAGCAGACTCGATGCGCATCAGACCATGCAGTCTGGTACCGCCGATCGTCCGACTCAAGGTCGATTGTCATCATTGCAGCCTCCACGGACGATCTCACCATCGTAGGCACACCCGACTACGTCTTTGGATTCAAAAGCGATATCAGCCAGCGCTTCGAGATGTCCGACCTCGGGCCCATGCGATGGATCCTCGGCATTGAAGTCCAGCGCGACCGTACCAACGGGACGATCGCTATCTCACAGCGGTCGTACATTGACACAATCCTCACTCGCTTCAACCTGCAGGATGCCAACCCTGCATCGACCCCGCTCCAGCCTGGCAATGCACTCGGCCGCCACCAATCACCGTCCACACCCCGTCAGCTCGAAGACATGCGGAACGTCCCCTACCGTGAGGCCGTCGGATCACTCATGTACGCTGCAGTGGGCACACGTCCGGACATTGCATTTGCGGTCACTGCGCTCTCACAGTTCATGCAGAATCCTGGCCGAGCGCACTGGGAAGCCGTCAAACGTGTTCTACGCTACCTGAAGGGGACTCGGGAGGTTTGGCTTGTGTATGGGGATCAATGCGACGGTCTCAAGGGCTTCTCCGACGCCGACTGGGGATCGTCAACGGAGCACCGCCATTCGATCAGCGGATATGTCTTCACACTCGACGGCGGTGCAATCTCATGGTCTGCCAAGGAGCAAAACGTCGTCGCCCTGTCGAGCACGGAGGCGGAGTACATCGCTCTTACGCACGCTGCAAAGGAGGCGATCTGGCTCCGCTACGTGCTGGCCGATGTCTTGGACCCTCAAGTCCGCAAGCACCCCCTCCTTCTCCATAGCGACAACCGTTCTGCCATTGCCCTAGCAAAGGACAATGCCTATCATCCCCGCACAAAGCATATCGACATTCGTTTTCACTTCATCCGCGAGGCCGTTGACGACAACAAGATCACTCTCGAGCACCGTCGCACTGAAGACATGCCGGCTGATCTCTTCACGAAGGCGCTACCGCGTCCACGTCTGGAGCATCTCTCCGCGCTCTTCGGGCTTCGTTCGCTTTGAGGGGGCGTGTTGTTATACGGTACTCACCGACTCGTTCTTTTATAGATATTCTTTCGTTTAGTTTTGTATCCCACTCCGTACGAGGTCAAAGCGCCTCCGCCACGATAGCGCGCGCCATCGACCTCAGCCACCGACGATGTCCATATCGAGACTTCTCGCGTGCGCGCCATCAATGGCGCGCCCGCCCATATCCCTTTTGCGTTCCATTGACGCCTCCCTCATTGTTCGCTCTTCCGAATGCTGAGGTGAGGCCCATACGTTCTTTTCATTCATTGCTTATCTGACATTAGTGTAGCACTTTTTGTTTAGGTAACTAACTAATAGATCGTTCGCTCTTCCGAACGCTGAGCACTTTTTGTTTAGAACCCCCGCGCCCCGCTCGTGCTCGTAACCTCGCAGCATCTTCTCATGAGCCGTACGGAACCGTGGTCTGCGGCGTTGTAGTTACATCTGTCAACCAGAGCGCCAGCGAAAACTTATGAAGCATCTAGGTGCAAGCCTGACCTCAGGCAGTCCCAGGTTCTGTTAACTGCAGTATGGCTAACCTGAAAATCATTGGATGCATCCACAATATCTTCACTCTGTGACCGAAGAGAAGTCATAGACAGCGGGTCTACACAATGGGCGGTGAATATGCTCCTCATGGACGTGCTTGTAGACTGTCTCTCTACGTTCCTCAATATCCATGGTACACCTTATGCAGCCCGTACCAAGAGGGGCTGTTACCTGTGAGGGAGACTGTTATGACGAGCCTAGATCGGTCACGCGGTGGCTGAGCTAGGGGTCACATCGCCTCAAAGAGTAACGAAGAGGCGAGTTGAGGATCGAAGATCTTCTGAGAAGAGGCGAGTCGGGGTTCGGTGAATAGGCAATAGATAACCAGATCGAGCTGAGGTTCTTTGAAGAAGATCCTCGGCTTATATATACATGGCCGAGACTAATAATAGACCGGATCGGTAAGCAAATGTTCAGTACGGCTAAGTATAGCTGGGGCTGACTGTACATGGGAGTGGGGATGGCGAATCATGAGAATAACTGACGTGTCACCGACGTGGCATGGAAGAATGGAGCTAAGTATACAACACATGAGTAAGCCGCAGCAAGCTCGGCCTCCAGAACGTAAGCACGATACATAAGCATAGGACAAGTCACGAGACCAAGACGTAACCGTAACAGTGGCCGTGTCATGCACCGTTGTAACAGAGACTCAAATTACTACCAGCCATGGCCGTGTATTATTCGCCTTGACCCAACTGACGCAGAAGGAGCTCGAGGATTCACCTACTATCCTAGTGGGGAATCAAACAGACCATCCACTGTTTCGAAGGGCAGCGATATATGTTCCAAATTCAGGCCATAGGTCAAATCTACTACTTATGTTGTACATGATCGTATAGAACAAACTGACTCCCAAGCACAGAAGGCCCGAGGCAGCGGCGGACGTCACGAACCGCCAACGGACCGCCCTCTCCGGGTCGTATGGACCATGTGAAAAGCCGCATACGTTTACGGCCACTGCGGCAGTCGTACGGTCGACCACATTGCCACACATGCGGAAAGCCGCATTGCCACACCGGCCATCCAACACTGGTTCATCATGTCGATCGCATTGGTAACCCTTGAGCAGGACATCAGGTTGGTGCGGCGGTCTGCTCGGCATTCTCATTACTGTAGCACGATGTAAGATCCTGCCACGTAATGCGTATTGACTACAGCTACATACAATATGCAAAAGCCAGACTATGGCATCAAGAAGTTGTGCACATGCTGTCTACATACGTCTACTCCACATCATCAAAAACAAGGTAAGCAAGAGAAATAGACTACCCACAGTTACAAAATGGTTGAAGCTAACACCCCCGCGCGCTCATTTGTCGTGTCCCAGCATGCCAACCAGGGAGAGGTGGTGCGTGATGGTGTACACCGTGATTTACGACGGGGCACCCGGTTATACTGTGGTTGTAACGTTCACCTTGCTCAGTACCTAGACGAGCTAGTGAATGCGCGTGATGATTTTTATTAGATGCCTCACTTCAAAGCAGTGGTGGCGAAGTGGTGATGCTTCCTGTCGTGGATAGGTTAAGCTCGGGGTTCGACCCTGAGCGTAGCCATTTTGTCGAGCATGTACTGACTTGCGTTCGCAGTATCCGAGCATGCAACCGTCGGCAGGGTACTTGCAACCGCGGTTGCAAGCCCCTCCGTTGGACATGGGCGTGCTCGCGGTAGGTCCTCTTTGGCGCTGGACTTGCATCCGGTTGCAACCCTTCGCCGTCTATTAGACGGGAGGGTTGCAACCCCACTACTGAAATAGTTGGAAGTCTGCTAATCTTTTCCCTTCCCACACAGAGGATTCATGTACGGCCTTGGTGTTGCACCTGATCCAGACGAGGAAGACCTCTATGCTAGCAACTGCAAGTATCCTCTGGCGTATAACCCAGAAGATGATGAGGACGTCCAAGAGCACAGCAAGATCGCTCTGCAAGAACTTCAAGACAAGCGCAATGGGCGTCCCTGCACCGCACAAGTGACAGATGGTGATGCAGGCATGTCAGACACATCCGATAGCACGGACCTTGAGGAGGACCCGAAATTGCCTGATGAAACCTTAGATGCGGCACCTGGTGCAACCCGGCAGAACAAGGGCAAGAAAACTGTTCTGACAGTTGTGGATAAGGTTTGTGCAAGTAGCCCGCTTAGTATAGCTTAGCTGATGATGGGTTTAGCTTCATGCCATAGTTGTTGATATCCTCCGCTCTAATGTCCGCCGTGCCAGCATGCGTCGCCTTATACGCCAGTTGTGCGACAAGGATGCCCGGCATCTGGTGCCTGTCCGAAGCATGCCTACACGGTGGAACACGACGTTTGCTGAGATCGATCGTGCTCTCCTCCTCCGGCCTGTATGTCAACCTTCGGAGGTATATTGTTTGCGAATGTGTGCTGACTACGGCAATATAATACAGGCAATCAACGCATGGATTGAGCAGATGGGGAAGGGGCTTACTGGAAAGAAGAAGGCAGCCGCTACACGTAAGAAAAATCGCTTATTTCTCTCTCCTCAAGACTGGGAGCAACTGGAGAGCATCCGAACTATTCTGTCGGTAAGGCCACTGGCATACGCTGCATTAATTCCGTGAGTGTACATGTCCTGATTGACACATTGGCAGGAGCTGAACGATATCACACTTTCTCTCTCTGTTGACAAAGTGCCCACAATCTCGATGACTCTGCCGCTTTACAAGCACCTTGAAACCCACCTCGTTCAACACAAGCTGGGAGCTAGGAGGACTGAAGACAAGTACATTCGTTCAGCGTGTGAGAAAGCCCTTGCCAAACTGCGCCAATACCTGACCGCTGCCCTTGAATCAAAGTATATCCTTCTCGGTGCCGGTACCTTTGATCTTTTGAGTTTTTAACAATTCTTACACTCACGCAACCACTCTAGTTTTGCACCCTTCTATCCGCATCAAGTACTTCGAGAACAAAGAACTCTGGGATGACAGCGTGCCTACCCGTGCGCGTGAGCTTCTGGCCGAGTCTTACAAGGAGTATCATGACAAGTTGGTCGATTCAGACACGCTACATGGGGACAACTCCGATCACTTGAAGCCCAACCGGGCACCTAAGCCTCAACTGAAGCAACGTTCAGTCTTCAGTGTGGCGGTTGCTGCAGGACGTGGGGAGCCAGCGTTAGCGTCGACGAGCGGTTCATCACCAAATGACGTACATCAATCTGAGATTGATCTGTACGTCAGTAACATCTCATCCATCCTTGCAGCGATGAGAACAACGCCCTCCCTTGGTGGAAGGTACGGTATCTCAACCGTCCCGACCTCAAGAAGCCAGTATATCTGATTCTGACACTTCCTTACTAGGCTCATTCAGTGCAGTTCCCGGTGCTATCCCGGATCGCCCGTGACGTTCTCGCAATCCCAGGTGTGAGCATTGCTGTTGAACGACTGTTCTCGTCGTGCCGGCACACGCTTCGGGATGCTCGTTCGTCCCTCAGTGCTATATCTGCATCAAGAACGATAATTACGAAGGAGTGGCTACGGCGGGGCTTTGGCGACAACGTCGAGTACTTGGAGTCAGTCTCGATCCACCAATAGATCAATACATACCAGTAGATAGGATTAGATATGAATACTAATACAGATACAATACTCTTTGAGTACGATACGGAGGGCCACGGTAATCGTATTCCATTGTATTAGTAATTATCCCACATTTTCCGTAACTAATAGTATCTTTCCAGCACTAAATGAAAGCGACGGCGGAGCGTGAAGAAACCGAACAACCACTTGTTCTTCACTACCACCATCTCGTGTCGTCGAGCATCCCACTCAGTCCTTCTCTCAGCAACTCAATACAGCCATGGATTCGAGTCCAATGGAGATGGTTGGCGAGGACCAACTGCCAGACGCCCAGACGCTTACCAATTACAACAAGCTGATTCATCACGAGATAAAAGACGTGGGGATTCCTACCAGAGACCCGTTGTACATCTGGCACGTCCTACAAGTTGTGCAGGCGCAATGCGAATTCATACCCCTGAACCTGAAGGTACCAGCGGACAGGAAATGGTGCGATGCTCACGTCTCCCAACTTGGTGACATGGTGCAGGAAGCCTACGATAAGGAAGACTATAGCGTCTTGATGCGACTCAGTACGTCTCGAGAATGATGGACTGCACATTGACTCCTGACATGCTGAGCACGTATTTGCTATCGCACCAGAGTACATACGTGAACAAGCAGGACGTCCCAAGCCTCGTACACGCAATACCCAGCCGGTTATTCGCTCAGAACCGTCTCTAGATAGCGCCGCTAAGAGGACCCTGCAGGGTGAGCATCGTACTTTTCACGACCTCAGCTTCGTTCATTGTAACTGACGCCCTTGCCCGTGAATAGAAGGTGCGCAAATGGCCCATCGCAGTTGCCCAACGTGACACTGACTGGTTCATTAGCGGTGATTAAGGGCTGGTCCGCGCCATTCATCGGTGAACATCATGTCGCTCTAGCCAGCAACATTCGGAACATGTACTACGGCACCAGCGCACGTAGTGCATATATGGGCCACGCAGCTGTTATACAAAGCTCGGGGTCCGGCAAGTCGCGCCTCGTCCACGAGGTTGCCGGGGAGATATTTACGATTCCGTTCAACATACGAGACCCCAAAGAACATGTGAAAAGTAGGCCTCATCTCAACTTCTCACGCGCTCTGATACTTGTTCAACACCTGTATGGTAGATGGCGCTTATCCTCCGACCGACACTGCGGTACATAACCTGCTCATGGAGTGGGCGTCCAAGTATAGTGGTCTCACGCTCCAGTCCCGGTTTCATGGTTTCCTCCAGGTGGTATTCGAGGAGATCACGAAGGAATTGCGTGGCATGCTAGCCTCCCGCAGCGGCGATACAAAGCTTCTTCTTGAATGGCGCGAATACCTGACTGGACGCCGAGACGCGCTATACGGCAGGGTGGCAGCGTTGGCGGTTGGTAGTCTGCGTCACTTGACTATTGGACATCCATTGAATGCTTGCTCTCCAGAAACTGAAGGACGGCGATATCAGTGCTGAAGAGCAGAAGGTAGGGATACTCTCGGCTGATCAATTCGCCCTCTATTCAACGTAGACCCTAGATTACAGCGGGCAATCCTGCCGCGGGCATACTTAAGCAGGCGCAGGATGCCTTGGAAACACTTGTCAAACTCGTTTGCACCTCTTCCGGCTGTTCGGCTGATGGGCCCACTACGGTTGGGGGGTCTTCTGACTTCAAAGAAGCGCCACTTGCTACCTGCGACGAGTTACGTGCGGCTTTTCGACCCGAAACGATTCGGGGGGATCCCATGGGTCGCCTCAAGATACTCCACATCCTCATGTACTTTGACGAGGCGCATGTGCTGGCAGAAGTACCGTCGAGACTCGCGAAGGCGTCCTCAGCGAGCGCGACGGTCCCCACCTCGATGGACGCAATGGAGACGGACCCGACCTCAACGGGCGCCAACCAGAACAACGCGTCAGAGCCGTCTTCGCCTCCGAAGCACAAAACAGCGCTTGATATCCTCGTCAGCGCGTTGGACGACTGCCGTGACTTGGGCCTGTTCACTCTCTTCATGTCGACGCAGTCGTCGCTCGAACATTTGGCGCCGGCTGCTATCCACGCCCGCTCTGCTCGTTACAGTGCACTTCCCCCTAGCATGCATGCACCTATCACGGAAACCCCTTTCGATTGCTTTGGATCCAAGCGACTTGTTCCATCGAAGTTACATTGCAGAGATGTATGTGAGACACCGTTCATGGCATGCTTTGGACGGCCAATGTGAGCCACTCTCTGTCTCGTCGTGTCGTTTATTCAAGAATTTAATCGTTCACACAGGTGGCGGTCCTTGATGATGCCGTACTCCGACTGGGTGCTTGACAAATTCAGTATCGACCGCCCCGATCCCCCCTCTATCACGGATTCGCAAGTACTGCGATGCGGCAGGCTCTCTCTTGACGTGCTAGAGCTTGCACGCCGCAAGCTACTCTGTAACGATAACATGAGAATGCCGATGGACTCGCATACAGTTGCTGCCCAAACAGCTGTTCTCGACGTCCGCATCATGCTTTCATTCGAGCCTAGTCGGGAGGCAGCCCGTCGCCACGAAGAACAGCTTGTCGCGAGCCACATGCGCATTGCCTACTCCGTTCCCAAGGACCGCATATATCTCCGATCGGGGTACTCATCGGAGCCAATCCTGGCCGAGGCAGCTGCTCGTCAACTGCATGAATGGCGGCGCCAGTGCCTGGGACTTGGGCCGTCGGCCACAGGAATCAATGTCGTCGATCGCCTTCGAGACACGACTGATATTGGCCCGGCGGTGCAGATCCTACGGAAATCCTTAGACCACGATTTGATTTCTCGAGGCGATGTCGGCGAGATCGTCGGGCGTTTATTGCTGCTGCTTGCCAGAGATTCCGCCACTTGCGCGACTTCCTCAGACTCCGATGACCCCCATTTCAGTAACCCCGTCCCCGTGACCACCCTCCTCGTGCAACTTCTCTCCGAGGCATTCGCCAAGGACGTCCTCACAAGCAAGCCAGACAACCTGCCAGCCAACGATCCGAGAGGAGATCTAACGTTTGCTGAGGCGTTCAAGGATGCCGTGGTGAACTTCACTCACTTCGCGAAATGGGCCGACGACTCCGCATTGAGCCAGGACACTGCGCTCGGGTGCTTCATCCGCTCGATGGCGGTTATATGCCGAAATAACGCAGCCACGGTTGACATCTTCATCCCTGTTCTGATGAATAAGGACGCTGCACTCGACGCCAGTGTCATGTCGGGTATCATGGTTCAATTCAAACTCCGTGCGCACTCTGGGACTACAGCAGCATACGCCATCGATGCCACGAAAGTCGGTTTGTTCAAGCAAACCCCCGACGATGATGAGACACAGCGACACCCCTACATCACACTCATCATGGAACTTGGAGTCACTTCCGAGCCTCCGCTGCTCGCCTCGATCCCCGTCAAGCCGGAGTCAAAGGAGTCGATTGCCGTGAACAAGAAGCTCGGCGAGAAGACGCCAGTTTCGAACGCGGGCGCACCACTTCAAGATACACCTTCCAAGGTGGTACTGATACCGCCGGCGCCGCGCCGAAGAAGGGGAAGTGCCTACCCTCGCTACAGCATCTACGTCTATGGATGCTCGCCGACGGTTTACCGAGTCATCAGTCAGAACGAACGCGGGGTGTACAAGCATATACTTGGTAGCGGCAAGCTCCTGGCCGAGCACCCCCGGCAAGACCCTACGTCCCTGAGGCTGGTGCGGATGTTGAAACCATTCTTCGCCATCGGACACACAAGCTGGCATTGGCTGTGCCATACGCGGCTTAACACGGACTCGCCAGACGAATCCGATGATGAGGGCGGTGTGGTTGTTTCAATTGGAGGCGAGGACGGTCCAAACGACGACGACGATGGGGATGTTTTCATGGACTGATGTAAGCAATGTACGACAAAGGTATTTCGGAGTCGCTCTCGTTTGTTGGCAACTTGCAGCCGGTTCGGCGCGGCGATAGCTCAAGATCTCGTCGTCTTATGTCGCTCGAGCGGCCTTGAACTTTGGTAATATTACATACGTCATACGCCCCCAGTGCGAGTCGTCTAACATCTGTGGCCAAGTGATGTCGATGCGCGACCCACTTCCGGACGCCTTCGTGTCGGTCCTGCGGACGCGCCCGCAGTTCTAGTGCAGCTTTCTACTGCCGCTGCTCATGGACATCAGTAGTCCCGTTAATGCTCATGAATCCGTCTCAGGACAAGAGCTTGGAACAACGACGCGGTGCATGCTACCGTTGTGGGACGACGTCCCCGCCGAGCAGGTCATCGCGCATGCGCTCGGGTTCGTCGCCCCGGACCTCCCCTCCTCCCCTTACACGTTCTTCTTCCCATTCCGCTCTTCAACGGACCCCAGGCTATACCCGCGGCTCCTCGAGTGGTCCGTCGAGCTCTACGCAGCGGTGGCGACGACGATACCCGGCTCGCGGCTGGGGGCGCACGCGGTCCGCGCGGTGCACGAGGCGCAGTACATGTGGACGTTCCACCATCGTCGCACGCAGTTAAGCGTGCTTGCTGTGAAGCTGGGTGCGTCTTTCCCCCTTTTATGTGATCCTTTTTCCTACGCGTACTCATCCCGAGTTGGACCCACATCAGTCTCTGCAGTGATCGTCGACGAAGTCCGGCGGTGCGACGTCCACATCCACAGAGACTCCTCCAACCTCGCACCCTCCTCCCCGCGCAGCCTAAACACCAGCCCGAATCCGATGACGAACACGCGCTCATCGGCGCTCGACGCGTATCTCAAAGCCGCGCACAACCTCTGCGAAGTCACCGCGTGGACCGCACGATGCAATCTCGACGAGCGGCTCATGCGCGCACAGCGCGCGTGCGTCTCCACCGTCTTCGCCACGCTCGCGCGCGTCCTGCACGTCCCGCCCCGCGACCACACGTCCCCTCGCAACGTCAATGCAGACGAGCCCAAGTCGGACAGCGAGAACGGCGCTAGGAACACGAACACGAACCCCAGCCCCAGCTTTCCCGACATCGACAACATCGCGCCAAAGCCGGAGGTCTTTGAGCCACCACTCGCAGGAGTGCGCCCTTCGACGCTAACCAGTCTCCTCCAGCTCCTCGTGCGGAACGCGCCCCGCCTCCCGCCCGTCCCCGCCGAGCTGCTCGACGCGCTCGAGGCGTGCGTCGCCGCGTGTCCGCGGGACGTACCTACGTCTACCCCTGCGTCCCCTGTGTCTCCGACGAAGGATTGCGAGCCCGGGAGCGACGGTGACGGCGATGGCGAAGACGCGAGAGTACAGGGGGCACAGATTGGGTCTCGAGAATCGGTGAGGAAGTACGTGCTTAGGTTGCGGGCCGCGCAGGCGCAGGAACCGCTGGTATTGGGTCTCGCCACGCGGCCTCACGCTGGTGAAGGTGGTGCAAAGGCGGAGGATAGAGAGCAGGTGCGTGGCCCGGAGCCGTATACGACGTATACTAAGCGTGCCGTTTGACTGCTGTAGATCCCATTGGCGATGAGTCCGACAGAACTGTGGTCCTTCTCGTCCGCTGCACGCTGAGTTTCGCCGTGACATGTGTCTCTCGTGGCTTGAAGCTTGCAATTGGTGATGCGGAACCGTAGGCTGCTGGACCTGACGCCAACGTAGAGCGGCCATGGGAATGCCAAAAGGATATGCACACAGCCAGATACAGATTTGGTGCATCACATGAGAGTACGATGGCTACTAGTAGGCCGTCAGAGCGCCATCAAGGTGTGTTAAGCCAGGGGTCTTCCAAGAGCTCGTGTGCGGCATGGCGCTCTTCTGGTGTCCACTTCAGCATCTTCCGAACAAACCCCAGGAAAAGGACCTTGTTCTCCCCCTCTAGCCTATGATCTAACAGAAGTTCTAGGCTATCATCCGGGAGAGTGGTGGCGCCAGTCCAATGCCCTGACCCACCGGATCAGTAGCCAGTCAGTGCACAAACACATCGTTGGGCAGGTATCATGTACTCACCTTGCGTATCAAAGCATTTCCACGGCTCTCCGGTCTCGCTACGCTTGAGGAAGTCGACAGGTGGTAGGCCGAGCAGCGAAACCATGTGCGCGATGTGATGGCGACTGTCCTGTCCTGCAGCGGTCTCGAACAGATGCATACCCTGCAACATGTCCCAAATCTACCCATTCCGGCGCGAGCCTGGCCTCAGTTGGTGATCGCCAGAACGTGCGACTGCTTGTACCATAGTGCCAAGAGAGCAAATGTCCACCTTCTCGTCCCATGGCATACCCAGTATGACTTCTGGAGCGCGATACGGGATAGGCTGGATCAGTCCTGTATACTTCGCTCTCCCGAACCGAGCTTCGCCAAAGTCGCTAAGTACTGGATGTTCGTAAGCCATGCAATCGATGGCTCTAGAGAGGTAGATGTTGCGATCTCCCACTACTTTCCGTGGGAGCGGATTCGCACGTTCTGCGTCTTCAAAAGCTCGGAGGACCTCAAAGTCCGTCATAGGCAGTAAGACGTTCTTCTCTTGTATATCTGTGACAGGCATCAGTACGAGCACGAACTTTCCAAAAACGAATCCCGCACAAGCAAGCAGCAATGCTACGCACCTGTATGAACCATCTTCGCCTCCTGGTGCAAATAGTCGAGCCCGAATAAGACGTGCCGCACAATAGCTTTCACCACGTTCTCAGGAAACAGCTTTCCCTGTGCCCTTTGCCGCACGTCCCAAATGGACTTCGCCGCGGGTTCAAAGACAAGGCACTGGAAGGGTTGCGAGGATATTGCGGGATCAACAGGGAGTTCAAAATGGTCAAGCGAAGTGCGAATGCACTCCCGTCCAAAATGATCCGTTTTCGCGAGGCTATTCAGGTATCGAAATGCCCCCAGCTCACGTTGAAACGGCTCGATGCTCAACTGCGAAAAGACTTTGACTGTTGCGTAGCGGTGTTCCCTTTCGTCATGATGTAAACGATAGAATGAAAATTGCATGCGAGAGATTACTCACATGAGGTCGCGACAAAGCCATACAGTGGAGTACCCTCCGTAGCCTAGTTTGCCAACGACTTGATATCGCGACTTGAAGACCTGTCCGATACGCACAGGATAGAAGTCTCGTGGGTCGTACCAAGGCAATCTCTCTTCTTCGACAAGCACATCGGGGTCAATGATTGGATAGTCGATTGTAGAGAATGGACGAGGGGGACTCGGCGATCTGGGTCGCCTCTGGGTAAAGACACAGAGCCTGCCCACCAAGTGGCGAGCACTAAACATTGTACGAAGTTGGGATGCGAGGTATGTGTGCGAAGCAGACGGTTGATGGAAGAGAATGTTAGGAATAGAGGGTATTTAGTATGGTCCTAGAGAATCGACGTGCACACAATCACTGAACACTGGACGTTATAAGGTCTTTGTTCTAAGGATATGTGAGTAATGCCAGATCTTTGGGCCCATGTTGTCACCGTGTTTGTACGGACCCTTCTTTGTAGTCTGCTTCATAATGAGGGGGTCAAACCGTAGGTCGAGGAAATCAGCGTATGTAAGCATAATTTTGATCTCCGCAGCGCGTCGAGATCTTGACGCCCCGCGCGTCGTGAGTACTATCACTGCACCGGTTATGCAAAAGCGACAGTGATGCAAAATCCGACTCTTACTCAAATATATTCGCTGACATCCACACTCTCCGCCTCAAAACCGGCAAGCAGTTAGCCCTGCTATATACGAACATCTGTATGTAATTCGAAGGCAGCAGGATGAGCACCGGAGCCCCCACAGTGTGCACAAGCCCGTCGGAGGGGTCACCATGGCTTGGATTGCTCTCGCCACGAGCTGTACTTTCACGCCAAGTCTCAGGAATGCGTACATGGTACAGGACACCATGTTCTGTTGTTTCAGACATGCTCCGGTGTTTTTCCTGTGAGGTAGAGGTCTCGAAATCGTGTCAAGACGAGGGCGGCGTGACATAGAGCTCCATGGTGTGATTCGGAGTACGAATATGCACACTTAGCGAGCTGAAGCGCCGTGCTCTGTAGGCGAGATTATTGGCGGAGAACGAATGTGGCGGTCTAGCGCCAGTGACTTTCTGTTACTTTCGGCGCTTGTAGGAGCCAAAGTTTTGCAACTCTGTACCGACGTTCGTATGTTCTCTAAAGGAAGACCTACGCATCCTTGTACCTCCGGATTGAGCATATATCTGCGGGATACGAAATAGAACTGTTGTACAACGCCTGAGCTGCATACATGGATCAGCGGCCGAGATATTTGAATAAAAGCTCGGGTTTTGCATAACCGGTACAGTGATAGTACGAATGGCTTCACTACAAGCCACTTTCTACTGTTATACAGTATATTGTGCTTGGTTGTTGGCCTCGTTTGTGTACCGTGTAATGCGCCAATAGCCTCGTATTCAATAGAGACACATTCCTCATAATACTGACACCCGCACCAGGTGCAGAGTCAAGCGCCCTCGTCTGCAACGCGGCGGTTTGGTCGTTAAGCCTATGAACCCGGCACTTAGTCCGTTCAAGACATACCCTCTAAGCCCCGCAAAAAGTATCGCAGTACCTATCACTTCACGCCGCAGGTCCTTTGGGATATATGAGCTCGTCGTACTTCAATCGTAGGTGAGTTGCAGTAGGAAACGAGCGAGTCTTCAAAGTTCAGCCACCCGGCATCTCTGCCATCACTCGGCATAGGCTACTCCGCTGATCCGAACACGATTTCCTCGACCTACGGTTTGAGGGGCGCGTTATGAAGCAGACGTCCGTTGTGCTCGTCCTCCCCTCACTCAATAGAGCACATCGGTCGTCTGCCTACGGGAGACTACCTTCTTTGGTCCAGTTTGCGCGCTGCAAACATTAGAGACGGCCACGTGTCCTACGCGTAGCGCGTCTGTGGCAAGAACCTCGCGTCTGGAATGATCAGTGACAGTAACTTTCTTGACTGCATACACCCACCTACGTCACCCTCTTTTTTTTTTTTTTTTTTTTTTTTTGAGATCCTGGGTATCCTAAATTACACGTATATACTACACGCAGTGCTTTACAGCCGTCTGCATCAGGGTCGGAGCCCGCGGGTTTTGTCGTGGATCCCGCACACACGTATCGCGCCTGCCGCTGAGCGTCTGGTCCCAGCGTCGGACCCTACGTCACCCTCCGCGTTCCTGTACCACTTACCCCTGCTACACAACGCCCTGAAGACTTAGCCGGGACCCACTCGAACAGCCGCATGGGCTCTGTCGAGAGATCTGGCTTGTAACACTCTTGCTGCTAGACCCCTGGCCTCTGTGGACGACGACTCAGGTGACGACCTAGATGACTTGCTGCCGTAGGTTCCCCTCAAAGTAAATGCCCGCGGCGATCTGATCAACCAAGTGCAAGCCTTGCTGGTTCTGACTGTACTGTATGTCCGATTGGTACAGCTCTTCCAATGGCTGCTCTCGCGCGTCGTCATCCCTATCACATCCAACCTGGTCCGATGCATCCCCACACGAAGGCGACGCAACGCAACCCCCTCAGCACCTCACTGCAGCACTTCAAAACCCACAAAGCGCTCCTCCAGCGCACGGACCGAACACTGCACCCCCTCCCTACACCCCCTCCGCACGCGCCTCACCCCACCCCAACCAAGCTGGCGCGGGCGCGAGCAAGCCGCGCTCTGCGCGCGCGGGCACTCTGCGCGTGCGTCGTCAAGAGAGCGCGGGGCCGCTGGGGTGGCTGACGGTCTTGCGGATGCGCCCGCAGTTCTGGTGCAGCTTTCTACTGCCGCTGCTCATGGACCTGAGCGGTCCCGTTGACGCTCGTGAATCCATCTCAGGACAAGAGCTTGGAACGACGACGCGGCGCATGCTACCGATGTGCGACGACGTCCCCGCCGAGCAAAGCATCGCGCACGGACTCGGGTTCGTCGCCCCGGACCTCCCCTCCTCCCCTTACACGTTCTTCTTCCCGTTCTGCTCCTCGACGGACCCCAGACTGTACCCGCGTCTCCTCGAGTGGTGTGTCGAGCTCTACGCAGCGGTGCCGACGATGATACCCGGCTCGTAGTTGGGGACACACGCGCTCCGCGCGGTGCACGAGGCGCAGTACATGCGGACGTTCCACCATCGGCACACGCAGTTTAGCGTGCTTGCTGTGAAGCTGAGTGCGTCTTTCCCCTTTTTTGTGATCCTCATTCCTACGCATGCTCATCCCGGCTCGGGTCCACGTCAGTCTCTGCAGTGATCGTCGATGAAATCCGGCGGTATGATGTCTACATCCGCACCACCGCCAGCCAAGCTCCCTCCTTCCCGCGCAGCTTCAACGCCAATCCGCATCCGATGACTAACATGCGCTCATGGGCGCTCGACACGTACCTCAAAGCCACACACTACCTCTGCGAAGTCGCCGCGTGGACCGCACGGTACAAGCTCGACGACCGGCTCATACGCGCCCAGCGCGCGTGCGTCTTCACCGTCTTGGATACGCTCGCGCCCGTCCTGCGTTCGCACCCCCGCAACGTGTGAGGAATATGCGGCGAACGATCTAGGCTCAGAGGCACGCAGATTGTGCATATAACTGAGTTTCCCCACTGCTTACTTCAAGAGGAAGCCCCGGGACAATGCATCTTGTGGGTTAGCATCGCGGTTTCGCCCCTTCAGAGCCTGTGCTCAACCATGGGTGACCCGTGCGGTCGGACCAAGACATCCAAAATACGCACTTCTTGGAGGTATCCGTTGACGCTCAGATATGTTACACTGTACACACTCAGAGGTCCCTTCGTGACCCTTCGTGACGTAGAGCGTAACGAGCCAGCATCCTGAGCAAAGAAGTCATCGTGCGGCTGCCAATCCGGTTGGCTAGGAGCACATCCATGAGCACACGTACGACGAACGTCATACTAACTGCAGAAAGAGAGAGAAGGCGGTCACGGAGTCGTAGCATGTCCGACGGACGTCAATCATTCTCGCTCGGGAATCAACAACGGCATGCATGCAATCGGCCAAATCCTCTACCTGCAGCAACCACACGTCAGATACCACCAGATTTTGGACCAGAAGCTAGGGAAGCAGCAGCACCCGGCACAGCGATCCTCGGTTTTCCCTTGTACATTGCTCCCGCATCTATGGTGGGAGTTGGTACCGACGCCGATGTTGGCGGGAATTTCGGTGGTACCCTCGCCTTTCTTCGAGGTGGTCGGTGAGTTCTTCAACGCATTGTTGATGAATGACGGTGCTAGCATGTCGGATTCAGACTCAGCAGACACTGATACTGAATGATCTCGTTCTTACTTTCGGCATCTCCGGTTGATCCAGAGGGTGCACCAGGATTATGTAAGCTGCGTGCGATCTCGCTGAACGATGGTCGTTTCGCTGGATCTTGATCCCAGCAGTTGTTGATGACACGAAACAGTAGATCGCGTCGCTGGGGATCGCACTGATCTGGCCAGACCAGTGTCGGACGATCACCTTCTAACGGCGCATAGAGAGTTAGTTGATAGCGGCGGTTGTGAACATAGCGCATTGGAAGACATACTCAATGTAAGGTCACGTACGTTAAAATCAGTACATGTCCCCCACGGAACTTTGCCTTTCGACAAGACCTCGGCTGCAGTGATAGCAAACGCGTAGACGTCTGTTTTCTGCGTGAGCTTGCTGTCGCTGCACATCAGCTCAGGTGCCTGCCAACGAAATGCTCCCTCTGTGTGTCATAATAGGTGGTTGAACAATCCTTAGAGTGCACTGTTACGTACGGGGGTAGGGCATCCCACTCAAGCGAAATATCACAGATTTCATCTCGCTCATCCCGAAATCTGTGATGACACAGTCGCCCTTGTCATCCACGAGTACGTTTGAAGCCTACCGGGCGCGATGGGTTAGTTCTGATCGGGGTATACAGTGCCGAGGAGACGAACCTTGAGGTCACCGTGGAGGATATCCTTAGAGTGAAGGTACACCATGCCCTCAGAAATCTGGTGAAGCATCTTGAGGACCTCGTCCAAGGAAAGTGTAGACAAGCCTTGAAGGTACGATGCCAGTGAACCATTTGGGAGGTAAGGGCTCACGAAGAACCACGGTGGGTTACTTGACGTAGAAGATCCGCCACACAATTCTAGTATATGAGGATGACGTAGCTCTTTCCAGATCGACATCTATGAAGATTTGTCAGCATGCCGCATGCAGATTACAACACTCAACACTGACCTCGCGCAGAAAGAGCTGCTGCGGCGTGGCCTCCATGAGCTCCTTGATGGCTACCGTCCGCCCACTCCATTTGCCTCTGTATACGCTCGCCCAGTACCCGATCCCAATCTTATTGGCCTTCTCCACTTCGAACCGCGTGATGGTCCAACTTGGCAAGTTGACCACGTCCGTGCTGACCCGACGTAAAGCGCTCAATCCCTTCTCCAAAACTCATCTTCAATTTGTTCGACCGTCACGTCGACTGGCACACTGTTTGTCTCCACCGCTACTACGAAATTCGAGGGTTGAGGCTCAGTGACTGCGTGTTCCAGTACCGGGTGCAAAGTAGTGGCAGGCTTCAGGGGCTTGTGTGATTTCGCTTTGATCACCCGTTCGAGCGTCGCAATGGCCTCTGGCATTTCATCGCAGCCGACTTCAAGAACGTGAATCATATCGGCATCATTTCGAGCGGATAGAGCCTGAAGCATGAGTCTTCGCAAGTCCGCTGCGTCCCGCGCGATGTCTTCTTCATCTTCATAATGTGTGATGACGGCTGAGGTTGCGACGGGCCTCCGTACGACCTGCGTCATGACCCGTAGCTGTAGAGCGTTCTGTAGAATACAAGGCGATGAATAACATAGTGAACATGGGAGAATGTCGTACAAACATGGAAGACGGTCACAGCATCCGTAAGGCGGGTGTTGCACTCGGCGATTATTTGCTGGGTCTCGTTACGGTTCAAGTACCGTTTGAGGAGTGGATCTTCGTAGGCGTGTTGCACGACATCACTGATCTGGTCAAAAGAGCTATTCATTCGTTAAAACGGGAGACCGCAGCACTCGAGATGCGATGCATTATGTATACTCACGCGATTAGTCGTTCCAAGGGTCTCTCAAGCTCCTGCTGTGCTCTATATCCAGCGTTTGCTAGATCCTCACGAGTAGATATTAGAATCGTAGCGCATCTCTCTGCTAGGCGCAAGCACGATCGTCGATTGAGCTTGAACGAAACGTTATAGACTGTCACTTTCCTCGATCAAGACAATACGCATACCTTGACTAGATCAATGGCATTCCATATTCTCAGCAGGGATTTGGCAGGTCGATCGAGAGCGATGAAGGGCACTACTCCTCCTACATCAGCAACAACTTCCAATAGCTCGCGCGCTATCTTTTGCCCAAAAGCAGGAAAGTTCTCTTTGGCGGTGACGAGCAAAGTTTCCCGCCCAAACACGCTGACTATCGCCTCCGCCATGCGCTAGATGTACTAGGTTGAGCAAGTGCTTTGCGGGTGCGTACTTCAACATACCTCCTTGGTCCGGTTTAGTTCTGGATCTGCGGCCGCCCGTTTCTCGTCCCGTATATTCGTCAGCATTTCATGTGGCTGCAAACGACTCGCACTCGTGGCCGATGAGCTGGAGTGGGGTCGAGTTGATGAAACCTCGGGCCCAGGCGATTGAGTCGCTGAATTCGGTGAGGGGCATACCGTTACGGGCGCCGCAGGCTGTGGAGAAGTGATTTTGCTGGCAGTGGTTGATACGACGCAATCGTTGTGGGTCTCGCCCTCTTGTCCTTGTGATAGTGGGGATGTCGGGCGGAAGGTGCGGGTAGCCATGGCGGCCTCCCTATCGTCGGTGCGCTGATTCTGAACTGGGTTGGGAATAGGTGCGTTGGTATGGGGCGAAGAAAGAGGGCTTCGTTGGCGTGACGGAACGTGTACGTCTGGGGATTTAGCAGCTGGAACGTCAGTCTGAGCATGCACCGCAATTTCACCCCCAAAAGTACGGCCCGAGGGGAGAGCCTCCACTTGCCCCACGCTGGAGGAGACCCCACCCGTGGGATCGCGCGACGATGGGGTAAGCGGCAGAGCTGCAGGAGGCACGGACGAAACTGCTCCTGACACATTCTGGGAGGGCGTTAGTGGGACGGGCTGGGTGGTAGACAATTTGGATGTGTTAGACAGCCTGTCGCTTGACCGATCCTTGCTGGGAGGTGCGCGATCCGTAGAGGCGGAGGAATTGGCAGACCGATTATAGGATTCTAGAGAGATGCGCGACTCGGCGGGCACATGGGTGAATCCGGTGTCCTTGTCGGCTGGTTTCAAGCTACTTGTGGCAGGAACGTCAGATATTGGTGCTGGTCCATGGACAGGGGCGGCAAGGGGCGGTTGGTCCGCATGTGTAGAGGCTGGCTCCGATTCGGGCATAGATAGAGCTGTGGATGAGTCACCATGGGGGCGATTGTGGGCACTCAACGCAAAAGTGGTGGCCTCTCTATCGACAAGATCGCCGTCCGTAAGAAAACTAGCGTCTCCGGTTGTCTGTGTAGTCTGGATTTGACATCATCGGAAAGCGGGTGGTGGTAGCGAATGGGAGAGGCGTTGGACTAGACGGGTGGGTTGAGTACCATATAACTATCGCTCAGGCAACAGCGCGGTAAAGTGACGACTGACTGCAAGCATAAACGTGTCATGGTGAGGTAGATAGCTTTCCCATGGATAGCCCCCGAGTAAGCACACAAACTAGGCGGGGAAGGGCCGAAATGCGGATGGAACGTGGTGGACCCGAACGGTGCTTCCCACTCGTACGAAGGAGCACGTTCAGCACATTTAACCCGTGGCAAGCTCATGGCATGTAGCGGCACTGGACAGGTCTGTTATTGTTACAAGCCTTGCATGAGCGATGATTATGCCACGAGCAATTCGGTACTTGACATACCGTATAATGTCAGCGCGCACAAAACTTCATGCAAATCCTATCGAGAGACGCTTATACGATGAATAGCAGGGTAGAAACATTTACAAGAAACAATTGTGCAGCTTTCCATACCGTGAAGTCGTTTTCACAGCTAGGTCACTATGCCGCGGACATCTGACATAGACCGAGTTGCGTCTTCCGCAAGGCGACTAGAGGTGACTGTGCATAATACATTCAGAGTACCAGTTTATGAGAAACGGCGATGAGTCCGATGCGGTGGGGGGGGGGGGGGCGGATGGTAGAACATGTTCGAACGAGAGATAGCGCACTACAGCACGTGGTATGCCCGTCGCGCATTCGGTCGTTGCGAGCTTGTATTATCGATTCTATGTGCTAGTACGTGAGTGTTGAGATATAGCATACAGCGGAATGAACCCCTGACGGACTCTTGAACTCAAGAGGATGCTGTGAATATTTGGCTTTCTGCGTGGCCAACGGTGGATATCCCGATCTCCTACGCCGACTCCTTAGGCGGCCCCTTGAGGCGGCCTGTCCTGAGCGGCGGGAGTTTCTCATTTTCGAAGAGCACATGAAACCCTTCCCCGCGCTGTGGATCGCATTCTTCTAGGTCAAGCGCCCATGCCCTCGCCCCGCGGTGAAGTAGGTTTCTCTCCTGAGGTAGCTTCGACGCCAGCTGATAAATCTCGTCGGGACACTCGGGATTTCGCCGAACAGGGTCGACGATCGAGAGCACAGTGACGTTGATGACGCGCGAGTGCTTGTGATCCGGATGCTTCGACTTGGTGAACGCGCAGATGGCGCTACCTACAAGAACGGCGAGCATGAAGTCAATACGGCGCCGTCGACTGTGAGAGAGGGCAGAGCGGACAGACCTAGCCATGGTGATGGATAACGCTCGCCTCGGTATTTCAACGAAACGATGTTCGCCATGGGCCGCGAGAAGTACAACCGGTCGGGGCCCATAAAGTGCCACCAATGCAGCGGCGACCCAAAGTCAAGATAGAACGGCTGTCGGAACGAGTGTATGAGCGATACCGTCTCTTTACGCATCGCCCGAGCCCTTCCCATCTCCGCCGCGATCTCCATTGTCTCCTCATCCACGAGCCCGTCCCTGAGCAGGATGTCCCGGAGAGTGCGGTGCTGGTCGAAACCGGCGATGGTCGGGAGCTGTATGCGCCAGGGCAACCCGTGCGCTGCCTCGAGGTCTTTGCCGGAGCTGAACGCCGAGGGTGCAGATGAGTGCATCTTGCGGAAGCGGACTTCACCTGCGGTCCGCGGAGCAGGGGCAAGGGGAACGTAGTAGTAGAAGAACCCTTGAAGGCCAGCTGGAAAGTAGGTGCCCGGATCTGAGTAGCGGACGCTGGAGAATGGCTGGGCGTCGTGTGTGGTAGGATCGGAAGAGCTGGATTGCGGAGCGAGAGCATCCCATACGAAGCAATACTCTTGGTTGACGGGGAAATGGACGTAGTCAGAGGCCGAGAGCGCTTCGGGGCGCAGAGTGCGAATGGCTGGTTGGACGTAGTCTGTGGCAGAGGACGACCCTATCCTCTCGAGATCATCTTTCAAATTGTTGCGTCTAGTGTCCCGCAAGCCTGAGTTTAGTTTCTTGGAATTCGACCGTTCTTGGTGGAGAACGGGACGGAAAGCCAGTGCATCTATAGCACTGGAGTGTTGTCGCCGCACAAGAGTCCTAGTTCCCAGGGACCGTAGAGATCGGGCAGGCCGCATAGCTGAATGACAGTTCATCGTGTTCGAACCGGCAGCGAACGATGACGGGGAAAATGGAGCAAAGAACAGAGCAGGTATCCAAGCTTGCAAACTTCAGGCCGCAGCGAAACCCGCAGTGGAGGTCGAGGTGAGAGAGGACCCCCGAAAATCCGCCAAGAGCTCATGTGCCAAACCTACGCGGAAAGGCGCCTTTTCGGGGGTCCCGATTTGGCAACTTTTCGGGGATTGGCATGTAACCTCTGGGTCGGCGAGCCGGATTCGGGGATCTATGGCATGTAACATCTAATTCGCCTTGTCATCTAAAGAACGCGATACAATGGCGACCTCGGCATGTACAGTGCGCTCCGACGGGCTGACGAGAGTTACACAGTAAGGGATTCTGGGCGACCGACCCTACAGGGGCTAATCCTACTCTCTAAGTCGCTTCGACTGAGCGGCCGCACTTTCCCCATTCACTAGTCCATCAACTTCGTCCGCGTCCTCATCAGCTCGCTTCCTTCGCTTCCGCATTTCCTTGAATAGCTTGTCCACGGTACGACAGATGGCTGGAGCGTGGACCTCAAGCTCTCGAAACGCAGCGATCAGCTTGCGGTTCACGGTGTGCATGGAGAGACCGGGTTCGAGGTCGATGCTGCTTTCAACGGGCTTGGGACAAGGGACGTCGAGAGATGCGACGAGGTTCTCTGGATGAAGGTAAAGATAGGTCGCTGTGTCAGGGGTTGTACCTCTGGGCGCTGACACAGTGAGAGGAGACAGTACTGTGTCGCCCCACGTCGTATAGGTGAGGACGACCAGTCGAGACAGCTTGGAGATATCCTCGCAAGAGTCGGAGTAGTTATGCGTCGGGCGCTGTCCCCCTCCCTTGACGTATATGACTGACACTACGTGGGCCAACGCGTAAGTAACGTAGTCACAATCGAGCAGATTTATCTGTGACTCACCTCGTCCTAGGAAGAGCTGGTCCATCTTGCAAACCACCACCCACGAACCTTGCCGGAGCGGATGGAAGTGCGAGATACCGCCAGAAGCCGGCTGATACTTCAGAATTGACGCGTCCATGCCACGGTAGACCGTGGTCCGCATCTTCACCGCCGAGCTGTCAGATTGAGTTCCGTCACCTATTGTCAGGGCGATGAGCCAGTTGAACACACTCCTCGACGCCCTTTCTGACTCGAACCATTGCTTACCTGTGCCCTGTATCCCCGCAGATTCTTTGTCCCCCGGGTCCCCCTCTTTCTCTCTGCCCTCGCCATTGTCCCCGCTGCTCTTCCACCTGGCCGCACGTTCCAGACCCGATGTCGTCGCACTCCCATCGCATTTCAAGCCCGCTGTTCCCGAGGTGAGGTGTGCCGACATGAGACGTGTGATCTGCGTGACAATTTCGCTCTTGAGCTCAGAGCTGTCGCCCATCGACGGGGATCTACCGCCATGTTCGCGCTCCTGCTTCGCACGGTTCGGCTGAAGAGAGTCGAGGACACCAGTGGCGAGGGCGTTGTTGTAACGGTATGTGATCGCGCTTCTTGCCTCTTCAGTCTCGTGTCTTCGACGTTCGCTGACTAGGGCATCGTACTTGAAGGAGCGTGCAGTGCCGTAGTTATTCGGTGTCAAGAGTGACTGCAGATAGTCGCCAGTTGTGGCCTTCCGAGTGTCTGTCGCTGTGTTGGTCTTCTGAGGTTCGTCCTTAGTCTTCCCAGCATCTGCTCCATCGCGACGTTCTAACTCCAGCTTGATCGCCTCAAGGACACCCGCAATATGCTCACGATAGGTGCTATCATTGGCAGCCTCTGCCTCGGTGCCTGCGCTGAGCTCAGACCTGCATACAATGTAGGCTCGCATTAGTGAAGCTCGTGTATATGATGCTCATATACGCACAGTCTGAGATGGTCGTGGATTACGGTCGCCACAGTATTGATCCCAGCGTTGGTGATGGCATTCTCATACCTCCAAGGGCCATCCTCTCCATGCAGGAACTGACGCTTATCATCCTGCAGCAGCTCTTCTAGGCGTAGGGCGGCAGACTTGTCCCCTGTGGCTGCTGGCATGTCGTCCAACGGGTCCTCCGACAATGCCGCCAACGCTCTCGAGAACCCTTCTTCATCGACAACAGGGAGAGCGTGCAGGTTGATTCCAAGGATACCCAAGAGTGTCTGTGCTTCGGTATGCGCCACACGTATGAGCTCTTCGATCTTGTCATCTGACGGGAACATTGCCAGATTCGTAAGATCAACCCCGCGCGAGTCGAAGTAGGAATGGTGGTATCCGAAGCGGCTTGCAGCTGCCTTCTCTTGCGCCCCCTTTAACTTCGTCTTCAGCTCGCCTGCAATGAGGGCAGATACCTTCGGGATCATGAGAAGCCATTCGACGAATGTGAAGTCCTTCTGAATCTTCCGCGCACAGCCAAAGAAGTGCTCCAGGGTCTCGGTAGAGTGCAGCCAGTGAAGAAGAGGTACGTCAGGGAAGTAGTCACGGTGTACCAAGATGAGTAAGAGCATAGCGTTGATGAATATTGACAGGATGTCGTAGAGCTCGCGAGAGATGAAATGAGTATGAAGGGCGTAGAACGGGTGGTCGATGATATGCTGTCTCCAACCATCGAGGAAGAACCTGCTGCGCCACAGCATCTTGATTCTTTCGGCGTGGGTGAGTGACCGGTTCTGTTGCGCATCCACAATTTCACCGATGACAAAGAGGTAGATAGCAAGACCGAGCTCGTCCGGGAGAACCTTAGAGATGTAGTCAAGCACGGCAGAAGAAAAGAGTCGTGCGGCTGCACGGTCATCTTGTTTGTCAACCCCGACAATGTCCGACTTCATGAGCGGTGAGTTGTCACCCTCTGCGATCTGAGCAAGGAGACCGTAATGTACCAGGTAGCGACCGAGCACGAGCACACGTGTCCCGACAGTCGCTCCATTGCGCCCGTTCTTCTTCGCATGTTTTCCATCCGATGACATGATGCATGGCTTGCCGTTGTCCAAGAGCGGCGCAACAAGACGAAGAGGCGCCTCCCCTTCAATAGGATGCTTGAAGGACCAGATCCGTACCTTCCCTGCGTTGATCGCTTCTTCTTGGAGCTCATGCGTTAGACCACGTTCAATCTCGGCGCCATCAACGTTGTATGAGATCGGATATAGTGAGTGTCGAGCCAGCTTATCCATCACCATTGTGTGCCATGTCCGTAACTCCGTGCGAGTGACACTACTCTTGATAGGCAGTGTGGCGATCAACTTCGGAGGGATCCCTGGGAGTGGAATCAAGAGGTGCCAGGCTCGTGTCTGATTCACGACGTGGACGAGTTAGACAGGATAGCTCTTGAGGGATGCAGAGGAGTGCATTACCTTCTCCGCTAACTGATCGCGCTCTACCTTCCCGAGGTCGAGCAGCTCCTCATATGTCGTGAATTTGAGTATGGCTCCATGCACCCCGCCCAGGAACCAATCACCGCCGTCGTTGTAGGACCGCAGCGCAGTGACGATCTTGGTGTCGTCAGCGGAGAGAACAAAGGGGCCAGTCCATCCAAGATTATGCGCCCACTCAGCAGCAGCGTCGAAGTTGGCGTCATCTATGCCTGGCTTGAACTTTCCATGCTTTGCTCGGACCATCCTAACGCACTTGTGAGTACCGACACTACAATAATGCTCTGATGCGTAGAGACTACTCACTGCATGCTACGGAGAGACCGGCCGCCTAGCTCCGCTTGTAGGAGTGTGTACGCTCGTGGGGATATCAGCGCAAGGTTTGTGCAGATCTCGTCGTACGAAGCGTCGTATCTGATGTTCATAATCTTCTTGCCTCGGCGTAGACGGTCTTCAACCTGTAGGATTGTGTGTAGCATGCCAATGAATGCCTGGCGATCGTCATAGTGCCCGCGTGCACCCCGCAACGCAAAGAGTAGCCACGGGAACTTGGACTTGTCCTAAAGGTAGCTCTGTGAACCTGTAGTCGACAAGCGTTCGTTGAGAAAGAGCACTTACCATCTCCATCAACTCCTGCACATCTTTGTGCCGTAGATATGCCTCCCCAGCCACCGGGTTGCGATAATCTTTAGGCGTGAACTTCGCGCGGCCACGAGGCGGCGCAGGTTTACGGAGCGCGTTTCTGAAGATCTTCAAGCGTAGAATCTTGAGACATTCGTGACACGGTAGAACTTTTCCTTCCGGCGAGAGTCGGCCTCGTTTCTCGCACTTCGCTGATGTCACAACACCAGTTGTATGGTGATTGACCCATTTGCATAGAGCACGCTCTTGAGCGAGGACGCGAGAACGGATCTGTTTTGAGGTTGGTTTGACACGCCGGGTGCGTAAACGGGCATAGTCATTGAGCACCTGCCGATGGAGGACGTCGCGGCGAGGTGCGCCGCCTGACGGAACTGGAGTACGTGCAAGATACTTGGGGATGCGTGAGTCCTGTGCATGCCCAAGTCCGGGGCATGCGATAGCACGGGGCTTGCTGTGCTGGGAGGTAGCTGTAGCAGATGGAGACGGCTTGAAGAACTTGGTGAGGAACTGCTGGTCGCCCTTGGCTGATTGGCATCGCTTGCTACGTCGATGCTCTTTCCAGCGTTCAGTGTCGTTCGGGATGCGCATAGTCACTGTCTTCAGGCATCGCGAACAGCTAACGACACGCTGATCGCTCTGGCTGAAGTATGCATTGGGATCATCCGCTTGAATCTTCTTCTGAAAACGGAGGAACGCCTGCTGACGGAACCACCGTGGCTCTTCAGCAGCAGTAGCCTTCTTCAAGATAAGGCAGTCAGTCCGATATCTTGGACATGTCCTGATACGATACTCACAGTAATCTTGACAGCGATGTTTTTAGTTGCGAACATGGGCTTTCGTCTTGAGGCACCATTTGGCAAGCCAGAGGCTGATCGAGCTCTCAGCGTAGCACAGCACTCTGCATCACTGTCACTGTCAGGCTCAGATGAGCTGCCACGAAGATACTCGGAGTCTGACTCCGAATTGCTTTCAGCCGGTCCAGTTGATTGTATGTACATGCTTTCGCGGCAGCCTGTATATAGCTACAGGTCAGTACTACACTAGTAAAGTTGAAACTGAGGCGTACCAGACGTCTCCAGTAGGGTGTTCTGCTTATGGTTGCCGTCCTCCTCTAAGCGAACCATCCAACCATCCTCCTGTCCTCCGGGCTGCTGATCTTCCTAACGTAGCATGATTAGCATGTGTATGTTCACCTGTACTCGCATCGGCACGCACCATAGCCTGAGCGATCTCCAAGCACCAACGGAAGTAGCGTACCCGTGTTTTCCCTGGGGCCTTAGGTAACCATCTCGGTGCGTCCACAAAGATCCGCCGTTCAATGGCATTGAGGGTTGCAATACCACAGGATGTCGTATCCAGCTGGATCCCTGTTTCGAGTGCGGTTGTATTGACCCGCCATTCACGTTGAGGGAGGATACGGCCCAACCAGGCTCGGACGTCAGCAAGCAGAGTGGACACATGCCGTTCAGACAGACTTGATGGCCTCGAGTCTCCCAGGCTGATCACGCTCTCCAAAGTGTCGATCTCCAGAGGTATCCAGTGTGTGTTCACAATGTTGCACGGCATCAGGAGGCGTGTGACGCTACCAGACGAGAGCTTCTGGCTATAGTAACGGTTGATCCCAGAGTTTTCGTTTGAGAGGCAAGTGCGAAGGTGAGCTGAGGCGACTAGTGTGGTTCGTAGATCAAAGTCCCGTCTTGCTATCTCTAGGTGAAATACATTACCCAGGGTGTCGAGGACCTCATCATCGAGCCAGCTATTTGAGAGGAGGATATTTGCAAGGTGGGAGACTTTGACCATCCCCCGTTGAAGCAGAGATAGGCCGCCTCTCCAGGGTGCAGCATTGATTGAATCTTGAGCACCTCGTCGAAGTTCCTCTGGCCAGTTCTCGTCGCTTGCTGCCTTCTCAACCCATACAAGCCTCCCTCGCCACAGCTGTTGCATGTAGAGCAAAAAATCTGCATGTTCCCATACCGGAATGACCCAGAGAGGTAAATACACCCCCTCGTGGATGGGATGCTGCACGGAATGCACGTTGACCCCTTCCTCCCGTACCTGGGTGAGGAGTGTACCGAGAGTCTTGCAGACCCGAGAAGGCGGCAGTAAGAGATCTTGGGGAGGGAATTCAGAGACTGTAGGTGCCTCTGCACGTAACCATTCCTGGGGTGATAAAGCGAACTTGCGGCTCCCTGGACGCCAAGGAGTATATGGCCACTGGAGAAGCTGAGAGACAGGTAACTCCGGTGGCGGGCACACAGCCTCCAGTAACGAAGGGGGCGCCAGAGATTCAGAGACTGGAATGACATCGCCAGAAGTTTGAATAGTCATAGCCGCAGCATCAAGAGAAGCAGAGAACTTGCAGTCAAACGAACCACGGCAGAGCGATAGAATAGATTTGGTGGGTTTGCGACCCCGTCATCGATAGAATATCCTACATTTTCGGAAGGAGAGTGCCCAAAAAAGTGTGAATAATCCAGAAATTGCAACGGAAACAACCCTATTTTAGTGAGGGGGGACAGTCAACCCGCACCGTTAGTGGTAAACAGCTCAAGCGTTTGGTAAGTACCTTGCCTAATGCAGAAATTTCACCCGTCTTCTTGCGTCATCGAACTGGGCTGGGAGCTAACTGAGATAGGGTTTCACGCGTTGCTAACCCCACCGGGCCGCCGGGGTATGATGTCAGGTCCAGACCCACATTTTCAGGGATCCCGGCACATAAGCCACCTGCCGCAGGGCCCGTCTTCGGGATGTGACCTGGCGCTCTGAAAGCCGGATTTTCGGGGATCTGGCTGGATTTGGCATGTAGCTTCCCGGGCCCTTCGGGCCCGTTTTCGGGGATTTCGGCATGTAAGATCTAGGTGGATTTTCGGGGGTCCTGGTGAGAGTCACTAAGCGTCCAATTGGCGCTCATATCCTAATACCACCTTAACGCTGCCCAGAAAGCTCTCCCGGATTATATCCGGTGATTATATTACACACAATGATAGAACCAGCAGTGGTGTACTCTGCAGTATAATGGATGACGCGAACAGAATGTCGTCGATGCGTCCAAAAAATGAAAGCAGAGAGCATCTACAAAGAATAAATTTAGCAACTCCTGGTTTCGATCCAGGGACTTCAGGGTTATGAGCCCTGCACGCTTCCACTGCGTCAAGTTGCTATGATCTCCCTTGCGTCACTTGCAAATAGTCACCGCCTTTGTTGAATACCGTGATTCCGGCCAAGAAGTGTTCGACGCTTGAACACAACTCAAGTACAGCTACACCAGTACTACAGTAACACAGAGGTGGGGTATCAAACATAACGATACAGCAGTGGTCATCGACCATGCTCAACCAGGTCGCAGAACGCCTGCCGCACCTGTCGAATGAAAGCGTACACGTCTCGAGACTCGTTGAGCTCGTCGAGAAGGATCGGGAGCGTGGGCAGGAAGGGCGTCGTTGTCGGCACTACGTTGGTCTGAGCACCGCGGCTCCGCATGCGCTGAGAAAGAGAGGGAGCTCACCTCTGTACAGTCTGGCGGAGACGTCTATGACGATACTGAACTCGCGATTCAGGTCCGCGGAGTCGATATGGGTGAAACGGATCAAGATCTTGTCCTTGTCGATGCCCTCAATCGCGCACTTGAGTACCGCTTCGCATGCAGTCAGCTCCGGATATGTTCGCGAGGCATGCTCAGCCAGAATCGACTGCTCGCGTCTCCTCTCTGTGCTCATGCGCATATGGGACATCAATATGTCGAACGAGAATGTTGGGGGACGGAACACGCACCGCGCATGAGGTTCGCAGCCACGATACGATTTTGCTCAATCTCGACGTCCAGCGACGCACATTTGTCCTTGATCGAGCCCAGTTGTCGTCGAAACGCAGCTACGCTTGCCTCCGCCTCCTTCTTCTCCTCCTGCTCCCGATCCAACACTGCCCTGACCTTCAGCCACCCAATCTACCTGCCTCACGCGCAGAAGACGCGACACGCACCAGCAATCAGCTCAATCTCTTTCACTTTGCACTGGTTCGTCTCCGCCTCGATCTGCTGCGTCTTCTCCGCGAGCCGCTTCTTCTCGGCGGCGTACGCATTCTTCCGGTGCGTGATCTCCGCGACGGCACGTTGGGTATAGTTGGAGACTGCAGTGAGGAAATTGCGCGTAGAAGCCTCGTATGCATCAAGCCTAAGGTCTATCTGGGGGTTCTGCTGGGCGAGGACGGCGCTTAGGTCAAGCTTTGGCACGCGCAGTACTTTCGAAGTCATCGTTGAGAGCAAGAGCGGAAGGCGCTCGTCAATCGCGTTCGGAACGCGCGCTATGCGCCGTGTTAGTTCACGTGACCGTATCTTGGAGGTGGCACGCAGCGCGCAAGGATTTGACGCAATTGGGTTGTTCTAGAGGGGAAGAGGTGCAGAACACTGCAATCGAAGCTCGAGCCCGAATTCATTGGCACTACGTATCCCATAATATGGTTCACAAAGTGACATGGTATCGCGAATGCACGCTCGAGTGGCTACCGCCTCTTCTACCCTGTCGCCGGACCTGCCCAGAACTCTCATTGATCTCGATTGTATGAAAATCTCCTGTATCACTCAGTATAGCACATCGGTCGTCTGCCTACGGGAGACTATGTATTAACCACAATCAAGGATTTTGTCGTATACAGCGAAGGTTCAGCTCTGGCGGCGACCCAAGAGCCATTCCAAAGCCTCATCAACGCCCTCTCGCGCCCGAGCGGAAGCAGCGCTGGTCGGATCATTGTAGTACCATCCATGACCGACATCAGGATATCTGTCAGAGGTAGAGGTCGGGGACGAATAGTGAGTACTGGCTAGTTGGCTCAAAGTTCGGGATCCACAAGACACGTACAATTCCACTTTGACCTCGACGCCAGCTTCTTTGAGTACCTCGGCATACACGAGGCCATCGTCGCGCAGCACATCGAGCTGGCTGGCTTGGATGTACGCACGAGGGAGCCCTTCGTGAGATGGGTAAAGGAGCGGCGAGCATCTGGGGTCAGTCGGTGGCCCATTGTACCACGCTACAAGATTGAATCGTTAACCGCGCATATTTCTGAACAACATGGCCGACCCTGGAAGACGTACCTCTAAGCCGATCCAGCTGGCCTTTAGTGACTGGAGGCACGTCCTTGTTTTCCTCGATTGAGCGGAACTTGTGTTTGAGACTAGCAAAGGCAGCGCAGGTCAGCCCTGCTGATACCGCCGTGTTTTTGTTCATCACGGAGATAGACCCAACGCGGCCTTACCTCTCTGGATATGCCTGATAACGACAAACAGTGGGTTCACGCAGGAGTTGGCCGGTGAGGCGCCGGCCCTCAAAGAAAGGATCGTCTCGAGCGATATGGACAAGCACTGCGCAGAGGTATGCGCCCGCAGAGTGGCCTCCGACTATGAAGCCCTTGCTAAGATCACCTTTCAAGAGGGGCGTGTTCGAAACAACCTGCAAGTTGCTCTGAGAACTACGATCATACACAGTCAGTCAGATCGGCGTACCCATTTCAGTGCGGTGTGGCAATCGTTGACCGCAGTAGGGAAGGGGTGCTCAGGAGCGAGACTGGAGAATGCTGTTGAGTAACCCATGTCAGTCGACTCCTTCCGTACTGCTTACCGGTAATCGACGTTTACAATAGAGATTTTGTGCTTCACACACCAACCGCGGAGAGCGTAGTCATCTAACTCAATACTCCCGAGGCACATTCCTAGAGGCAAAGTTCGGAAATGCAATCGAAACTCATTATGGTTAGAAACCGTCCGCCATATAATCAGCATAGGCGAACTCACCCCCTCCGTGCATGAAGACCAGAACGGGAAAGGTCTCATTGGCGTCTTCCACGACAGGTACGAGGCACCTGACGGATATCTCGCCGCCCTCAACGGCGACGAGATGGTCTTGAACGTCGTACGTACCCTCTATAGGAACGGATATCCAATGTCAGTTACTCAATATTCCTAGAGAACCTGACTATTCAGACTTACTCGCAGGCAAGATGGATTCGTGGAACGCGACGTAGGGCTTCGTGACGAACTTATCGAACAGCGCGCGTGACTCGGCAACGCCCCCCGTAGATACAAGCTCAGTGGACCCGGATGTTTCAGCATCTGCGGGTGAATGAGCAAGTTCAGCGTTCATATTGATATAAGTCGTCGCAACAACGGTCTCCTCACAGCCAGCTCTGAGCTCATATATAGGCCACTGGGGTGCCAGGCTCAGGCTGCGATCAGTGAGTCATCCGTTTCGGTCCCGACAGAGGTCTGCGCCGCTGTGCGAATAGAAATGAGCCAATACCAATTTTTAGCTCCGTGAAGGCGGCGGAGGCGGACACTCGGAGCCATACTCAGCCTAGTAACTGTGTCGTGAGCACAACGTTGGGCAATTGGCGGCACCTCAGGCTTGACAGCGGTATGAATGCACTGGATACAGGAGACAACATCGCATAGTCTCTGTATGTGAAGATAAGAGAAAGGCGACGTTAGCGGGAGAACATGATGCGATAGAGGCTGAACGCGACCAGCCTGAGAGTGTGCAGAATGACGTGGAAACCTTGACACAATGGCGTAAGCGTCCCTGGCAGTTCACACACCACAAGCCAGTTTTGAGTCACTCTTCCGCTTCTGTCACTATCAAAAATCAAATCTGCTGTAAGTATATGTAATTCGTGATATGTGCGGCGATCGCTAACTCGGCCAATCAGGTGGATCTATGTCCCTCCGGGTCCAGGCAGGCTACAGCCTGGTCATCATGACCTGAACGATGATTGGTCTTGGGAAAGCTACCCAGTTTCATACGGCGCTTTGATCCAGTATCGCTGGGGGGAGGGGGGGTGTAGTATACGAGAGAGAATGAGACTCGTAACTTCGTATCCAGGGCGAATAATACACCGCAACAAACAACTCATAATAAAAGCGAATATCGAGATTGGATAAAGATCAGTTCGAGAGGCGCCGTCTCAGACTCGACTTCTTGCTCCTCTCGGATCTCGGATCCCTCAAGTGTCCCTTTCCTCCAAACTTCGACCAAGAGGAGCCTAGGTCGTATGCACCTCATATGTATGCATGCTTAACGTTCTATAGCATTATGCAACCCAGAACCTGGCATGTGTCAAGTCGAGCCGCCGAGGCACACCACGACCCCCGGATTGCCACGAGTCAGTGGACCTGAAGGCTATCGCTTGCAAACGGGCGCTCTACGATCCTGAGGCTGATCATAGTCTACATTCAGGGAGGGCTATGTCGCTACGCTTTAACACGCGGTGCTTGACTCGAACCGTCGTCGTCAACTTGTTGTTGGCAGTACCTCACCTTACGACTATGGCGCCGACAATAGAAGGAGTCTGAGGGACATTGCAACTGTGATTTGGCCATAGCTTGCTTTTTCTGCGCCAAGTGCTCGCAGATAGTCCAAGGAGGCTCAGAACAGGCACATTGCCCGCCCGGCCGCATGAGCCAACGCCACGAGAGCGCCACCGGTCACCGCGCCCTTGTGGACAACTTGAACGCAGTCCGGATTCTTGCAGAATCCAAGCAATCGCATCAAACCCTGGTCAAGATTCTACGGCTGCCCGCCCGAGTGGCACGCCGCCGGCCCCGCGATGTCTACCGGACTCTGCGCGCCCATCTCTTCGTATCAAAGTGCGCCTGTCTCTGGACCTCCGCTTTGACCTCTCTACACCCCGTCGCCCCTCGCGATAACCTTCGACCTTTCCTCCACCATGGTTGCTCCGTCGAGATCTCGGAAGGAACCCCTCCCCGGCATGGAGATAATGCGCCTATCCTGTGGGTGCACGACATGCTACACATCCATCGCTCCGTCACGGTGACGATGCGCTCAGCGATGGGATCCTGTAACGTTTGGGATGATGTTCTTCGCATCTTCTCGCACTCAGGCATCCGGCTTAAGATTTCGGTAAGTCAACGCTGAGCGTTGTCGTAGGGGAGTCTCCTGATGTTTGGCTTCCTAGTGGCCTGCGTACGCCATCTACACGGAACACATTCGAATCGGTGACCCAAACGGCGTGCAGAATCCCTTTCAGCTCATGATTGCGGTCGCCGAGGCCTGTGAGAGATTCTTCGAGAAGGTGAGGCCGGATCATAATGGCGTATTTGATACAGCCACACTAACGTTGCTTGATAGATTATGGAAAGTAGACCTCACCGCCTCAGCACAGGAATGGGACGTCCCCAGAAATGCTCACAGGTACAGCACGCGTACTGTCAAGCTCGTAAACCTCGTCCATATAGACGGTTTTTGGTTTGCTGCAACGGTTTTCGTACACAAGCCGGGCAGGATGGATCAATGCGTGGCACTCAATAAAGCAATCTGTTTACTTCGTTCATGACGAGGCCAGGCGCTTGCGACTCTCGTACCTCTTGTTAAGTTCGTTACGGATTCGGCCATATTTCGTGCTCTTTGCCATACAGTCAATTGACTGCTTTGGAACGGCAATGTCATGTTTTGTCAACCTCAGGACATTTGCACTCGTTCCTCCCTCCCCTCGATAGAACGCATGCCAGTGGCCTAAGGAGGCTAACGGGCGCCTACCGAGGACTGCTGCTGGGCGCTCATCTACCCTACCAACGTCTTTAGTACTTACTTAGCGACTACCACAACTGAAAGTTGGCGCAAGTCGGACCTTTGCCTCCGTTTATGTATCCTTGCACTAGCATATCGATGCAGTCGACAAACGTTGCTCGCATGCACGAACCGAAGCACAAGGCTCGCTCAACGACACGGCGGCGCGTTCCTCAAGACCGCATCAAGACATACCGACTCTTTTTCCAACACTCTAGGATTTTCGACTCCCTTTTTTCGTGATGAACGGCATGGTACCAAAATCTCTCGACTCGTTCGTATATAAACCCTCCAGAAGTCAGGGACCCCAGCCTCCCCACTCGCACAACGTGGAGCGTCCACACACACGCCACCCTGACCCTTGCATCCTAGAAAACCATGCCTCACGTTGGCGTTCAAACTACAGTGCAACTACCACTCGACATATGGCGACATGTCATCGAAATCCTTCCGCGCGCCGACCAGCGGAGCTGCCTCTTCGTCTCCAGGGACTTGCACCAGATCGCGTTCTCGCAAGTCTTCTCCAGAGTGACAATCTGTTTCGGCCTCTATCAAGCGAGGTGGCTCACAGACGACGAAAACGACAAGTGGGACGAGTTCGACTACGAAGAATGGGAACGCCAGAACGACGCGAGCTACGAGAGTCTCAGACAGATTATGCAGGATCCCGCGTTCGCCCTCACAATTAGGGAGCTCTCTGTGCGTGCTTACGCTTCGACGGATCGCCTCTTCGAGCTTCGTGAGTCCTTGCGCCACATACTCTCATGCCAGAGGCTTCGCGACTGAAAATTCCATAGGACTTCTTCGCGACGCTCTGAAGTGCCTTCCCAACCTCCGCTCCTTCCGTTGGAGCGGAGCTGAGCCTCAGTTGCCTATCGAGGTAGTGAAAGCGCTCTCTGCGTCATGCGGCGCAAACTTGAGGCAGCTCAACATACCGTGCGTGTATTCCTCCAATCTATGCAGCATCTCGATCTTCTAACCTGCACGAGCTCGTAGGGTCGTCACGGGGCTCTTCGAACTGATAAGCGAGATGTCTAGTTTGCGTATGCTCTGCCTCAATGGCGACCCAACGCACGTCGTGAATCTGGCAAGGCTTGACGAAGATCTCGAGGATGAGGTTGTCTACTGCCTGGAGGAGACACCTCCCACCCTGCGCCAACTTTGGGTCTACGACGACCTGTTTCTACAGGCGCCTGTGCACCGTTTCTATGCCCTCCAGGAACTGTTCATGATGTGGCCGAACAGTCTGGAGGGCGTCGAGCAGGTATTCCATCACTGTACTGACTTGCGGTCGCTCGGCATTCTAGCCTCCCACAGATCAAGTTGCGCCATGGAACTGCGGAACGCGATGGCAGTCTTCCCAACTGCTTTGCCCCGTCTCCATTCTCTGAAGCTAGCCCTCAACGCATACACTCATCCTCGACGTATCGTAGATACGCTCGCGAGCTTTGTGCGGGACCGACGAGGGTTGAGACGGTTGGACGTGTCGTTCAACAGCCTCGCGAAGGCCGACACTTTCGCTTGGCCGTTCTACGAAACGTTCCGCACCTTGCTCGATCTCGAGGTACTCGGTCTGGAGATGCAAGGGTCGCGGTTCACAGAGGACCACGTCAAGCGCCTTGACATCATCCTCCCGCTCGGCCTCAAGGCGATGCTCCTCGACCACTACTATTCGGTCACGAAGGATGAGACAGTCAAGATCCTCTTGCACCTGGTATGTCATGCAACACCATTCTCCCGCCCATTTGGTTCCCTGACATGATACTGCGCGTGCAGTTCAGCAAGCGAACGAAGCTACGGTACCTGCACTGTATCGACCAGATGTACAACCACAGCTTCAAGGAGCACCTCGCCGAGGATTACTGGCACCCGCCCTCCCTCGAGCTTGTCGGGTACGGGCCACAGCTGTACCCCATCCGGCGGGACCCGGTGAGTGGTACACGGTTCACCCTGCCGTTCTGGGACTACACCAAGGTACAATTCCGGACCGTCCACGAGTTCGACGGATGCGAGGACTCGGAGTGGCTTCTGCGAGGTCATGGTTGGGCTGGTCCCGGTGCGTGTTTATCTTGTTGCATCTGTCCCGAGCTAGTACTGAATAGCAATTATTCGGATTTGTAGATGCACTATCCCCTGGTCTCTACACAGATTAGTGGACAGAAGTTTCGTATAGCTACAGTTGAAAGCATGGGATGTATGTAGGTAGACCAATCGTATGGCGGTCGTCATAGTACAGAAGTCGCGCCAGTAAAGCGTCACTATTGCATCTGTTAAGTGGCTGGTAGCGCCCTCTACTGCCCGTCGACACACAGGCTGCGCCTTCATCAAATTCACAGGCAGACTCTGACGGCTGTTAACCGTGAGTTCGTATATCACAAGTGCGCGGGTAGTGCTACAGCCAAGCTGGATATTTACCTGAACTCGCGCCATTCGACTCGATGAATGCTGATCCTCGATACGCCGCCGGGTTCTCAATCACACAACGGCGACACACCGCCGACCACTATAGATCCACTTCCATCACAATTCAAAGCAGTAGCCTAATCGTACATCATCACGAGCAGTCATAATCATCATGGGCGTGAGCAGGCGGATATCGCTTCTACTTCACCCGTCCCGTCCCGTCTTCGAGGGCTTAGGCGGAGAGGGTCCAGGTGACGCCGTGGAGACGGCCGACGTCGAGCGACGCGAGCTGTTGGAATGCGGTGGGCGTAAGGTCGATGCTGCCCGGTGCACAGCCCGCGCAGCGGTCGGTGACCGTCACGGTGACTGTCTTGCCGTCGGGGCCGGTCGCGGTGAGCGACTTGTGGCAAATGGGGTTACTGTATGAGGAGCGAGTCAGTACTGCGTCAAAAACAGGCCAGTTGCTTCCAAATACTGACGCGTTGGGGTTGCCGGTTGCACCACTGAAAAGCAAAGTCAGTGAGTGGTACAAGAGGAGAACAGGGATGAGACGTACGGGAAGTTGTCGAAGGTGGCGGCGTCTATGGCAACAATGAAGTCGCTGTCGGTGTTGAAGACACCGCAGGCACCCAGGCCAGCCTCGTAGAAAGTAGCTGCAAGGCGTGCACGTTAGAAAGAGGCCTGATCGGGGAGTAGTAGTAGAGAAGAGCGCACCATCACCAGTGCCGGTCGTCTGAGCAAGACCGACGGCGGCGGCGGAAACAACGGCAAGGACAACGGCAGAGAAGCGCATGTTGAAAATGAGAGTGAGTACGAAAGTGGGGGGAAAGGCACCGGGCCGGAAGAGGTGAATTGCAATGGAAGTGGAAGTGGGTGAGTTACAAACTGAAGAATTCGAGCTGCAGGGAGGGCTGCTTTTATACCTCTCAGGTCGAGGGCGCTCGGGCGGACATGGCCAGTCGTTGGCCGAGACAAGTCTACTGCCTGACCACGATCCGATGGTGCCGTGCCCCGGAGATTGTTCGTGCTGGCGGCCATCAGCTAGTGATTGATGTTCGTAGAGGTTGGACGCTTGTGTTTCAATGGATGCAGATGGCCTGCCTATTCCAAGGTCTGTGGCCGCTGACGAAGTAACGCAGGTGGAATGTGTAGGCCTGTCCATCGTGGGACCGAATACGGATGATAGACGGTGTCCCTTCCTACACGGGAATCCCTGTGCAGTTGGGGATCCTCTCCTCTGAGGTTGGAGGTAGTGCAGAGCGGAAGCCCCTCTTAGCTACCAAGTTAGCAACACATACCAGCTGCAGGCTGTGTGATGCTTTGCTCATAGCAACGGCTACATCGCGCATGCGCACATTGACCACCTGGGCATTGCTGACGGCTCGTTCGAGACCAGCATTGGCAATGTACGCGACGTCCAGCGTGATGCTGAGATCGATCCCGGACGGCTGAAACACAGCCCCAGTTGCAATAGCATTGTTGTCAGTCGAGCCATCATGACAATGCGAGAGTTCCTGAAGGCTGGTTGCGCGGATTCGCGTCTAAAGATCGCAAAAGAACCAATGGGGGAGACTGTAGGAGACGGGGCCGATGTCTCCGTTCACCTGACGGAGTCTGCGGAGATGTTGCATCATGATGGTGTTCCCAACCGCGAGATGGCGGATGTGGCGTCGGCCAAAGATCGCGCTGGCTTGAGCCTGCAAGGTATATCATGAGCACTCGTAGTTCATGCAAGTATGCGGAAGACCTACATTCGCATACCGTCCTGAGTATGTGCCACTCCAGCTCACACTGGGTGACGGAGAAGAGCCAAGCCTAGACGCCGCTCTCTATGTCACAGGCGCGCGTCTGTCACGTGTGACGTCGTGGCACGTGTGCGTGACCTAGCGCGCCTTTCGAACGTGGCATTGTGACACGTGATGAAGCGCCCTGGGTCGTTGGACTGGATTTGTGCCTCTTTGTCGAGCAACTCCTTGGCGACTCCCGCTTTGCTTATTGTCTGGCTCATAAATTGACCATTACTTGATCCGGCTGAGACGCGGTTTCACGAGACAAGAGTGTAGGTTGCATTGACCTGGAAGCCTACCTTCCACAAAGGCAGCATCAAAACTGGTACTCGAATCGTGCAAGACGACACTGTTTGGCCAGCTACTAGTTTCACGAGAGTGGCTACACTACGGACACAACTAGAAGTCTGACCGTAGCGGCGGATACCATCTTGCATAGGAGCGCAGCCAGGAGCTGGTATCCTATTGAGCGGCCATCAGGTGAGTTCCGTATTGCCATGACATTCCCACAACCATTACACCCGGTGCACTTCCTCTTCGCCCGACTCGTGTGGCACCTTACATAGGTGCCAGACGTGAGGCCGCGATGTTGATTAATTGGGCTCAAACTCAAGCCTACGGCCTATACAATACAGAGATATTCACGCAACATCGGGCCCTCAGTAGAAAGGGGTATATCTACATATACCCCTACTGTTTGCTGCTTGGCATGCCTTGAGTCCTCTCCGGAGCCAAACGGCTTATCGCCCAGGTATTATCTCTCCAGTTAGAGCTCGTGAAACAAACTCGCCTCTATCACCTAATGTCTCTGTCGAGAGGAGCAGTGCTGACGCCCCTTGTTCCTCAGTAATGAACCTACCCGTCATCAACGTCAGTTCGCGCGAGAGTTCTCCCGCGGCAGATCCTCCTCGCCGCACAACACGGTCTGGCAAATCTCGCGCCACGCGAAGGCGGTCCATTCCAGTCGGCGGCGATGTCATTGAGCTGACCGATTCCGACTGTGATGAACTCCCAGAGAATCTGTCGCAGCTATACCCCGCGCTGTCGCAGCAGAATCGAGCTCGCAAGAAGGCTAAGACGAGGGCAGAGCCAGTCGCCGGACCTTCACGCCCGCGTGCTGTGGTACCACCTGCCGCAGTCCCTGCTGCAGCACCGACGCCTGCTCGCGCACCGACACCTCCTCGTGCGTTACCTCTATTCCTCCCTGACCTCGATATGCGTGAGGATCACCCTCCACATCGTGACCCTACTCCAGTCATCGAACCTAGGCCCGTAGCAATCGAGCAGGCCATCCACGACAACAAACCTATGCCGAATGCTGCACCAGAAGCGGTTAACCAGCCGGCAGCAATGGACGACACTGATCCATTCGATGGATTTGTCGCCCAAGTCCTGGAAATCATTCCGGATGTCCTGCCTGCGCACGTATATTCTCTCATCGAACAACACTATCCCAACTATCTAGACAAGGTGGTCGAACCGGTCTTGCATACTCTCTTCGAAAACCCAGACTATCCAAGGGCGGACGCGAAAGGGAAGGGTAAGCGGAAACATGAGGATGATGAGCCCCAGCCCGATCGCGGCGTGAAACCAAAGATCGACTACGGGAACAAGAATCGGAGACATGAAGGCGGCTACTACTATGGTATCCTGGCTGTGGTGAGTCGCGTACACGCGTGCGTTTGCAACTGCAACTGCTGACACCCAGACAGGAGCAACTGGCAGCAGACTTTCCTGATATTCCAACCGCACATATCCGCCTGACGTTAGCCGAAGAGAACGCGCTCTACGCGCCCGCGTACATGCGTCTCCGCGAGCAGCAGGCCCTCAAATCGCCTCCCTACAAGCGCATGAGCCGCCCGAGACCTGTGGGCAAAGGCAAGGGGGTTGCACAGCACGATGAGGAGCTCTACAAAGAGATACAATGGGTCCGCGAGAAGATTAGCGAAGAAGAGGCCAAGAAGGCAGCAGAGGTCGCTGAAGAACTGAGGTTGCAGGAAGAAGGCGGTATTGAATGTGGCTGTTGCTTCTGCGAATATCCCTTCGTACGTGTCAAGCTCCGTGCGACGACTCGACCATGTGGAATTGATGATTCACTTGTACGTCATATAGGACAAAATGATCCAGTGTCCAGAGGCGCACCTCTTCTGCACCTCATGCATGATGACGTACGCAGAGACGAAGCTCGGCGAGCACGATGCGCACATCGTCTGTATGGACCAGTCGGGTTGCAAGCTGCCGTTCCCGGAGAGCGAGTTGCGCCGCTTCCTGACTCCCAAGCTTCTTGAATTGTACGAACGCGTGAAGCAGCGGAAGGAGATCGAGGCTGCAGGGCTGGAGAACCTCGAGGAGTGTCCCTTCTGCGATTACAAGGTCGTGATTGAGAACGAGCACGAGCGGTTGTTCCGGTGCGAGAACGAGGCGTGCGGGGCGGTTACCTGTCGAGCGTGTAAGAAGCCGGTGCGTGGTAGAGTCGTTGGCTTCTGTGTGTGTGATTAGGAGGGCAGCTCGCTCACATAGCGTGCGTGCAGGATCACTTGCCGAAGAGTTGTCAAGGTACGTGGGATGTGGGGTGTAGGAGCTGTGGATCCATGGCTCACTTTCGTGTGTGTGGACAGAGGTCGCAGACGACAAGAAACTAGATATTCGGCACGCAATCGAGGAGGCTATGAGTAAGCTCACCTAAGGCATATCCTACTTCGATGACGTCGAACTGATCATTTCATAGCTCGTGCTCTCATGCGCAACTGCCCCAAGTGTCAGAAAGGTGTGTTTCTAAGTGTTTGGCCGTGCAGCGCAGGATCTGAGTATTGCTCTTGCTCAGCGTTCATCAAGGAGATGGGGGTATGCATTCCGTCCAGACGCTGTCTAATTCATGTTAACGCATGGGCCCTGTAGTGCAACAAGATGACATGCCCAAATTGCGGCGCGCTGTCGTGCTACGTGTGCCGCAAACTCATCAAGGGGTACGACCACTTTGCGAACGTGAGCTCCCTTCTTTTGAAGCCTGGGCATCTTCTGATCAGACATGCCTCCCTTTTTGCTAGCCTCCTCCATACCACGATCAGCCGGATCCGAAGAAGTGTCCACTATGGGATGCGTCAGTCGAAGGACGTCATAGCGACGAGGTATGCAACGATCCTTCTCTGGAAGCCAACTGTGCAATACGTTATTCATGCGTGTGCATGTGTTTACAGGTTACCGCTGCTGCCAAGCAAGCTATCGAAGAGTACAAGCGCGCCCACCCCGAACTCAACGAGAAGGACCTCGCTGTCGACCTGCCCCCACCTCCCCCTGCAGCCGGTCCATCTCGTCCCGGTGCAGGTGTCGGAGCGCACCACGTCTTCCCGCCGCATCCTCCTGCCGTCCGCGCATTCGGTGCTGAGCTCATTGCCGACTTCCGTCCGGCCCTACCGCCCTTACCAGCGCTCCCGCACCATTACCACCGTGCCCCTCGGAGGGCGGCAGACCGTGAGCGACGCCGAGAAGAGCGCGGGGACATCGTTCGAATGTGGCAGCGCCAGGTCGAACGCAACCGTGCCGCTGCCGCACGATTCCTGGACGGCGCCGTCCCCGCGCTTCCACTCGCACCCCCGGCACCGGCCCCTGCTCCTCCTGCTCCGCCCAGGCCTGCGCCCGCACCTATTGCCGCCCAGCACCATGGGCCGGTGTATAACGTGCATGTGCACATCGACCACGCAAGAGGGCCGCCAATGGTCCAGGAGCGCGCGTTCTACCCACCTGCGATGCCTGCCATGCATGCGCCCATTCATTACTACCCTGCTCCCGTGGCGCCCCCGCCGGCGCTTGCGCCTATACCTGCACATGCGCCTCCGGCGCACCCTGTAATGGCAGAGCCGAGGCGGTCGAAGAGAGTACAACAGCGTCGCGCGAATTAGCGCATGGGCCACAGCACTACGACTTGAAGGCTGTCTGTGCGATGCTCGCGCGAGGTCACCTTGGCGTTGTCTGGCATCGCTTTCGCTGTGCGGTTTCCCGTCGTCGTGCGTAGCGTCGTAATGTTGTCGTGTGTAATGTATCATGCTCCGCATCGTAACATACACGCATCTCTCGCCATAATATTGTTTTGTACAGCACCATCACTATTAATCACTACGCATCTTGCAATTCGTGTTTCCACGCCTTGCACGTGGGTCGCAGGGCGCCCTCGTTATGCAGCCTGACACAAACCTCTCTCCTCGGAGGGTCTACTACAGAGCCAACTGCAAAGCGTAGCTTGCATTACGATTGTGCAATTGCGCAGCAGTTCTCCAGGTTAGCGAAGAGGGCCAAGCCCGCTCTGATCCTTCGAGGATCCCAAGCTTTGCCAAGCCCGCAGCTTGACTCTTGGGGCTTTGGCGCGATAAACACCGAGGCTGTGGCAACCCGCGATCGACGATCGAGCATCGTTGTCAGAAGTATCGCGGAATGGCCTTGATAACGGGTGTGGAATACTTGGCGGCCTTGGCAATTACGGCGAAGCAGATTGGAAAGAAGGTGATCAAAGCCTGAAAGGCTGAAGAAACACTCAATGAACGTTCCAAGACATCTACACTGTATGGTAATACTTACAGGTACAAGGATGAATCCTCCTACAATGCTTTTGGTGTGTAGTGGGTGTTTGGTTCAATGACCCTCGCACTAGCCTGAAAGCGTTTCGTACTAAAATTGCCGAAAGTGGATGAAAGCCTCGCGTAGCGCTGGTACTGCACTGCCACCGATCTGGAGGAGTCTCGGATTCGCCGCCGGCCAGAAGCGTCGCTCGTCCTCGTCCGCTGTTTCTCACCAAGCTGTCCTTTCCCCGTCGGCCTTTGTGGCCTCAACACCCGCAGCACTATCTCAACAAATGCCAAGAGAAATACACGTTGCTGGGAGTTAACCCTGCAACGTGCGCAGGTTCAAGTCGTGCAGAACAAGGGGGCTTGGAGCGTCCGCAGCTCGAGAAGACCGCCAGGCGAGACATCATATCCGCTCTTGCGGTGCGAATAATCGAGTCGAAGAAGCCCTCTCACGCTCCACAGAAGCCCCGAGACACGTACACGGTGCGCCGCCGTCGCGGTCGCGTCCTCTCTCGTTCTTGGCCCGAGCTGGCGATTGGCCCGCGGGCGAGGCCTTGGCGGCGCATCATCACCATCGCCTCCCTCGCCTCCCCCCAGTATCGACGTTTGTGTGCGTGGAGCGTGCATGCTTAGACGACGAAGCATGGTTGAGAAGGACGATAACGCGGCTGGGCGTGCTATGGGCGTGGTCTCGTCCGTGGGGCTTAAATATGGGGAACGGAGACGGCGTCGTCGCTCGCTCGTCCGAGCACGCTGTGCGTCTCCGACCCTCCCGTCCCCTTTGCCTATAGGCTCTCCCGTACCGTTCTTCTTCCTCCCGTTTTTCCGCCGCCTCTTTCAACTTTCCAGGCTCGCCGCGGCTTTCTAAATCCAACTGCAACTGCAACAGTCACTGCTGCCGCTGTGCACCGCGTCCACTCGTTTGCGATCCGTATAAGTGGTGCACATCCCTCCCTCTGCGGTCCCCGATCAGTTGTTTCGTACTACCGCCGCTACACCGTTCTCCGCATCCTGTCATGGATTCCTATCACTCGGACACCTATCAGTCGCACAACGTCGTTCTTCCTGAGCGGATGAATGCTACGACGGACTCCGCGGCCCCGGCCCAGGGCGAGATCAAAGTCAGCCATCTAGCCCGCCGCATACACGGATGGAGCTGGCAAGCGGTGCGTTCTCAGTCCTCTGCTCGGCTCCGTTTTGTTGCTGTGGTCGTTGGGCTAGTAGACAATAAGCTGATACCAGGCTGGCTGCCACGCACACAGTTCCCGATCGGAATGGGCACAGGCGCCGTCTATGTGACGCTGTCTGGCCTGAAGGAGCACGCAAACGCGCTGACGCACGTCGAGACGTTCTTCTACTTCCTGAACATGGCGCTGTTTCTGCTGAACGTCACGACGCTCGCTATCCAAATGATCGGTGAGCATGGTTACGCGTCCTGGGTCGGATCAACGACCAAGGAGAAGGGGAGAGCTGAGAGGGGCTGACTGACGTTGCATGCACGCTCCGGCGAACCACAGTGTATCCGACGCAGGCCCTGAGGCTGGTCAAGGATCCTGTCAAGGGCATCTTCGTTCCATTGGTCGTGCTGTCGTTCGCGACCATCATCATCGGGACGATAAAGTACGCAGTGCCCAGTGGCCACGTCGGCCCCGGTTTCGTCTACGCCCTGTTTTGGTGAGTGCGGTTCCCCGAGGGTCTGTCGGCTAGTGTCAGAATGTGGTCAGCTCATCTGAGCTGGATGCAGGGTGTACGTGGCGTTCGCGGTCATCGTCTGTTTCCCGATGCTCATGGTGTGGTTCAACCAACCGCACGACCTGAGGACGTTCACGCCCGCCTGGGCGTTCCTGGTGCGTTAATTGCGATCGTGGTCTGGATAGCATCGTGGTCTGAGCAGCGACGTCGCATGGAACCTGGCTGCTTCCGAACGCACGCACGAACGCGGACCCACGGCTGCAGATATTTCCGATGGTGAGCCTGAGCCTGAGTGGCGACCTGAGCCGTGGATGTCCGACGGCCATCGGAGCGGTTGCTGACTGAGTGCTCGTCTTCTGGTTCTCAGATGCTCGTCGGCGTCGTCGCATTCAATGTGCTGGACGTGGTGCCGGCTCGGGAGGAGCGAGCGGTGGGGGTGCTGCTGACGGGGTACGTCTTCCAAGGTCAGTTTGCTGTACTGCGTGATTCTCGGGGAGGCTCTGCGCCACGGTGCACAGGGAGATGCTGACTTTGCGTCCAATGGCTCTGCAGGGCTCGGCTTCTTCGTCACTTTCTTCTACATTTGTATATATCTCATCCGGTCAGTGTCCCTCCGGGTCCAGCGCTTACCGACGTTAGAGTGACGTCTCTTCCCGATTAGGATAATGACGGTGAGCGAATGCGCTGCTGCCCCCAGGCGCCCGTGCTATATCCGCCGCATCGGTGCTAATTCATCCTGGCTCTATTCAATGCTCTTTGCTGCGCCCTACCGCTGCTGCTACGGCGCAGACGGGCTTCCTTGAGGGCCACCAGGCAAACGGGGCCTTCGTCGCAGTCGGCCCCCCCGGGATTCACGGCCCTCGCACTCATGAAGCTGGGCGAGAACGCGGCCGAAATGTGCGTCCCTCGTTTGCTCCCTCTTGCGCGCAATCTCTCTGACGATCTCCGTCCCATCGGGATTTCGACCACCCTTGGCGCCCTGCGTCCTTCGCCCGTGCCTTCCTACTATACGCCTGCGCACCTTCGCCTACATCTTCGCCTTCGTCTTCGTCTTCGCCAGTCTTCCTCTTCACGGCCTCGTCAGCGAACAGGCGGGCCAGATATGGTACGCCACGTCCGTCATGTCGGGCCTCATGCTCTTCGGCCTCGCCGTCTTCCTCTTCGTGTTCGGGGTCCTGCCCTACTGGTTTAAGGTCCACAAGCACCTCAGCGAGATCCTCGGATGTGAGTCGTTCCGGACTGCAGGGTCGCACGCGCGTGGCAGACGCTTACCAGATTCTTGAATCCCCCGCCCGCCATCAATTCGCATTCTGCTCCCATCATCATTAGGCTGGGCGCTCACATTCCCAAACGGTGCGTATGCGGCATATGTCCCCTGATCGTCCGTGGGACTGATTTGCTGATGTTCGCGCACCGTGCACCGTGCACCGTGTACCGTATAGTGGGCTGGATCTCGACGATCCGCGTGCTGGGCGACGTCTTCAAGCTGAACGGGTTCTACGTCTGGCACCTCGCCATGACCGTGCTCATGTGCGCCGTCTGGCTCGTGCTCTTCGCGCTCACCGCGTACGCGTTCGTCAAGGGCAAGATCTTCCTCGCGCGCCGCGAGGAGGTCCTCCAGGATGCGCTCGAGCGCAAGCTCGCCATGGCCCTCCTCCACCGCTCCCCGCGCCATTCCGAGTCCGGGTCCGAAGCGTACAACAAGGAGGCGCAGGGCCAGGTGTAATTTCCGCCCAATGTTGCGCTTAGCGTGGGGCCTCCATGTGGGTGTGTCCCAAAGAGGCCCAGGGTGCTCAATTTGCACACACGCCCTTGATTGATGAGCGTCCTCTGTGGTACCTGGCTGCGACTGGCGTACGCGTTCCGGTTCCGGTATTCTTTTGGATTCCCCTTTCTTCCTCAGATCGACTGACATCACTTCGCACGTACGTATTCCCGAGCGGACGCTATGGACGATTTCCGCGTAGATAGATAGATGCAGAACCAGCACTAGAGATTCGCACTCGCACATGGACGCGCATAGTTCCGTACATACTCACTTAGACACTGCAGACGCTAGTAGTGCAATATCCGGGACAACAGTTTAGAGCTCGGTGCTGCCGTAGACTAGTAGGACCGCGCTGCTCCACATGCATACGTTATAATACGCCGCCACAGGCGCGTCGTCGTTTCCCATCACATCATCTGCACGCGAACGTTGGTGTTTAGCGTGTCCCGCGTCTACGGCGCCGCGCACATAACGTTTGAGTTCAGCCAAGTGTGGGGCAGGGCGCGTACCGTTGCGTAAGATAGCAGTGGTTCTGATTCATGCGTAGAGGAGTCCGCGGCATGCGGGGTACGTGCGGCGAGGCGCGTTGATCACGGATGCGTAGCGTACGGAGCTGCGCGTCTGGGGGAGGATAGAGCAAAAATGAGTCCGCGAAGCGTGGAGGGTGGGTCAGAGGGCGCGGGGGCGGGCACTGGCACAGCTTTGGTGGATAATCGAATCGGGATCGGGCACCGGTAGTTGCGAATTTGACGCATAGGCGCCCGATGAGCAATTTGCCCGTTTGGGGGACGATGCGTGCACCGACGCTGCAGGACTTTACTCACCCTCCTACCTCTCCTACCCAGGCAGTACTACCTCCCATATCCTCTCTCCGCGCCTCCACCCTTCTCTTCGTCCCACCCGGCCCCGCCTACTCCCAACCCCCGGAAAGCGCACACCGCAACCGAAAAACCTGCAACTGCCTTCCCGTCCTCTCGTAGTCGCTCGCAGTGCGCTCTAGCACTAGCATGCGGCTGCCAGGCTGCACCCCATGTGCACATGTTGCCTGTTGACAAAGTGGGCCTAGGATGCCGAGCCGAGCGTCCAAGCCCATGACACATTCGCACCATTGGCATGGGCAACCTCTAGCGGGAGAAGGCCCAGCTTGCGCGCTCGATTGGACGCGGGCCCCGGCCACTCCTACATCCCGAGCCCTGAATTGAACTTTGTCTTTGGGCAGCCCCGGCCAGCCGGGGGGTGCCGTCTGCCTCTCTGGGCGTGCCAGACGCCGTCAGGCTCTCGTTACCGTTGCTGCTTCCGTGCATTGAGCAGCGGGAAGGCGGAGTGGGCGAAACAAAAGATGCAAGTCCACGTTGTTAGCAACGAACACGCCCCAGCTCGCTTACGCGCAAGGAGCGGCTGGATGTTCTGGGTAGTATGCTCGGAGCACGATCGCTGCGCAGCAATGCTGGAACTTTGCTCTTCGAGACCGTGCCTCTGGCGGCACAGCGTCAGGCGCCCCCGAACAGTGGAGAGTCTCAAAACTTTCTCGCGTCGGAGACGCCGGCGGACAGATTGAGATGCGAAGTCGGAAGGGGCCACGCGATCGCGAATCTGCTGTGTGGGCCCGTTCCTGCGTCTCTACCACAGATGTAGATGGTGATGCTGAAGCCACCCTCAGGACATGGACATCGCCAGCGACGGTTCTAGCGCCCTAACGTCGTCGCATTATTGGCATCGGCGGGGGCACAAGCGCACATCATGGCGCCCGCCTCTGCGTTCTTTCGACGTGATATGCCCGTCGAGGCGGATCAACCCTCTTTGTCCGGGAAGGTGAGCAGGCTAGCAATCGGCCTGCCCATCTACCTGATCGTCTACCTGTGCGCACTAGGGCTTCCACTGTGACAGCGGCACGCGTGCGGCTATGCTCGACAGGGCGCTGTGCTGCCCGCAGGGAAATCTCCGAAGTGGTAACGAAAGGAAGGCATGGCAGACAGGTGGGCAGGGCCACGGTGCGCGAAGTGGGCTCGAGCCCAAGTGTGGCACCGATTCTAATCTCTCTCTGGTGTCGCCGTGCGAGCCGTACACGCCTCCCCAGAAGGCGCTCGCGTCGATTCAAAATGTCGCTATCCGCTTCCCATTCACAACAGCCTGCGCACCTCGCCCCCCTCCTCTGTATAATCCTCTCTTCCGCACCTTGTGGCAATCGTGCCTTCCTTAGCATAAGCACCCTTCACCGTTCAACCCATTCCCCACCCCTCCCCATCCTCATCGATCGTCATCATGTCCTACACCAACACCACCCCGCCTGCTCCCGCTGCCGGCCCATCCAAGATCATTGCGAAGAAGATACTCGCGGGCCGCAAGTGCTACCGAGTGTCGAAGACGAGCAATCAAGTCGTCTGGCCGCCGGAAATCGAAGAGGCGTTGATTGAAGGTTCGCATTCGCACCCCTCTCGCCGGTGACTTCATAGCTCGGCCCGCGCCAGTTCAGACCTGCTCACGCTGCGCGCACGCAGGGCTCGAGAAATACACGCCGGCGGAGAGCAAGTCGCCGCGGGGCCTGAGCCGCTTCCCGAACCGCAACAAGTTCATCGCGCAGCACATCCTCAACAAGACGGGGCAGATCAGGACCGCGAAGCAGGTGGGCTCCCGCATCCAACAGCTGCGAGATACGGCCGCGGGCAAACACAGTAAGTCCGGGATCAGTCTTCTTCTGCACCCTGCCCCGTCCATCCCCACCCCAGCCCCGGCCCCAGCCCCCGCCTGCCTTCCTTATACATGGCCTTGAGTTCCCGCAGGACGCCCTTTGCTGACAGTCAATTTGATTAGTCATGAAGGCCTATTCCGACAGACACTACGAGATGATGCACCCCTCCAGACCCGGCTCAAGCCAACAGGGCAGCAGCGCGCCCGTGGGCGGCGTCCCAGCCGTCGATGGTGCTTCGGACGGCGCTAGCGAGATGGGACCGACCATTCCTCCCGTCGTGCAGGTTTATATCTCCGTCCCTCCCGTCTCTGCGTCCCCGTCCAGCTCGTCGTCGTCGACATGGTCCGCGTCCGCGTCGACGAGCCCGACGCCGAGCGGCCGGTTCACGAACGTGAACGTGCCGCAAAGCGGCATGTACGAGTTCATCGAGCCGCGCTCGCTGCACACCATCGACCCCACGGTGACGTTCGCGTCCTTCTCGCCCTCGAACCTCTACTCGCGCTTCACGATCTACCGCGGGAACCTCATCGTGCACGCGGACCAGCCGACGCTCATGGCCGTCCGCGCCTGGGACGACACCGGGCTCGGCGGGTACCTCCACCACACGAAGCTCGCGCCGGGCTACTGGGAGACTCTGTGCGGATGCAACGGTGCGTGGCCGTCGCTCGTGATTGATTGTGGTGCGTGTACTGACGGCGTGGCAGACCTCTCGCCGTACACGATCGTGCAGGAGATCACGAAGGAGGCTCTCGATGGGACGCAGACGCAGAAGACGGCGATGGTGATGCGTGTCCATTATCAGTTCATCCAGGCTTCCTCTGGCCAGTCCCGCCCTCTATCGCCGTTCTTGCTCAACCCAGAGGTGCGTTGCCGCTATCCCGTCAAACCTTGCGCCCGTGTGGCTGACTATGTTCTGCCCTTGTTACAGTTTGAGTATGAAGGCGACTCTGGGAGCGAGATCTTCCCCTTCTTCCCGAACCAAGCCATGAGCACCGGCTCTGAAAGTCCCCTCCGGAGCGACCGAAGCAGCTCCCCATCTCACAGCATCCCTCCCGGCTTCGTCAGCCAGCCCATTAGCCCCGCCACTTGGTACCCGCAAGCACATGTGCCATGGCATGACTTTAACACCGCCGCGACGACTGTCGCGACGACCACGGCAACGCAGCTGCAGTCGTTCCAGCCGACGGACTTCTATGGCATGCAGCAGCAACAGCAGCAGTCCGCCCACCATTTCCAGCAGCAGCAGACGCCTTCGCACGGACACCAGCAAGCCCCGTCGGGACAGTTTTACGGGCCCGCGTCGTTCTGAAGCCTGAAACGCTTCTCGGGGGCTCGTGCGGTGGGCGACGCGCGCGGCCTCTGACGGCAGGCATGTGCTCTTGTTCTGCCAATACGGTTTTCGCATCCTTCTTCTCCCTTCTCTTTTGCCCTTCTACTCGGGCACACACTACGTTGGATTACTGGATTACTGGATTATTGTACACTAGCAGTCTAGATCGGTTCCGTGCTCCCTTTCCCGTCTTCCCCCTCCCCACTGTCTCCCTGCTCAACTCTCTCCCTGTTTCCTGCATATCGCACATCGCATGCGCACTACTGCGTCTATTCCATCTGTACCAAGAGGTCTCCCAACCCCATCGATACCCCTGTTTATTTTCTCTTACATATATACCTTAATTATTACGCTCCCGCGACGCGCCGGAGGTACCATAATCTGCCGCCAGGCACACGCTGTGCGACTGCTCGACGCTCAACTCAACGCTCAACGCTCGACTTTAGCTCGAAAATGTCGTCGTATGTACTACGGAGGCGCCTCGCTCATGCTGTCATGGATGTCACCGACGACGAATTCAGCGCCCCGGATACGCTCCGTCGTTTGCCGTAACGGTACACACGCTGGGGCCCAAAGCGCACACCGACTCGGACGACCGGCTTACCAGCCATCGCCGCGTGGCCAGGGTGTGGTTGGTGGCAGCTTCCAGACGCCGGCCGGAGGAGTTTGGCGCGCGGGGAGGAGAAAGGCCCGCCGAAGAAGCCGGGGCCGTGTGCGTTCGCGGCTTCCGCGCTTGTCGCGTTTACGCTACCTACGTCTTTTCTTTTGCATGCAGAAGCCTTGGCCTCCAGTGCTGCTATCTGGCGAGGGCCCCGGCCGGGCGTGCGATCAGGATCAGCCTCTGAGCTGTGCCACGATCACTTTGTGGTACTGTTGAGTGCTCCTCCTGGACGCGAACGTGATGACTTGCGCTCTCACTGTGCTTCAATCGATCACTGCACTTCGAAGCTCGGATGATGGCTTCCAAGCCGCAATACGTACGGGGTGGTCTGAATGGGCTTTGATAACCTCCGCTCCGCGACCCTGCGACGTGCCTCACCTCGAGCTCGCAGCGGTGTCCTAAAACCACCGACGCGGCCCCCATCCGGCGGCTCCCACGCGCTGCAGCCTGTGGCGGCGCAATTTCAGGCTAGCTCAGTGCAGCTCAGACCATGCGGTGCCCTTCATTTTGAACTCGTCGATCACACCGGGGGCGATTGTATTATTCAGGCGTGTCAATGACGGTACTTGCACCACACCTAATTCTGTCGTCGTCGGATGCGCAAGCGCCGCAGGAGGGCCGCAGGACGCGCACGCTTCTCCGGCGATTTTGAGCTCCACCGCATTCGAATTCACTTGGGCGTCACCTCCTCCGTGATTGATTGCGAGCCCTCGGGGGAAGGTGTCCATGCGGCTGTGATGGGTGCACCGTCGGCTATACGTATGCGTGCACTCTCAAGGGAGTGCGGTGCCTCCCGAGGCTCGAGTTTGGCTGGAGCATCGCCCGCGCGGCCGGGCTCGCGTCATCAGTGCTGTCTTGTGACCATGTGGGTCCCCGCGTAGGTCCTGCCCGACGTCCAGCCTGCCAGGCGTTACCCCGGTGGCTGCGCCCTAGGAAGACGCATACGCCGAGGGACCGGCGAACGCGAGCGAGCACTACGTAGTAGTGCTATTGCTCTTGCTGCAGGGCTCTTCCCCCGCGTGCAGTGCCAGTGCGGGGACTTGCGAGTCCTCAGCTGCATCGCTCACATTGAGTTTGCGTAGGTTGAATTAACGCTGCCCCGCGTGGACTGCCGGCCGCAGGCGCTGCGGCGAGGGCGGAACGACGATGTGTAAGGTTCACGAGTCCTCGAATGTGCGGACGCGGGGACGTCGCTAGAGGCAAATTTTGCGTCGGGCGATATCGAATGACCGTCAGCGGCGGATGTGCTGCTAGGACGAGGTGCTGCGCGCGATGGTCCCACATAGAATGGCATTAGATCCCGGTGCGGGGTGGTGCGCGCTTGAAGTCGAAGTTCGAAGCTCGAAGCTCGAAGTTGCACGAGTCGACCGCAGGGCGTTCCGATCCACCGTCGGTATCGCTGCTGGATCTCGTCGTTATACAGTATGCGAGACTTCGTAAGGACTGCGCTGACCACTTTGTGGACAGTGTATGAAGCCTTTTTGGTGCAATCCTTTGTTGCCGCTTCGCAACTGAAGATTTGCGACTCGCCCTGACATACGCGTGTCATGAATGTATCCATGTCGCTGTATGTTCGGGAACTTTGACACATCATTCTTGAGTACGCATAGGTTATATGGGCATAAGTACAAAGTTGGGATGGCTCCGAGCTCATGCCTGGTCTCATGGTGTACACGTTGAATGGCGGCGGTCGGATTCGACGACAAACTCACACTTGATCATTCTTCAGAGCAGCGTGACATGCCGCGTGTGACCGGGCCAGGTACCAGGCGTGACAATCGTTATGACGCGTCTAAATCCACGTGACCGCGTCATTTTCGGGGAAACCGCACTCCGCCGGGACCGGGGAGGGCGGGTAGGGAGCAACGTCGAGCGTCTCGGGACAGCATCTCCTCGTCGTCTGCCACCTCGTCCTCGTCGGTCTCCTCGTCATCCAGCACACTACCAGTGCTCCATTCTGCGGAGGCTCCCGACGTCCGTGCTCAACCGATGCTGCATTGACGGGGCTACTTCACTCGGCTGCTTCTTCATCACTGTTTTCGATACAAGTACAGGTTGTGGCTCCGCTGTATCGCCTACGCACTTGCTCTACCTCCGGACGCCAGTGTACTTCATTAAACTCTCTCTGAGATAGCTTGTCACTCGTCTGTGCTCAAACATGGCTTCGCAAACCCCGCAAACCCAAGAACCTAAGCCTGTGGTAGAGCCATGGCAAGGCACCCCGCCACCGTTCCCCAAGAGCCCGTATTCGCCCACCAAGGCGCTAGAAGACATAGATGGCATCGTCTATGCCCTCCACCTCTTCCTCGGCTCTCACATGGTCGAATCCGAACAGTATTGCCGCGAATACGATCCAAAGATGTGTGTCCAACCCTAGTTCGAGCTCGACAGTTACTCACGATAGGCAGGGAACGGCTCTATTTCGCCACAGGCTTCGGCCTTATCCAGTGCGTAAAGGGTATGATGTCCTTCGAAGATGAGGTGCGCATGAGTCGCATCATCTCCCCCTGGCTTCCATTTCGCTCACTGTTCCGCCACAGGACCTGGTGGATGCCATCGCTCAAGTCCGACATGGCAATTCTATCGCTAGCCAGCACAGGAAGCGAGCTGCTTCTCTTCCAACAAGATTGGCTGGACTGGTTGTGGGCTCGCTCAACACTTCCGGCGTCGGCTTCATCAAGAGCATGACACCTGTGGAAAGACACGCCGAGCTCGTCTATGCCGAGAGCCTGTTCGAGAAGGTACGTGTGTGGTTGACCAATGTCTACGGATTACGACACGCGCTTTGAGGGTCCGTCCACCTTCCTTGTGCAAATGTTGCATGCGTCCAGGTGCAATATCTTACGGCTACACTGCCAGTGGAGTTCTGGGCTCCACCTGCATTCTATATCTCTCCGAATTAGATGACAGTCAACCTTGCCGCATCTGCTCAGTGCTGTGCTGCAAGGTTCTGCTCTATCTAATTCGTGATTGCGATGCGTAATTTGGTTGAGAGAGGTGCCAGGGGAGCCTCACTATCCGTCGCACTCTCCTACGGATTCCCGATGTCGGGCGGGGTCCCAGCGTCTGCCGGTTGACGCTGTCACCAGAGCCGTATACGATCAGGTTCTCCTCGCATGGCGTTGCTGAATTCGCCTCGATGTGCTGCCCTACTGAATTGCAGTGCTTCCGCTGTACGTCGGGTTAGTCTTGTTTGCCGATCTTGAAGTACTCCACCCTGGCGTGCGCTCTCCGTGATGCAGGGCGCTTTCGGTGACGTGTTCCTGCGCCCGGGACACAATCGACGATGCGTGCTGATGTTACACCGCGCTCTTGAGATGTTTGCATCCGGCATCGGCATCTCATGATACTTCTCACCTTTACCTTTCAGGTGTGGTCAAGGTGATGAGGTAAACATAGCTGCGGGATCCACCATCAGCCTGTCTACGTAGCACCTCCATACTGCTGCCCGAACGCGGGCGCGCCGATCTCGGACGTAGTTGCCCTTAACATCTCTTCGCCAGCCACATCTATTCTCATACATTGACACACAATCTCACACATGCCTTGTCACAGGCCCTCCTTGGCATCGTTTACTCTGGCGACTGGCTTGCGTTCATCAAGGAAGCGTATGTCTTCCATTGCTCTCTCCGCACAACCGTTTCGCTGACCGTGTGCCGTCGGATCCAGACTCAACATGCGCACGACCATCAACATCTACCGTCAACTCGGGAAGTATCTCGAGGCCGTAGACGCTGAGGCGCAAGCCAGCGGACTGGGTCCCGAGGACCCCAGCGTCGACGCACACTTCCGGTCGGGGGTGTATCTAGGCGTCGGGATGTCTAACTTGATACTGTCAATGATGCCCTCGAAACTGCTGACGATTGTCGAGCTGTTCGGTTACAAGGGTGACCGACACGCCGGTCTGGCTTACCTTCAGAAGGCGGGTGGCTGGTCGGCGGAGTCGGACGAGCCCTCGATCGGCATTGGTATGTCCCATTCGCTCGGTTTCTTCTGTCCTGGACCACACCAGATCCCGGTCACTAACGGATTACCACGTTCGGCAGAGCAAGAAGGCGTCCGCCGCACTATTTGTGACATGGCGCTCCTCATCTTCCATCTTGTCCTGTCCAGCTTCACGTTTGAGGGTGTCGACATCCGGATGGCCCAGAAGATACTGGACTACCACATCCAGCGCTACCCGAACGGTACGTGCGAATCCATCCGCTATCTCTACACCTATACCTTTCTCCCGGTGGCGCGCCGTCGCTTCGGCTGCGCGTTTGCGGATGCACGATCACCTTCGTATCGTTCCTCCTGCCACCCGTCACTTGTTCACAACACTTCCTTTGTGACATGCGCTGCGGACGCTGACGTGCGCACACAATGCATCCTTCCATCCAGGTGTGTTCTTCCTCTTCGGCCAAGGGCGGTTGCATCTCTGCCGGGGCCAGCCCGCGACGGCCATCGAATACTACCGGAAAGCGCTACAGGCGCAGAACCAGTACCGGAACCTACACCAGATCTCCTTTTGGGAAATGGCCGTCGCGCACTTTGCGCTGTGGGAGATCAGCGAGTCTCTGGTGTGCTGGCGGACTCTGGCCGCGGAAGCCACGGTGCGTTTGTTAATTTGTCCTTCAATTCACCTAATTCAGATCGTACTGAATTATGCCAAAATCGGACTTTTTTGCGAACGTCGGGCGGGACTCAGTGGTCGAAAGCGACATACACGTACGGAGTTGCCGTCTCACTCTTAGAGCTCGGGGACGAGAAACACCAGAGCGAGGTGTCCGAGCTGATGGACAAGGTGCCCGAGCTTCGGCAGCGCATCGCAGGCAAGTCGATCCCGCTCGAGAAGTTCATCGCCCGCAAGGCGCGTAAGTACAAGCAGCAGGGCGGGCGACTCGCCCTCCCCGCGCTCGAGTTTGCGTACATCTTCCTCGCGATCTCCCGTGCGCCCCGCAGCGTCATTCTCGCGCGGATGCTCCCGGTCATTGCGACGCAGCTTGCCGCGCTCGACGCGCACGCCCGTGAGCCGGCCAAGTACGGCATGGGCGGGGGCCGCGGCGAGGATGAGTACTGGGACGACCGGGCGCTGGCGTTGTTCTTGAAGGGAGTATGCCTGCGGTACGTCGCGCATCCAGACCCGGACGCAGTGTTGGACGCCGCGGACGAGGTGGCGGTGAAGGAAGGTCGGGCGGAGGCGGAGAAGGGCGCGCAGGAGGCGTTCCAGGCCGTCTTCGACCTGGGCCCGAAGATCATGTACGACCACTACCTGGTGTACTACGCACGTAAGTGCACTGACTGGGCCGGCCCACCCGCGACGCACACGTACTGACAATAACGGGGGACAGATTACGAATATGCGCGGCTGCTGGCGTGCCAGGGCGACAAGGAGACCGCCCGGATCCACCTCGAGCTCGTGCTCTCCGGTGAGTGCACCTCCCATTCTTTGCGGGTGACGTGGCCCCGGACGCTGAGGACGTGACATTTCTCTTCTTTGTAGGCAAGCCGCTGGAAGTGAACGCCGCTGGGCGGAAGGTGCGTAGAGTAGTACCCCGGGTCCTCCTGCGACGCGTCCGCATGCTTACGTTTCCCCTTTTTTTACATTGTTGCGCCAAACAGGGCAAGTATAGCATGGAGGTGTGTGATATATTAACTTTCCTGAGTGTTAGCGCGCCGTAGCCCTGTCCGCTGGCGGTACTGACGTTCTGGAATCCTAGAATGCGCTCCATGTGCGGACGCATGCTGCGCTAGAGGCCCTCGAGCGCGTCGGTCGACTGTGAACCGCTCTCTTGTCTCCCTCAACTCTCATAGAGCTGTCCTACTGCAAACTATGAGACTATACGCTGCATAGCCATGATTGGACGGCAGCCCCTTACGGGTTTGTTTACTGCCTGTTGTATGATGATGATGACGAGTAGTAGTATATAAGTGTGTGGTGGTACTGTAGTATATACGGACTGGATGCTCTGATCTGCTGTCTACGCCTTGGTTTATACATGATGATCACTTAGACCGTCTATACGGCCCGTGTTGCGACCGCCATGCGTTTGTCTCTCGACTTAACACAATCACCAAGTTGAACTTAGTTTTGGGCGTTCGCGGGCAGCCGGCAGTCGGGCGCTTCGTTCACAAACACGGAGGCCCGGCCCGATTCCCCACAGCGTCTATCGTTGGTTGCGGGGAACGTGCGCCTGTCAGGTCGGCTGCCCCGCGCTCGCAACCTTTCCTAACACCCACCGCCATCTCCCGCGACGGTGTACAAGCCCAAGGATGGCGCACGCACACTGTCACTCGCACGGCCCCGCGGCCGAGTCCGACGAATACCCAAAGATGAACTACGGGCCCGGCGCGAAGTGGATCAAGCATCTCACCAAGGACCGTCTCGGGACGTTCAACGGCGGGCACTTCTCCGACGTCAACCTCTCGTCTGTCTTGTACACGCACAGGATCGATAACCAGGAGAATATTGAGCTGGAGGTGTGGAGCGCGCCGGGGCTGACGAAGCCGAGCTTCGAGGAGGCCATGAAGCAGAAGTTCAGACCGGCGAAGAAGGGAGAGTCGTTTGGACCGTCTTGTGAGTATCGAGATGGATTTTGCTCGTTCTGTCTCGCTAACGTGCTCATAGGGGTATGAATGCTTGTATGCATTCGATGAACATAGTACTGATTCTCTTCAGACCAACCACTGGTGGAAGGTCTCTCTTACCATCCCGGCCTACTGGGAGCAGTACGAGCGCGTGCAATGTAGGCCCTTCCCCACAGTCGTATATGCTATAATATTAATGTAATATTAATGTGATCGCAGTTGAGTTTGATCCTGGCTGTGAGGCCATGATCTTTACCAAGGACGGCACGCCGCTCCAAGGTATAACTGGCGGCTACGGCGGCGACAGGCGAGTCGAACATATCATCCCCCGCAGCGCTATCAAGGCGGGCAAGTACGAGCTCGTGATCGAGTCCAGCTGCAACGGCATGTTCGGCGTCCCATGGAACGGGGACACTATCGCGCCTCCGGATGTATGTACAATGCTGTATGCCCTGACTATTAGAGGTACTCACGCCCGTTTCAGATGAACAGGTACTTCCAACTAGCATCTGCCGACCTTGTCGTGCCCAACATGGAAGCGTGGCACCTCATGTGGGACTTCCAGACCCTGCGCGAGTTGACCGACTCCCTGCCCGGAAACACGTCGCTGCAAAACAAGGCGTTGAAAACGGCGAACGCGATCATGAATGTGTTCGAGAAGGGCGATCCGTCAAGCATCACCCATGCCCGCAAGGTCGCGGAAGAAGTTTTTGGCGAGGGCTGGCATGAGAAGAGCGACAGCATCTATGAAGAAGGCCCTGAGAAGGCGCAAATATGGGGGATTGGCCACTGCCACATTGACACTGCTTGGTTAGTACTGGGCTCGAAGTCAATGAGGGTCATGCCATAACGTTGGTTCGCGATAGGCTCTGGCCTTACCGAGTAACACAGCAGAAAGTGGCTCGTTCTTGGTCGACGCAAGTAGACCTGATGGATCGCTATCCTGAACACCGATTCACCTGTAGCCAAGCGCAACAGTACAAGTGGCTTGAGCAGGTCTGTGTTCTCACATCCCCGGATTGCAGCGTAGCGGCTGAACGAGATCGCAGCTGTACCCTCCACTCTTTGAGCGCGTCAAAGAGAAGATCCTCGAGGGCAAGTTCCACCCCGTCGGTGGATCTTGGGTCGAGAATGATTCGAACATGCCTTCGGGAGAAGCGCTTGCTCGGCAATTCATCTTTGGACAGCGCTACTTTGAGTCGCGCTTCGGGATCCGTTGCAAGACTGCTTGGCTTCCCGACTCATTCGGCTTGACCGGGGCCTTGCCTCAGCTCATTCGCCTCGCGGACATGGATTACTTCTTCACTCAGAAGCTATCCTGGTGAGTACCCCGTGAATCGTACCTCCCTTCCGTGACTATGTGTGGGCGCATGTGTACGTTGTTGACACCGCATCACCCACCAGGAACAACATGTAAGCCGCCCATTTGCTGAGAGGGTTTGGACACATCTGAGATCGATCTGCAGAAACGTCTTCCCTCACTCCACCTTCAACTGGGTTGGCATCGATGGAACACAGGTTCTGTGCCATATGACGCCCGTCGGTACGTCCCTATCGAACAAGCTACAGATCCCGGGCTGCTTCTGATTTGACTTGCGAAGACACGTACACCGCCCAAGCTACTGTCGGAGATGTGAACAAGGGACTCACCAATCACAAGGTTTGGGGGCAGTACAGATCTCCACGTTTCGTTTCAGATACTGACTATAGGCATACAGAACCTGGAATCCTCTGATATCTCCCTGCTCGTCTTCGGCAACGGAGATGGCGGAGGAGGCCCGCTCCCGAAGATGTTGGAAAACGTAAGTGCATCATCGGGGGATCGGCGAGCTCGATCGTGGTTTGACTTTGGTTCTAGCTCCGACGCATCCGGGCGACGGGTAATCGCTCTCGGGACATCCCTCCCGTGAACATGGGCCACTCCGTAGATGATTTCTTCGATGTGATCGCCAAGGATTCGGCCGCGGGCACGGAGCTCCCGAACTGGTGGGTTCCGCTTCAACTCGAGCTCACACGTGTGAACACGGCTCATTTTGACGTGCCTCTGTACGCAGGAGCGGCGAGCTGTATCTCGAGGTATGTCGGCTTCTCGACAGTTATTGACATCATCTTGACCGTTTTTCTTGCGCTGTCAGTTCCATCGCGGGACGTACACATCCCACGGTGAGTGAACTCGATCGCGCAGGCGAGATTCGTGCGATGTTGAGGTGAATCTTGACGCCACCTACCTACTAGGCTCGATCAAGAAGGGCAACAGAAAGTCCGAAATCTTGCTTCGCGACGTTGAGGTGCGTCTCTCCAATAATCCGTCCTCGGCGGGGCGCTCATTGCACCCGCGGTCGGCCCTTGAAAACAGGTTCTCGCCACGTTCGCGAGCTTGTACAAGTACCACAAGTCGGACTACGTCTATCCGAACGAGAGGATCAACGACTGCTGGGAGAAAGTGCTCCTCAACCAATGTGAGTTGTTTGTGTTGGGTTGTAGAATGTGTGTGCTGAAACGTGCTTGTCCGACTGAAGTCCACGATGGTATGTGTCGATTGAGCTCGAGACCGGAACACCTACTGACAAGCTCGTGCTGAAATAGTACTTCCGGGATCCGCAATGTGAGTCCGACCCCTATACTTTTAGTATCACACGATTGATTTTTCCATAGCGCTATGGTGTACGATGATGCCGAGAAGCTGTACGCGGAGGTCCGCAAGGAAGGAGAGACCTTGATTGAGGAAGCCTTCAAGGCGATCTTCCCACCCTCCACCTCCCTCGCTGACCCGAAGATCAAGACCAAGAAGTCGGGGATCCTCGTGGGCTTCAACACGACCTTCTTCCCGCGCCGCGACATCGTCGAGGTGCCGCTCGTCGGTTCGGCCTCTAGGTTGCGCTCCCAGGTTGTCCAAGCTTCCAAAGATGGCACCGTCGGCCTTGCCTTGATGGGCTGCACTGCCGGAGGCGGGGTCGCGTTTGGCACGGGAATGTACGCCGACTGCAAGCCGGTTTCTGGTAAGCAACGTTTTTCTTATGAGTCAAGGGGGAGGTGCTCATTGCTTCCTAGTCGCTCGTGTGGGAGAGGACCACTTCGTACTCAAGAACTCGGCGGTTCAGATGACAATCGCCGGAGGGCGCATCACGAGCCTCTATGACGTCGCTCTCGAGTACGTCCACAAGATTTGCATGCCTCGGGCTCGGGGACCCTCACTCACTTGCCTTTGATAGCCGTGAGCTTATCCCTGAGGGCGAGACGGGAGGCTTGGTGATCTTCGACGACAGGCCGAACTACTGGGACGCATGGGGTAAGTGCCAGATGCCCCTTCCGAGCGAGCATATATTATATATAGCGAGCGCGATACGGCGTGGGCACGACACGCTGACTGGAATGCACAGACGTCGAGGTCCACCACCTGGAGAAGGCCAAGAAGCTCCAGTTCGCGAAGGTTTCGGTGGCTGCCGAGGGCCCGCTTCGTGCCTCGCTCAAAGCCGAGGTCAAGTATGGACAGAGCACTATCAACGTCTTGGTAAGCGTGCTTTTATGAGCTACTCTTATGTCCATACTCATCATCGCTGGGAAGATCTCGTTGGACGCGATTCCAGGTGAGAGCAGAGTATCATGCCCTTGTGAGCGAATGCAGACTGTTTGGCAGCTTCTTTGAAGAAGGGCTCGCGTTCCTTCTTCCGCTTCGACGCACAGGTCGACTGGCACCAGCGGCATGAGTTCCTCAAGTGTGAGTGCGTTTTCTTTGAAGGCGGTCTTGCTCTGATGTTGAGAGGATGCAGTCGAGCTCCCGCTCAACATTCGTAATGACAACGCCACGTACGAGACCCAGTTCGGCCATGTCCAACGGCCTACGCACAAGAACACGACGTGGGACATTGCGAAGTTCGAAGTCTGCGGCCACAAGGTGCGTCTATCTGAACGGCTTCAGGCTCTAGTACGGCGGAACGCTTACATCGTGTTTATTGTATCGTCGCAGTACGCGGACTTGAGCGAGTTCGGATATGGTGTTGCTATCCTTTCCGAGTCCAAGTATGGCTTCTCGTGCCGTGGGAACGTCCTACGTATCTCGCTGCTCCGCGCTGCGACCGCTCCTGATGCCGAGCAAGACCAAGGTCAGTGTTAGATTTGTACTGTGTGTGACTACGCACTCGAGCTCTCCCGTTCAGGGAAGCACGAGTTCTCTTGGGCCGTGTTGCCTCATCAGGGTCATTTCTTGGAGTCGGATGTTCCGATTGCCGGCATCCTCTTCAACTCTGCGCTTCACGGTATGTAAAGAGCCCCGTAGTCAGCTCTGTTCATATCTCTGATCACCATGAACAGTCCGCTTGCTCGAGGAAACCGCTGAGGCCCCGTTGTTGAAGGCCAAGCCCGGCTTTAGCATCGAAGGCGCTCACAATGTCTTCCTAGAGACCGTCAAGCGCGGTCTGAACGACGATTTCACCACACACGACGCCGCCGCGCCCACGGTCGTGCTCCGTCTCTACGAGGCATACGGCGGTCACGCGCAGGTGCAACTCAAGATTGCGAGCCACATCCCCGTTGCGAAGGCGGTCGTTACGAACCTGCTCGAGGACGAGCTCGAGGAGCTGAACGTGTACCAGACCGAGGACACGTCCTTGGCGGTGAAGCTCAAGTTCCACGGGTTCGAGGTGAAGACCGTGAAGCTCGTCCTGGGCAAGCCTGGGTGTGTTTGAGTGCGTACTTGGCCCGTGCGACCCCGTCTAACTGGATTTTTCTTGATGCTGTAGGATGCAACCCAAGAGGGACAGCTGGGTGACTGTCGAGAAGCCGCGTGCTTGAGCGGCTGCGCAGTGCGCGGACGCCTTGCCAGGCGATGTTCTGCACGTGTACTACTAGTGTTGACGACCGACTTGGACCCTGTTGACCTTATTGATTCTGTTGTGTGTATCTTGTGGATGGTGGATGGATGGACAATCAACCTGCTTGTGCTATCAGTTAACAGTGCTATATGCACTACGATTCGACAGGACGTCGATCTAACCAATCCTTGTAGTAGTGCAACAGCTCTCAAGCTAAAAGAAGTACAAATAAAGGGCGATCACGGACGCCGAGAAGCCCCAAAACGCGCACAGGACGACAGCGCCAGTGCTCGCCGCACCCCCATCGCACGAGATCGGCGCGTCCAGAACCCCTGCACGTATAGCGTACACCGCAGAGAGGATCTCCTTCGCGGACAATTGCGAGAACGTCTCCCAGAACTGCATGTAGTCTTCGTCGTTGTGCTCGGCCGCGACAGCTTTGCATCTCGGGAGTTCGTGCATGGCCTCTAGCTCGTATAGGATAGGCATCAACGCTGCGTATGCTGGATCAACGGGAACTTCAGCCTCCTAGGAGAAAGAGTGCCGAGTATGAGTGGTGAGGAGTAATGTATAGAACCCTATACTGACCTGCTCTTCAGATCCAGATGGAATGGAAGCGCGAGGATTGGCGGGGCACAACGCATTCGGCTTTAACGGGGGTACAGGAGAGACTCGGCATTCGATGGCGTCCTCGTAGATGCTTCCCGCCTATGATCTACTCAGCGGCTTTGCTCAGATTGCTCTCACAAATGACGCACCGACGTGGATACGGTACCCAATACTTCAGCAACGTCAAGTGTGACTTCAGCACCTGAGGATCGGGAGCTCGTGAGGGACTCGTAGGCGCTGCTGTTGGACGCCTCTGAATAGGCACGTCTCCGAGTCGCTTTCTGGAGGCGCTCGGCAAACGTCAGTCAGTCTAACCTCCGGAAGATCTATGAAATCGTATTGAGTATCCACCTTGTGACGACCTGGGGTAAGGATGAGCGCAACGTTGCGGAACAGCTTCTTCGTCGGTGATGTCGGCAAAACGCTCATGCTGCTGCTGCTCGACGACTCGTTCGCGCCGCTCTCGCTGTCCGTGTGGCGGCGCCGTAGCAAGTTGGTGGACGACATGGTGAAAGATTTGGCGGTCGTCGACGCGCGGTAGGGAAGGCTTAAGCGTCGGAACCGGAGTCGGGTAAGCCACGAACCGGAAGTCTTGCTAGGGGAGATTGGCTCGGGAGGGCCCCCAGAGGTGAGGTCTCCTGTCTCATCCTTAGACCTACGTTCGGCTGAATGAAACACGTTTGGACGGGGCGAGAAACTCACTTTCAGCGTTATCTGCGGAGGACCCTCTAAGATCCGTTTGGCGACGAGCCACTTCTCTATGGACTGGAAAACCGATTGAATGAGCTAAAGATATGTAGGTATGGATGACCTAAGACGGCTTACTTCGTGGATCTCGTTTGGACCATTTGCCTACGAAGTACCACTATGAGTTCAAGTCCGACTTGTAGCAAGAAAGCTACGCACAACATCGTCAGGGTGGCTTGCCCAGTACTCGCGGGCTTCCTGAAAGGCGACCGCGAGTTGACAACGAGGATCGATGTTGCACGGGCAACTGGTGTGTTTCGTTGCCAATCGGTTGTGTGGCTGCTGTAGGGTGCAGTCTCGTGAGTGGCCATAGCGACCCCGCTATCGCGGTGCCAGTACGTTTCAAGTCGACTCACCTTCGGGATGTTTGATTCTGCAGTAGGGACATCGGCGTCAGGCTCAGGCTCCTGAACAAGCTCAGTGACACTCATGACGGGCACGGGGGACAGGAGTGGAGACTGCATCGGCACGAACGAGAAGTGGATGGTGTACGTGCAGTGGTTCATGCATTGCAATGTCAATCATAAACCATGTTGGGTCAAAGAGTCTGCTTCCAAGCGACAATGCACGACTTGGCCACAGTGATCATGAATGCGGGTAGTCGCTTTGTGTGGCATAGCCACCGCGGCACGCACGCTTTGCCAGCGACTGATCCCCGTCGTGGCCACAATCGTTCAGCTTTTCTTGATGCCGTCCTTCTACTTCAACAGCACCAGAAGAGAACCGGAATCTCTCCTGACAGTGAGGATAGACCCCTCCTAGTAGTTGCCTCGAAGGGGAGGCTATTGCTGTGAGCAGCGCTAGCAGATTACGATCTCAGGTCGAACTCACAGGAATCCCAATGAATAACAGCTATCTCGCTGTTTTCATGCCATAGAAACTTGTGTCTTGTGTATATCATGCTATTTCTTGAATGCTAGCGGTGGTCAAGAGTCATGATGGTGAACTGGGCTCGGTGAGATGAACTAGAGCGAGTACTTGCCTCGAGACAAACTTGCGACTGGCTCGAAGATGATTTAATACTTCTTGTACTGTGGGGGTGGCGTTCCAATACGTCCCCTCTTACCACCCATCCGTGCCGATGGCTACGTATAACAAGTGACCCTTAAGTCGAGAGAAGCCAAGTTGTAGACTTATGGTAGGCGCTGGAAGGTGTCGCGATTCAAGGACGAAAACATGAGCGCTCCTTAGGCGCTTAGAAACTCTCACTTTGACATCGACTCGGATTTTTCGCTGCGGCTTGTTGAAGGATTGGATACCTATTCTGCTTTCTATGCTACTCGTCGTCGTGCTATTTCGCTTACAAAACCCGGAACTATCACCCCGCTAGGCAGCTCCGGTACAGTGACAACACTCTGATCCAGTTCTCGACAACGAAGCGTACGTATCTACTCCTGCTTTATCCTCTGCGGCCCTGACACCTGTTCCATGAGCTCCAGGCCAGGGTTACTTGTGTAAGGTGTAATCATCTGCCCCTTAATCGTTTATATCCAGCAAAGCTCGAAGCAGCGCACCGTGTAACCGGCTGTTGCAGGCCATTGCCGTCCTCGACCTGTACCGGGCCACCCTTGAGGAATTCCCTCGAGATAGGTTCAGTGAAGGTCGCGGAAAAAGCGGGAAGGGCTTGGGTGAAGGATAATGAGATGGCATCGTCTGCTTCACCACGCGGCCCATGGGGGACACCTTTTCGCCAAAAGTCGGGGACGAACGTTTCCATCGCCTCGGCGGTCTATGAGACCATCCGCCCCTTCCAGTCATCTACCGCTACGCATGGACGTAGTCCTTGTTATTGATACAGGTAACGCCATCTGCGCGTTTATGCAATCGTAGGATGTGGTACTCGCGTGTCATCAACGTCGCCGTGCTCTCGAAGGACCCCTGACAATAGCAGGGCCAGCCCTATCACAATCCGGACAAAATCGGTCCCCTGGAGGGGGGCCAAGCTAGATTTTTTCCGGACAAAACAGGCTGAAATTGACCCCCAACCCACTGCAAAATGCCGGACAAAATCGTCTTAAGCGTAGTCGGACCTATACCACATATCCGGACAAATGTTTTGAATCCACTGGAGGCACGCATACCCACCACTAGGCTATAAGGATGTGAGCGCCTCAACTCTTAGATAATGTAGTCTACTTAGTATCGTTCCTACTTAGATTAATTCACTACGTCGAAGTTGTACCACTTGCATTGATGACTATCCCAGATTTTATTACGGCGTCATAGCATCATTTAATAGGCGCCCACAGCAAGATATAGGGTAAGTGTTGACAACGTTGAAGGTTTGGGTGGTCATACTAGCTACGACAGCTGGTTCTTTGCAGCATGCATTTCCAGCTATTCCAGACGTTCCAACCTACGCGTTCTGTACCGTTTATGCCGAAAACACAACCTACTTTACAAAGTACGGACATTTTCGTACCATTTTGAACCCACATCGGATGTCCGGACAAATGGCCGCCGAAGGCGGCCGAACCTAGATTTTTTCCGGACATTTCGAGGCCAAAATGGCCGATTTTTCGCGGACATTTTGGGCCAAATTTGGCCGTAGGGATTCAGGTTCACCTACTATAGTCAGGGGTCCTGCTCTCGATCGCCGAGTTTGTTCAGCGGAAACCAGCTGCCCCAACAAATTCCATCAGATCGCGCTCAGGGCACCACTAGCCAACTACATACTCCGCCACAGAGCGAGGGTGTGGGTGCCTGATCTGAACGATTGGGTACAGTATACGCCGTAGGGTAGGGTCCATGTGTTGCTCGAAAACTAAAAGCTTCCGCTGTCGAGTACAGCCAAGAGATCAAGCAGGGTGAACATGAGGGTGCAGTTCCCTCGCGCTGTGTGTTCCGCAGAGACGAATCACTTGCCGGTTCACGTCTTGCCAAGACCATCCGCCCTAGTAGTACATCCACTCTAGCTCCCCGGACCCTCGAATCCACGCACCTCACTCACGAATGTGTTGCGCACGTCGTTGCACATACGGGGCCGTGACCAAATGTGTTTTTTTGGTTCATTGTTCGGTACCCTCCATGGATACATTTGCTCGTCCACGTATGGCAGACCGCCCACAATGTGTACAGGATGTATCATCAGTGTTACTTGGGCACTGCGATTGTCTATATCAGGTGTAGAAATGTTTGAATACGGCCAACGAGGTGCCACGGTCCACCACACCCTACCCTTCGAAGATGGATCCACGCCACATGCTCATGTATCAGAGATAGCTGTCTGGCTTCGTTGGGGCGGCATGCCTAGTCCATTGAAGCCTAAGGTACACGCGTGGGGTGCTATTTGGCAGCTACGTACGACACAAGGTACCTACTACCTGGTACTTCGGAGCATAGTAAGCCCCAACACCTCGTTGCAGCGCCCATTCCCTGTACAATGGGGCCTGGAAAAACTTGAAAGGCACAATGTCTACTTCCAACCCAAGGTTCATCAGTCGCAAGCCCTTAGGGTCGCCGAACAAGCCATCTTCGCGGTATCTTTGTTTCAGCATTTGTTGAACCCTGAGCCCGGCGTCAGTGGACAAACGACCTAGGCATGCAAGTAGCTCATCCTGGCGAACACGTTGAGCTTCGAGGCTTTGAGGGTGGAGAGCGGGAGGTGCCGTACCTAGATGCTCAGAACGTGGGCCTACACCATGGCTTCGCCATGGCCTCATGGACGTAGCGCGATCCACCACAGTCGATAGGGTTATGATTTGTGGTAGCTTGTGTGCGTGGCAGTGGCGTTAATACAGACCTAATGCCGCCTTCTCCGGACGGGTCTGCACTGGGGAGCGTGCACCGTAAGAAGGACGGGCCGCGAGGCATGAGGCGTGTCGCCTCGACCTATCTGGGCTCGTCTATATCCGATCTAGACAGTTGAGCAGATTCATGGACCACACATCGACAGCGTGACCTGTGTATATCGGCTGAGTACGAAGATGGTCGCGCTTCGCACCAGGGAGACATATTGAACGCATCTGTATGGACAAACTGCCACCCCCATCCGGGGTGAACCCTCAAGTCCATTCTAGGCGAGGCGCCTTTCGATGTGGCACAACTGCTTTTAGCTGGTAGCATACCAGTATGTTAGCTATGCATTCCTTAAGAGAGACCATGAGAAACCCGGCAGGCCGATCCCATTGTTCCAACACCACGCCAAGGACGTCAGTGGAGTACCTAATGGTATCGTTATTTAGAATCATCCTCAGGGTAGTGGCCCAAGTTGGTGCGCGGCCCTCACGCGTTGGCGTAAAAACAGCTATTGTCCTTCGAGTAAGGACTGGGTTGACGGGATCAGCAGCACTTCCAAGGTGGCAAGGCTCGAGTCGCCCGAGCCATAAACAGCCACCACGCGGTTCGACTTCAGATTATGCAGCAGCTTGCAACTGAATATCACCTTGCTCACCTTTGGAAGTGGTGTAGCCATCGGTACTATTCGCATTGCGGCTGCTACCGTGCCGAGAGCGCTTGTAGTCCAGGGCGACATAACTGTAATCGTAGCTCTGACGTGCAGACGCTGTCAGAGCTGAGATCATGTTCTAGCACAGGATCCGCCCTCATGTAGGAAAGACGTCTTAGTGATGATCAGGTCAGGTCAGATATCTTGCGCGAGGCATGGATTCAACGTTGCAAGTGCTTCCACCGATGCGGCAAGTTGTTCGAGTCGAGTTGCCGCTTCCCCTGAGCTTGCAATGTGTTCAAGAAAAGCGCAGCAGTGCTCTTTCAATAATAAGCCGTACAATAACTATTGGCTAAGTTCAGCATCCCTCTAGATGCATCGGAAAGTCCTGAATACGTACAGAGTTATCTGGTTTGGGGTCATGACATATTCGGATAGGCGTCCGACGTCTTGAACGTCGCTGTATACTTCACCCTGAACGGCGTTGGATCACATTTCCATTGACCTGTGCGCCACCGGTAGACATCCCGTGCCTTAGAGAGGCGTGTGAGGATGCCGTATGGATAGAGTGAGTGGCTGGTTCAGAGCACAGGTGTTTCCCATCTCAGAGACGGGTCACCGGCAGCTGCCAAAAGTCAGAAGCTAGCTGGCGTGGAAGAGCCTTGTAGTGGACCAGCCGTGCACTTAAAGAACACTTCTGCTATACATTTGTGTGGTTGGTGGCATTGAATCTAACGAACAGCAGGTCTCCCCAGCGTGCATTAGTACATCTCCGCGATTTACGCACCGACCATTTACGATCACGGTATGAAGTCATGATAACAATACAACGGCATGCTTCACGAAGGTTATGCGCAGTGGTCGAGAGGGCGACAATGAGATCGCGAGGACTAGTGGAATTCGAGAGGCGAGACGAGAGGCGAACAAGATGAGAGGGCACGGATATTGGCGCCCTGTGAAGCCACAGCGGCACATCGGCCATCACTCGGCACGCTGATCCGCAAGCCAATTCCTCAGCCTCCCCTACGACCCCTCGATTTCGTAGCAGACTACCCTCCAGCCAGCGGCGTAAGACTCCACGCCCGAAGGCACATCAATGCACAACAATCCCGCAGACAAACCTGGAACCACTGGTAATGCTTTTGTGTTGCGTTTTATGCCAAAGAATGCCCATTGTGACAGATCCGTTGATTCAATCACACTGTCACACCTGATTGTCCCAAGCACTCTGGGCGGCGGGTGACTCCAGATCAATACCTCCACTTCACCTGCTTGCGGCGCACAGCTGCAAACATTTGCTATCACATTAAACATGCCCGGGAAGCACGCACAATTATGTTATTGACAGTCGCATACGATGCGCCCACTGGAGGCTCACAGAGGACTTCAGGTTTCCTACTTGAGAGGTGAGCTACCGATGCTTGCCAAATGGAACAAACAAGAAGTTTAGTCTATGTCCGCTAGCAGAGCAGCCGGGTGCCATTCAATGTCAGTATCAAAGTAAGTTGTGTGCTGGTTGACATTGTGATTTGTGGCGTCGCCGCTAACTTCGTCGGCCGAAAGAGATCCAACGTTAATGCCACCAGTACTTCACACCGGTTCACTTGGAGTACGTTCGCAATCGCCTCGAAAGGCCTACGCATCACTACCAGCTCATCCCAATGGGTGCTAATTGGCGCTTATGTGGTAGAAAGTTACGCTACGCCAATGCCATAAATGTCTATGGAAGATGCCAGCGACGGTGCAACATTCCATAGCACTTGGTCGATCACTCAAAGAATTGATACTGAGAAACGCACTGTGAAGTTATGGTAGCTCGCTGTAGCTGCCCTGTTCCATTGATATAAAGGCCACTGCTCAAAATGCTATTGGACACTCACCACCACCGTCATCTCAGCCCACAGCCAAGGATCAGCTCACAACCATGAACCCATCTGACCAACTGATACTCCAGTGCTTTAACTCAAAGCTATAACTATCCTGTGACGTCAAAGGCCATTAAGGATGAGCAGGGTGTAGTGAATGTCCCATGTATGTTTTGCTTTCTTGCTACCCTCTCTCGCAAGCGCAAGCCACATGTGATGCACCTCATGCTAATGTCATCGGGTTACAGCATGTACGCTCGACGTCTGCATGCTGCTTCGTACTTACAAACCTCGCATTGGCGGTGGAACGCTTGCCCTCGACTTCAACTTACCCAAGCTGGAGTATGATCAAATTCGCGAAGAATATCAAGTTATAATTTGCATTCGTTCCTTCAACAGGTATGACTGCATTCGTCGAGACCTCTCGACAGTAGTGAACACATCTATTTTATCAGGCCCCGCAATCACCGCTAGTTGCCTTGCCACAGGTTCTTTCAAAGTCGACCTAGTCCAGAAGAAGTACTATTTGGGAGAACAAAACCATTCTCAGAGCCCGGTGCACATGGTCATGCACATTCTCGACTTTCAAAGTGGGTTAGTAGCGACGTTGAGGTAGTTGCTCTCGAGAACTGCTCTGATGTGTTCCCTCATTGAAGCGTCAAACCCACCCGTAAGGGAAGGATACTACTCAGGCCGAGAGCCTTTGTAGGTTGAGGCCTGCTGGCAGGGGAGAGGGGAAAGGATGCGAAGGAGAGGGGAGGTTGGAGTCGGGTGCCCTGTGTCTGGCGCGAACCGTAGCGAAGCCTAGGACCAAAGGGAGAGGGTAGAGAGGGTTGGCTGGCCTTTGCGAGGGATGCGACGCTGGCGAGAGCGCAGGGAAAGGGTTCGCAGATACACTGGGAAGGAGAGAGGGGGAAGGGGACAAGGGCAGAGGAGCGCAGGCTGTCGATTTCGCAAATGTCGCGGAGTTTCGCAGATTTTCGCAACACGCGGTTTCACAAACTTTTCGCGGAGTCTGCCCTCGTGGGTTCGCGCCATTTCGCAGCTAAGTGGTTTCGCAGATCTTCGCAAGGTCGTCGCAAGAGTTCGCAGTTCGCAGTTCGCAAGAGTTTGCAGTTCGCAGTTCGCAAGAGTTCGCAGTTCGCAGTTCGCAGTTTCGCAGTTCGCAGTTCGCAGATTTCGCAAGGTCGTAAATATCACAAGTAAGAGACCCTAAGGGTATGGGGGGAAGGGAGTCCATCTTGTCTGGCCCTAGGGGCGTGTACTTTACAGAGGGGATCCTGTGCTACAGTCCATCAGGTCTTGGCAAGGCCGCGTGGCCTCGTCGCGAGGCCGGCTCGCTGCGCGGCCTCTCCGCAGCCTCCTATAGGCTCTGCTCTACCTCTCGCACCATATGGCGCCATTCTGCATCGTTTCTGTCGGCCAATACGGTCCGTAGCTGGGCACAACATGTCCGCGAGGGCGAGGGGAGCGGAGCGGAGACCCACAGGGGTCCAAGCGTGCAGGTGCAAGTGCTCCAGGTATGCGCAAAGGGTCCTGCGGACGTGCGAAGAGTTGCGCGAGGTCACAACTGGCAAAGGTGTAGATGAGACCGCCGCGGAAAGGAGGGGAGACTCCGCAGCGATAGCCTCCTGCTCTGAGTCTGGACCAGCACCATGCGCATCACCGCATGAGTGCACCGAGTGCACCGCGAGACTAGCAAGTGTGCCACTCTCTAGCACATCCCTGTTGGCTTGAGGGTGGCTCGCAAATGATGTAGCGCCATCTTTGCTGACTTTTGCTGGCTTGCTATAGCCTGTCAAGGAGGGTAGGCAGCTCGCAAGTGATGCAGAGTGTTCGCGGGAGAGGTGGTGGCTTCGCAGGAGGAGCAGTGTCTTTGCAGGAGGAGTAGTGTGCTCGCAAGGGAATAGGATGTGTTCGCGCGATGCACCAGACCAGGATGGAAGAGAGATGCAAAGGGGAAGTCACTGAGGGGAGTTGCAGAGTCGCATGAGAGGCAGCAGGGGCTTCGCCAGACAGTACATTAGAGGGAGAGCCTTCGCGCGAGGGCCGCTAGCACAAGAGGCAGCTGGAGAGCGCAGTTAGCGAAGGTGCGAGTTTGTTCTTCTGAGCCTAGACAGGCAACATGCGCATCAACGAGTCAATGCAAATATTGACTTCACAGCAGGAACACTGGACATCGACCCTGACAAGGTAGTCAAGACGGTCGTCGAACATCTCAGAGAGATGTGGTTCCCAGATCAAAATCCATTCACAGGACGACTCAGAGAAGTAGTGAAAGAAGAAGGCCCAGCGAGCGAAACGGAATCAGAAGGAGATGAAGACGAGGAACCCCTATATGAAGACATCGGACGAGTTACCACATCGGACATCAAGCCAGAGGAAGAACCTGACGACCAGGAACTCTTGATCGCATATCTATGAGACAAAATGGACAAAACGACCCATCTACACATGGTTGAATGGCATAGAGATGCTCCCAGACCAGGGAACCCTTTGACCGGTGAACATCAACACGAAGATGACGTACGCGTAGGACCAGGACCCAGCATCGGACAAATTCGAAAAGCACCAACAGGAATACACTTTGCAATAGCCAACAATGTCTGGATACGAGCAAAAGTCAATCCCGCTATGGCAATGGCACAGCAGCAACAGGCGCAGGAGAAGCCGAAGACATTCGAAGAGATGCTACCGGCGGCGTACCAAGAATTCGCCAGTGTCTTCGAGAAGAAAGCCTCAGAGCGATTTCCACCGGCCAGGCCATGGGATCTCGCTATCGAACTGAAGGAAGGCTTTGTACAAAAAGACTTCAAGCGGTATCAATTAACACCCAAAGAACTGGAAGCCGAAGAAGAATTCGTGCGAGAGAACCTGCGAAAAGGATACATCAGAACCTCAAAATCCCCCATGTCATCACCATTCTTCTTTGTAGGGAAGAAGGACAGGTCGTTGTGACCCTGCCAAGACTATCGCTATCTGAACGAAGGGACCGTCCCGAACAAATATCCCTTACCACTGATCCCGGAGTTAATCGACAAGCTTCGAGGGGCCAAGATATTTTCGAAGCTGGACCTACGATCGGGATACAACAACGTACGAATCAAGGATGGCGATCAATGGAAAGCCGCATTCCGAACCAGTTCGGGCCTATACGAGCCGATGGTTATGTTCTTTGGCCTCCGCAACTCGCCAGCTGCCTTTCAAGCCATGATGAACTCAATATTCAAAGACATGATCGACGAAGGATGGGTGGTAATCTACATGGACGACATCCTCATATTCTCGGGAGATGAAGAAACCCATCGATGACCAACACTCCGAGTACTGGAACGCTTACGAGAACACAATCTTTACCTCAAGCTCGAAAAGTGCACTTTCGACGCAGACGAAGTGGAATACCTGGGAATGATCATTCGGGAAAACAGCGTTGCGATGGACCCAGTCAAGCTGAAAGGAATTCTTGATTGGCCGGAACCAACGACCGTAAAGGACGTCCGATCATTCCTAGGCTTTGCGAACTTCTATCGACGCTTCATTGACCACTTCTCCGAAATTGCGCAACCACTGAACGCACTCACCAAGAAGAACGCCAAATGGGAATGGTCTGCAGAATGCCAGAAAGCATTTGACCAACTCAAGACCCGCTTCGCCACGGCCCCTGTGCTACAGATGCCGGACGTCACCAAACCATTCCTGGTAGAAGCGGATGCATCAGCAGCTGCTGTAGCCATGAACTGTTACGAACCATTAAACTTTGATGACACTGTTACATTACAAACCGTCTGGGTTCATAATGTGTCATAAAGCACCAGTGAAGGCGCCTTTACCTCTGGTCGGCTCAATTCTTTTCTGCACGGCTCCTCGGCATCGTACCCATTTCAGAATATACCTGAGGATATTCCGAGCGCTCTCTACCCGAGAGGCGGTAATTCTCACCAGACCCGGTATTCTCACCAGACGCGCTGGCTCATTTCCGAAGTTCTCGGGCGGAATGTGTACATTCAGCATTTGTAACGAGGCTCTACATCCTCACCGTCCAGATGGTACAGTATCAAAAAGTCCTTCAAATCGTCGCCCTCCTCCTCAGCTGCAACCTCTGCAGAATCCTCACCGCAGTCCTCGAGGATCCAGTCTCTGCAAACTGTAGGTGATGATCCAGATGCCACGGGCAGGCAGATCCGTCGGAATACGTTTGACATGGCAGAGCGAATGGCAGCCTGCTTGACAGCATACGAAACCAGCCCCTCACGAAGAGCGGAGCTTGCAGACGGCCTTGCTGCGATTCGAGCGGTCCACCTTCGTTGCTCGTATGAGTAGGTCGCCAGAACGCGACGCATCTCCTCTGGGAGTAAGGAGACCTCTTCTTGCAAATGCATCTTGCGAGCACGGGCCTTGAGCCACTCAACGCGGAGACTGTCGATCATACCGGCTGAGCCGTCCTGGTCAGCAGCACGCCAGATCCAAGAAATCCTGCGGTGACCCTCTGCAGGGCCAGGATCGTCGCCTCGCTTGCGTTTCCGTTTGGCCACGGTGCGTGGGTCGTCGTCCTCGATGCCGCGGATATGGTGGTCCTTCAAAACTCGCAGCTCATGCTCCCAATCCCCAGCACCAGAGAGGGCAAGCTTTGCCTGATGCGCGCGGCGATATCTCTGCACCGCCCGCTCCTTCCGGACATCCTGATGAGAGATGCTAGCCCGCGCCCTGGTATTCGGGCCTTGATTACGGACATTGAGGCGTTTGTAGTTGTAAAGTTGGCGGATCGTGTGCAGCTTGTTCCGAAGATCTTGCAGAGTGTCCCTACACTGAGCCTCTCGAAGGCGAGCCTCCATCTCCACCAGCCTTGCACTGCAGACGATTGCTCGGCGACTCTCGTTGATCTCGGATGGCAGCCCGAGGCGGATTTTCTCCACCTCCTCGACGTCCGTTCGGCATGCTGCATTTTCGGAGAGGACTGGTAGAGCTGTGGGCATGTAGACGCCTTGCAGGTCACGGAATCGTTGTATCTTGCGGCGAAGAGATGTTCGCCGCTCGTGGAGTTCAGCTAGTTTGCTTGGAGGTGCGGACCGAGCATCGTCAGCGATATGGGACCTGTACTTTGTCAGCTCAACCTCAGAGTGGGTTGATGAGATAACGCACTGTTGTGTTTCGATCTCCAAACCGAGATTGATGAACCCGAGCATGCTGACATTGTGGACTGCGATAAATCCCGGTGTTGCGCTAGCCTTCTGCTCCTCCCTTGAAAGCTCCTGCACAGTCTCGCTGACGGTCAAACCTGCAGAGGGGCGTTAGAGACTAAGAGCAGCAACATGGCGCAATCATACCTTGGTTGGCGATCAAATAGGGGTCGTCGTGCAGGCTAGGATCGACCTCCCATTCCTGCGCCATCTCCTCCCATTCTGCACAGCGGGCCCGGTCCAAAGTTTGGGTAAGGTTGTCAAAAAGAGTTTTGTGCTCCGCAAGCTGGTGTATGGTGTCTTTCAGCCGAGATGAGAGCGTCCAAACTAGCAGCATCGGGCTATGAATAATGGGGGGAGAACTCAGAGAAGATCCATGCTCACCGAGATCAACAGTCTTCCGCCAGTTAGAATATCCCCATTGATCCTCCAGAACGCCCTGACGCATGCCAGGGCCCATCACCTTCGTGCTGTTGGCGATGGGCTGGATCCACCACCAACGTCGCTCAATTCCCTCGCCGTCCGTTCGTGCACAGCCCGGGCGCAGATTGAGGGAGTATTGAGCATGGTCCTTTTGTTCATGGCTGCGGTGGTGGAGTTTTGGTATGACGTAGGTAATCGAGCCCTCGGGGACCGGAATTTGGAGATGGGAGGGGAGCATTGCAATCCGCTCCTCGATGTGGCGAGACCACTGACACGCGATGTCATAACTCACGATTTTCTTGACAATAAGCCACTCTCGCATAGATGAGATGAAGACATAATCCATATTGATGTACCTATGCATACATGAGAATAGCTGACTTGGCAACGACGATATTCACTCACCTCTCACCCTTCTGTAAATCACCGGCCCCATTTGCCAACCAGAACTCGTGCCGAGCACATACCACCGCCCCGATTCCTGTTGCTGCATATCCCTTGGAGAACTTCGTATTTGCGTGATCAATCGCGGACAGGCCCACGCAATTTAACATCTGAAAATAGCGGTAAGTAAAAGCTGCAGCGTAGACTACAATGTCGGGCTCTCACCTCCTCCTGATCGCTATACTCGGACAGCACCGCCTTGAACTCCGTATCTTCAACGAAGTACCCCCATTCAGAGCCAAGGATCGGGTCCTTCTCCTCGCTGGAGACCGCGCGACGCTTCAGACGGAAGCAGGCGTCAATAGCTATCGCCATCACGTACAGGAACCTGTAACAGAATAAGCATCGCACTGCAAATGGGGCGGGGACACGCACTTGAGATCGTCAGTGACGGAGTGCCAATTCGGAGGCAGGTTGATATCAGGCCGGGGGCAGGTGGGACAGCAAACGGCAAGCTCGCCGGGCGCAGTGCCCTCCACTCCAGATGGATCATGTCCATGCCCACTTCGCTTGAGCCTCTTGAGATGTCGCCATTGGGCCACGACACGCATGAAGCCCTTGTAGCGGTCGTTACATTTTGCGGTTCCGGTGTTGTCCGTGAGATGCTCCACCAACGTATAGTAGTCGTACATTGAAATCTTGCCCTGTAAGCTTTGGATATGGTAGTGTTGGAGGAGAGGGAATGTGAATGCAGTATTGGGATCAATGTCGGTGGCGGGGTAGAGTTTGTACCGGAGGAGCTGTTGGACGTGGTCACCAGCGTCGCCCGCCCTGTCGCAGCCACAGAAGTTCACAGGGACAGTGTGGCGGCCGCTGATGTCGACCACAGTGAAGGAGGCGCGAGGGATTGGATTGGAGCATCCGCCAAGCTCGCCCTCATGGCCAAGCTGGATGACTAGCCCAAGCTCTTTCAAAGATGTCTTGCGATACGCCCGACCCTCCCATCGCTGAAGTACGTGGTTAAGTTAGTGGGTAAGGCGGCGTTGAAAGAGGAACTTACAAGAACTCGGTGAAATGGACAACGAATGTGGGTGCGAACGCAGCATCCGGGGCAGAGAAGGGGTCCAGGTGAGCAATCCTCGCAGCAAATCACGGCTGGGGCCTCGTCCAGACACATCGGGCACAAAGCCCGAGTGTATGAGCCTCGACCATCGTGGCGCAACAACTCGTCGAGATATACATCTCTACGAGGGATCCACGACTTGAGGGGTTCGTCCTAAGTCACAGTCAGCACAACGGAGAACGCGGCGATGACGAGTGAGCACGCACAGAGTTGATATAACGCACAGCCCGCTCTTCTAGACCTGCCTGCCCATCGTACTCGTGCGCATGGGCAGTTTCCGGGGTGAAGAATGGACTATCGTCGCAGTGCGGCTGAGCAGCGTCGTCGTCGAGTTGAGGCAGCGTCAGATCGTCCTCGGGAAGCGAGACCGTGGACAGATGACCAGAGCTTGGCAATTCGATGACGTCGCGGTATAACCGGCGTTGATCGGCGGACACGAACTCAGTGTGGCATTTCTCTGGCGAGCAGAGGTCATCGTCGAGGGAGAGCTCATAGTTGGCAGTGAGAGTGTAGTCCACTGGGGGCTTCTTTCGCCGTCCACGCGTACCTCGAGCCATCAGAGCAAGGCGTCAAGATTGAGCAGCTAGTTGCAGTACACGAGCAAGGTCAGTGGCAATCTGGTAGCTGAGTGTAGAGGAGGGGACGGGCTCGCGGGAGTTCAGAGTCAGAGAGTTGGACGCGTAACTCGCCGCGGCTTGGAAATCCGGGTGAAGGGCGGCGAAGGCCAAAACGCGTCGCGTCACACGAGCTAACGCATCGTCACGGCGCAGCTACTCTTCACCGGCACCAGCCCATTTGAAACATTCCCCATGTCCCACACCAACATATAAGTACGCCTTGAAGGTGAGCTCGTCTCTCCAGCCCACACCTTTCCAACGACTCTATCGCCCGCACACTATGAAAAAACACATCAAGGACAGAGCCAAATGTAAGCATGCTTTGGGGATGCGTCAGGTCACAGCGCTAATGCAGCTCGCGCATATAACCCTGCGGACCCGACCTTTGGGACACGGGCCGTATGCCGAGCTGCGCAGCGTGCAGACTTTAGCGCCACCCATCTCTTCCACCCTCTACCACATCAGCAGCTGCTAACGAACCGTCCTCTCTTATTGCTCAGCAAGCCAGGCCTTCGTAGGCTCCTTTCGTCAGGTAAGTACACTCGTATCGACGGCACTCTGACAAGCTCAAGCTAACACCATAACACATTAGACTCGCTCCGGGGCCGCGTTCTCACCCTGGGAGCAAGCCATGGGGATACCCCTCCACGCCCCCGGCGATTTCGACCTCATCGCCCACGCACAGGCTTCTCTTTGAGAGAACAAGGGGGCCGCACAACCGGAGGGCAGTGCGGAGGGCGAGGACGATGAAGTCGACCTGGAGGTCAATGAACACCTGGTGAGTATCGCACGTCCCTCATCCCCCTCTCCCAGCACCGCCCTCCTCCCCGCGCCGACTGTCACGTCACCCCCCATGTCTGCAACACCGCCTCTCTCTGCATCGACGGCCTCATCACCTCTTGCGTCGACAGCCCCGTCTCTCTTCACACCGGTCTCGCCACTCAGTCCTATGCTCACCGCCGCCCAATCACTGCCGGCCAAGGCCCAGTCCAAGAAGACCCTTCACAACAAGGCCAGATCAAAGCAGCATCGCCAGAATGCCCGCGCTCAAGGCTGAGCGGAGATCTTTGGCGATGCCGCCGCCCCTCCCCTCAAATCCATTGCCCGCAAGAGAAGAGAGGCTGCCCAAGCTCTGAAAGCCTCCATATCGCTAGACGACGCCTCAGTCGCCATGGCCATCGATTATACCTCCGCGCATCTGGAGGGCGCGACACCTATCGAAACCGACCTCTCCCTCCGAATGGCCGACGTGCCGGTGGCGAAGACTGCATTTGTCGGCAAGCGCATCCCAAGCAAACCTGAGGACGACGTACCCAAGACGAAGGACGAGCTGCTCACCAACGGGTATACTCTAGTGGAATGGGACGGCATGTAAGCACGCGCCCTCACCGTTCTGCAAGCGACTGACGCCCGGCAAACCATAGATCGCCTAGGCCCATCCTTGACAACCAGGACCACGTCTTCGCTGTTCTTGGCGGCCGCCCACGACAGGACAACTGGGCAGAGGTCAACAGCAGCATGATCGGCCTACTCAACCAGTGCAAGGCGGCCTACTCCGCCAACGCCAACCAGACCACACACCGCCGTGGACAATTCACCGCGGTATCTCTCGGCATATCGTACGGCGGAGGACAGAAGGTAACTAACGTCACCCCGTTGCTAGCCGCGCACACAGCTGCCATACTGACGCCTTTTCTCATCGCAGCGCCTCGGCAGCCTCAAGCATACCCCCGCCAACTTGGGCGTTCTGGATTCCATGCTCCAGCAAAAACCGGTCCGACAAATTGCTCATTTTGGCAGCAGTAAGCCTACAACCCATTCGACTTGGAGAGCTTAGCTGACCAGCTCTCCACGCAGGCCTCGTCCGCCTGTTCGCCCCGCGCATGTATGCCCACTATAGCACAACCCTTGCGTCACTTTGTGTGCGCGACCCCTCGCTCAAACCCAACTTCGCACGCTCCGTATTCAGCTGCTCCACGTTCAACTTGGGCCCCCACACCATCACTCGCATGCATACCGACCACCTCAACTTGCCGTTTGGGTGGTGCAGCATCACCGCCCTCAGTGATTACGATCCCTGGCACGGCGGCCATCTAGTACTCGCCGACTTATGAATGGTAATAGAATTCCTGCCCGGTTCTACCATCCTCATCCCTTCTGCAATTCTCCGGCACTGCAACACCCCCGTTGCACCTGCAGAACGCCGCTATTCATTCACGCAATTCTCGCCGGGCGGTATATTTAGGTGGGCAGCATGCAGCTTCCGCTCCGCGAAGGACGCCGGTATATCTGCCAAAGAGCTGAGTAGCATGGGCCCCTCACGTTGGGAGGAGGGGCTGGGAATGTTGAGTAAATGGTCAGAGCTGCAGAACAGCCCACTTTAGCGTACCTGCCCTTGATGTCACCCCGTAGTAGTCGTTCACGTTAATTCTAGCTTCTCACTGCCTCAGAACGACCATGGGTCGACTAGCGATGTTGGTGCCGCCCAAACAATGAAATACCCAAGACACAGTCTTACAGAGTCTGACCGGTTTCAGACTGGGCGAGCCCATAAGACGCACGGTAAGACATGGTAAGACGTTGATACTGATAGATCGACACATTAAGACACGTTGTAAGACGCATCGTAGGACACATCGTAAGACAATGTAAGATGCATTGTAAGACAATGTAAGACGCATTATAAGACGCATAGTAAGACGCATGTAAGACGCATGTAAGACAATTAAAGACGATTTAAGACACATGTAAGACGCATGTAAGACGTATGTAAGACGTATGTAAATGTAAGACGTATGTAAGACGCATAGTCAGCTGCTGCTGTAGAAATAATGCATTATGAACAGGTAGTTCCCCTACACCGTTATACAACTAAACCTGGCTGGTTCCTAATACTTTACGAACGCCCGGGGTTTCCGGGATAGCCTCCATAGGTCCGGCTTGGCTTCTCAGCTTCCTTCCTAATATGGTAGGTGTCCCCGGCAGGCCCTTTCTCCCGATCTGGGCGCTTTTTTCGGCGCTTTTTTCGGGCTTTTTGGGCGCTTTTCTGGGCGCTTTTCCCACGCTTTTCTGGGCACTTTTCTGACGCTTTTCTGGGCGCTTTTCTCGCGCTTTTCTGGGCGCTTTTCTGACACTTTTTGGGCGCTTTTTCAGCTACTATCTGGGCGCTTTTTTGTCAATGATCTGGGCGCTTTTTGGCTACTATCTGGGCGCTTTTTGGGCGCTTTTTTGCGTCCAAATAGGGTAGATATATTCTACACCTCCCTGCACCCCCCCTCTGGGGCTCTATTAGGGCACCCTGTTGGGCTAAAAATATGTATAATATGTATGTGTATGCTGTAGTATATCTCTGTGTGCATAGGCATAGAATAGGGCAGGGAAAGTAGCCTAAAAATGCGACCCCAGGGCAGGGGCCACCAGGAGGGGACCACTGCAGGGTGGCTGGGCTGTCATCCTCTGGGCCAATTCCTATGAGTAGTATATCATTCAAAAGGTGCTTGAAAGGGCTTTCCAACGCATATTTTTTCAGGAGGAACCATGCAGTATTGGCAGAGATATAGACCATCGCATTTTCGCCAAAAATGGCCATTTTGTTTCCTTTGTTACTCTGCACCCAGGGGTCCCCTTATGTTGCCCTTGGTACCGTTGGATTCGCGTTTTTATGGGCTTTCTAACAGTAGTAAATACATGAAATTCTGACCACATGCATTGTCGCCCTCCTCCTGCCCCTCCCCCACTTACCCACCTCATAGCTCCTGCAGTTCTTGGTCTTTCTCTGTGAAGTCTTTTGATACTTGGAGTATACATACAGAACTATGTATTTATTGCTTTTTACGCCCTAATATGGCCTATCCCCAATGGAATCCATCTAGGTGCATTTTCGCACTTTTTAGATTCTTCCCTCCATATCTCTGCACCCAGAGTGGATATTGCCTTCGTTCTTTTTGCATTTTGTGCCTAGACAGCGCTACTACATGTCTGTAGAAGCTCATCCTTACCGAATGCAGCGATCAGAATTGAGCTCCTTATCAGCTGTAGCAGGCAGATCCTGTTTTGGCTTACATCCAGGATATTATTTTTTAATCAGATGGTACATTCATATTCTACTCGTTGATAGCTACCTGGCACAACAGGAATCATGAGATTTGGATGAGTGGCTGTAGAGATATGGCCCAGAGGCACCAAATGCTGCCTGTTCAGCTGTGCACTACATGCATTTCTGGAGCAGTGCAACTGCACACACTGCAACTTTGGGTGTCCAGGAGGTCCATCTCCTGTAGCTCAGTCAATTCTTCACCAAATCTCATGATTCCTATTGTGCCAGGTAGCTATCAACGAGTAGAATATGAATGTACCATCTGATTAAAAAATAATATCCTGGATGTAAGCCAAAACAGGATCTGCCTGCTACAGCTGATAAGGAGCTCAATTCTGATCGCTGCATTCGGTAAGGATGAGCTTCTACAGACATGTAGTAGCGCTGTCTAGGCACAAAATGCAAAAAGAACGAAGGCAATATCCACTCTGGGTGCAGAGATATGGAGGGAAGAATCTAAAAAGTGCGAAAATGCACCTAGATGGATTCCATTGGGGATAGGCCATATTAGGGCGTAAAAAGCAATAAATACATAGTTCTGTATGTATACTCCAAGTATCAAAAGACTTCACAGAGAAAGACCAAGAACTGCAGGAGCTATGAGGTGGGTAAGTGGGGGAGGGGCAGGAGGAGGGCGACAATGCATGTGGTCAGAATTTCATGTATTTACTACTGTTAGAAAGCCCATAAAAACGCGAATCCAACGGTACCAAGGGCAACATAAGGGGACCCCTGGGTGCAGAGTAACAAAGGAAACAAAATGGCCATTTTTGGCGAAAATGCGATGGTCTATATCTCTGCCAATACTGCATGGTTCCTCCTGAAAAAATATGCGTTGGAAAGCCCTTTCAAGCACCTTTTGAATGATATACTACTCATAGGAATTGGCCCAGAGGATGACAGCCCAGCCACCCTGCAGTGGTCCCCTCCTGGTGGCCCCTGCCCTGGGGTCGCATTTTTAGGCTACTTTCCCTGCCCTATTCTATGCCTATGCACACAGAGATATACTACAGCATACACATACATATTATACATATTTTTAGCCCAACAGGGTGCCCTAATAGAGCCCCAGAGGGGGGGTGCAGGGAGGTGTAGAATATATCTACCCTATTTGGACGCAAAAAAGCGCCCAAAAAGCGCCCAGATAGTAGCCAAAAAGCGCCCAGATCATTGACAAAAAAGCGCCCAGATAGTAGCTGAAAAAGCGCCCAAAAAGTGTCAGAAAAGCGCCCAGAAAAGCGCGAGAAAAGCGCCCAGAAAAGCGTCAGAAAAGTGCCCAGAAAAGCGTGGGAAAAGCGCCCAGAAAAGCGCCCAAAAAGCCCGAAAAAAGCGCCGAAAAAAGCGCCCAGATCGGGAGAAAGGGCCTGCCGGGGACACCTACCATATTAGGAAGGAAGCTGAGAAGCCAAGCCGGACCTATGGAGGCTATCCCGGAAACCCCGGGCGTTCGTAAAGTATTAGGAACCAGCCAGGTTTAGTTGTATAACGGTGTAGGGGAACTACCTGTTCATAATGCATTATTGTTGCAACATATGGTGGCATAGTAAGACGTATAACGTGTTGGAAGATGCTGTAAGATGGGGTGGTGCGGGAAGATGCGAGATCAGACGGTCAGGCGCCCCATACAATAAGACGATCAGACGTGGCAAGGCGTGAGATTTGGTGAGTGGATGTTAAGACGCAGTAAGATGGGGCCAGAGGCATCTTACCCTTGTTCAATATCTCTCCTTGCCCCACGCCTCTGACCTACTGGCATCTGGCATCTTAACTCCTAGAATATGGCGAGAAAGAAAGTACTTACCGAGGCAGAGGAGATGGAGAAGCAGGTGCGTCAGACCGAGCTACGCCGCCTGAGGAATCAACGGTACCACCTGAAACGAAAGCAGTATGTCATTAATCTGTACGCATCTGCACGCTCAATCAATCCACTTACCCCTTGCAGGCGCAAAGCTTCACAAGCAGGGATATCTGTACCGGTGATAGGTGGTGGTACAGACGCTGCAGCCAGCGCCCATGCAGTTGCAGTCACTGAGGAAGGAGGGGAGGAAATGTCGCCTGATGGGCCAGAGCCAGAGCTGGAGCCCCAAGGGAGCAACGGCGCAGGGGACGAGGGGGACTGGTTAGAGGACGATGCCCCAATTCCTACAAGGTATGTCTGTGAGCGTATACTTGGATGGCCGCTGACAATGGAGGGGCGTGCAGAGGTGGCTCACCAATTCCGATCCTAGTCACGCCGAACACCGCGCTTGTGGAGGTCCTCACCAATCTCAACGCCAGGATTAAAGCGTGGGGATACACGGACGATTTGGATGGGTATGTTGCGGCATTTAAGGACGAATTCGCCGCCGCGAAGCTCGATGAAGGAGCTTGGGAGGAATGGATGAGTGAGAAGGGCGCATGGCTCCGTGAAGGGGACATGATCCTAGAGCAGATACAGGTTTTCATCAGCGACGGTTGGATGTGCAGTTTGTCCTCCAGGGCAGGCGCAATGATGTGGAGACATCTCACTGCTGTGGTCTGGAAGATGCAGTACATGACTGTCGTGCTGCAGGTGTACTTAGATACTGAAGCATGAACCGAACCATTGAGATTGCATCGAGAACATCCGTAATACAAGTGCATATCTACCGAGCTGGCTTCCACTCGTCGCCGTACCCATCCTCTTCCTCTTGAAGCACAGGCACGCCCACGCGGTCCTCCATGTACTCCTGAACGAAATACCAGCAGGCGTCGGAGAGGGAGAAGAAGCGCACCAACTTCATGCTGGGCTTCCCGCCAAGCATCTCCAGCGCCATGTTGCTGTGGAGTACTGGTTAGTATACGCGATGCATGGACAGATTGGCGCTTACATGGTGAAGTAAACGCCAGGGCGGTTGCCACGAACGACAACGTAACATTTACGATCCTTCGCAGCCAAGGCGTTCATGCGAGCCAGCCGCTCAAGGCGCTCGTCGTTGATCCTGCTGTGGACCTGAGGGCTCGTCGGGGTCGGTTGGCTAAGCTTGGGCGGGTTGAGCGAGTTGGGTGCGCGGCGGTGGGCGCCGACGGGCGAAGAGAAGGTGCTAGATTGGGCTGCGGGCGAGGACATCGGGGGGGTGTTGATGGTCCAAGGAGAAATCGTCCCATCGGTGAGCATCGACGCGAAGCGGACGGCTTCCAAACTACAGAATGACAATTCGCTGTCAGAGGAGACGTTGGGCGATGGCATCGCTCGTGGTGTGGGGGAGGGGGGAGGGCTGGAGGTGGATAGTGGCTCCTAAATGTCGTAGTAGTTGTCCCATTCGTTGTCGTCGTCATCGTCGTCGACGCCATTCACGCCGGCGCTGGTGCCGGCGTTGATGCTCTTGGGGTCGACGTGGCTGTTGCCGTTGTGGTTGTCCCAAAAGGCGTCCTCAGACTGAGCAGCCCAAGTTTGCGCAGCTATAGCTAGGGCGCGAGGGCCAGCCTTGGCTGGCAGGACGGAGACTTCGGGAGGTAAAGATCGATGGGGCTGATCAGGGGATTGGGGCAGCTTTGCCTCCGGTCGTGAGCGTTCGGTCAGAATGGGAGGGCAAGGCTGTGGAATGCGCCAGGAGCCGGCCATCTGGGTCGGCCCCTCTATCCAACCTTGCAAGGCGCCTTCCAGGCTGTTGTACTTCTTGTGTGCGCTGCCGCTGAAGCCACATACCATTGCGTGTGTGAGGCCCCTGTGTTGGCACAGTCAGCAAAGGACCGTGTCGGTACGACCCCGCACTCACCAGTTGTAAAATAGCCCAATTCCGCGCCCCACCCATACAACGTAGACATGGCCCCTGTCCTCTTTCTCGCCAATCGGGATGGGGATGCCTTCTGCATCGAGCCTCAGGGTGACTCCTAAGGCTCCCGCAACCATATCGCAGTCGCGCAATAGCTCTGGTGAGGGCGACATCTTGAACCGTGGGTCCTTTGATGTCGACAGCGTATAATCCAAGGTGACTAGATATAGCGATGGGGATAGGCTGGCGGGGGCATGTTTCCCGCGATATCGGCGGTGATAGGGTCGAAGTGTGTGGGAGGGTGGATCTGAGAGACGTAAGGAGGTCGTCGTGTGTGGGAGAGTGGAGCTGAGAGCCGGTGGGTGAGAAGCGCTCGTGGATGGTGGTGAATGGCAAAGTACGAAACGCTCGTATGGACTTAGCGCTGGTTGACAGCGAAGCTCGACGCTTCCTCTGTACCTGTTGCTTCCTGCCTTCTTCCTGTGGCTGCATTCTGACCATTCTCGGCGACATGTCCGAACCCGATGACATCGAGTTTGTCGACTGTTCAGGCCCACGGTATACCAGCTCGGCGGCCACACGAGAGCGTCGCAAGTCAAAGCGACCGAAGAAGGGGGGCAAACCCGGCCACCCAGGATCCTTCAGCAAGGGGCGACTGGCCCTATTCGAGGAGTACCAGCCCGAATTCAACAAGCTCGGAAAGGACGCACGAACTGATCAGAACACCTTCTGGAAGGCGTTCTTCAAAGCGTACTGGAAACAGTTCCCCTACACCGTCCCTCTGAAAGAAGAGCCAACCGAGTCCGCTTGGCCACTGCCAAACGAAGACGACTTCACAGAGGACCAGCACAAGGAGAAGGGCAAGACGTTAGATAAAATTGTTACAGTACGTCTATGTTACTGATGCAATGCGTGTCACTCACAACTTGGACAGGCCATCAAGCGACACTTTCGCTATGTCCGCGACCGAGTACAGGACCGGAACCCATGGGCAGAAGTGCTTGCCGAGCTCAGTCACGACCATGGCTCTGCGCCACCTCCTCCCCGCCAACTCGCCCCTTGGCAACTGTACATGTCGAAGAAGAAGCCCGAGATTGACCAAGTGGTCGAAGGACGACGCGTACTTGAGAACACCCTGGGAACACACATGCCCGCCCTGCGATCCCAGGTCGCCATCGACTTACTCAAGCAGGAGACCGAGGAGTATCGCGCGGCGGTCCTTGCAGAATGTGTGGAAATGCAGGCGATCGAGAAGGCTGCATATGAGGCCCAGGAGGAGCAGCCTGCCCCCTCGCCGCTAACACAAAGTGAGTGAGTATTCCTGTTTCGCTTGTCACGCCGACCTCTGCTAACTTCTCGTCAGGGCGCGACAGAAGTTCACCTCTATCGTGCAGCCCCTCTTAACGCGCCTGCATGAGCAGACTGGGTTCTATATCACACTCCTCGCTGGGCTACCCCATGCAACCGGCAACCAAATCAAAATGTACGTTGCCGTTCAATTCTTATCTAATGATTCTCATGCTCACAATCACTAGTGTCACTGCTGGAAAAACAGCTGGACTGGTACCAGTGCCCTGGCATGTGTACGAAAAGGCCAAATTCAAGTGCGACGTCATGAGTTGCTTCTCGTCCTTCCTCGGAAATACTGCAGGTGAGCATCGGGTTCTATTCATGCATCCTAGCAATTACTAACTGGACGCTCAGAGGGCCTCTCCCGGTCCGCATGCACGAGTCCGATGCAGCTGCTCACTGACATGCGGACATCTGCAAGTTCTTTGCCGCCGGTCCCCTCTCCGGTCAATCTCCCCTCCGCCCCCACTCTTCCCATACCTGCGTCACCAAGTCCCCAGCAATCTGCCGGTTCTTCTGCGCGATCCCCCAGCAAGCATCGTGCGCCAAGGTTGGGGGGAGATGCCTCGGATGATTCTGAGAGCAGCAGCGAATCTTCCACAGATCCTGCCTGGGGTGATGACGAGCGCGACAACGAGCACATCCAAGAGCACGACGGCGAGCACAACGGAGGGCGCGACGGTGAGCGCAGCAATGGAGGCGATGGGGGAGGTGGGGTGGAGTTTGACGACGCATCTACGGAAGAGCTGGGGGAAGAATCCGAAGAGGATGAGCGCAGCACGCCAGACCCAGAAGAGCTAGGGCTTAACGGCGCTGTGAAGCGCCAGCTCTTGCTTAGGAGCCCTTCAACCAGGCGTGCTGAGCTGTACCATCTTGCATTACTCAGTGATTTCGACCGCGAAACCATCTCCAGCCGTGTACGGGCGGCAGAGCTCTTCGCCGGGATGTCCTCCACCGGCACCATGCTCATCCCACTCCATCCCAGTGCAACTGCCGCCGTCCGTACTGCTCTCAGTCAGCAAGGAAAGGCAGGGGGGGGCAAGTCCAAGCGCCATCGAAGCTCTGATTCGTCTAGCTCAGAATCTACCCCGCGTCGTACTTCAGAGCGGCTGGCAAACATCGCTGGCCACGGAGAACCGGCAAATGTCGCTGGCCACGGAGAACCGTGTGGTGGGGGTAGTGCGCCATCTCCTGACAACTCTACGCAAGCCTCGTCCTCCCCATTCCGATTGTCCAGCGAGTCTCCACCCGCTGCGTCTGTGTCCGTTGCGTCTCCGCCTCCGCCCGCTACGTCTGTGTCTCCGCCTGCTGAGTCTCCACCCGCTGTGTCTCCACCTCCGTCCACGTCCCCACCTCCGTCCGCTACGTCTGCGTCTCCGCCCACTGAGTCTCCGTCTGCGTCTCTGCCCACTGAGTCTCCGTCTGCCACTGCGTCTCTACCCGCTGCGTCTCCGCCTCCTGCCCATCTGTCCACGACGTTGGGGATGCCAACAACCACGACAACTTCTATGCCAGATCTGAATTGCCCCCTGCTCCTGGACAAGGGCGGCTGGCCTTCCTGGGTGCGCGAGGCATACACGTATATGGAGGCCAAACAATTTGGCCCAGATTTCATGCGTGTGGTTGAGTGGTGGACAATCATTGAGCGTAACTACAAGTGGAAAACCTCCGTGTGTATTTTCTACAGCCTGCAGTAAATATCAGCTGACAATCTGTAATCCAGCCTAAAGGTCTCAGCACCGAACACCGTCCGGGCGAAGTCGGTCATTGGCTGCGTGTCCTCCGGCGTAACCTCCAGCGACCACTCCCCATCAGCAACGTGAAGGGGTACGGTGAGTCATGGTGGAAATGGTGGTCTGCACTTCAACCATCCTGGCGAATTTGCAACGAGCGCGGCCGGCCTGTTCCTGGCGGTATTGGAGACTGGGGCGCGTTGGTGGCCCCCGGGAAGAATGGCTTACTCATTGTTCTGCTCTCCCTGGTGTGGTGGAGGGACGCAGAGTCCAACTCTACCTTAGAAGACTGGTTAGCTGGAGTAGCTGACGTGCGTTGGGTAGTCCAGTCCATGGCTGCCTTGCCTGCACATCAAGACCCGTGAGTCTTGCCTATTTCTACACTGTTGTTGCTAATCATTCCACTCTAGAGGTGATGTGTCTGCCCTGGAGGAGCCACCCCGCAAGAAACCCCGCTGCGCGTAACCATTCTCATCCACCGTACTAGCTATGTTCTCGCTGTGCTGCTATGCTGTCTTGTTTGCTGTGCTGCTATGATCTGGGTCTCTGTTTTGCGACCATGTCCTGTACCTTACCATGTCCAGTTTAATTCAAACCCCCGCTCTAGTTGACCTCCCAATTCCGCCCGAGAACTTCAGAAATGAGCCAGCGCGTCTGGCGAGAATACCGGGTCTGGTGAGAATTACCGCCTCTCGGGTAGAGAGCGCTCGGAATATCCTCAGGTATATTCTGAATGTTACGACGAGCCTAGATCGGTCACAGCAAGCGACGTCCTAGGGATCGGACCAGAGGTCTCCAGTAGTTCGAGTCGAGTAGAGGTTCAGAGGAATAGGCAATGGATAACCAGGTCGAGCTGAGGATCCCGAGTGGATCCTCCGGTCTTAAATACAGGAAAGGAGGCATAGACACGTCAGCGCCACGTAGGCGCCACGTACCGTGAGAGTCCAGTATAACTACGTAGAGTCAGGGCTGGGAATACAGGTGATGTGGCGATGACGTGGCAAAACAGGATAGGCTAGGAATACAACAACCGTGGAATCGGTGGGAACGAGGATGACGTGGCACGGGAAAGGATGACGTGGTGTGGGAAAAGATGACGTGGCATAGTGGGAGCGCAAGGAGGAAGGAAAAGGAAACTTCGTGACCGTGACACAGTGAGCGTCGTAACATTACCCCCTTCGTATGCTTCTACGCTGTTCCATCAGCGGAGTATCCAGCTCAACTCGTGAACCGCTCATCCATGTCTTCTGGGCGCAGAGGGCACTCCCACGGGTGATGGCCAGGGGCGGTGGCGCGACACCAGACACATCGCCAGTCTTGGCACCGCAGGTACTCGTGATCGGGCGACCCACAGACTAGGCAGCTGCGGCCAATAGGGTGGAGGGACGGCGGGGACTCAGGTCGGGCTGGCGAAGCGTCCATTGGGGCGGGCGAGGTGTCTCTTCAAGCTCTTACGTTACGCTCGTCGGGGGATGGATCACGGGGCCGACGGCTTCCTGCGGAGACTCTGGTGTGGAACAAGGGCAGATAGGTCCCTTGGCGTCGGGCTTCGCCGGGCACTCTTCTTGCCGCAGCTGGGAGTTCTCCTGGAGGTGGGGCCGCGTCGTTGATGACCGAGGCCAGTGGCGCCATCCTTGCACGGAATGCGGGGAGTTCGAATGTTTGTATGAGGAAGTTCCTCCACGTGCGCGTAGTCCGGGCGAGCCGTCGAGTGGTGTTCAAAGAGTGTCTTGCCAACCTCCGTAACTCGTGGGCATGGTGCCCGACGTTTTCGAGGGCGCGCGCCTGCCGTTCTGCGATGTCGTAATCCGAGACTTGCCATTGCTCCTCTTCTTCACCAAACGCCTCATGATGAGCGTCTAGAGCGTCCTCTGCGATGTCAGCTGCGTCAACAAGGTTCCCTTCCAGTGCGTCCAGTTCCCGTTGCTCATTGTAGAGGCATCGATATTCTCTAAGGAAGTACTGCAAGCCTCGCTCGGTGGCATTGATGACTGGGATAGGGTTGGTGAGGAGCGCACGGAGCAACTGGTTGACATCGGGGTGCCGGGAGTGGTCTACCAGATGAGAGTCTTCGACACCAACCGTGCTGAGGTCCGACGTCGAGGAGGCGGGCGATGGTGACCTAGAGGTGTATTCCGGTGGGGGGGACGAGAGGCGTCTGGCGAGTGGGGGAGGAATGGGTAGCGGCTGTTGGTTTTCCTGGTCGCTTGCATTGTCGTCAGCGACTTGGGTGCTATAGAGGAGGCGGCCCATTCTACTCGTCCCAGCTGGAGTTGTTGAGGGTACGGTCGGCCTGGTCAAGCTTGTCGTTTACGGGGTCGAGAGGGTCACGGTGTTCGAGAGCAACTTCGAGGATGTTGATGGCGAGGCGCAGGTGAGTGGCGATGAAGGCAAGGGCAAGGAGGTAGCCGAGGGTCATGCAGGTGAAGAGCGCGATGATCATAGGCTTCACAATCCCCACGCTGATCGAGATGGGTAGTCACAGCTATGGAGAGTGTGCTCGATGATGCGGTTGAAGAGGTCGCGGAGGATATACCAGAGAAAGAGGAGGGTGATAGCGAGGAGGGTGAGGCAGTAGATGGCGAAGAGGATGGCGAGGGAGAGCATTGCAGATTACAGCAGCTTCTTCGCCCTTTTATACCGTTGGAGGATTTCTTTGGCGTTCGGAATTAGAGCGGACTCGGGTTCCCATGTGTTCTCGGCGCTGGAGTAGCCTTTCCACTTGATTTGGTAGCGGATTCCGCCTCGTGTGGTCTTGTGTCCGACGATCGCTTCGACCTCATATTCTTCTTCTCCGTCGATAAGGTCAGGTGGTGGCCTCGTGTAGTTCGGTCCGTGGGTGTCGTTTTCCTTGTATGGGGTGAGGAAGCACGCGTGGAACACGGGGTGTACCTTCCAGTGTTTCGGCAGCTCCAGCCGATAGGTCACGGGTCCGAGGACCTCGGTGATGACAAAGGGCCCTTCCCGTTTTGGTGCAAGTTTCCGGGATGCGTAGGCGAGGTTGAGGTTCTTCCCTTCGAGCCAGACCCTCTGTCCCTTCTTGAATTGGACGAACTTTCCCTTGAATCTGTCACTCATGACGTGTCGGGCTAGTTCGTGAGCTGCTAGGGCTTCGTCCCTGGCCTTCTGGAGGTTTGCCAGCCGTTCTTGTACTGTCGGGGCGTTGGTCTTGGGGTATGCGATGGGAATCAGCGTCGGTTCATACCCCATCATGAGGTAGAAGGGTGATGCATTTCGTGCCGAATGGATCCGTTGGTTGTGTGCAACTTCGGCATCAATGAGGTGTTCTGCCCATTCGTCCGGTCGACCTTTGCAGAATATTCTGAGGTAGACTTCCAGTTCTTGATTCACGCGTTCGGTTTGTCCGTCGGTTTGCGGGTGGTAGGCAGTGGATGGGGAGAGTGTGATGCCCAGGAGTTTCCCTAGTTCGCGGGTGACGTTGGACACAAACTGTGGTCCTCTGTCGGATATGACCTTGCTGGGTAGTCCGAAGCGTCGATAGACGTGCCGGTGGTAGAGCGCCGCTGTGCTGATTGCATCGATCGTCTTCTTGCATGGTGCGAAGATCACCCCCTTCGTAAGGCCATGGTCGACCATGACCAGAATACTATCGTAGCCGTGGGATTCGGGGAGATCGGTGATGAGATCCATTGTGACATTCTGGAATGGCCGAGTAACATCGTCAGCGGGGATTGGTTGTGGGGGCGGGGTGGTCGGGTGTGTGTTTGGCTTGTTCTGCTGGCATGTAGCACAGCCTTCGACGTATCGGGATACCATGGCATACATGCTGGGCCACCAGTATGACCGTCGTATCAGTTCCAGAGTCTTGAATTTCCCAGGGTGTCCGGCTGCCGGGGAGTCGTGGTGTTGACTGATCAGGTCTCGTCGCAGAGCTTCGTCGGCCGGTACGTAGCATCGGTTCTTGTAGAAGATTAAGCCATCTCGTTCTTGCCAATCGGTGAGTGCACTTCTGATTGGGGGTGGTCCGTCGTGTCGGATGGCGGCAAGTGCGTTGCAAAAGAGTCGGTCTTGCGTGGCCAGGTGTCGGAATCTTGGTGCCAGTCAGGTGTCTACTAGCCATACGAAGAGGTTGTTGGGTAGCATGGTTCGTTCAGTATTGTCGTCTTCTGATCCTTGTCGGTGATCGGGTCTTCGGGATAGCGCATCCGATTGTACCATTGCCGTGCCGTGGGTGTGTACGAGTTGGATGTCGAACTGGGAGAGGAAGAGGGCCCATCGTGCTTGTCGTCTGTTCAGCTGTTGCGGGTTGCGCCAGTAGGTGAGGTTCTTGTGGTCGGATAGGATTGTAACTGGGTGCCCTGATCCTTCAAGGTAGTGTCGCCAGGCCTTCAGGGCCCGAATGATGCCAAGTAGTTCCCGGTCGTAGATTTCGTAGTTCCGTTCTGCTTCGGTGAATCCTTCGGATAGGTACGCGCACGGGTGCAGGTCGCCGTTGGCGTCTCATTGCCGGAGTACTGCCCCTGTGGCCCATTGCGAGGCGTCGGATTCGACGACAAAGGGTTTGCTAACGTCGGGCATTTGCAGCACGGGGGCCGTCGCGAATCGTTGCTTCAGCATGTCGAAGGCCTTCTGGCATTCCGTTGTCCATTCCCATTTGGCATCTTTCTTGGTGAGCGCGTTGAGCGGTCGCGCGATCTCCGAGAAGTGGTCGATGAATCGTCGGTAAAAGTTGCCGAATCCAAGGAATGATCGAACGTCCTTGACGGTTGTCGGTTCTGGCCAGTCGAGTATTCCCTTTATCTTGATAGGGTCCATGGAGATCCGGTTCTCGCTGATGATCATTCCAAGATACTCCACTTCTGGTGCGTCAAATATGCACTTCTCTAGCTTGAGGTAGAGGTCGTGTTCTTTGAGTCGTTCCAGGACACGTAAGGTCCTTCTTCGGTGTTCGTCCAGGTCTGCCGAAAAGATCAGTATGTCGTCCATGTAAATCACTACCCATCCTTCGTCGATCATGTCTGCGAAGATCACGTTCATCATAGCTTGGAAAGCCGAGGGGGAGTTCCGCAGTCCAAAGAACATGACCATTGGTTCGTATAGCCCTTTGCTGGTTCTGAAGGCGGCCTTCCATTGATCACCGTCCTTGATACGGACGTTGTTGTATCCCGATCGGAGGTCCAGTTTGGAGAAAACCTTCGCTCCGCGCAGCTTGTCGACCAATTCCGATATGAGCGGTAGTGGGTACTTGTTGGGGACGGTTCCTTCGTTGAGGTATCGATAATCTTGGCAGGGTCGTAGTGTTCCGTCCTTCTTGCCGACGAAAAAGAATGGGGATGCCATCGGCGAGTTCGAGGGTCGGATGTAGCCTTTTCGTAGGTTCTCCCGGATGAATTCTTCCTCGGCTTCGAGTTCCTTGGGCGTGAGTTGATATCGCTTGAAGTCCTTCGGGGTAAAGCCTTCCTTGAGTTCAATGGCCAGGTCCCAGGGTCGTGATGGTGGGAATCGTTCGGACGCCTTCTTTTCAAAGATGGCGGCATATCCTCGGTACGGTTCGGGGAGCATCTCTTCGAAAGTCTTCTTCTCTTCCTGTGCTTGGTGCTGTTGTGCGAGTGCCATTGCGGGGTTGACCTTTGCTCGGATCCAGACGTTGGCTGCAATTGCAAATCGAAGTCCTTGTGGGGCTCGTCGGATTCTTCCGATGGTGGGTCCAGGTCCAATCTTCGTGGGTTCGTAGTCGTGTTCCGTGGTGAGGGGGGATCCGGGTCGAGGCATATCTCCGTGCCATTCTGTCGCGTGCGGTGCTATCATGGCTTCGTGTTCTCCGCGAAGATAAGCTATCAGCAGATCTTGGTCGTCGGGTTCTTCTTCCGGGTGCACGTCGGAGAGGGTAACTCGTTCGATGTTCTCGTAGATTGGTTCTTGGGTTGATGCTTCCTCGGTCACGTCTTCGTCTTCTTCATCTGTTTCTTCGTCCGGTTCTTCTTCGACTGGCTTGGGTCTTCCGGTGAAGGGGTCTTGATCTGGGAACCACATTGCGCGCAGATGCTCCACGATCGTTCGGTTTACCCGAGCGGGGTCGATGTCGAGGGTTCCTTTCGTGAAGTCAATGTTGGCGTTGACACGCTGTAGCCATGGCAGTCCTAGGATGATTGGCTCCTTCCCGAGCGACGTGATCAAGAACCGTACAATGTGTCGGTGGCGCCCGGCTTCAATTTCAAGAACTGCGCATTTCTTGATATTGCCTGCTTCATTCCTGGTTCCGTCAGCGTTGTATACTCGGATCGGGGCTTTCAGCGATTTGAGCGGGAAGTTGTGCTCTTTCGCAAACCTGTGGTCCATGAATACTTCTCCCGCTCCCGTGTCGATGAGGGCTTTCGTTTCGACGCTTAGGTCCGCGTGGATAGATAACAGAATTCTCATAGACTGTCGAGAAGTCTGCGCTACTATTACACGGCGGACCTTAGTACGCAGTCGTGACGTCGAGACACGCCGGTTCTTCAAAAACCCTCGTTGGAGAAGCTTGCGAGGATTTCCTTCGCGTCTTGGTCTTCTTCTAGCCCCTTCAGAGCGGTACGGATCCTTGCTGCGATAAGCTGCTTCTTGTCAGCCGCTTGGCTGTCGATGGATTTGATGTCTTCATCATCGTCGCTCTCGTCTTCTTCGACCTCGGTGATGCGGGCCTTGGCAGCAGGCTTCGTCTTCTTACGGTCGTTGGTTCTTCTGTTGGGGCACTGCCGCGCTAGATGCCCTATCTGGTGGCAATTGAAGCATCGTCCTTCTCGGTAGTGCTTCTCACGTTCTTCGGTCGTCATCTTGTCGACATCCATGGCGTCAGGGTCGCGTTCTTGCGGTCGGGGTCTGTACGGCTTGTACGTAGGTCGGAAGGTCGAGGTCTTCCCGTCGTATGCTCTTCCCAGGTGATACTGCTGTTCGAGAGTGGAGGCTCGGAGGTAGAGTTCGCTGGCATCCTTCGGTAGGGGGTACATCCTGAAGATCTTCTCTCGAAGGGGACGGTTGAGTCCAGCATAGAAGAAGTCGGCAATGACTTCGAACTCTGTGATTCCGCATCGCGAGATGATCGACTTGAACTCGGCGATGTAGTCTTCGACTTTCTTGCTTCCTTGCTTCAGGTTTCGCAGCAGTACACGGGCGCTGGCCTTCTGGTCGATGTCGTTGAATGCTTCCAGTAGTTGCTTCTTGAAGTCGTCCCATGTTCCGTAGTTGGGTTCGATACGTTCTTCGCCTGGTCTTCGGTTCTTGTTCTGGTCGGCTGCCTGCCGTTCTACGTCTTCAATGAAGGTGCGGGCCCAGGTTCCGGCGGTGCCTCCGTTCATCAGCATAAGGCAGAAGACGATCTTCATTTCGTCGGTGGCGTAGGTCTTCTTGTTCATCGTGAGGTAGAGGGAGCATTTCTGCAACCACTCCACTACTTCGCCCCGCTTCCCTGAGAACTCTGGGGGCATCTTGAGCTTGATCTCGTTCGTCTTTTCTTCAGCCATCGTGGCTTCGGTTCGGCCTTCGGGTTCGTTCGCAGTTCGGTTCGATTCTTCTTGAGGGGTCTTCCCTACGGGTTCTGGTGCGGCTTCGCTTCCCTCCGGGTCGTGGTCGTTGTTCGAAGTTCTTGTAGCGTTCTCGCTTTCTGGTTCACTCTCCTCGAGTATCTCCGCTTGAGCTGGTCTGGGAGTAGTGAAGTCTACCGGGGAAGGCTGTTCTGGTTCTGTTCTCGGTTCCGGGGTGGCCGCTGGTTCCTCCGGAAGTTCGTCTCCAAGTGATATTTCGCGGTAACGTCTTCGGTAGTTGGGGTCGATGTCAAGGCAGTTCCGCCAGGTGAGAGGGACTTCGGTGAAGTGCCAGGACTTGTTCTTCCAGAAGACTTGTTGCCCTTCGTAGTAGACTAGCTTGGCTTCCTTGTCAACCGCAAATTCTTTCGGTATCAACGCCGTGTTGTTCGGTTCGGGGCCGCTCTGTCTTGAGCGGGTGTCGTGTGTCGAGATCTGGGTAGATCGACGGGTTCTGGTGAGCTCGACCTAATGTTACGACGAGCCTAGATCGGTCACAGCAAGCGACGTCCTAGGGATCGGACCAGAGGTCTCCAGTAGTTCGAGTCGAGTAGAGGTTCAGAGGAATAGGCAATGGATAACCAGGTCGAGCTGAGGATCCCGAGTGGATCCTCCGGTCTTAAATACAGGAAAGGAGGCATAGACACGTCAGCGCCACGTAGGCGCCACGTACCGTGAGAGTCCAGTATAACTACGTAGAGTCAGGGCTGGGAATACAGGTGATGTGGCGATGACGTGGCAAAACAGGATAGGCTAGGAATACAACAACCGTGGAATCGGTGGGAACGAGGATGACGTGGCACGGGAAAGGATGACGTGGTGTGGGAAAAGATGACGTGGCATAGTGGGAGCGCAAGGAGGAAGGAAAAGGAAACTTCGTGACCGTGACACAGTGAGCGTCGTAACACTGAAATGGGTACGATGCCGAGGAGCCGTGCAGAAAAGAATTGAGCCGACCGGAGGTAAAGGCGCCTTCACTGGTGCTTTATGACACATTATGAACCCAGACGGTTTGTAACATAACAGTGTCATCAAAGTTTAACGGTTCGTAACAGTTCATGGCTACAGCAAAAGGTGGATGCATCTCAATGGGCAACTGGAGCGGTTTTGCGACAGCGCGACATCAATGGCGACATGCGACCTTGCGCATACCTATCGGAAGGATTCACTGAAGCGGAACGAAATTACGAAATCTACGACCGCGAACTATTGGGGATCATTCGAGCGCTCAAAGCATGGCGACACTACCTAGAAGGATCAGAGCACCCAGTAACGATACTATCCGACTACAAGAACTTGACCTACTGGTGAAATCCACAACAGTTGAACCGACACCAAGCACGATGGGCGCTCTTCCTTTCCCAATTCGACATGACATTAGTGCATACACCTGGAACAGCTATGGTCCAATCTGATGCCCTATCACGACGACCGGACCACCGACAAGGAACCGACAATGACAATGTAGAACGCACAATGCTCCCAGATAACCTCTTCGTTCGAATGGTCGACCTAGCCATCGTACCGAGGTTTCAAGAACTAGCAAAACAAGACCGCCTGTTTTGCGACGCACTGGCAGCGCTACGAAACCACGGACCTCCGCCAATACGAAGCACCTTGACAGATTGGTCTGAAAGAGAAGGACTGGTCTTTTACAAGAATTGCTGTTATGTCCCTGCAGATGAAACTCTCCGAGCCGATCTCGTGCGACAGCATCACGACTTACCCGCCACCGGACACCCAGGCAAATTCAAGACGCTAGAACTCTTGCGAAGATCCTACTGGTGGCCAGGAATGTACACCATGGTATCCAAATACATAGAAGGCTGCCCCATCTGTCAGCAAGCGAAACCGAACACACATCCCACGACACCGCCGCCACAAGCAATTCCTGCCACAGGCGTAACCCGACCATTCGAAAACGTCACCATGGACCTCATCACCGACCTCCCACTATCGCATGGCTATGACAGTATTTTGGTCGTGGTCGACCAAGGCCTTACAAAGGGGGTGATTTTTGCACCCTGCAAGAAGATGGTGGACGCAATCGAAACGGCAGAACTCTATCATCGACACGTTTACAGAAGATTTGGACTACCCAGCAAAATCATCTTGGATCGAGGACCTCAGTTTGTATCCAACGTCACCAAGGAACTAGGACGACTCCTTGGAATCACATTGTCACCCTCCACAGCCTATCATCCGCAGACTGATGGACAGATGGAAAGAGTTAATCAGGAACTTGAAGTCTACCTCCGAATATTCTGTGAAGGAAGACCCGACGAATGGGTAAAGCATCTCACCGATGCGGAAGTCGCACATAATCAATGCCTACACTTGGCCCGAAACGTGTCACCATTCTACCTCATGATGGGCTATGATCCCCCACTGATACCGTTGGCGTACCCCCAAACCAATGTCCCGGCAGTGCAAGAACGACTTACGAACCTGCAGAAAGCAAGAGACGAAGCACTAGCAGCGCATGAACTGGCACGGAACGTCATGACCAACCGGTATCAAGGGAAGTTCACCCAGTTCGCTAAAGGACAGAAGGTCTGGCTAGAAGGGAAGAACCTGCACCTTGCATATGCCTCGAGGAAGCTGGCACCCAAACGAGAAGGGCCGTTCCGCATCACCGAGGTCATCGGACCAGTCACATACCGTCTAGAACTGCCGAAGTCGTGGAAGATCCACCCCGTGTTTCATGCGTGTTTCCTGACACCCTATAAGGAAAACGACACCCACGGACCCAATCACACAAGACCCCCACCTGACCTGGTTGACGGAGAAGAAGAATACGAGGTCGAAGCTATTGTAGGACACAAGATGATCCGAGGAAAACCCCGATTTCAAATCAAGTGGAGGGGTTACTCATCAGCGGAAAACACATGGGAACCCGAGTCAGCACTCCTGCCGAATGCTGCCGAGATCCTCGAGAGGTCTAAAAAGGCAAGGAAACTTGCCTGAATCTCTCACCATGCCCTCCCTCGAATCACTCCACATCCTCTACTGCGCTGCCCTCGTTTCCGCCACACTTGCCTTCCTCCACTTCACCCTCCGAGACCAACCATCCCCCACACTTATCTTTGCCCTCTACTGCACCCTTGTCCTTGCCTCCATCCTCACCTTCCTCCACTTCAACCTCTCCGAGCTTCACACTCGCATCGCAGAGCGAACACTCAAGAACCGCGACCCCTCCAGCACCTGGTGAATGCCCCATTTCATCGGACAATTTGCTTACGTCATTGTCGCCGTCCCCGCAACCATCGTCGCCACCATCGCAGCTACCATTTGCCTCCCAATCCTTTGCGTCGCATTGTGCCTCACCCACGACTCCCTCGAACACGAATTCCATCACACCAACAACCAATCGCCCCCACTTCCAGTGAGAATCCCCGCTCGCCCCACCGAGTTTGACGACGACCGAACCCTATGATCGTTGTCGTGTGCATGACCATCACCTTCCTACTCGCCCTCCTCTGGATCCTCGCCTACGCCATCCTCTACCTTCGTATCATCGAATTCACCATCGAACACCGCGACATCCCTGCCGACATCCTTCCCACCTACCCCAACCATGCCTAACTTCGAGTTTGCGGAGAACCTAACCCCGGAAAGTTTCTCGGTCGCCTCTGCACAGTCGTTAAACCCGAGCGACCAAGAAAACATTCCCCCTCCTGCGGCTCCTCCTCCTCCGTACGACGACGCGACAGACGAAGCGGAAAGCGACCCCGAGGAACCGGATGAAACATCCGACCTAGAGTCGCTCGCTACGAATGACTCTCTCGCCGACCAACCCAATTCGCGAGAAGGACGACGACTCGTCAATGCTCTCCTCACGGATCCAGGACCCCTCATCAATGCGGTGCACGCCGACCCCAAGCTAGTCAACCCGCTCGCCAGATATCGGGACATGTTCAACGACGCGCGGGAGTTCGGCCACATCGGCGGGCATCTGGTCAACCTGGGAGGGTCGGCGTCTCTGATCAGGGAAGACGCGCGCGGCCAACTCGGCAGGATGATAAGGAGCATGAAGACTGTTGCAGGAGCGCTGGACCATATCGAAGAGGTTGTCAACGACATAAGAAAGGAAGTCTCCGACATCACCCACCTCTACGAAGATGATGCCGAGCGTATCCTCGAATCAGCACAGGAAGTCACCGAGTACGCCCGTTCCGTTGAGGCGTCTGTCAGCCGATTCCGTCTCCGCAATGGTCGAGGGCAACGAAGCCTCATTCAGCATATGGAATCCCCCGCATTCACCGCTCGGCACCATCCGTATACCTGCAATCTCCTTCCGTTGCTCGAACCTCCGTCCGGCGAATGACCCGCTGCGTACCACACTATCCCTGGATCTTCGTGGGAGGACTACACGTATTTACCGCGCGACCACCGCAACTACACCCGGCGAGCACGAGAAGCGACAATAATCCAGCGACGACTCGAACAAGGAGTCGAATCTCGCGTAGCGCGACGCACGTCAATGCGGCAGGCACGACCACCGACGCCCTATGCTCCAGAGGTAGCTGGTCCAGCCACCGCCAACCCCGGCCCCTCAGCGCCGGTTCCTCGGATTCCATTTGCAGACGTTCAATTCCGAACGCACTCGCTGTCCTACGAACCCGCGACGAGGCCTGCGACCACAACACCTGCGCAACTGGAAGAAGCCCCGGTCATACCGCCGCCCCCATATGGCCAGGCCCTGACAAACAACGTGCAGTTTTATCCGCGTTCACTGGAGGAAGCGACAAGGGACGCGCGCGCTAACCCACCATGGGGAGTACAGGCCCCCATCAAACTCGCGGACGCCACTCTCGACGACCCCGCTCGTGGTCTCCAGGGTCCGGACGGGCTCAACAATTGCGAATACTATTGGTGAACGACGAGGTCGTCGTCGACCATACGAAGGGGGTAATGTTACGACGGTGCGTGACACGGCCACTGTTACGGTTACAGTTACCTCTTGGTCTTGTGACTTGTCCTATGCTTATGTATCGTGCTTACGTTCTGGACCCCGAGCCTGCTGCGGCTTACTCATGTGTTGTATACTTAGCTCTATTCTCCCATGCCACGTCGGTGCCACGTCATTTATTCTCATGCTTCGTCACCCCTATTCCCATGTACAGTCAGCCCCAGCTATGCTTAGCCGTACTGAACATTCGCTTACCGATCCAGTCTATTATTAGTCTTGGCCATGTATATATAAGCCAAGGATCTTCTTCGAAGAACCTCAGCTCGATCTGGTTATCTATTGCCTATTCACCGAACCCTGACTCACCTCTTCTCAGAAGATCTCTGATCCCTGACTTGCCTCTTCATTACCCTTCGAGGCGACGTGACCCCTAGCTCAGCCACCGCGTGACCGATCTAGGCTCGTCATAACAGACGTGGGTTATTGTTGATTATACCGGTGAGCTTCAGATTATGTGCGCTATAGCTTGCTTATTGTACGCATACAGTGACTTACAAAACTATTGCCATGTTTCGCACTTTTTGAATGGGAAGGCTGTATCTCCACCATTTCTGACTCAATGACCATGATTCAACTACCAATAGAAAGGTGTGCATCCTGGCTTTCCCACGGCATGTCAATCACGTGATTTGAAGCTCTGGAAGCGGAGATATTCCCTACTCTTTGGAGCAAGTGCATGGCATCCCATTCAAAAAGTGCGAAACATGGCAATAGTTTTGTAAGTCACTGTAATATCATGTATTAATACTCTATAAGAATTCAATCATTAGTCCCGCCCGATGTGATTCAATGCACCGCATGTTGAATAGTTTGCATAGAACTAACCGGCCCTGGTATGTATTAGGCTATGGAAGTGAGTTCTCAGCCTATGGGGTGCATTCGGTATGCAATCCCTACGCCCTCGCATGCCAAACTATCACCGGTGCATGCAGTCCTTTGCCCGACATTGAAATCCTCAACCTACATGGCCGGGAAGGCAGCCCGCTGCCTTGCGAGGCAAAGAAAGGTTGGGCAAGGTTATGGTAGGTGGCACGCAGTGAGGAACTGTCATACATGCCTCTCTCCTATGACACCCAGCCAGAACCCACACGTTCCAGGTCGATCTGTAAATATCTGTATTGATCCGTACATATGTGTCCCAATCTGCGGACATACCTGGACACAATCAGAACGAAACTTGTCCTATAGAACGATTATTTTCTATCCAGAGATGTTCGTAGTGTTCCATATATCTCCAGGTCTGTTCAAACATATCTGGATGTATTCAGATCTATGCACTGCTGCATACAAAACGAGACCATCTGAAAGCTACTGGACACAACCCCGGGTCCACCCACTTGCCTGCACCATGCACCCACTTGTCCGCGCCCACGCACTCGCATGTTCGCCCGCTCACGCGTGCGCGTCCACAACGCGCCTGCCTGTTCACCTGCCCACCTGCTCACAGCACCAGCCCATTGTGTCCATCGCGCCCGCCGAACCCCATGCCATCCCTTGATATGCCTGCTTGACTCACTAATAATGCACCTGGGGGTGTCGCTATTGCCGCGCTGCCTGCGTGATACCTGTGTCCGACCACCTACCTAGATGTCTGCTTGTTTGCTAGCCGCCTGTCCGTGGACGAATGACTCACCTGTAATGTGTGTATATGCGCTTACCTAGGCTTACCTGTGGTCTTGCGGCTTGCTGGGCCACCTTTGTGAGTTACTCCGCCCCCAGCGTAGCTAGCAATACACAATAGCAGTAGCTCAACAGATGATTCAGTGCGAGTCATGGTGGCAAGAGGAGAGGGTGGACAGAGCGGACTTTGTCCGAAGAGCTTGCTTTTTACTGTGTCACTCGCCAACAGCTATGACGTCAGAGTACAAACGGTGCAAAAGAGTGTAGATAGAACAGAGATGTATGTAGGCGCCTACACAACAATGTACATTCCTTTGTAACATGGGAGATACATATGTTATATCATGCAGCCACTCCGGCCAAGTTATGGAGGACAATGTATAAGGAGGCTACGTTAGTGTTGCTGTCGAGGCGAGCTGAACTCGGAACTCACTCGAATCGAATCGTGTTCCATCAAACTCGTCCTTCCGAGGCGAGCGAGGCGAGCTGACCGAGTGGCTCGCGAGTTCCCCCATAATTAGATAAGCAAGGCTCATTGGCTAGGAGCGGGCGTCTAGCTCTCCGCCGCACAGGTCACGGGGATGGGCGCTTGTATCACTGGGGGCGCCTGGCGACGCATTCGCCGCCTCACCAAGTCTGACCATTGGCACTAGGTAACTAGCAGTGTCCGGCACGTACATCGTATTTCTACCATGCCGTATGCTGTCATCTCGAGTACACACATAGCTTGTATTGTATGGTATACACACGTAGAGTTACACACTATGACGTCCCTGAGCTGCGGTTGCATCTCGCACGCTCCATTGACAGTGCACACTCACATGTAAATCACTACCTGGCTTGTGTCTGCACACCAACCAAAGAAGCTTCGCAAAGCATTGTTTGGACTTGTATAGTTGGACGTTGGCCTCCAACGATACGAGCTACTGTGTGCTACTGGCTCCTCCCGGTCATGTTCTCGACAACTTTCCTTTCTTAGACAACTCGCGAGTCAGCTCGGGAAATCGACTCGCGGAGCTCGGTTTTTCGAGTTTTCCGAGTTTTCCCAGCTCGCCTCGCCTCGCTCGACTCGCGGCAACACTAGGCTACGTCAATCGGGTGCTAATCGGACTATTTTTAGCGATGGACAACAACAGATCGAATTGGACAGAACCGGGACAGATACAGACAGAATAGACACATTCAGACACATACGGACATACCTGGAACGTGCGGGTTCTGGCTGGGTATGACAGGCAATGCATAACCGGCGCTTCCCAGGTAAGGAATGCAACGAATTCCGGGATTGCATTTCCTTGCATTCCGTTAGGCAGTACTTTACAAAATTTGCTGATGTCAGACGTCACAGTTGATCTCACGAGCCCATGTCGCACCTCCTCATCCTCATTTGGAATTTATCGAGCCTATTCCCGGATCATGCACGCAGGCTGGACTATCTGGCGTCCCTCTATCTCGTTGTACTGCTATGTACTGCGAATGATTATCTTTAGGATTCTCCGCTGACGCCTGAGATTATGAGACACATTGGTGGTTACATAGGCTGAACGGAGGACTCATTTGTTGACGATTCTTCATTTTCTCGGGCTTCCGCGTAACCATTCATAATTGATGACCTCCCGTAACTTCTCAGAACCCATGGGAAGCACGGCCGTACGACGCCGTGATCGGACTCAGTGTTATTACCACTCTCAACATGCGGAAGTATATCGACGCGTCTCAAGATCACTGTGCATGTGGAGGCACTACGAGATACAGCAACACGTCCGAAACGCATGCCTTTGATCGACAAATAGATTACTACGTACGGTACATTTGACAGCGAAGAACTAGACAAACACGGTGAGAGGGTACAGTCGACACCGACAGCAATGCATGGACGGTCTATATTATACGGGGCGGTGTGAGATACGATGAAAATGATGCGGCAAACGAGAGAGCGTGGTGCAAAGGAGCGGGAGGGAGCTGCGAAGCTAAGCGAAGACGATGACGAAGACGAAGAGGCGCAGATGCGCACCCAACCATGTACAACCAGCGAAGACGAAGGGCGAAAGCGAATCCGGAGACGAGCGTTCCGACCAAACCAATATGTGCACGCGAAGACAGAAACCGAAGGCAATAAAGAAAGACGCAGAAAGGACAGGATGCGATCAGGGAGCGGGGAAGAGGGGCATAGCAGCAGCAGCGATGACGACGCATCGCTCTCACAAGTCGCCGTCATCGTAGTCCTCGACCCCGTCGGCAAGGTCCAAACTCGGCATGTCGCCCAAGTGGCGTTCATGCTCAGGACGTAGGTTGAGGCTACCCGGAGACCCAGTCATGATTGAGAAGTTCGCTGTTGTCGGCGAGATGTTCCCCGTCGACGACGAGATTGACTTGTTCGCGCCATGACTGGTGCGAGGGCTGGCTTTAGTGTTTATAGGCGGAGGTTGCACTCGGCCAAGGACCATGGTGGGTGAACCCGGGGGAGATGAAGAGTGTGCGGATAGACCCCCGATAGATTCGGGCGTAAAGCCCTCTTCTTGCATAATCATAGACATGTTGTTTGGTACGTGGGCGAAGACGGACGAGGTGCCGCTCGCTCGCTTCCGGTGCATCGACCGCGGAAAAGCGTCCGTGTGATGATCGTCGGGCGTCTCGGGAGAGGTAGAGGGAGGTTCAGGTGAGGATAGGTGGTCGGCGAAGGATTCGGGTTGGGCGCGTAGGAAAGAGCCGTGACGCGAGTGTGTGGGCAAACTGCGGTTATCTGACAGGGCAGGGCTCGCAAAGCGCCTGCTATATACAGACCGCGTGGAAGGCGGGGGTAGAGGTTGAGCGTATTGCAGCTGCTGTATGCGGTCCTCAGCCTCTGCAAGTTTATCCTCCAGATACTGCAAGCGCTCGCGCAACTGATGGTTTTCCTCACGTAGCATCTTCGTCGTCCGTTGTGAGTCTGCCAGGGCGTTCAGCAGCGCGCCCGTTTCGAGCGCATGCCGGTCCTGCAACTGCTGAAGTTCCGATTGCATGTGTTGCGCAGACGATGACGCGGAGATAGACGTAGGCGCAGTCGAGGCGCTGGAAAGTGTTGTCCGAGGAGTGGACGTACTCTCGCTCAATGGACCTCCGGGCATGTCCGCATAGCCCGTGGCCCGCGATATGCTCCGTGCGCCCCACGAAGAACTTGACCCGGCTTCCGAGAACGCCATTCTCGACGGCGTGTATCTTGCGCGCTCCCGCTCGATGCTACTTCGAGTCGTACCAAACCGGGACGCTGGCCTGCTGGAGCTTCCAGGAGTGTCTTTCTCAAAGTCCAACAGTCCGGCCGCCGCGAAAGCCTTCTGTGTGCGCGGTCCGAGCCAATCCATACCCCGTGGTCCTGGAGAGCTTACATATGAAGATGTAGGCGGCGTGACGCGGTGTTCTATGACGCTGGAGCTCCGTTTACGCGTCCGGATTCCAATAGGCCGCGGCCGGTCGACGTCCAAGCTAGGACGGTGGTCCTGTAATCGGCTAGGCGCAGTGCCAATGGAAGAAGGTGCACGGGAAGATGGGGAAACAGACTCCGCCTCCCAGACACTGCTGCCTTGGGCCGAGTTGAATCGGGAGAGAGGAGGTCGCGAACTACTGGCCGAGGTGGAAGGGCTGAGCGCGGACGGACGCGCAGGGGTCATGAGCCGCGAAACGGCCGACTTCCTCGTCTCCGTGCTGCTACTTCCTCCAGTGCCTAGTCGCCGCATAGAGGTATTGGCATGCACGTCCGTCGAGGGCGTCCGTTGCAAGCGAGTTTGACTCTGCGTACTTGTCGCAGAGCCCATAGATGAGGGGCGCTCGGGACTATGAGAAATGGCGCGACCGGAAGGTGTGCGGGTGACGGGCGACGGAAGGCCCGACTTCCCTGCGGTAGGGAATGCTGGTCGATCAGACACAGAACGCACGATGCGCGGAAGTGCGGAGTTTGTTGGTCTTCGAGGGGCAGCAGACAACGGCGCGGTGGGAATGCGGCGGGCAGGCGTGCTCGCATGGGTGTCAATCGATGGGCGTGAAGACGTTGGGGAGGGACTCGGAGACAGCTTAGGAGGACAGGGTGGCGAGCTAGAGGCAGGCGGTGGAATTGCGTCGATCGCAACAAGCAGAGCAGGTTCCGCGTCGTTCACGCGATTCGGGCTGAGGAGCGCAGCTAGATCGGGATCAAGCGCGTTCAAATTGAAGCTAACGTCAGGGTCTTCTGGGGTTCGTCCTCGGCTATTCGCAGAGTCCGATGTCGTGTCCTCCACGATAACGCCGCTTAACCAGTCTTGTTTGCCTGGACTAGCGGACATCGCTTCCAGCACTTCGCTGGTCAATTTGGATGTCGAGAGATCCAAAGGTGAGGTATCGGTGGAAGGTGATCTGCTCCCATGCCGGGTATCGTGGGATGGGGGACGGAGGTGGAGAAGTTCCAGGGGTAAGAATCCGTTTGGGCTAGGGCGGTCAAGCTCTCGTTCATCCTCCGGGGTATGACTAGCCTGCGAAGTGTCTAAACTCGGGAGGTGTTTTGAGATCCCAGATGTTTCTGATTCCAGGATAGTAGAAAGCTCGGTGACGGCCAGCGCGGGTGCAACGGGGGACGCTACAGTTCTTGTTGAGACTGATGACTTTTAAAGGAGTCTATGATTGGCATACCTTGCGCATCGCTTGCTGGACTCTGTGAGCGAGAGGACTGAGATGTTTGGGATATAGGTGTCCTGGGCAAGTCCGGGCCTGGATCACTACTCTTCTGGGACCGTGGGGTATGGGCCGAGTTGCTGTCACCTGGACGAGGCAAATCGATAGAAAGCACATAATCGTCTTCCGAACGCCGCGAGTTGAGGTGGGGCGACGATACCCGCCGCTCAACCTGCACGGAACGCCTGACCACACCGAGCGAGCTAAACGCGCCCTTTGGCAGAGCGGATGCAGTCGGGCTAGTATTATGTTTGCCGCTTCCAAACGACAGAAAGTTGCGGAACGAGCGGAAGGGCGTGTTGCCCCCACCATTGGTCGACGTCGTTGGACTAGAAGCGGGTGTCGGGAGTGTTGGGCTGCCACTCACCGACGGATATCGCGATGGCGGCACAAGGCCAAGGTGTGGTGACGGAAATGACGATGAGCGCGGGCTCATGACGGGTATTTGCGAGGTCCTCTTGGTGTCCGCCATGCTCGATGCGTTCGAGAAGGGTATCCAGTTCAGCTAGCAACCGACGAGGACATGCCAGGCAGGATGAACGAGGCAAGTAGCGTGATGTCGATTGCCGACAGAGAGGGATATCAAAGCGTGGGGTATGAGGTGTCGACGCTGGCGACGACAACGAGTTCGTCGTGCTCGAGGTTGAGGAGAAGTACGATGTTCCTCGCCAGATTCAGAGAACCGTTTGTTGACGTTCATTTACCGGTATACAATTGCTCATTTACCGGTACACAATTGCTTAAAGACCACCATGATTATTCAGTATTACTTTGATTACTGGTGAAGCCATCAAATTCGATAAGTCAATAAGTAGGTAGACTGAGAAGCTACTTATCTGAATCGCGTTCCTTCAAATTCTCTGCTGTTCAACTTGGGAAAACACTCAACTGACGAGCCTCACCACCACTACTGCGACAATTGCATTGTCCAGGGACACAGGAACACCAAGCTATTCAGGAACCTATGCCTAAAAAGTTGCACCTCGAGCGTGTCTCACCCGTCCTCTCTGCGACAGAATTTTTCGCAAGATATGTCTCTAAACGTACGCCGGTAATCATAACCGGCCTCCTAGACGATCCATCTTTCCAGGGGCGAAAATGGGTGAGGAGCATCCTTCATCACGGTCGTAGACTCCACATAGACTGACCCGCTGGTAGACAAACCTAGACTACCTCGCGACGAAGGCCGGGGACATCGAGGTGACGGTCGAACCCATCCATCCGATCGCGAACCAGTACGGCACCGATGTTGAACGCATCTCTATGACCTTCCGCGAGTTCTTGGACTCCTTGCGAAAGGAAGAGGGGCCGCATCCGTACCTGACGACCCAGTACTCGGACGAGGATCCTGACGCCGAGACTGTCTTTCCTCCACCGACCAACGCTCTTAGGGACGAATTTCCCATCGTGCCGCGCATCATGGGCAACTTGTTCCTGCAGCAAGTGAACTTGTGGCTAGGAAAGTCGAAGAGCGGCTCGTCATCAGGTCTTGTGAGTGGGGATAATCTACTTGACTAAATACACTACTAACGACGTGCCCACTCAGCACCACGACTTCCACGACAACATCTACTGCTTGTTGAAGGGCAGAAAACGCTTCGTGCTGTTCCCGCCGGATGAGGTGAAGCACCTCTATCCATACGGCACGCTGGACACCCTTCATCCGAACGGACTTATATCATACGAGGATATACCTGTGCGCTCGGACGGTTTGTCCAGGCGCGCGGCCTGCAAAGCGCGCGTCCGCGCCCTCGAACGCAAGATCGACGCGCTCAAATCCAGAGAGAACGGAAAAGGGAAGGGCAAAGGAAAAGGACACTCTAAGGAGATGAAGGCTCTCATGGCAGCACACGATGCCGCGCTTGATGAGCTCGCCGAGCTTGCGCTCGACGAAGAAGAGGGCGAGGGCGAAGTGGACGACTTCGACGCGCTCATGGGAGGACTCGACGACTTGAAAGACTTTGATGCTGGGTCCTCCGGACATATGGACAACGATGACGACAAAGATGGTGAAGAAGAGGGAGAGGAAGAGGAGGAATGGAAGGGCATAGGCCACTCCGACGACGAAGACGAAGGTATTGGCGGCGAAGAGAGCCTGGATAGCGACGAAGAGGAGGAGGAGGATGCTCCGTTTGGGCAGGAGAAACCGGCACACACTGAGCCATCCTCGTTCTCTCGCATACCCACCGCACACCTACACCGATACCTCGGTATACCGACCACCGCCGCGCTGCCATCGGAGTTCTCCCCATCTGAGTTCCCCGGGCTCAAGAAAACGACCGACCCGTACGTTGTCGAACTCTCCGAGGGCGAGATGCTCTACTTGCCCGCCTCATGGTGGCACGAGGTTACGTCGACGTCCGCAGCGGTCGACTCTATAGACGGAAACGACGTCCATATGGCGTTCAACTACTGGTTCTATCCACCCGACGCGCTTGACAACTTCGAGACACCGTATCGCGATACGCTCGTCTGGGATTACCTCCGGAGAAAGAGCGACACCGAGAATGGGAAATCGCCCAATGCGGTGAAGAAGAGCCACACTGCCAAGAGGGCGCGGGACGACACCGTCGGCGGAAACTCGAAGAGGGCAAGACGCTAGGTTGAATCGAGTTCATAGGAATAGGACGCCAATGTGCGGCATTTGGAAATGTAAGGTTGCCATGACCATGCTACCGTGTCAGATGCGTGCCAGTCAGACGCATGGGTTAAACGATGGGTACGGCTTCCAGATTGTTTAGCGTTGGGCGAGGATGAGGCAAGTCCTCCAAGGGCAATGTATCGCGTCCAAGGTGAGTGTTTCCTCCAACACTCGTTTAGTCCGCGTAATGGGTGCGTGGGTGACAACTCCCCCGATATAGGAACAGGTAGAACTTGTAGGTATCTGCAATTAGTATTATGTTGCAGTTTCAGATCATGCACCTTCATTTGCGCGCATGGGGCGCTTCAGGACATGCAACGACAAATTGTTGCATAGCCTCTCAGTGCGGTACGCCTGTCACACTCCGCGGTGTGCCGGCAACATAGCTAGTATGCGGCTGAGCTCTGTTGACCGTTTGACCACACTAAATGAACCAGCGGCGCTCAACGAACACGCCAACGACTCGGAGGTTTGGTCGGCATGAAGACATGCGTTGCTTCCTCCTCGAGAGCGGCGTGTGCCCGAAATCGTACTGAGCTGCCTTATTGCCCCCATGCCGACGCGATGATGACTCCGGCCGGCCACCAAACAAAAAGCCGCCAAAGGACGGATTTCCACGCGGTGTCAGCGTGCCAGGGCCTTTGAGTGCAGCAGAGAGGTTCGCCGTTTACTTTGCGTTTACAGCTTGGACACGGCTGACAGATAGACTCTATGCGGAGATAAGAGTCTGTACGTTTACACTTGAAGCCTATTCGCTATCTGTACAATTCGAGGCAATTGCGAGATACCAGCCTTTGGCCCTCCCTTTCCACGCCACCGGTGCTACACTCGCCAATACTCCAAGCTCGCCGCTGCCCGCTCGAACGGAAATGCGCCGTCCCATTTCTTGACGTCCATCTGGCTGTCGTTCACCGCCGTCCGCAACTCGAGAACGACCTCCCGCGCCTCTTGCAAGTCTGTGACGCGATTGTTATCTATCTCCTCCTTGGCGCTTTGAATCGCCTGGCTGATGTCGGCGTCGATGTTCGCCAACGTGTCCTCCATGGCGCCGTCCTCCTCCCAGCGCAGTCCGACGGTAGCGCTCACGACCCGCGCCAATATCTTGAGGCTTGCGAAGCCCATTCCCGACCCATAGAGAGTGCGGATGCGGACGAGAATGCCGTCGAGCTTCTCGGTGGGCGCAGACGCACTGTTATCAGTCGATCCGGGAACAAAGATGTCCGTCGTATCCGGGATGTCAGTCGCCTTGACTCGCACGAGCCTCTGACGAGCTGCGGCGGTGAATGCTGAGGCTACCGAAGGGGGGCTCGTGGCGAGCAAGCCGCGCACGATCGCGCGCAGGCTACTCAACAACGTGAGTTGACGTCAACGGCGGCGGTGACCTACTTACTCTTCAAGGTTAGCGTTGGCGATGAAGGTATCCACCATGAGGTTGCTGCGAGACGACGGCCTCAGTAACGGTGATACGTGACGGAGCTCGGCCACGGTACGCACACATGTCCCAGAACCGGTCGAGCGTCTCCGGTACTTGTCATTCTGCTTGTGCCGCCGTAGTTCTCGGGGGCAACCATCGCAGCGCTGGCCGAGTGATCAATAGCAATAGTGGTGATGGAGGGAGTGCCGATGCCCTGTGGTATCTAGTGTACCACCCCAAGCCGCTTCTTATACTCGAGTCGTGGCAGATTATCTGTGGCACCAGGTCATCACTTGACCGGAGATGGGTTTACTGACAAAAGGTCGGTCTTCGCTCACCTGCTTTCGATACTCAATGGACTGATTGAGAGCTTTGTTGCCTGACTAGTGGCAGGTTCCGAATCCGAGCGCCCGAGACCCTGACGGCGCCCATGCGCGCTTCAGGCTGTGCGGAATTACCGCCGTCTTTGGTACTCCGTCCTCGGACTCGCAGTTCCACTCATGGCCTGCTGGTCGGCATACAAGTGTATTCCCGCCCACATTTCCTGAAATATGGCAGCATGGCTACGGCCAATGCTTTACTCACCGACGACGTTTTACAGTGTATAAAATGCTCGCAGGGGTAGGGTGGAACGCCATTCTCCAAAGCAGTATCACTTCAGCATGCAGCAAGAGACCCACTTCACTCTCGCACCAGCCACCAGAGTCCCGAGGATCTGGACCGGCCTCTGGCAACTTTCCAGCAGTGCATGGGGAAGCGCTCCGGCCCAACGTGTTCGCGATGCGATGGCAAGCTACGTCGCTAGAGGATATACAGCTTTTGGTTCGTTCTCGCCACTGATATCAGTCACCCCGTTCTACGAGATTGAATGTCATCTTACAGACACGGTAGGTGTGCCACCATTGTACGGTGCAACTCTCTAATCATGTCTTTGTCTGGATGCGAACAACAAGGGTATGTTCTTCGCCAGATGTTCTATCCACTTCTGACCCGGTTGAATTACCAGCGGACCACTCAGGACCTGCCGAAGACTTCTTTGTGGGTCATAACCACAGTATACCACGTTGTGCGCGCTGATTTGTGGTACATTACAGGGACAGTTTATCAAGAACCTCCCTGAAGCAGCGCGCCCCTTCGGCGCTGTGAAGTGGGCTGTCGTCCACCCGATGGAAATCACATTCAACGTTGTGGAGGCCGCCATAGACGAGCGTCGTGCTCGGATGCAGACACCTCGTTTGGATCTCCTTCAGGTGCACATGCATGACTCCGGTCAACGCCTCCATCTTATTGATCCATCCCGCTGCGCCCCAGCTGTTTTGGCAGGACTATCAGGACAGAAGCTACTTCACCGCGCTGAGACACCTTCTCCAACTCCGCTCCATGGGCAAGATACGCAGCATTGGGCTGTGCAACTTTGACACGCGCAGGACGGACGAGATATGCACGGTATCAGGCCCAGGGGCCATTGTTTCCAACCAGGTGCAGGTAAGTAGACGCGACACGGGCTTGTGCCATGCCGATCAAACATAAGCTTCCTCCCTTCTTCCGCAGTTTTCCATCGTCGATGTTCGACCTCTCCATGGCATGTGCGACATCTGCGAGAGGCATGATATCAAGGTTCTGGCCTACGGAACCCTAGTAAGACCTCTTCCAAGGCTCAAGCCGAGCTCCCGTTCATCATCCTCGTTTCTAATGCTCCCGATCCAGTGCGGGGGCTTCCTTACAGACCAGTGGCTTGGGAAAGCCGAGCCAGAGCTGTACTCCAGTGGGCTCACGCCTTCGCAGAGGAAGGTGAGATTGAAGCGTCGAGCTGTCCACAGGCTATATCCTCACATGTCGGTTTCGGCAGTACCTCGACGTGATCCTGAAGGCGTGGGGAACGTGGGAGCTGTTCCAAGTGCTTCTGCGCGCCCTGCGCGATATCGCCGACCGTCACGAGGGCGTCAGCATTGCGAACGTCGCAGTGCGCTGGGTCCTCGAGCATCCGTTCGTCGGCGCAGTGATCATAGGCATGACAGCGGCTTCTCCTGTTTGTTCATCGCACCCGCTAACGTAAAGATGGAAACCAGGAGCCCGACTCGGCCTGACTGACCACGCCGACGAGAACAAGAAGGTCTTCGGGTTTGCCCTCACGGAGAGGGACAAGGCGGAGATCGAGGCGGTTCTGAGGCAGTCCAGGAGCGCCACTATGATCATGACTATTGGGGACTGCGGGGCAGAGTTCCGGCGTTAGGATGCATGCGTAGGCCAACAGCGCCTTCCGCGACATATAGAGGTATCACCAGTGCTCTAAATTCCGTACGAATGATGTATACCACATGGAAAGATTAGGAGTGTTCGAAACATCTATCCAATGCCATGTAAGGATCTCCACTCAGTTGACGAAATGAAACCGGGAAGCAGCCGAAGGCGTGATGCCTTGACAGATAATCTACACGAAGGTATTCTACAACATTGATACATGTGTGGCGTGCGTGTAAAGCAAATGAGCATGAGGAAGAACGTCCTTGGGATTGTGTGCAGCTAGCGTCCGGGTCGTGAATGTCGTCACAGTCTACTAATGGAACTGCTGGGGATGGGTATAGTCGAGAGACGAGTGATCGGTTGCAGCTTCTTCTTGACCTCCCGCAGGATGGTGGTCTTCGGCTGCCAGTCGTCGAACGCGTCGCGCAGCTGAGAAAACTCACGCGCGAAGAAGTGCGCGATCTTGCTGTCCGCGATCATATCCCGGAGCAACCATGGGATCTAACAGTGTGGTCAGATCGCGGTCTTTGAACGGGTAACGCGCGACCCAATATTCTGACATACCTCATAGTCGTTCTGCTCTTCCACGGCATTGAAGGGATTTATGACGAGCTCTGCATCTGCGTTCGTGCCGTCGTTCGTCATGAAGAAGTACTTGACCGCCAAGCTGCCATAGAATACATTAGCTGAGATGAGGCCGCATCAAGCAGCGCCAATCGAACTTACGAGTACGTGGCAGGTTCCTCGTAAGCGGTTGAGTGTCCAACCCCGCTCAGTGTTCCCGCGGTTGCTTCGGACAGATGCGCAAGTAGGCCCCGGTCAGAAAGCCCCGCATTTAGGATACGAATTAGGAGAATGAGTAGATTAGAAAGGAAATCGGACGAGCTGAACGGTCGACGCTAGTGTCAGACGTATTCACTAATGGGAAGCATGTTAACTCACTGATATGCATCATTATCAATGTACAGCGCGCGCAAGATCCTGGGATGCGATGCCGCTGTGAACAGACCAGAATATATCGGGACCACTTGGTCGTTCAGCGAGGCAATGTAGACCGCTTTTGCCTAATCGATACGTAAGCATGAGCATTCGCCCAGCCTTGCCGTGAACTTACCCCATGGTCCATGACGTTCCTAAGCGCTCCAATGTAGTTCTTGGACAACTTGGATTCCGTATCCTGTCGTGGAACGATGATGAGTACACGAAGATGCTGCGCACAATATACACGACCAGTCACATACCTGGAACTCGAACAGTTCTCTGGCGGCCGCATTCTCCAAGTACTGGATGGCGTTTGTGAGAGGCCCCGGTCATCTATCACTTCCTCTGTCATCCAAAACTCACCTGGATATACGGCTGCAGTAGCGAGCTTGTCTTGAGGTACCGCAACGGCCCCAGATGGATGCCGCAAAGAGTGAGGAGACAGACCTTCTGTGCCTGAGTCGCCGGCATGGCCGAGGCCCCGCCCGCTGCCAATGTAGCAGCAGACTTTGCGAGCACGTCTACGCTGCGCGAAGTCAGGATGTGACCGTCTTCGATCAGGCGGTCTATGAGATGTGTCGCAATAATGGCACCCTGCGAATGGCTGGCTACGAATATCACGTCTGCAGCATGGAGGTCTTCCATCCATTCCTCATTATTGATGAGATGGTTGTATACCCTGCAACACGCTCCTTAACACTAGGAGAAGTGACGCGGTGCACGGCGGCCGGGCATACCTGGAAACCTTCTTGCGGATGGTTCCGTCGCCTTCGAGGGGCATGCGAGTGATCTTCTTGAACTTAAAACCATTCTCCTCAGCGAACTGCTCGAGCGCTTGCGCAGTCATGTTGACAAACTTGCTACTAGGCGAAGGTAGCTATTCCCGAGGATCAAATTGTCAGTACAGCCAACTCTTGATTCCGAGAAAGTGATCAGACTGACTCCGCCTGCAAGCGTCCTCGTGACCGCACCTTGCCGACGTCCATCGTCAGAGCGATCATCACGGACAGAGTCAGAGTCAGATGCATACCAGGAGACCATCCGGCAACACCTATCACGACTACCCGACAGCCACCATTCAGGATGTATGGATTGAGGGGCTCCCCGACGATATCGAGTGCCTTGGGAAGCTCTTGCCCGAACGTCAGAAATTCCGGTGGGGCAACCGGAGCTTCACGTTCCTTCCCCTGCCCCTTGCCCTGCGGCCGTTCGTCCTTGGAGAATAGAGCCCCAGTCACGTAGGACAGTGCACCCGTAAGCTTAGACTTCGGACCCTGGTGCCGTGGCGGTGTGTATGACCGTGGAGGCGAGTGGAATGTGTCCTCCCATGTCGGCAGTACAAAGTTGGGGGTACGCGCGCTGTTCGGAGGTGTCGTGCCTGAGCCCTTGGACGGAGTGGGGGAGGGCGAGCGAGGGCCGCCCTTGGTCGTGTCTCGCTTGATAGACTCCGAGTCTGTGAGAGGGGCAGCGGGGGGATCGGGCTTTCTTGGCTCCCGTTCCTTCGGAGGTGGATGGGCAGGCACTTTGCCCGCCGGCGACTTGGGCGTGAGAGGGGGCACAGGCGAAGAAGCTGCCGTGGAAGGGGACTTGAGCGGCGAAGCTGCTGCCATGCCTCGCACAGATTTGTCCGTCGGGATGGCGATAGCTGCGGATGGCTGAGGCTCGTCATCGATTACCATTACCTCCATCCCATCCTCCTTCTGGTCATGGCTCTCCTTCGTGACAGACTTGACGGTTAATGCCTTCGACATGAAGAATGACATCCAGCCCGATTTATTGTTCGCGATAGAGGACTCGACAGGGTTGGGCGATTCGGAGGAGGGGATGGTATCATGTGTAGACACGTCCTGTTGCGGCTGAGAGGTAGGATCGCCTGAGGGATGTTGCGTGGATGTGTCGGCCGCCTCCATCGGCCTAGGAGGCTCCGCGTCTTCCACCCGCGAGAGGGCCTCCTCCTTGACCAACTCGGATTCCGTCTTAGTCCCAGCACGGGTATCGTCGTTCCGATTACCTTGAGCCGTAGACGCTACCTCCGGAGAACTGGTGTACCAAGCCCAGGGCGAATACCACGCGGAGGCGTGACTCTTCGCAGTATCCGCGGAAAACACAGAGGGGGGCTTTGCGGTGACATCATCGACGTGTGACTCTTGAGCACTATTCGCGCGAGCGGGTGACGGAGCATCCTCTTTCACTACGGGAGTGTTCGGTTCTGGTGCAACAGATGAGGGCGAGGCCTCGGCGGCCTTAGACGACTCAGCTTGTCGAGCTTGCGAGGCATCAGCGGTCGGCGACGCTGGTTGCTGGATATCGCCATGTGTAGCGCTATCTTCCTGGCTCGCGGAGTTCTTCCCCGGCTCGGAAGACTCGTTGGCCCCTTGCGAATGCTGACCGCCCCATCCCAGGTAATCCCACCACGATGCAGCACGTTTCTCATGAGTACCATCCTCCCCTCTGTTAGCCGACTCAATCGTCTCAGGAGACTGCGGAGCCGGCTCTTCAAAACTTGCAGCTCGGTCCAACCCTTCTTGCGCAGATTGCAGGGCTGGTGAAACGTCTGCTTGACTAGTACCGGTGTTGGCCGACTGTGCGAGAGTGCTCACGTCTATGATTATGATTAGGATATCAGAAGTAGCATCCTCAGTAGATCGCACAGACGTACCGCCCGCCTGATGATCGCCCACAGCTGTGTCCTCTGCAGGTTTCAAGGGCTCCCGGATATCGTCCGCCTGCGCAACGGCAACTGCCTGCTCCAACGGGATCTTCGGTCTCCCCAGAAGAGGCAATTTGAGAGTGAAACGGCTCGATGATGGATTCAGCGATGAAATGGAAGGCTTGCGGTTGGCTGTCTTCGCAACCTGGGATTCTATGATCGCGTGTGGAGATATCACCGTGGTAGCGTTGTCCATGCTCGTGAACCGAGGCCTCGGAACCTCCTCGTCCACAGACGAGATTGAGGTCGTGTTGCTATTCATGCGGTGGTTGGGAGGAGAGTATTGAGTAGGCGTGTAAGAAAGCGGCGCCGACGGCTTCCCATTGGACGGAATAGACTGGGGCGGAGTGGCTGGTACAATCCGTTGGGGCGAGGTAGGGCTAGACAAGTCTACATCTGCCTGCGCACCAGAGTCTCCCTGGGGAATGGGGAGCTCAGAGCGAGCGGAGGGAATAGCCTCGGTAGGGATGTCAACAGATGAGGAAGCGTGAGCATTCTGGCTCGACTGAGTTTGCACGGGTGTTGAGCTACCGCTGTCTGCCTTCGCTCTGGAGAATCCGAACCACGATGACCGCGTCGGTGTTGATTTCGACGCCCGAACGGACTTCTGTGGCTCAGTTGTAGGGAAAGGGACAGAGGCGGTGAGTGACGAGGACTCGGTGTCTTTGTCCGTAGCCGTATCGTTCTTCCTTTCGCCTTCGTTAGCAGGGGATTGTTGAGGTGAAGACTGTGATTGTGGCGACTCCGTGAGATCGACAGGGTTAGATGCAGAACCTAGGCACGTCCGTGTCAGAACATACAGTCTATTTCCGAGCTGTCAACGGTTGAATGGCGCACCCTGAATATCCCTACTCGGCGCACCAATAGCAGGCGCAGCAGGCTCGGGGACCTCCAAGCTTAGCTTAGAACGTTTCCGAGAGACATCCTGAGTCTCTGGTTGCACTACCAGTTCTTGACTCGTTGGTTCTTCCTGCTGTCCTACGCTCGCCACAAAGCTAGATGCTTGAGATTGCGTTCGTTCTCGTTTCCTCGAGGCCTGGCTCATGAAACTGGCTGCGTCGTCGATCACTGCGACAGGCAACTTGTCGATGGCGGATGCAAGCTTGGATCCCTGTTCAGGCTGAGCGAAAACAAGAGAAACGCTAGTCGCTGGCCGTTGTCTCTTCGGATTAGATAGTGAAGACCGCCACTTGGGTGTCGAGCGTGAGGAATGCTGGCTAGAGGACATGGAGGACGATGAGCAGCATGCTTAGCGCGCCGTTGGCCGTCCCCACCGCAAGGAGAGCGTGACGTTTGCGGACGCTGCGGCCCACGTTGCCGTCGATGAGGTCACTTCGGTCGGAGACTATCGGACTTATAGGCAACAGCAATCTCCGACGACGTGGCAGCCATGTTCCGACAGTGTAACTCCGCTAGCCAATCACAGAAATGCCTCATTCGCCAAAATGCCGCATGTCGCGTCTTTCTCCCCAACTTCGACGTTGCACATGTCCCTCTCCTCTTCCTCTTCCTTCCCCTCCCGTTCTGTTGCTCCTCTCCCTCGTCTATCTCGCGCTGGCTGAGTGCATCCGTCACCCACACCTTTCTATGGCTAAGGCGCTGTCGAGTGGGAGGTATCCTCAGCAAGCTCGACGGTGCTCCTGATATGGCTCACGATAACACCCATGCATCCCCACCCCTACCCTCTCACGACTCCTCCGATGCCCAAGAAGGAACCGATCGTTGCCGTTGAATTCGCAGAACTCTAGAGGTGTGGATGCGAAGTGTAGCATGTGTCAGAGGTAGGGAATAGGAGGAGAAGGCCTCGTAGGTGAGTCGTGCGATTACCCTGCAGTGGGTGGGAGGAGTCCCTCGCGAAGCCCATTGTCAGGTTGGAGTTGACCGGCCGTAGAGCCTCACCTCTGCGGTCTGGGAACTAACCCGGCTCCTCAAGTTCAAGCCGATGTGTCGGTTGCCCTTGCAACCGCCGTTGCTCCTTTGGCTGCTGCTGCTCGCTGTTTGGCTCGGGCGCTTCACAACTCAACATGATGTCTTTGAATAACTGCTTTTCTTCTCATGCACCTTTCGCAACCATTTACTCTGCGCCTCAGCTCTAGGGAATCTTACGCTCTCACCTTGCCCTCGTTGCCATCGCAGCCTGGGTAGGTATGAACTTCGCTGGCCTTGGCGCTAGGTCGCTGCGTTGATCGCTAACCACGGCCCGTGCGTTGCAAGTGATACCGCGTCTACGGCCTCCCACTCTGGCCTCCCGTCATCTCCCTATCGGTCGGATCAGCCTCAGTTGGACAGACCTGCCCCGTTGCTTGTCGTCGAGATGCCGACTCCTGCCGACCATCTGACGTCTGGTCCAAAAACCATCACCTGGTGCTGCTATGCTCGGTGAACGCCTCTCACGCCGCACTTGGCTCGGGACTCTGACGCTTGCCTAATGGGCCTAACATGCGACCGGTGTCTCATTCGCCCACGTATCTTGGGTCCTCCAGTCAGCGTCCTCTCCTAATCCAGAGATTGTGATGATCAACGGTGCTCAACTCCCTCATGTTGAACTGTGCCTGTCGATGCTTCTCTATTGAAGTCTTACTTGTGCCCCCGCCGTGAAACTGGCAAACGTTTCGGTGGTTGTTTGTGCTTGCTTGGACTGATTACGTAATCAGCGCAAACGGTCTTATCACCCTGTTCCTCTTCCACCGCCTTCACCCATCCCCCAACCCACTGGACGTCATGTCTCTCCGCCTTTCCGTCCTTTACCCCCTACTCTTGGCGGTTCTCGCCAATTTGCTTTCAGTTGTGAAGGCTCACGACAATGGCATGGATATGAGCATGGACGGCTCGATGGACCTCGCGGAGGGTCAGATGCTCCCATACCTCCACTTCACTCGTGGCGACATAGTATTGTTCTACGGATGGGTTCCGTCTACTAAGAAGGCGATGGTTGGGGCCTGCATTGGAATGTTCTTGCTCGCGCTCGTTGAGCGATGGATTGCGGCATGCAGGGGCGTCATGGAAGCTCACTGGCGCAAAAGGTATGTACTATTTTGTATTCATGACGTTGGACCTCGACCCTCCCTTCTACGTCGTGCCCATCATGCTTTCTTCGAGCGATCCATATCTAACTCCCCGTGTAGGGCGCAGATCGTTCAAGCGGACAGGATCAACCTCCCCACAACAGGGGAGAAGAAGCCTAACCTCACGACGGGCGGTGTCCGCGCTGCTTTCACGTTGCGAAACGCCCCTCCGTTCGTCTTCTCGCACGACCTTGCTAGGGGCCTCCTACATGCTGTCCAGGCTGCGCTGCAGTTCGCGTTCATGCTCATCGTCATGTACGTACACCCTTCGACTTCTCTTACCACGTCTGCAAGGTGAGGCTCACGCCGATCTTTTCCATCTTCTTAGGACCTTCCAGGTGGCATTCATCCTGTCAATTGTAATCGGGCTGGGAGTTGGGGAGACACTGTTTGGGCGGTTTGCGAGCCACGCCGCCGTTCATTGACGAAGAAACGACTGTTCGATGGAGCCGATTTTTTGGGATATGACGGACTCTGCGCTTTCTGTACTTATATACGCTTGCGATGTCTGGAACACATATGAGGATGATGTGATGACGACCTCTCCGCATATGGAGTTGTAGCCTGAGCGTCGGTCTACGACTTCGACGAGCCCCCCTCCCTCCTCCCTCATGCGTTCGGTTGGCCCACCTGATTCCCCTTCCGTCAATCGATCCAGCGAGGTTCAGATGTGGAGGGCTCAATTACGACTGCTCTGCACGGGGACCTTCGAGGTGCAGTTTAGCAGGCAGGGTCAAGAGAAACAGGGGTCAAACGTTGACCCAGTCTCAGCGAGAACAGCCCCATCGCACCCTGTGGAAACCTGTGCCGCATGCCCGGACAGCCCGAGGTCGCAAGGGGCGATACGAATGGGATCATAACTGGGAGGGTTGCTGCGCGCGATGTCTGTCTGAAGGATGGCCGCGGGCGGCCCTGGGCGGTCGGTAGGGCGTGGGAGGGTAGCAACGAGCGCCCGTGGTGAAAGAGTTTTTCGTCCAATGTTTGGCGCGAACAAACAAAGGTGAAAGAGGGAGCTCAGATATCTGCAGCCACCGTCCTCAAGCTCCTGCCCCATAGACGACATCCGTTCCCTCGCAGTTCTTCTTCATCGGTGTCGGTCTCTCCAGGGAAAGTTCCTGCCGTCGTCTTTGCCTTGTACCCCCTGGCCGAATCGACGACACAATGTCGGGCTTTGGTGCTCCTCCGGTGATCCCTACACAGTTCCAACAGTACAAGTACGCTTTCTCTCACTCGTTCATTCCGCGAGAATAGATACTCAGCGAGCGCATATACACAGCTCGTACGTTGAGGACCCGAAATGGCAGCGCAAGTTCTCCATCATCTGGGCCGCGGGTGTCGCTATCGCCGTCCTCTTCTCCATCCCCACCGTCGTCCGTGCTCTCCGGCGCGGGCGTTTCTTCCGATCATGGCTGGTAGGGGTAACGGAAGACACGAGCATGAAGAACTATGCTCCAGCATCAGGGAATGATGCTCTACCCCAGAAATCCAAGAGGAGGGTTTACGGTCTACTGGAGACGTTCTGGTCGACGACGTTATGGAGCTTACCAGGAATCGAACTTGATCTCGGGCAAAGTAAGTAGGGCCTCTTTCAATTGGTGTATGGGTCCTGACTAGGTACGTAGTGATTGTCATCACCGCATACCTCGCCCTCGTCATCATCTGCATTACTATGAATGCTCCGCTCCTCGATAACCCCAATCGTGCCGGTGAGTATATGCTACAAGTTCATCTGGGATATGCCAAGCTAAGTGTATGTATATCATAGGTTTCCTCGCGCTCGCCCAGTTCCCCATCGTGTTCCTCTTCGGCACTAAGAACTCTATCCTTTCTCTCCTTCTCGGCCCTGGACATGGCTACGAGAAGTTGAACTATATCCACCGCTGGGCAGGACGCGGGATGTTCATCGGCGCCACTGTGCATGGCGCCTTGTGGATCAACAACCATCTCGTCTATGGGCTACCTATTCTCGGCCAACAGAAGGAGACTTCTGGTGTTGCTGCATTCGGCGTGTTGTGCGGGTTGGTCCTCACTTCTTTCCGCCCTGTGCGACGCTTCTTCTACCAGTCGTTCTTCATACTCCAGTGAGTGCACATGTGCGATAGCCTTTGACGACACCCCTAACCCATTACCGCAGTGTCCTTGGCTACGTTGCGTTCTTCATCACGGTCTGCTATCACACGATCTACGCCGTCCCTTGGATATTCCCGCCATTGGCGTTTTATGGGTTTGACATGCTCCTCCGTCTGTTCCGCTATCGCATCAAGGACGCCACCCTCGTCCCGGTCGACAATAACATGACTTTGGTAGGTCTCTGACAGATACACTTCACCTACTGTTTGCTCATTGTGGTCGTCCCTCTAGATCCACGTCCATGACTGCAGTAATGGTTGGGTCGCGGGCCAGCACGTTCGCCTACGTGTCTTCTTCTCTGGCCGTGTCTTCGAATCCCACCCACTTACCATCATCAATGCGCCTTCGTCCACGTCCTGCGTACCGAGCAACACCCTCACACTTGGCGCACGTGTCCTCGGCGACTGGACGCGCGCAATCAATCAGTACGCGAGCGTAGAGCAGGAGCGTCTCCTCGCAATGGAGAAGGAAACGGAGAAGGGCGAACTGCCTCCGGGTGTACCCGTTCAAGTGATGATCGACGGCCCCTATGGAGGTTCGTCGGTGGATTTGGGAGACTACGAGAGCGTGCTGCTTGTTGCCGGTGGCGCTGGAGCGACATTCACGTTGGCGATGTTGGACGATATCGTTGCGCGATGCGTCAAGCTCGGCCGGCGGAACGGCGAGAAAACGCGTCGAATAGAGTTCGTGTGGTGCATCCGTTCATATGGTACGTTCCATTCCGTCCATTCTTCATCCTCCTTCGGTGGCTTATCAACACGACTCTCGCTGCAGGTTGCATCCAGTGGTTCGCGCCGATGCTCATGGACATCGCGAATACCGTAGCAGGCACCTCGCTTGACCTGCACGTCTCTATCTTCGTTACCTGCCTGTGCAACCCCGAAGCGGTGCCCGCAATCCCCAACTCGGACGTCACCATCGCCCGGCCGTCCGTCACCACGCTCCTCCGCGAGTTCATGACGCCCCCATCCTCCCGCCCCTCCACACACTCCGCCTCCTCCTCGCAGTCGCAGAAGAAGCTCGAGGCGGACGCGCGCTCTATCGACAGCGAGTCCGCGGAGGATGTAGCGGAGGACGTCGAGAAGATCCCGTCTTCCTCTGCGCGCTTGAACTGGGTCGGACTCGGTGGGGGCGTCGCGGTGTGCGCGGCGGGCCCCGAGTCGCTCACGCGCGAGGCGCAGAACGCGGTTGCGCGGATGAGTTTGACGCGCGGTGTCGAGCTGGGCGGGGTCGCGCTGCACACGGAGCTGTTCGCGATATGAGTAGCCCACAGCCTTGCTGGTGGGCACGAGTGAGCTTGCCGAGGGCGGCTTGTGTGTGTGATGACTTGATGACGCTTGTATGGAATGGTGTACATTAGGATTTCTTGATGCCTTGTAGTTGACGCGCGGACGATCTCACGGGAGTTGTACTACGTACTATGTCACGATCTCAACGGAATGCTAGATTGCATACGCATCCGTATGCGTACAAACATGCACTCGGTAGTGATAAAGCGAAGTCCAACCGGCATCGTAGCAATGACGAACTGCCACAGATCCGGGCATCCGCGATCGCAATGGCGCTGTGTACTGTCCGCCACAGTGCCACTATTCGGCTTGATTGCACGGTTGATAAGTTGAATGCGCCACAACAAACGAACCTTTCTCACCTTGACCTGATTCCACATCGCTAACGCACACATTCCGTCGCCCTCGGGCCCTCTCAGCTCTCATCACTACTTTACAGCCCCTCCTCCTAATACCACTCTAACTTACTATTCAGGTAATATCCGAGACTCCAGAAAGCGTTCATCATGGGCAACGCGGCGCTCGATGTCAACCCGCCAAACGCGACGTACAACCTCTCGACGCACGGCTCGGACTGGTTGTGGACCGTGTTCTCGATCTTTGGTCTCTCGCTCTTCGTGATCACGGCCTGGACATTCATGGTACGTTCCTTGCATTCGGCGACATGTTTCTCAGGCACTTGCTGACATCCACGGGCGTTCGTTCAATGGTAAAGAGACCCCGTGGTGCTCGGTTGTTCCACCAGATCGCCATCGTCGTGATCACCACCGGGGCACTGTCGTATTTCTCCATGGCCTCTGACCTGGGAGCGACGCCCATCCCTGTCGAGTTCCGGGGCACTGGCACGCGCCAGATCTGGGTGAGAATGTGACTCTCCTTCACGAAGTCCTCCACCACTCACCTTGGGGTTGTGTAGTATGTTCGGTATATCCAGTGGTTCATCAGCTTCCCACTGTTGCTGCTCGAGCTGCTCCTTGCGACGGGCCTGTCGCTCTCGGACATATTCACGACGCTCTTCATGGCAATTGTGCTCGTCGTCACCGGGCTCGTCGGTGCGCTAGTCCCAAGCACATACAAGTGGGGTTACTACACGTTTGGCCTCCTCGCGTTGATCTATATCTGGTCAGTGTCCATCGTCATCGTCAGCGGTTAGTACTGAACCTGACGTCGTCTACAATTCATCGACGCGTAGGTATGTCTTGCTGCACCATGGTCCACGCACAACCTTCGCCGCAGGCGCGTCTCTCAAAACCGGATACACCATGGCCGCCGGGTACCTCTCTTTCCTTCTCCTTCTCTACCCGCTCGCATAGGCGCTCTCCGAGGGCGCGAACGTCATCACGGTCACGTCCGAGATGATCTGGTTCGGGATCCTCGACATCCTCGCCGGACCGGTCTTCCTGTTCTTCTTCCTGTGGAAGCTGCGCGGGGTCGACTATGCCGCGTTCGGCCTGCAGAGCGGAAAGTACACGTACAACGGTGTCGGGGAGAAGCAGGCGGCTACGATGACGACGACGGCCACTGGCAATGGCCAGCCAGCCCTGGATGGAGGAATGAATGGTTCAGTCGCTAGGGCTGACTCGGATGCTGCCGCAGTAGATGCTACGGCGCCGACTGTTACGACGAGTCCGTCCAGGAACGTGTAGTTGACCATTGAATGAACGATGTCTTGGCTGTTATACACGCGAGCGTCTCGACCCGTCCGTGAGATCATAATGGATCGTCAGCTGGTCCGTAGGTTTGCGTCCGGAATGAGTGTCTAGACGTCTGCATTCTATGAATTTGTCTGGCACGGTGTATCGCGGTCAGCGATGAAGTCATTGCGAACGTACTGACGAGTCAATGACTGAACTTGAGCACGCCATTGCAGCAATGAGCCTGAGCACTAGTAACATATGCCTAAGACTCACAGAGCGAGCAGATACCAACCGCCTAACGGGTGGATGTATGCCAATGACTGTGTCATATCGCGTGCGATAGGCTGCAGTGAACAACAACGACGGCCATCGACGGCGAACGTTCCTGAGTTACAGTATAACGAGCGCCTAACCTGTTGACCCTTGTTTGTCCATGCCCCCTGACGGCGCTCGTAAGCGCTCGTACATTCGATCACTTTCGTCGTACTTTCGTGTTAGTCCGCGACGGCTTCTGGGCATTCGAACGCGGTCGACTGCGTGCGCGCCCATTCTAGATGCCCCGTGCAGTTGCGCGAACGTGATGCAGCTCCTAATCCTCGTAACCGCTGACCTCATTCAGACTGCACGCGTCTCAGGCTAGGCGTGGACCACCGCGGTCATGGCGAGATATAAAGGAGCTCGATGTGCCCGGACTGCTCCTCAACTCGACTGACACACACACCTCAAACACTACACACTCTTCTGGTTATCTCGACAACAACTCGTATACCCTTGAACATCATGTCTCTCGTCGGCTTCTTCAGCGACCCCTTCTACGACGAGTTCGACCGCCTCTTCGATGAGGCATTCTCCCGCCGCACCGGCGGTAACGGTAACACCCAAGTAGCCCGCCAGGGCTCAAATGCGCCTCGCGTCTTCAGGCCAACGTACGTACACTCACATCCAGCCTAGTACCGTTGACATCACTCACGGGCTGTCGAATAGGATCGACCTGCACGAGGACAAGGAGAAGAACCTCGTTACGGCGACGTTCGAGCTGCCCGGCCTCAAAAAGGAGGACGTGAACATCGACGTGCACAACAACGTGCTCACCGTCTCTGGCGAGTCGAAGCAGTCCGAGGAGCACACCGACCATGGCTTCGTCGTCAAAGAGCGCCGCTACGGCAAGTTCTCACGCTCGATCCCTGTCCCTCAGGGTATCAAGGTACGTTTCACCCCTCTTCTGTTCTGGGAAGCCGTAAGAGAGCGGAGAACTTACGTCATGTTCTTTGCAGCCTGAGGAGATCAAGGCGAACCTCGAGAACGGTGTGCTCACTGTGACGTTCCCTCGTACCACGCCTGAGCAGGCGCCGAAGAAGATCGCTGTCCAGTAAATCGATAGCGTTGACCTGTCCTCGATTAGCCCTCCATTGTAACATTAGCTATTCATTGTAATTGTATGATAACAAGTGGATGTCTCTCTTTGTATACACACACATGCCTTCTTCCCGCCATCAATAATTGGTACACAGGGTCTAGGCTGTATACGGTAACGATATAGCGCCATTCACTGCGATTCTGTGATTCCGAACACAAGACTTGCCTAAAGCGGGCGTGCACCATGGAGCGCCTACTTGGCATAGCTGAGGACATTGTGCCGCTGAGTGTGAGACTCGGCAGTTACCCGCCATCGACCACCCTCTGAACGCGTGTACTACTACGTCTTAGCTTGTATCATCACACTCATGTTCTTCTTACTTGCGTAACCGGATCTGACGACAACTACGACGACCGCGCCGACAGAATTGCGTACGTTAATCAAACTCAGTTGACTATACCAAGGCCGCACAAGCCACCATGGAGGGCACGAGTGCTCAATCGCCCATCCCGATTCCTCCGCTCATACCCCTGCCTGGAACGCGACACACGGAGGGCAAGAGAGACAAGGACGATGTGTTTGCTACACTGTTCTCTCCTCCAACGCCTCGCGCATCCCCCACACATACACCAGAGCCTGGGCAGAACCGCCCGGCACGCCATGTACGCACGGAGTCGACAGAGTCCGACTTCGGGGCGTTCGTATCCGTATCAGCGTCCGAGGACCCGCTAAAACTGGGCGACGAAGACGGGAAGCCTGCCTTCTCCCCGCTGCAGCAAACTCAGGGGTTCTTTGGCAAGTTCGGGGAGGATGCCAGGGCCGCGTCGGAGAAGAAGCGACGTGAGGTGCTCGACGAGCTGTTGCAGCATGAGGACGACCCCCTCTACTGGCTACAAGGTACGACGAGCAAAGGCCATGCATCGGGAACTTCTACTCCGCAACCTGTGCAATACGCGAGCGAGACATTGTCTCCGGGCGACTCGCTTATTGATCTCGGCTCGCCGTCTGACGCACCTAGTATGAAGTCTCTTGTTCCTCCTGTCCTCCCGACGTCAACATCTATATCCACAAGAACAAGTCACGGATCTGACGCTCAGCCTGCACAACCCCATTCAATTCCCGAAGATACCCTGATAGACTTCGACTCTCCCAGACCTGACTCGGGTGCGACCGATCACGAGCGGGAGTCCCGGTCACACGCAAACATTGAACAGCACGCCTCGACCTTTGCGCATATCCGGTCCCCATCGTTGCCGCCCTCCTCTCCGACGCGCATATCACCTCCAGAAGTTCAGCGCACGCAGTCGTACTTCTCCTCTCCATCTTTTCCCTCACGCATCGTCTCATCCCTTCTCACCTCCACGATCCGCCCCTCAAGCTCTCGCACTACGCTCTCAGCCTCCACATCCGCCTCCGCCTCCACCTCGACCAGCCGTTCACATACGGACGACCCGTCCACCTCGCGATTACCGCCCGTGGTCGCCGCGGCAGCATCGCACCTCGCCGGCTTCTCGCGGTCCGCACCGCACTCGCGCGCGGCAACTGTCTCGGGCTCTTTCGCAGAGGGCCCCGCGCCAGGTTTGGATGCGGCGATCACGCACGGGACACCATTCGCGTCGCACACGTTCGTGCCGCCATCAGGTGCCCCAGGCTTCACGGGCGACAGGCAGTGGAACAAGGGCTTTGAGTACGACAAGACACAGGTGGAGCGGAAGAGCGTGCGCCTCGTGGGCCGCAAGGACATGACCACACCGATTTTGACGGTGGAGATTGCGGATATGGTGCGTGCGACTTGGGTTCTTCGTTTGCGAGGTATTAAGGATTCTGACATTTTATTGGATAGCTGCGACCGTTCTTCCCGGCGCTTGCCCGTTTACCTCGATCGTGGACATTGCTTTACAGCCTCGACCAGCACGGCATTTCGCTCAATACACTCTACGCGCGCTGTCAAGACTTCAAAGGCAGCGCGCTCCTGATCGTGCGCGACGCGAACAACGCCGTCTTTGGCGCGTGGATGGGCGAGGGCATACACCCCTCCAAGGGCGCCTACTACGGCACCGGGGAGTCGTCAGTGATTTTCTTGGCTTCTCCCATATTAGCAGAGCTGGGTGCTAATGAACGGAACAGGTTTCTGTGGCAGCTCGTCGCGAAGGACCGCGTACGCGTATATAAATGGACGGGCAAGAACGACTACGTCGCGCTCTGCGAGTCCGACTACATCTCATTTGGTGGAGGGTGCGCACGCCGGATTTATTCCCGCTCACATCTAGTTGATACTCACGATTCTTGGAATGTGTAGGGATGGTCACTACGGCTTATGGCTGGACGAAACACTGTCGGACGGCTCGTCAGCGCGGTGCCCGACGTTCGACAACGAGCCGTTGTGCTCTCCGGGCCCGCGCCAGGGCGAGACGGTCACCTTTGAATGCGTCGGGCTTGAAGTGTGGGGCATTGGATAGGCCGTAGCGTCCTTGTGACAGCCGACTGCTAAGGGGAAGTTTTCGCTATCCGGTGTATCAGTGTGGCACATAGCGTAGGCAGCATTGTTTGCGGATAAACCACCGGTGTTGTTACATTGACGATCGTAAACAAGGAAGAGCCGGGCGCATGGAAAGGGTACGATGGTTGAACATCGGCATGATATACATGAGTACGCAAGACGGGGGGAACTGTACAGACGGGCCAAGGTAGCAAGAAGACTGGGACGGCATGATAGCTGAACTTCTATGACGAGAAGAGGAGCATGATGGGCATGATTTTCTGGCTTTGACAACATGGAGGACCGGAGCAAAGGGGTACAGACGTGGCAATCCATATATACTGAACGGGTCCATGATGCAAGAGATTGTTGAAGATCGCAGTGATACGAGTCTATCCGAGTTAGCGATAATCCATCCGACTATCTGCGGGGAAAGGTAAGGAACGCCTGTCAGAGAAAGAAACACTGGCAGGCACGAACGTACCGAGTTGTTGAATTTCACTTCGGGACCAACAGCCCACCATTACCGACCGATGCTTTGGCCGCACTGTTCATACCACTCCCGCGTGGAGACCTGGCGTTCTCCCCGCGAGCCAAAGACGCACTAGGGTCGGTGTCCTTTAAGGGGCCTCGACGAGGTGTGATCACAAAGTTCCCGTTGGCGTCGAGCTTCACCGACTCGATGTCAGCCTGCAGGTTTACGATGGGCGAGCGACCGCGGGCACTGAGTATGTCGTCGATCTCCTTCTCTAGCCCGTCGCTTTTGTGAGTGACCGATTCTGACAACTCGTAGAAGACAACATCGTTTTGCGCGACTTGAAAAACGTGCAGCGTCCGCTCGAGCGTCAAGCCATCCCTGTAACACTCACGTCATCAGGATTGATTGTTGGATTTGGAGGTAGAAGCATGCTGACTTGGGTTGGCCGCCTTCGTAGACGATCTTCAAGTCCAAGCCCATGTCGACGGCGTGGTGCTCGACTTCGATGATGGTGGCGCGAATCTTGCCTATGATACGATGGGCGTCATCTCCATCTCTACGTAGTATTCAACGAACCACGCAACAACTTACATTCTGTCGTCTCCGGTTGTCCGATGATATTGCCTCTGATCTGAATGCTCGTGCTCCTCACCGCAGTTGTTTCATATTTCACAGGAGAAGTTGACCATTCGCCTATCTTGATTCCATGCAAAGGGTCGCCGGACGCCGGGGCCGATGGGCTCTTCACGAGAGAATAAGCAATGAGATCGTTGAGGTGCGCGAGCTGAGGAAGAAGGATATGGCTGAAGAACGCGGGCCTCGCGATAGTTATAGGACCGAAATAGCAGCGGCAATCACTGGAGCGGAGAAACGCAGTGGCCCAGGGGGTATCAGCTAGACGTGTTGCCTTCGATAACAGCCAGACAATGCGGATGGCATAGATCTGCGATGACATTCCTCTCCCGGTGTCGCCTTCATGATTGCCAACTGGGAAAGACAGCATGAATGGCAACTTGGTAGCGGTACCTATGATGGGAATCTGCACCAGGACGTGCAGCCTCTGCCTCTCCATAAACGGAAAGTAGTCGTTCGTGATGCATTGTAGTAGACCGTCGAACTTCATCTTGACGTCATCATCCACGAAGGACAGGACGGAGGACTGAAGATCAAAGTCTGCAGCTAGCGGCGAGGAAAGCTCAGCGAGATTGAGTTGGAATGCTTCGTTGTGACCTACTAGCAGTGTCAAGACACAAATCCCACAGCGCGGACTCGTTGTCGCCATGTTCAACGGGAGCTTGAAGCTTGAGCGTGACCTTGAATGCCAGACGGATGTTCTCCCATTTGACCCGTTGCTGGACAATATTCTCGTCCGCACGGGCATAGGATCTGGTGCGATCAATCTGAGAGCAGGTAAAGGCAGCGAAGACCAGTGCGAACTGACCCATCTCCGACAACTGCCAGTGAAGTGACGTGCAGCCACAAAATCGCCTCTTGCTCACTAAGTAACTTGACATGTGTCATCTTGAACTTCGCGCGGCGCGCGGGTATCTCCTCGCGCTGCGGCAGCTGAAAGGTAGGTCCGGCCTCTGCATCGTCAGAGATGGAAGAGACTTGAGCGTTGACCAATGCTTGCGAAACCACTATTTCACAGTCCCAGTCGGCGATGTGTGGCTCGTGAGACTCGGTGAATCCTGTGTGGCGCGCCGCCTCATCCTCCACGCCCTCCAACGACCGGACAAGGATATTCCAACGCAAAGAGGAGTACAAGGTGTCGAAACCGCAGTTCCATAAAACTTGCATGTATGAGTTGAGGGCGGCGATGATGATTGGCCTCGATGTATCGCCAGGTTCAGCATCCGGATTTTTGCATGTTACTGACAACAGTCACGCTGAGTTTGACTCTGGCTCGTTGTCAAAACAAACTCTAGACGTACGCGATGCATTTGTGTCGATCCGTAGTTCTCTCTGTAATTGATCCTGAGGGGACTCGAGTACCCTGCCACCAAAGAGTACGGAAACGTTTGTGCTACTATGTGTACGGTTAATCACGCTCAACATCTGGTTTCATACACTGTACTTACCTCGATTTGCCCTTCCTCGCCGTCACATCGCGAAAATCGAGATAGATCTTGCATTCGTCCTCCCCAGGTGAAATGGTAGGTGGTCCTTTGAACGTCAATGTGTAGTCCTCGTGGTCGAAGGTTTCCAGCTTCTTATGGTTGGGGATTTTCCACAGCGCCCACAGATAGTTGTTGATGAGATGGACGTCGATGCCACCGATCTTGATAGGGGGGATGGTGGGAGGATTTATCGTGCTACTAACAGCAGTATGTTCTTCCAGAACGGCATGAGAGAGGAGCGCATGAAGCCCAGCCTCGTGCAACGTCTTGAGATAGGCTTTTACCATGTCCCCCAGTAACTGATAGTCTTCGTTGGTGATGGGGTTCTCGCCGTTGTCATCGCTGCTGTTCTTGCGAATTTGTACTTCGCCTACGGATGCCTCTAATCGTTATCTGAGTTAGGCTTGGCCTTGTGAATAATGCACGAGGCAGACCTTGTAAGTTCAGAACTAGCTTAAGTTTCCTTATCCGAGTCCTCGGACCGGGATTCACGTCAAAGGACTCATATGGAATGCTAATGGTACAGTCGGCTTTCTTGTCGCTGAATTTCTCAGGGCTGTGACGACGCAGAAATCAGGGTTTTGCAGTCAAATCAATGATAATGCTGAAAGGGATTCAGTGCGGACAGACCTGCGAAACTCCAAGATGAACAGTCGCATGACACATGCTGACTCAGGGGACCGCGAGCTAGCTCGCAGTTGTGGCTTCCCGAAGGTGAGTTCGAACCGTGATGTCGAAGAGCGGTTGACTTCGCAGGGTAGCTCTATTATGGCGCGGTTGAGGAGAGACGACACTTCATTGATACCCTGGAGGACGGCGTTACTGATAGATCCAATACCAGCGATGGCTGCGACACACCTTGGCTATTCCACTGGTCGATTTGTCGTACAGCCAAGAGAGCTTGGCGTCGACGAACTGGAGAGCGAGTACGTTTTCGTTCGGGCCTGACATTGTAGGCAAGGGGAATCAATCCAAGTTTGAGTGGGGCGTACGGCCATAACACACCAGCCTGGCACGTTCTTATACTCTGTAACAAGCGCCTGCTACGCTGCGACAGGCTGGACGAATCTCGTCAGCTATTGTGAAAAAGTCGTTAAATGCAATGCGGCTCACCATGTGATGGAATATAATATGGTGTCCCCGTACCGGATACCTGTAACAGCGTTTACTTTGGGCAGTGGTGGACGTGATAACGACATGATGGGGATAGAGCTGTGATGGACGTCAGTGATTTACGCGAAACTGGTAATTCAGGTGGCATCTCAACAGGTCTTCAAGCCTGGCGGCGGCCCTGACGAAGAGACCAAAGTCAGAGCCGGTTTTCATATTCCCTCCTTACTAGATGTCTACCCCCGACTGCGACGCCCGGCCTGCACTTAGATTTTGCAGTTCCGAAGGTGTACAGAATTGTGCAGTTCGTGGTCTTCAGTAAAATAGGATGAATTCCAAGTCTATCTTCACAACCACAACATGAAGACCTGACCACTGACCGACAAGGACCGACGGAGCTTCTGGCGGCACTGATAAGTTAAGAGCACAGCACAACTCTGCGACAGAACGCACCACTACTGCGTACGGTTCCACTCCGTGGTCCGCGGGTAGTGACCTTCCATCGTCCTAGGGTCTAGGCGTTGTCCCGCGGCAAATCTACGTACAGTTCCAGGGAAGTACATGTTCGGCCTGGATTAGTCAAGTAAACAGTCGACACCACTCAACCTTATACACCACACTCGTATAGAGATGAAGCGCAGCTGGTCCACCACAAGGCATTCTGTTGACAGCCCGCTTCTAGCTTCTGACAGATGCGCCGGTCAGTCGTCGCTCAACGCAAAGCCCCTGGGGGCTGCGTTTTCCAGCGAGTGATCCAGTCCCCTCACCGACCATACGATATCCTGTTTTGGTGGGCACGTTTCTTGGCGTTGTTTAGTGCATCGTAAGCGTTCACAGTGGTGCTAGTCGCTGCGCGGAAAGAATGGAACCGTAACTCTACGCCAAGGCGCTTAGTCAACCGGACAGGATCGCGCGCAAACACACTCGCGAACCCATGGGCGTGCCTTTTCAATGGGCACGAGCCCCGACGCGGAGGCATTACCGCTGGTCGCCGTAAACTTTGCAGGCCATGCTTTCACAGGACAATTCGCACGGCTCCACGTTGAAGTACGACCTAGAGGGCGCGTAGCGGACACCTATGAAAGTAGGCTGAGATGGCATATTGACCGCCCTAAAAGAGTTTAAAGACATGGATGAGTGGATCAATACAACACTCAAAGTGCAACTCACCGATGCCATCAACGACCATCGAGCAGTCACAACTTTAATCTGTGATATGTCTATGTACTCAAAGTCAAGGTGTCGGACAGTGGCAGCGTACCGCGCATATTGTGCGGGACGGCTACTGATACGGCGTGGGATCGCGTGCGGAAGAGGCACCTTTTATGTTGTGGAGATGGTTGCCGAAGGCATGATCCTGGCATTTACGACACGGCAGGCTTGCGACACGATCCACGTCGTGGCCGACAATGAATCGGAGTCGGCGTTGAGACCGCTACTGGATCCTCGCATACACAGTCAGCAGCTCGTGTCAGTTGTGGCTGGAGAAGGACACTCGCCGACGGGTGGAGTTCTACTGGAGTCCGCCGCATGAAGGCGTAGAGTGTAAAGGAACGTGTGGACGAGGACTCCAAAGAAGCGCGAACTTAACACTGGATAAGGACTTGAAGTGCTTGCTGGCACACGGCTCACAGTACAACTCTGCGTAGGCTGGCGCGAGGAGTACTGGGCCGCGAGGATGTGCACAGGCCTAAACTTTCTGAGGCTGCGGGCTTTCGACCCACCGGGTCATAGATGTCGGTACTACGGACGGAGGCAACGAGTCGTCCACCCATCGCGAACACTTGAACGATCCTTTTTGGGATTAGACAACATTTTTCCAAATCAACAAACAAAAACAAAAAGGCCGGGGCGCTTACGTGTCCAGCGGCTAGGTCGCAGTGCCAGATCAAGCTATGCAGGGAATCTTCGGATGTCCACCATGCCTGCGAACATGACCGGACTTTGTAGCGTCGGCGCAGGAGCCGCTTCGCTCGTCGGCGAAACGTGGGGTGCTTGCAGAGCCCGCCGTTCAGTAGGTTCAACGCCACCAACCACATGAATGTACAGTGACAGCGCCTCTGGAACACATGGCTTGTCCACCAGAAGGCGCTAGTCTGACAGCTCGCCTCTAGTTCAAGTTCGACAATTCGCCTCTGGATGTTGGCAGCTTCCGGTGACCGGTCTCTAGGCGAGGAGTACCTCTTCATTCAACCAGTATCTCACCTCACCATCTTAAGGCGTGCCCGCATGCCTTCCTCAGCCTTCCTCAGGTACGGGCTGTTCACTGGAGAGGCATATCACACCCTTGCACTACAACCTTCCGCAAGCCACAATGCAGTCCTATCTCCATCGACTAGCTAATCGGACTATTACACTATATCCGCAATCGCCACTGTCAAAACTGGCATAATCATGTCCCTGCGTCCCACAAGGTGCACGCTCTTCCGCTCCACTTGCCAGTGCGTTCTGTCATACTATGACCGAGGACATCCCGCTGACTACCCTCTTTTTACTACGGTGTCACTTCGTCTTTCAAGGTTCTGCAATCTTCGCGGGTTAACCATGTACAACTTCAATGACATTGACGGGGAAGGCAGGAGACGCTACCATCTGAAGTGTTCCGTCATCGATTCCGTCCATATCGAGCGTCTTTCCGGGCCTCCACGCCCCACAAAGCCAATGTGCGTATGGCCGTTGTGAGCCGCTGACGGCTTACGCGAGCACTAAGAGCTTACGCGAGCACTAAGAGCTTACGCGAGCACCAAGCAGCGCTCGTCTACCTCGATCTTGGACATTGCTTTACAGCCTCGACCAGCATGACATTTCGCTCAACACGCTCTATGCACGCTGTCAAGACTTTAAGGGCAGCGCGCTCCTGATCGTGCGCCACGCAAACAACGCCGTCGATGGGTGAGGGCATACACCCCTCTAAGGGTGCTTACTAAGGCACGGGGGAGTCGTCAGTATTCTCCTTAGTCGCTCTTCCTTCATAATAGAGCTGGGTGCTGATGAACCGAACAGGCTTCTGTGGAAGATTATGGGGAAGGACCGCGTACGCGTATATGAGTGGACGTGCGAGAACGACTATGTCACGCCGCACTGCGAGTCCGACTACATCCCTTTAGCGGAGGGTGCGCACGCCGGATCTATCCTCATTCGCATCTCATTCAAGTTGATACTCGCGCTTCCTGTGGTGCGTAGAGATGACCACTACGGCTTGTCACTGGCTGCATGAGACGCTGTCGGAGGGCGCGTCAGCGCGGTGCCCGATGTTCAACAACGAGCCGTTGTGCTCAGCAGGCCTTCGTCAGGACGAGCCGATCACCTCCGAATGCATCGGGCTCGAGGTGTGAGGCATCAGATAATTTGTAGCGTTATTATGGCAAGGGCCGGCAAGGATGACATCCGCACCATTTGATGTATTGTTCAGAACATGGGCAGTAGTCTTATAATCTGCTGAACTTTCTCGACGATGGTCCTCATTGCTTCACGTGCGCGCATGTTTTCTAGACGACGGGAAGGTCTTGCGAGGCTTCGATCAACCGTCTATGCCGCTCGCGTTAAGGCAGCACGTCATCTGGAACTCGTCCATCCCACGCCCACTTGAACCGAACTTCTTTGCGAGGCGCGCCCGTTCCCGCACGCAACACGGTCAGCGAGAAGCCACTCAACTGGAATGCGCCCGCGATATTTGGCACTTACGTCGTCCTCGCACGCAGATGCGGCGGAGCATACATCGACGGAGCTGGTCTCAACCGACCTATCGCCGCGTTGATCCTGATTTCATACGTCGTAAACTCGTTGACTGCCTACGCGCTCTATATTACCATCACAGGGAACCGGGCTGCAAAATTCTCTGCCCGTGTGGATAGTAACTGCACTTCCGGGCTCAGAACGACTAACTTGACGATATAGATGGCCATGTGTTCGAGGGCCGAAAGTTTGATCTGCTGCCTTCGCCGGTTGTTGACCAGACACAGTGTATAACACGGGCGTACAGCCGGAGGTTACAAGGCCGTAACGAGGAACGAAACCTGATGGTACAAAACGGTAGCAAATGGGTAGCCAGCGACGTGGATGGTTGAGCATCGGTACAAATACACGCGAATTCACGAGGTAGAGAGCGGAGCAACATGTCCAAAACGGGCGGGGCTACAAGTACAAGCATAAACGAGGCGAGAGCAGGCATGACGTTCGGAGGAGTACAAAGGAGCGGAGGACAAGATACGCGAGTAAGGAAAGAGCTTCGAGATCAACGAGCAGTCAGACGTTGCAATACAAGTACATTGGAAGAGGCGAGGGTAAGAAATGGACAAATGGCGGCGGCAGGGGACTCAGAATAGAGTTTTTGGTTGCAGGTCGTGTGCGTGCGATCAGAACAGAGGCTGCGCGGCGTCAGGATCCAGCACGGGCGAATATTTAAATGCGATCGTACCGGCCAAGCCCTACATTATCGAGCTCACTGCTCGGCGGCTCCACTGATTCCGTTGCTCGGCGTGGTGTTCGAATAGAGATCCACGAACACGTCGCCATTGGTGTTGCGTCTGACGACTTTTCCGAGCACAAAGTCTTCCCCAACAGCGACCGCGTCCAACACATCGGAAAGGGGGTCCGGGAGGGTGGATTTCTGTACTGCGCTGCAGAACGCGTCCCTGAGACGCTTCGCCAGAGCACGAGACTTCTCGTTTGACGCCGCAGCGGGGTTTGGCTCTCCCGAGGGTGTCCCAGAGGCTGTAACTTTCTCCTCAAGCGAAGGCTCCGTCTTCAGGGATTCTAGAAGTGTCTTGAAAGATGTGGGCTTGATGTCGACGTCGGACACCTTGGAATGTATGACGTCCCAGCGCCACGTGAGGCGTGCAGTAACCCTTCGTACATGACGACGCCTTCTGTTCATTATCGATTCGGAGAGTGGCGAGATGTATACTCACCGGGCGGGATCGTTGCTGTACAACTCGACGCTTCCTGCCATGGTTACGGCCCAATTGTCAGAGATGGTCAATTTGTTCACCGTTTTACCTGGTTCGAAGGATTCAACAAAATGGCCCGACTAGACGAGACATGAGGGAGCCTACATGTATAGAGCTTATGCTGAGCGACGACGTCACTTGAGGGCGGATCAGAATCGGCGACTCCGACGTCTGTGTTGTCGGCTGATTTGGGCGATATGAGTAAGAATCGACGAATTCAGGTAGCAACGCAGGAACTCACGTGTCGGCCCTTGACGTGTGATGACCTCTCCCGCGCAGTAAACGTCCTGGAAGAGGTATGTTTGCGAAAATGGGTCCTCCGCACGCTCCAACGGTGTCCACATCATAGCGGTCGCTTTCGAGCCATTGCCCGAAGGCCTAAGGTAAACCGCTGAAGGACAAGGATAATCGCACGCCAGCTGAGCAGTTGGGACAAGGGCAGTGACCTGGTTGTAGAGAGCCAGCTGTGGCAGTATCACCTTTTCGATGAACGCGTCCCTTGTGATCGCCAGAGTACTGATACAGAGCCTGCCTGAATCGTCCGTATGGGGGAACCAGCTCCAACCTGCAGAAGGTAGATCCGCCTTGTCGTCCGCCATGCCATAGAGGAGTAGGATGGGAGGCGACGACATCTGCAAGCCGGTGATCATCTCAAGAAAGTTGGTGACAGTGGTAATGGAAGGGCAACGACGAAAAACCGTGCGTATTTTGTACTCCATGGCATGTGAAGAGGTATCCTGACTTGCGCTCGGGACGGGAACCCATGCGATGACGTTCTGCTTGACTTGGCCCAGCTGTGAAACATAGTCCTTACAGAGGGACACGACAAGATTGCCGTCAATCGCCTGACTGTCGTCCTGGAGAGGCAGGACTGAATACTGAGGCAACAATGAAACGTCTGAGGGAGAGAGATGAGGGGTATTGCATGGAGAGCAACATAGCTAAGCCCACGTACCAGAAGTGTCGAGATATATCTCCTATACCGATAGTTCCGCAGCAGACGCCTCCGAGGATGGCCGTGTCTGTAGACTCATACAAAGCGCAAGATGGAACGAAACAGAGGCCCTCTGTCGATGGCTTGGGTCCTCTTCGCTAGAGTGTCTGGATCCGTTGAGTTGAGCGTGCGTACAGGAGGGGTACTGATAATCCACTCACCGTGTCGCCGCTACTGGATCAACCCGCACCCAAAGGATCGCCTGGTTATCGCTCAGCAGGCGGACGTACGAGGTTGTAAACTTGAATTCCAATCGGTCTCCGGTCTGCCCGTCGATACGCACCACCTTCCCTGGGACGTGCGTGTTGATCGACGCCTGGGAGACGGTGGCGACAAAGGCATGGCTGCCTATGTATAGTTCACGTCTCCCGTCCGCTGCAGCAGAGACAGCTTGCTGTTTCTCCCTCTCCATCAATTCATGCACCCGCTCCCAGGTCAGAGAGGTGTAGAGTGTGTCAAATCCACATGACAAGAGGTGGGGGATATACTTGTCGCTGAGGGTGGCGACGATAGCGTAAGGACGGCCAGGTACGCTTCCGGGATTCGTGCACAGCACTGGTGATACGGAAGGTATGTCAGCTCATATAGCATCGAATCACAACATGGTTGAAGACGTACCCTTGCCGTCTTTGCTGAGACGGTACGCAGTGAATCCTTCCCTACTCCCGTGTCGCACCAACTTCCCGACCATGAAGCATACAGAGAAATCGGACTTCGTCCTGGAATCAGTAGTACTGAGCAAAAAAGGTTCTTCGCAGTAGCAAAGCTAACTCACTCTAAGCTAATGAGGCTCACGTCGAAGTGGAAATTGACCTCGTCAGATCCAGGGGAGTAGGATACGGTGGGCGGCCCTTTGAACGTCAGCTTAGCGTGCTTACTAAGAGACATCTCAGTGATGTGGTGGTCCTTGCGTCCATGCGATGTCGTAAAGCTGTCCCATAGTAGTCGCAGATAGAAGTTGAAGTCTTTCTCGCGAGGCCTGGGTGTCGTCGTGGGATGGGGTACAGGAATCGGAGACGTCGGCGGGGAAGTAGGTAGGATGGGTACCTCCTTATCGAAAGCAGGGCAACATTGAGCTATCAGCGTAGAGAGGTTGCTTCGATCAAGGCATCGCATATACTCTTCTAAAACGGCGTGGGTCAATGCCGTTTTCACACCCAGGGAGCCACTCTGTTCCGTTGGGTAGGACGAGATGTCGATAACCTTCGCGGCTATGAGACGCAAGACGCATCAGCAGATCTCCATAAGTATCTACGCAGTTAACTCACACTGAAACGCGAGTTGATTCATGGTTATATATGCCATGTTTGCGGAAACGCCGCGGTATTGTGCCTGCGCATAACTGACCTCGAAAGCAACGCTGGCGGTGTAGTCGATGCAATTCTTGGGGCTGTGATAAAGGCAGTCACTAGTGAGCGCAGGTGGTAGAGGGCGACGTGCAAGAGTATACCTGCGAAATTGGCGAATATTGATATTGAATTGATACTTGTCGGGGCTTCGAGGACAATGCACCACTTGGGGAAGGTCGAAGTCGACGTCAATGGCTCCATCAGAGCTCTTGAACGTGCGAAGAGACCCTGCGCACAAGCTGAGATCGCATCCTTAGAAGAAATGCGAGTCAGTATCGTTTCAACGTTCATGATTACAGATGGTGACTCCAGGAGGACCACACCTTTGCCTTGCACGCGCCCTGGCGCATGCTCGCTGTTGTAGTTATACAGAAAGTTAAGCTTAGAGTTGAACCACTGCAGCAATGCCTTGTCGGATGAAGACATGGTGGAATGACCGGATGCAATGCTGGCAGTGGGGAATGAAGAGCGGTGTCCTCTACTGCAAGCCTTTATAGTTTCGGAGAGAGCGGTTACGTCGGGAGTTGTGCATGAGGTGTCAGCATACTTTCTAGTGTACAGATTCTTGGCCGTACTTTTTCCTTGGGTATCCTCGTTCCCGAATTTTCATGCTGGGCATCTCCGAGAAACGCGTGGTGTAACTTGACGCCTCACTTGCAGGTAAGAATCGCGACCTGAATAGAGTTCACAGCGAGCGTTCACCTTTCGGAGCCCGAATCCCGTTTTTGCTAGAGTAATAGACTTTATCAATACGCGCAAATGAATAGAATGGGCCTCGTGGTGTCCTGTGCCGTACGGGCGCTAAATCCATAGCTTCTGACCCCTCATTTAGTAGGCAGTAAACCAACTTGGCTAGCGGTTAGCAGCAGCGACGCTCCGAGTCAACTTTGCTATAGCGCTCTCATACGACTTGTCCTTGGGTATTAAGTTCTACGGACCCGTCAATGTCGCTCCTGGGATATGAAAATTGCAAAGTCCATTGGTGAACCAGATCCAAGGTCAACGGTACTGATTGAATTCCATCCATCTCGCAATTACTGTATTATCCACACGTGCGGCGAGCCCAAACGGCGTCCCACGGCCAACCTAAACGTCGCCGTGCGCAGAAACGCCGCCTGTGGGGTTCACATGCACCTTCGTACGTATAGAGGCAATTCGGGAGCGTGCTAAATGCGCAATCGGTCCACCACAAGGCTTTCACTCGACACTTCGCTTCTCATTTCCGACAACTGTGTGTCACTCGCCATTCGCGCGGGCAATGGTATACCCATGAAGAGCCTCTGTTCCCATCCATCACTTATATTTACATGTATCTCTTAGGTACGGGCTGATTCGGGATGCGAAACTTCATGGTCGCGGCGTTTCCTTGAGGCGTTCTCTATAGATACGCCAGGGAGCTTGCAAGGAATACGTTATACCGAAACCAACCAATTGCAAGCAGCAACGTCGTACTCACGCCCCCCACGCGTTACTACAGTTCATACCGAACAATACAATCATCACGACCAGTGACAGATCTCCTCCTTCTCAGCTAGGAAATGCTAATACACGTCCGGCTCGGACAGTTTTCTCCGGATGCTCTCTTCGTCTGCGATATCAGCAAGGCATTTTTGAGTCCTAACCCCGATTCTACACCGCATCAGAATGATCTGACTTGACTTCGGAAGTGGAGCCACTCCTCAAGGGGCAGATCTCGCCAAGGGTTGCACCCGTGCAAGCCATAGCTACAGCTACTGTTGCGCAGTCGGTGCACTACATGCACCCCTGCCCCATTGTGCTTGATTGAGAATGGGTATATTCAACGGGGAAAGGAGTGGTGAGCATTCTCTATGCATTGCACCCTAGACAGTGACGTTCAAAGCCGTCGGACACCCTCCGTTGAGCTCCAGTTCACGCCGTCTACTTGGTGGGCATAATCGCCCTCTCGCAGCAACTTGGGTAGAACACGCGACTACGCGGTGGGATCCAGGCATGCTCTGGAAGCCCGATACTACCGCGCTCTCCAAGACGTCGAGTCCGATTCGTCCCACCGTAGTCAAAATCTCTCAAATTTAAAGCAGAATCATCCGGAAGTGTTCTATTCTGGCCCCGAAGAGAATGGCGGCTGCTTATGGCAGCTCGACGACTACGACATGTAGGAGGAAGTCCCATGACACGGCCGCCTGTAGGGCCTCGCGTGACCGCTGCGACCACATCGCTAACGTACTGGCAGGTCACCGGACAAGGGTCCCTGCGCCACATCCCTTGCTCGGTATCCCCTGCTCGGTAGAGCAACACTCTAACACCCCGTGCCCCGACACCAAAACTATGCGCTATGTCATTAAGCTTCGTCACAAGTCCTAACCTGAATTCTGCCCGCTTACTAGTATGAGTCCAACGGGCATACTAGGCGATTCCGAGTCCAGGATCTGCAAGCATCATGAGAATTCACGTTAATCCTGTGCGTGTGGCCAATATCCGCATGAGAAGTACGTTCTCGTGTGGTCATTCGAAGACTTCAGGGCTCTATGTACGCTGCAGCCTCAGATCCGACGGCATGGCGGATTTGACAAGCCAGACGCCTAATCCCGCCCGCCCGCACGACGCACTGCCACAACAGTACTTAGGTCAGAGCCGTGCATGTGCGTGAGGAGGAATTGATCAAGCCCTAGCATGTACTTGTTGTGCAATCGTTGAAACAGACAGCCTACAAAAGTCCGATCATGATCAAGGTAACAAATCGACGGACTCACTCACTGGACGTCGCCACTCCGCGCGGGATACGCCCTCCACCCGCACGACCGTGCATTGCCATGCACGCCCCCATATACAACAAGCAAGGCTCCGTGCATGCTGGTCATCTGAACATCACTCCGGCGACGCGACACGCGAGATCATAAATACGGGCACGAGGAGTGAGCATGGTACAGACAGGGATACATACAAGCGGAGTGCAAGACATGACACGCGGACCACAAGCCAGCATAGAGTAGTACACAGTTCCGGTGAGAGAAGGGAGTCCAAGTCGGGTACGAATACATTGTACAAGAGGAATCGAGCATCGCGCAGCGATATGAAGTCGAGATGAGCCGCTCTGGTCCGTGATGTAAGAGGTTCGTTTCGTTCGTTGCTATCAATACAAGAGATTCCACACGTGAGCACTATGTGACATCGGGAATCACTGCTCAAGTAGACGTACCACTCAAGAATTTCGGTAACGACCGTCGGCGATATTGTTCAAGAACAGGATATTGAGATCAGTCTTCAACGTACAACTGGCCCTCGTCATCTGAAGGGGGATCGGCGGGTGCATCCGTCTTGGCCTTCGGATAGAGGTCTATGAGCAGGTCGCTGTTGTCGTTGCATCTGATAGTGTTGCCGAGGAGGAAGTCCCCGCGCGCAGCGACTGCGTCGCGAATACCGGACAATGGGTCGGGTAGGACGGCGTTCTGCACAACCTCGCAGAACTTGTCCCGGAGGCGCCCCGCCAGTACGCGCGCGGCCTTGGATACTCGATCCGAAGCCACGGAAGTACCAACCGCCTTGTCGCACGAGTACCCCGCCGAGCAAGAGGCCTCATTGTCAAGTCCAGGGATGGTCTTAACCGAGTTCAGAAGCATCTTGTGCGATGTGACCTCCACGTTGCCGTCAGTCCCCGTGCATCGCATGATCTCCCACTCCCAGGTGAGACGCGCGTGAACATCGCTCCTGATGGTGTGATTCGTCACTGGACGGCTAGAGCGACAGCAACAGGAGAACTTACTTGGGGTGGTATTGGACCAACTCGATGTCCCCGGTCATAGTCACGGTCAGCTCCGGACTGGTCAAGTCGGAAATGACCAGCCTATTGTTCGTCTTACCTGTCAGATTCAACAATATCAGCCAGGAGCAACGGCATTTGAAAACGACGCAAGTACTCACATTCGCATAGCGTCTTCTTCTGGATCGCTGCATCGATGATCATTTCTTCCACACAGGACGTTGTCCGCTCGAAGACATAGGCTCGGGAGGAGACGTCGTCACCCAGGTCCGGCTCGGCACGCCTCCACATTGCAGCCGTTGCGTTCGCGCCGTTGCCCGAACAGCGGAAATATACCTCGTGAGGGCAGGAGCTCTTGTACGCCAGCGCGGCAGTGGGGACAAGTGCAGTGATCTCGTTGAGACGAGCCAAGTGTGCCAGGATGACGTGGTCGATGAACGCTTCTTTCCCGAACGCCAGAGTACCAACGGAGAGCCTGTTCATCTCGTCGAGGCGAGGCGACCAGTTCCAGGACGGCGGGGTGGCTAGAGCTCCATTGATTTCGTGCGGTGTGCCATAGACGAGTAGAGCAGGGGACAACGTCTGCAACTCGTTGCACCAGTTCTGGACGGTGATGGCCTCGGCGGTAGCGCGGCGACGCCCGAACGTCGTATGGAACCTTGCGTATCGCATGGGAGAGGGTGTATCCTTGGCTGCCGCACTCAGGATAGGGACGCGCGCGATCACGTTGCGCTTGCCCTCCACAAGTTCTGGGAGGTAGATCCGTTTGACGAAGTCGACGAGATCATGACATTTGCGATCGACGTCGCGGTCTTGGAGAGGCAGAGTAGAGTATTGAGGTAGGAACGACAGATCTAAGAACTCGAATATGTCAGCAGTGTTGTCAAAAGGTCAATCTGGCCGGAATCGCTCACGGGTGGTGTCCAGAGAAACCATCCATACAGAATTGCCTGTAGTAGGTTCGTCTAGCAGGTTGATATCCAAGCCCACATGGAACGCAAGGCGACACGCAATGGAATCGCTCTCCGGATGTTCCTTGTCGTTCTCGCTAAGAGGCACAGTACCATTGGAATGAGCATGCACGACAAGAGGACCGTAACGATTCACTCACAAAGGCTCGTCCGCCGAACAGACATGAACCCACAGAATTGCCTGCCCGTCACTGAGAAGCTGAATGCGCGCCATCGTCAAAGTTGCTACGAATGCCTCGGGTGAGCGCGAGCCCTTCCTGCCGTACGGCCTCTCGTTCGATGGACTCTTCCACTTCAGCGCCCAAGGGAATGAGTGCGTCACCGCGTTCCCCTTGAGGTTCGCGTTGATAGAGATCTGCGAGATCGATGCCGCGAACTCCCAGCTGTTCATACGTGGTTCGTGGAAGTCCTTGGTCACGTCAGGCAGCGCTCGCGGTTCCATCGTCTCCATCGTCGTCCAGTCAAGGGTGGTGCTGAGAACGTCGAAGCCGAATCTCCAGAGGAACGGAATGTACTCGTCTCTAAGCATGGAAATGATGGTGGACTTGTAGGGGCTGTTCTGGATGTCGTTGGCGTTCTTACAGGAGGCTGACAAGATAAGGCAAAGGTCAGACCTCACGACTTCAACACGCAATATGGAGGACATACGCCTAAAGCCATCTTTGTCGATTCGGCTAGCGGTAAGCACCCCTTGCCTCTCGCTAGTGACCAACGTCCCGACCGAGAACCATACGTCGGAGAAACTGGTGCTACCACTGCACAAATTCGGGATGAGTACACGCGAATATCTGTGCAGTAGCGACGCTAACTTACTTGTCGTGGTTCAGGCTACCCTGGAAGCGGAACCAGACCTCGCGAGATTGTGCGATGTATGACACCGTAGGCGGCCCATCGAGAGATAGACTATTGCCAGACTTTCCCGAGAATCGTGCAAGGGGATGTTCGCGTTCCACGTTTTCGACGATGTTACGCCACAACAATCGCACATAGACATTGAACTCGTTCTGGCACAGAGGGGGTGCCGGTGGAAGCGGCGGTTTCGCACTGGGTGGCACTCGAGGAGGCAGGGAACCTATGCTCGCGCTCGAGGGGCAGGATTGCGCGATAAGCGTAGATAGACCACCTTGATGTAGGCGTTCCATGTACTCTGCCAAGATGCTCGAGAGCGATCCCTCGCTTATGGCCGCTTTACCACCAGGCTGATCACAATAGTTGATACGGCCAGGTAGCAGCTCTGCGTCTATGGCGTACAAGAGACATTAGCCAGAATTCCCGGCCAAGGGTGAAACGGACTCACCGTGAAACGCGAGAGTGTGCATGTTGATGTGTATCGGTCCGAAGGATCGGCCTTCTTGTTCCCATCGGTACTTCTGTTGTATGTAGCTGACCTTGAAAGTGTATATGGCGCGAAACGGGTGGTAGCGGGAGGGGCTGGTCCAGTACGGCGATGTCCACATCATGAACGAGAGCATCAGGGTGTGAGTGGGGAGAACATACCTCCGGACAGCACGAACGTTGACAATCAACAGATACTTCTCGGGGCATGAGCTATGTACTAGTTGAGGAGGCTCGAAATCGACGTCCAGGGGTTCCTTGCAGCTCTTGAATGTACGAAGGAGAGAGCAGACCTCGAGTGTACATTCTGCAGGGCGAAAAATCATATCTTGGCTAGCAATAGAGCGACAAGAGGAAGGTACACACGTCCGACGTTCACAGTCCCCGTGGAATTGCCATTCATCGTGTCGTCCAGTGGGTTGTAATGATTGTAAAGAGCAAGAAGTTTGGAATTGAAGGACTGAAGTAACCACAGCGTAGACATATCCGAGAACATTCTGGGGTAGTCGAATGCAAGGTCGGCGAATAGCGTCTACCGCAGGAGCCTTTTATACCGTGAAGAGCGGCTGGAGCACGAGCGACGCTCCTGGTTAGTTCACGATGCGCCGGTAGTGCTCATCATTGATAATTGCGCACCTTTGTGCCTCCACCTGAACACATTGCCGTGGACAGTCTTCGTGTTTGCACGGTGTAGCCTCGATGTGTGCCACTTGCACAGGCCGAGTCGAGCTCTCGGACACCGGCACGTCTTTCGCCAGCTCGCCGCTGTAGTGTGGTGGACCAGCACCTACTTCCGATGCATCCTTGAAGCGTGGTGCAGGCATGTGTACGGCGACGCGTCCTCCAGGTCGGGACCTGAGGAAGTGCCGATGCTACGTGGTGGGAATCAGTGGGTAGTCCGGGCCTCCGAAGGCTGCTGAACCTCGAGGTTATGATCATACGTACGAGCAGTGTTGCTTCATGGGATATCCGCCCAAGTGGGTAGCGAAGTAGTCACGGAAGGAACTCGGGAGAGGCGGGAGAGGCGAGTAGACCCTCACAGCAATCCATGTTGAGTCACTGCGTGACCGTGATAAATAACAATCATGTCGACACTGGAAGACCACCTTGCCACCAGCTGCGACCTTGTCAGGAGCCCCGCGCCAACGCTGGCTTGGGATCGGACATAGTGTTGGGTTAATTGACTTACATGCCTTCAGCAACGCCTTCGCCTACAGATTCCAGGGTTGCAGCTCAATGATACAGTTGGCAGCGACCTGCCAGTGTTGTCGGAAGGAGGATTACCATGCCGTGCACCATGATCCAGTCCACCATACGGCATAATTGCTCGTCCAACAGGGCCTTCATAGTCCAAGGGGAAGTTCTATGCCAAGGCGATATGAAGTGTCGCCCTTCTCAACGCTACTGGAAGCCCGGCAGTGTCAATCAAGCTCCCAATGGAGCGCTACTGCACCCCTCCACAAGACGTGTGTCCTGTTACGACACCGTGTAAGGCCAGCCCGGGTTCACGGGTTCCCTGGGCGCCAGGTCTCCGTGCAGCGCTGCCGGACGCTGTCACTCTTGGGCTGCGACATTATGTTCGAGGGTGGTTCTGCAGGGTGATCATCGACTGACACCCTCAGCAGAGCCCTGCAGAGCACGGCCCGCGCGCCAGCCCACGAAACATGACTGGCCGTGCTCTGCGAGGCTGACCCTCCTGCGCAGACAGCACATTGACAGTCGACAGTCGACAAGCCAGCAGCCGAGCACATTCAATGCGTCGCACCCGCGGGCGTCCCGAGCAGAACGAGTCCAACCCTGCTCTGCGGCGTCCTGAGAACGAGGAATCGCGTGCCTACAATAGTACGGGCGTTCGATGTCCTGTTCAGATGCGGAGCGATACGACTGTCCTGCCTGAGATTCGAAGTTGAGGGCTGCGGCGAGGTACGCGTGTGCGTCCAAGTATTCCTGCCCTGTTTACGGCTGCATCTTGTCGCTGCATGAATCGGGCCCTTCTATCGCCCTCCGAGTCGCCCGGCGACCTGTACCTGCGGCCTGACCTCCGGATCCGGCGCACGCACTGCGGTGCCAGTGCGTGGCGGGACCCGGAGTTGGCGCATACTGATGCCGCGATTCCAAAGTGAACAACATTACCGTGGCGCACACAAACTACTACATAACACAACCATGTCGTACCAAAGGATCGCGTGATGCCGCACGGTATTGTCTCACGAGGCGGATTGAACACCGGATCATAGTACCGAACAGTACCTAGGCCGGAGACCGTCAGCGAGCCGACAAAGAATGTGGGCGTGACGTGCTAACCCTGCTCAAGTGAGCTCGAGCGTCACATTCTCTCAATCGAGGCCTCGTTGGAGATTGGGAGATAGATTAAACCTTCAAGAACGTGGATCAGCGGGAGAAGCCTGGGACGTGGTGGAGTTGGTGGGCCGTGGTACCGCGGTGCCATAGACTCACAGTTCGATCCAGAGCAGACGGACAAAGCAAGGTGACAGTCGATGGGAATTACACAGTCCGCGCACACGGCAGGGATCACGCTCCCTCACGCGCGATTTGCCGGCGAGCAGACGTATCTACGTAAAGTATGCAAACAAAGGAGAGGCCACAGGCCCGTTTCGCCGCGCCCCAAAACTGGCAAGCACAGCGGTGCGTGCGGACCGCCGGATGGGAATGGACGCGAGAGGCTCGTGAGCCGAGGAGACAAAGTGTGGTGGGGACGGGGATGGGTGAGGGTGGGGGTAGGGGTGCTAGTGTGAACGTATTCCGTACACGCCTGCGCGTTCTAAACAATTCTTCGAGCGGTCGCTATGGCTATATGCAATGAGTCGTCGTATGGTATCTGGTGTCGCCGGAAGGCGGAGGCGTGGGTAATGATAGCAAGGATGTTGAGTCGAAGTCGAAGTGGGTGAGCGTAGGAAATCAGGCGCTCATGAAGTCGGTTGCTCCACAGGAGGTGGGTGTTCGGGCTCGGGCTTCTCGAGGTCGTAGTCCTTGACGAACGCGTTGTCTCCCCGGATGTTGAGGAAGGAATACTACGCAACAGTTTAGTATCGACCACGTTGCACTACACAACTGGCATACCTCTGCGAGTTCAACACCGCTGTGTCGGTTGTAATTCGCATATACGAGGTTTATCTACGCGCATTGATTAGAGCACGAACAACGATCAGCATAGGACTGATGGCGCTTACTTCGCTGTGGAAAGGGCGGAGTCCAGACGCCTCCAGCAGCTCCCACCACTCCAAGAAGTCCTGGAAGCGCTGGTTCCACACGTGCAGCTCGATCTGCAGCTGGCCAAACGGCAGCACGCCCTCACGCTCCCGGACATGCCAACCACTCGCGCCGGGCGAATCCGCATCAGCGTTCGCGGCCTGCGGAGGGGATGCACGCTCCATCGTGAAGTCGTTGATGATGCCCCGGAACGTCTCCCATTCCCAGCCTTCGACGTCTATGCGGATGAAATCGACATGCGAATGGCCTGTCGAGGGCGGAGGGAGAGAACGTTCGAGTGTACGGTTAGCGCGAGTATGATAGAACAGAAAAATGTAGATAGAATTACCGTTCTCGGACATCAGGCTCTTGAGCGTCCAGGTTTTGGGCTCGTCCCCAGGCCCGTGTTTATCGGAAGCGCCGAGCGCGAGTTTGCCAAAGTGCGCGCGGTGGCGGAGTGAGTGTGGAATTTGCTTTCTCGCGTCTTCGCCTTTCGTTGAATCATATATCCAAACTTCGCAGAAGTGTGTCGATTGGAGGAGCGTAGTCTCGAAGGAATATGACGAATCCATGCCTGGTCAACGGAGGCGTCAGTACGCCACGCCTGTCAATATTAGGATCGACACTGCCAAGTTGGAGGGATCAAGTCAGGCGAAATTGCCTTGCTGCGGATGTTCTTGTTGTACATTGTCGTAGTCGACGATACCGCACACGCAAATCGCCTGCACAATCCACGAACGCCGCCAGCAAGCAGTGGGCGCTCGGCGTCACGAGAGATGTTGTAGACTAGATGACAGCTGTATCGACGTTGCATATGGTGGGTCCACTCTCGGTACGCGCGCGAAAGAATCGCGCTCAAGAAGATCCAGGAGGAATGCCGGGGAACATAGGACGAAAATGCGGACTTACCAAAGGAGTATATCACGCAGTCTGGTTTGCTCTCTATCCGCGACGCGCCGCACATCCACTTTCCGCCGTCTCCGAGGGCACCTAACCGATCCACTTCGTGTGGGCAGTTGAATATGGGCGGGAAGAAGTCCCCTATAGCGAGATGCGTCAGCGCTCAATAGGAGTAAGCGAGATATCATGCTACTTACAAACTGTATACGGCGGCCAGGGCTCTTGGTCTGGTGGGAACCTGAGCGCGAGAAGAGGCGTGAGGAATGGCATTCGGGGTTTAACACGCATATACACGCGCGTGGTACGTACATGGCGACCTGAGAGGGGGTAGGCCCATATTTTGTGATTAGCTCCTGTCGCTGGGGGAGCATGCTGCGGTATTTCCGCTCTTCTCTGTCAAGGCGAGCGTTGAGTTCATGATTGTGCTTGTACACGACGGGGCGCGGAGGTGGTGGTGCGGTGAAGAAGAACCAGTACGCGCAGAGAATGAGTGCAACGAGAGCGAGCGTGTAGCGTGGGTGCCGCTGGCCGAGCAAGAGGGGCGACTTGGCCATCCTGAAGGACATGCGGAAGGGAGCAACCGCGGAGGCGCCTATAAGACGTGGCGGGAGTCTTGTGACGACGAGGGCGACGACGGGGACGGTGAGGACGACGAGGGCGGGGATGGGGTGGAGAAGATGGGCGTCGGGTGTCGGTTAGGGCCTCGGCCTGTCTCCGCGTATGGCCAAGGAATCGTTCCCAGATTCCCCTCAGATCATCCCACGTGGACCTGCCGCAGCTTCCCCAATTCAGCAGGCGTCTACGTTCGTTCTCTTGCAAGCTGCACTGAATGAATACACCAGGCCACAATCTCATCCCCGTTCACTAAGCGTCCCAACAACTCCTTGCACAATTGCTATCTCCAAGTATACATGCTCCAAAATAGAGCAATTGGTACTGTGGACAGCCTCGGGAAGCTAAAGCATCTGAAAGACTCGCATCTTCTTCAACTCTCCAAGAACCCATCAGCGACGTTCCAGTACCCTCTCTGATTAGGTTCAGAAAGAGATCATATCTTGATATTCAGCCGCTGCGTAGTTTGACTCAACCTCTGCACTACCCAGCCGTAAGACAAAAGAGATGAATATCATCCGACTGCCGCATGAGCTTCTCGTTTGCATTTTGCTCAATCCAGACCCTTCAGACTTGTTGGTCTGCCGTTTGGTAAGCCTTGCATATCATATCCTCGTACAGCCCGAGCTGATAGCGCTGATTGCTCGAAAGGTATGTCATGGCTTTAACAGCATCCTCGGTTCATCTGCCTTGAGACATCGGATTCGTCATGCAAAAGCGGGAATGCGGCAGGCCACCTCGGGAGGACTATCCCTTCTCAACAATATCAAGGCGTTGAAAGATTATCAAATCGCCTGGCATTCCCTACCACAGACGACCGATAGTATCCCTCATATCGCCCAATACGACGATGTTCGGTACCCCAAATTCACAGGGGATGCGATTGCGCTGTTGAGTGGCGCGACACTGAGGCTGATTCGCCCATCGTGCTCCATCCGCGGCATCCCGTCTCAAACCTGGTCAATCGACCTTCCCGTCGCCCTATTCGACATACAGAGTTGCGCCATCGACTCCTCGCAAGGCTTGATTGCTATCAGCGGCGTTAATATCAGCTCTCCAGAGTACGTGCCTACTACTGACTACACAGTCTAAGCCACTTATCTTGCCGCTTACAGGCCCACTCAGTGTCATCTCGTCAGCTTGTCAGGGGCATCTATGCGAAACTACCATCCGGAAGCTGCCGTCCACGCATTCACTATCCCTACGTACGGAGATAATGCTTGGTCTTGCAAAGTGACAATTCGTGGCGATCTCGTCGGCTGGGCATGGCGAGATCACTTAAGTTATCTGCGAGTCTACAATTGGAAGACAGGTGCATTAATATGGGTACGTCTCCAATATCTATCACAGAAATGACTGTCCTGATGGGAAATTAGCAACACTCTCCAGCACGTTGCACTATACATTTTGTCTTCCTCGACGAAACCAGGCTAATGGTTGCGTGTGAGAATACCTTGAAGATCTACGTCGTTGATCCCTGCACTAGAGTCAACCCCTCGCACCATACAGCCACCCCTTGGGAGCCAGCATTGGCCGATCATCCGCAGCCAGTTTGCACGCTGGAAGTCCTGCCGTTGACCGGTGCCGACGCGATATCAAATCCTCTGGCTCTCGAGTCTCAAAAACCGATGGTTGACAGTGATGCGACCTTTGGCTGCGACGCAAGCCTCACAGTCCTAGCCATGCTATTCATGACGGGTACCTCAACTATTCTCGAGAAGTACCTATACGTGATACCTGTAGCCAGACTTCTTGACTGTCTCGACTCCCTCCTTGACGAGAACACCCCTCACGCAGAGCCCCCGCACTCACCTCCATCCATCCCCTGGGATAGTTGGGGCGCCTCGGGCGGCTGGTTATTCCCTATATTAAACATCTTTGATTTTGTGCCTATCGGTCTCTCCGTGATGGGCTCCACCTGCGCGATCATGGCCTGCAAGACGCACGATTTGGCCACTCTGGACGCGTTCATCTTCGACTTTCATGCGCTCGCGCATCCGGAGAGCGCAGCCGAAGATGATCGAGAGATCCTTGCGCAATTCATGGAATGCTCACGAGTTGTGCGAAGTTCCAAGATCCTCCGCGGCCCCGTACGCAATACCCTCCCGTACCGTGTAGTACACAAGACGATCACGTACAAGGACGATCCAGATTTTGCCGCTGCAGTGACGAGACACTCCTTCGCACTACTAGAGGATGGCCTAGCTGTCACGGTAAGCATCGCTTCGAATAGGATTGATCAGTACATGCGCTGATTGGCTATGCCATATCAGAGCTCAACGACGGAAAATGACATGCGGAGACTACGTCTCTTCACCGTTGACAAGCCAATCTAAAGAAAATAGTGATCAGGAATGGCAGTTGACTTCTATCAAGTTCAGAGCAACTACGCGAACAATGATATAAGAGCTTCAAGTAACCCAAGGAGTCGAGACCTTAGCACCCGTGTAGCGTTACATAGCCAGTCCTTCTCCTTACAGTATAATGAAGACGAAGTTTCAGCGTACCGCGTGATCCGCACCATACAATCCACGCAACAGATGAGAGAAACCCAATCCTATTAACGAGAATCTACAATAACGCACTACCCATCTCCTACGATACATACAAGCCCTCGTTGAGGCTCACGAGATCGTGATCCTCTTCGGCGCCTGCTCGGGTGTCGTCCTCGGGAACGTGATAGTCAAGACGCCACTGTCCATGGACGCCTTGATTTCCTCGGGCTGCGGAGGGATTGTTAGCACGATGCTCGACGAAAAGAGCGAAAATGTAAAGGCGTCACATACCTTGATACCCTGTGGAAGAGGCAACGACCGCGAGAACTTGCCGTACCGCCGCTCGCGGACCGAGTATCCTTTCTCGTCCCGCTCACTGGAAATGGTTGACTCGCCAGAGACGGTCAGGACGTTGTCCCGAACGTCAATCTGGACGTTCTCCTTTGACAGGCCAGGGAGTTCAAACGTGGCCGTCACGAGGTTCTTCTCCTGGTCCTCATGCAAGTCCATTCTGCAAGCGTGGTGTCAGTGACCCATTCGCGCTCGTCGCATTAGAAGGGTTTACTCACCTTGGACGCATGGGCCTCGACGCAGAGTTGTCGCCCTGCTGTCTAGGTGCGACCGCCGACGTCCGCGCGTTGAAGGCCTCGTCGAAGAGGCGGTCGAAGTCGGCGAGGGAGTAGAACGGCTCAGTGAAGAACGTAGAGAGCGCCATTACGAGTCGTAAAAGTCGTTAAAGAGAAAAGAGGAAGGGTGAGAAGAAGAAAGTGGTCGTGATCCGAACTTGATACTTTCTGTCAATGCTGGGGAGACGTCGCAGGGAGTGCGCGCCTTATATCTTTGTCCTTGCCCAGTACGACGGTCCATGAAGGTTCGAGAACGCGCCTTTGTGTTGTTGGTGGTGAGGTCATGCACTACGCAGTTGACAGTGCTTGCGGTTGCTTTCAAGGGCCTGGTGACCTTAGCCTCCACAACGGCATAACAGTAGAATGCTCTCGAATGTACGCCCTCTGTGACGAGGTTGTCGGAGGCATTACGAACTTGAACCACATTCCCGTCCAATCGCGCGCATGCCAGAGATGACGGTCACACGCCGTGAACCAAGGCCCAAGGGTAGGAGAGATACCAAAAGGATTGTTCATGGCTGACGAGGACGAGAGAGTAATGAGCGCTAACCTAGAGTTAGTGTGTGCTCATGTGTTGACTCATGTTTGGCTTCTTCCCATAGGTGGTATTCTCTACTCAACGCCCGGCATCTGCCGGCGTTCCAGCGTTTTCTCGATATGACCTTTGCTCCTCCTCAACTCATTCGGGCAAGTCCGCAGGCAGAAAGTTCCTGTACAAGCTCGCAAATTCGACTCTATGTATGAACCAGGGCATATAAGGGCCAGGGTATGCGTGACCCGACCCTACAACTCGCAAAACTCCAACATCGTCATCGATCTTAACCCTTGCTTCAACCCTTCGACTTTCTAGTCACTCGCAATGTCTCTCTCCAACTTTTTCAATGACCCCTTCTTCACCGAGTTCGACCGCCTCTTTGACGAGGCCTTCGACCGTCGGACTGGTAACAACCAGCTTCAACGCCAGTCAGACCACACGAACAATGCGCCTCGGGTTCTGCGTCCAAGGTATGCGCAATCACGTAGCTGATTTGCTTGATGATTGAGAACCAGGTTTTAACAAGGGGTTTTACTTTAGAATCGACGTACATGAAGACAAGGACAAGAACCTCGTGACGGCGACGTTCGAGCTCCCGGGAATCAACAAGCAGGACGTGAACATCGATGTCCGCAACAACGTCCTCACCGTCTCTGGCGAATCCAAGTTCGCCTCTGACCGAGATGAGAAGGGCTATGTTGTTCGCGAGCGCCGCTTCGGCCGCTTCTCGCGTTCGCTCTCCCTTCCCGAGGGCACTAAGGTATGTATCTCTTGTCTACACTTACGACTCGTTGCCGTTGACATTTACTCGTGATCATAGCCCGAGGACATCAAGGCATCCATGGACAACGGCCTCCTGACCGTCACGTTCCCAAGGGTGACCGCAGAGCAGCTGCCTAAACGCATCACAATCGCATGATTCGTAGCCTCGTTTTGTCGTGTAGCATAGTACCATTGGACCTGTTCGGAATATACCCTCGTTGTGCACCCTATCCACAGAGGCATCTGACACGCCTGATCTCGTGCTCATTTACAGACAGTTGACCACAGCATCACACGATCCACAGCCATACAGAACGGTCATGCTCATTCGTATTCGATAGCGTGAGGTGCGTGAGGTGGTAGTGGTACATGAGTAACAATGGTCGCACAACATCTAGTTCTACACAGCAAGGCAGGCTCGGAAAGCACAAGACAGCATTAGTACAACAACAAGGCATTATTCAGAATCCTTTGACCAAGCCTTCAATCCTCAGCGTCTCCCCGCTGAATTTCCCTCCTCCCTCCACTTCCCTGCATCCCAAGTTTGGTCTCCCCATTTCCGAGATGTACTCACCGTCCGTGCACAGAGACCTTCCCCGAGGCAGATCGACAGCTAGATCCTCTCCAACCGCGCGTAGCCATTCTAGCACGGGCTTCTTCACCCACCGAGTGCGACGCCTCTTCAGAATTCCTTCCTCTTCGGACGCAAACCACCCGAGATGCCCTCCGCCGCGCGTGACTACGAGAGAGACAAGCGGATTCCCGCCGACGTCGACAGGGAGGTCGCGCACGATAGGGTCGTCGTCGGCGTTGATAGCGAGCAGAGGGACACGTACGTCCGATAGGACGTTGTGGCTTGAGGCCCAGCGATAGAAGTCCCCTGGCGACTGAAAGGGGCATTGGGCATCTTGGCTGCGGTGCTCGTAGGTATAGAAGGTGTCGAAGTCCCAGAGCGTTGGGGAGGGGAGCGCGAGGAGGTAGGGAAGCGCCTCGGAGAGCTTGGGATTGTTCGCGAGCTTGTTCGCGTGGCTCTTGATCAGCGTCGCCATGTTGTGGGCAAGCGTGCGCGAATACATGCGGTCAAGCCACGCTCCGTTCGACAGCTTGTAGCTGACAGAGTGCAGGTCCCATGGCTGTGGGTCTCGAAGTTAGTTTATAAACCAAGTTCGATTGGGACGACGAGTTACGCACGCAACCTAGGGCGCATCCAGCGACGAGCCGGCTATTCTCTCCCTCCTGAGCTAGATATCTTACAAGGACGTTCGCACCGAGCGAGAAGCCCAGCCCAATCAACCTCGCTTTCGGATACCGTCGCGCGATGTACATGAGCGCCTGACGCGCGTCATCCGTGTTCCCGCAATGGTACAGCTGTTCGCTCGTCACAGGAGTGCCTGCACATCCTCGGAAGTTGACGACGACTGCGCGATAACCCAGGCCGCCCGTATGCACAGGAGCGGTGGCGGGCGAGATGATGGATCGCACGTAGGCTTCGTTGGAACCTGTGTTTATTTGATGTGAGTGTCCACCCGTACCGTCACATGCGAAAGATGCTGACGCAGCGTACCTCCGGTTAATCCATGGAACGCAACGACGATTGGAGTGTCATCAGGCAGGTACCGTTCGTCTTCAGGCGGTGTAAAGTCCAGCGATCTGCATAGCACACTCAATTTGGGATTCCAATGAGATATAAGGTAGCGAGGCTTACAATGTGCCTCCATCCACTAGGCGAATCAATTTCCTGGTGAGCGGATGTCAATACGTATACCGTAGCGTGTGAGAAATGCACAGACCTATCGTACACGACGCGATCAACTGTTGAGAAATTTCCGTAAACACCGTACGCTGTCTGCAAGTGACCACTACCAGAGTATTCGTCTTGAGTACTGCTGGTAGTCAGGACACCGTTGATCGTCGCGACTTACTTGAAAAGCAGCCTCGAAGCTCGATACTCCCTCAGAAGACTTGGGCATCTCGACCGCACAAAATCCCTCAACGACATCCTCCTTACTCCATTCTTGCATGCAACTGGTACCCTCGCTGCATTTACTGCATCACGGCCTTCCGCGAAGTACATGCGAGGAACGCGGGACCTGCGCCTTGCCCTGAGCAGCCGGAGATACTGTCCTACGGTCTCGCGCAGCCTCTGAGGTGCCGCGAGAAGCCATCTTAGAACAAGTTGGAGAATATAGACCGGCAAGAAGGCGAGTCGTATCGAGGGCGCGATCTGCGATGTGGCCTTGGCGAGGTCCGCGAGGAGCCGTGGGCCGGAGTACGAGACGTGCACATCTCGAATGCGAAGCATCGCGGGATGAACTCAGGGGGTCAGGGATCGGGCGCGACAGAAGAGGGATGGACACCAGGCCAAAGTCAGGGTCGGCGGGAGGGAAGGCAGGAGGGGGCGGAACAGGACGATCGGGGACGTCCTTGCCGGCCTAGAAACCCGTTAAATAGGATAGAACGCCGCCGAGCCATGTACCGAGCGCAAGCCCTCTCTCGAGAACCGATGGGCAATACTATACCAGAATGGGCTCGTGGCCCCGTGGAATGTGCGCGACGGCGGGGTGAACAGTCGCTCCAGGACTGCTGGGAGAATCGCGTTTCCCATCAGCGGGTTGTGGGTCCACGCACGGGAGCCGCACTAACGGCGTATGTCGAAGACGATGCGGTTCCTCGGGAGTCGGGACGTAGTCGACCTTGATGCAAGCCCTGGATCTTATCGCGTGAAGTACGCGTTCTACGAGGCGCTGAATCCTCAGCGATGGGATTGATATGCGTCTTCACTACCATCGTTCCTCACAGCCCTTGCTACAACGTACTGCAACGCTGTAACGAGCAACGATGTGCATCAATACGCGCGAATGGGTGCAAAGGGCAGTCAGTAGTACCCTCACCTCAGCTTGTCACAGAACAGCCTGAAATCGTGCGAAGTTTCGTTTGACGCAGCGTGGCTAAGAAGGGCTACACATGTCGCGCACTAGGGATCGATAGAACGTCCTATGATGCACTTAGCGTCCGCCAACCGAAGACCGAAAGGGCAGGAGGTGATGCACTCACGCTTGTCTAACGTAATGAATTTTACCGCCTTTGGTTGCGTGTTAGATGTGGACGTTGAGCAGTGATCCCCACCTCAGTTGGTCGCCATTCGTAATGCGTCTCAAAACATAGAAGGTTAGTCCTGTGTGATAATCGTCAATGATAGCTATGTGCGCTCACGATACAGCCTACTAGTGCTCAAGGCGGGAGATACACGGCATTTAGGGAGAAATACATGCCGCACAGGGCCACGTTCCTGATACAGCTGTTCTCGAAATCAATGCGTAGGCGCCTTGTTCGCGCGCGCCGCGCAAAACGCACAAAACGCACAGAACCTTAGGACGTTGGAGAATTTGGGCTACCAGGGCGTACCACGAGCCATTTTATGCTTTCTAAGCGTCCAGAATCATTCTAGGAACGGTATACTATCTTGTTCATCATTCAGAATCGCCCGATTGACTCATAATGAATACTCGCTCGTGCTGGCAACCTGGAGGCGAATCTCCTGTGAGAGGATCCGCAATTGCGTATCGAGGCTTCGGCTTGCTTCGAGTATGAATCCGGGAGTCATAGTAGTGTGTACAACGTCAAGAAGAGGGTGCGTGTATCACCACCGGGGCTCAGAAGTGTGATGTATCCTCAGCAGCTAAGTTATCTCTGATTCATGATTGGAATCTTCCACTCCTTTCGCCGTCTAGCTGCAACTTGAGCTGTGCGATCGCTGTCACCCATGGCGAGTGATGTCCCAGTAGCTCTGGCTTACATGGTCCTCGAAACAAGGCTCTCTTGGTGCGTCGTGGAGGCGCTGCGACGTCGCCACGTAAGGCGAAAGCTGGTGACAGTGGGCGACAGCGGGCCTGGCCGTACACGATGAGCTCGCTGAGGGCTGGAGAGTCATAGTACCAGATGCAACCTCTGAGTGTGCCTTGCCGGTGAGTGGAAGTCCATTCAAACAAAGCTACGAGCAGGGAGGGGATGCGTATGCGTTGTGATCTTCCATCCAAGCAAGACATTCGCTGTACCATCAGTAACCCCGCGGATTGCACACGTAGTCGGTCAGCTGTTCTTTCAGACAGGTACTACAGCTTAAGTCTTACCAGCTGCAGGCGGTTAGGGCCATCCTATTGTAGCTGCAAGGCCGTTCAATGCGAAGGCTGGCCAGCCTCCCAAATACATCGTATACCTCGACATATGAGCCTCAGAAGTGATCTTAGGCTCTATTAGGCATTCAAGGAACAAGAATTTGGCTTGTAGTAGGCTCTGGTAGCCCAGATTCTCCAACGCCCTAAGGTTCTGTGCGTTTTGTGCGTTTTGCGCGGCGCGCGCGAACAAGGCGCCTACGCATTGATTTCGAGAACAGCTGTATGCTGACGCGCGCTGTTAGCCACGTTCCACGCGCGAACGGATGACGCGGGCGTTCGTTCGGCGTATGCACCGGTGTCTCCGTAGCGGATATGACGAGGTGGGTAATTGTGCGATGGAGAAGCGGTAGCTGGTGGAAGTCCGTTCGAGGTGCGTACTTGCTTCTGTGTATCGATGATCAGAGCCGGTCACTATGCATACTTAGCGAAGTACATAATCGCTTCTACATGATGCTCTCAGAGAAGAAGCAGGTAGAAAACGAACGAGCGCGAGTATGAAACTCGTCGCAGCGTCGTGTTGCTGTGGCGCTCTATCTCAGGTAAATAGTTCACGACCAACGGCTCTACGTGAGGGAGGATCTGGTCGAAGATCAAAATCCTGGCTCACCAACAGACCAACCGGGTGTTGTGTAGCATGCCACTCACGAGATTGATAACCTGTTGTGCGAATCTCAACGGGGCGATCAGCATGGAGATAACGGACAATAGCCCGTGTGACCGGCGGTCTACCACAAACCACGAAGAGTGCGGTGAAGGCTTACGGTCGCGCAAAGATCAGGCGTTCATCGATGGTCGTTCTTAGTAGATCATACACTGGGATGAATACAACACACATCACTGAGGTTGAGAAAGTCAACGTAATGTCGAGCTAATGTACATGGTTAACTTACCATACTGTTACACCGCGACTCATGTCGGAGCCATCCCGGCCATTACCTCGTACAATCCGTCCATTTGCCGCCGTGCCAAGTGTTCGCTCCAGAAACGCATAATGGGTTCCCACTCCTCCTGCGACCTAGGCATGCCTTCGCCTTTCATCTTGACTTCCTCCACCTTCGTAAATCCCTTCTTAAGCTCAGAAATAGAGCTCGAACGCAGTGAGGATTCAGCGGGAGGAGGTCGGTGAAAGATTAGAAGCGGGGTGGGGCATGGCTTCTGCAGGGTGGGAAAGGAGAGCAGCGGTCCGGAGACACTGACCACTGAAGCGAATGATCGCGGGGTGTACTCGTTGGCATTAGGGTTGGAGGGAGACGGGAGCGACTTCTGCTGCAGCGATAGCTCGTTGCGCCAGTACTTGAGCGCGAACTCCGCAGCTACGCTCCCTCCTTGTGCGAATCCAAAGAAGTGTATGCGTTGTGGTGCCCATCCGCAGTCTTGCACGAGATGATCAACGACCTTGGTCATGAGTTCTAGCGCAGGGGTAGGGTTGGGACGTTCGAGGAGCTCCCCAAGCGGATCGAAAGAGGTGTACCATTGGTACGCTTCTTCATACAAGTACGGTATCCTGAGCATGCGGCTATGAGGACATTTCCTGAACTCTGATAAAATGTACTGACTTCTCTGGAGCTCGCAGTGCGAAGGTGGCAGTCTGCGGGAGATGGAGCTGACGACCCAACTTGCCGAAAGGAATCTGAGTATCACCTACGCCGACACCAGGATGAGTACCGCACCGGTGCTTATTGCGTACGCTACTCACCTAGACCGTGCAGCAGAACGAGGAGGTTCTCGTCCGTGCCGTCGTCACTCGGGTTGTACAAGAAGGGAACAGGGAGGGCAGCAGACTTGGGAGGGGTTTTCACGCGCGGGGTCGTGTTTGACGACTCGCGGATCGTGATCCCGCGTTCTTCAGACATTTCTGCGAGATTTGAGGGAGACTACAAGGTGTGAATGTGAGAAGTCCGTAGAGTCAGCACGCCATTGAGGCAGAGGAGAACGTTCTAGCAGGCGAGCATGTTGTGGTCAATGGCGAGGAGCGTGCTGCCGGCGCTGCCCAGTGCCGAGAATGCTGCTCTCATTCCTCGCGCTCTGACCACCATCCTACATATTCCGCTGACTCTCTCCTACCGCTCTTTCTGCCCAACAAGCCTTCCTACCAGCCTAACAACTGCGTCTCGAGCTCGCGTCTCTGTGCTGAACGTGTCCAACAACTGTCTACCGCCGAATCTCTCGTTCGCAATGGCAACATTCGACCCCGATAGATGGCTCGCACAACTCATGGAGTGCCAACATTTGCCCGAGGCCGACATGAAGGTCCTATGCGAACGCGTACGCTCTATACTGTTAGAGGAATCAAATATCCAGCCAGTCTCAAGTCCGGTTACTATCTGTGGCGACATACACGGTCAATTCTGGGATCTACTTGAACTGCTCAGGAAAGGCGGCATGGTACCTGAGACGAGCTATATTTTCATGGCACGTATGTGACGCTTAGGCGCGACCAAGGTGACTGCTCAGACTCGACGCAGGGCGACTTTGTCGACCGTGGACACTACAGTCTGGAGACCGTCTCGTTACTGCTGGTCCTGAAGGCAAAGTCAGAGAACCTTCACTGTCATCGTATCTCTGTGTTGAGATAGGTCCGTAGATATCCCGACAAGGTCACTCTACTACGCGGGAACCATGAAAGCAGACAAATCACTCAGGTCTATGGGTTCTATGGTGCGTACATCTGTTCAAGCTCCGTGAGGCAAACGTCATCCCGTCCATAGACGAATGCCAGCAAAAGTATGGGTCCGCGCTGGTTTGGAAAGCTTGTTGTAGCGTTTTCGACTATCTAAACCTGGCCGCAGTAAGTTGCTTCGAAGACTATGATCTTCAGTGCATTCACGCTTTCACAGATCATTGACGGCGAAACTCTTTGCGTACATGGGGGTCTATCACCCGACATCCGAACGCTAGACCAAATTCGAGTTCTGTCAAGAGCACAGGAGATCCCGCATGAGGGCGCATTCTGTGGTTCGTGCACAAATGTGCGAACTTCTCCGTGCAGCTAGCTAACTCTTTTGTGTAGATCTTATGTGGTCAGACCCTGACGACGTGGAGAATTGGGCTGTAAGTCCGCGTGGAGCAGGCTGGCTCTTTGGCGGGAGTGTTACACGAGAAGTATGTCTCATTTATTGACTTTAAACTTGTCGTTCTCTGATGCTCCGTCTAAGTTCAATCACGTCAATTCGCTGCGCCTGATTGCGCGAGCCCACCAGCTCGTGCAAGAGGGTTACAAGTATATGTTCGATGAACAGCTGGTTACGGTATGGTCCGCACCTAACTATTGTTACCGCTGCGGCAACATGGCTTCCATTCTCACAATACGAGAAGATGGAGAGCGCTCCTTTACCGTGTACAATGCAGCACCAGAGAACGAGCGGGATAAAGGCATGCAGAGAACACGGAAAACGGTGTGTAGTCCCGTGCCAGGCCAATATCGTGAGCTAATATATTTCCGCTCAAGGGGAATATGCCATATTTTGTATAGATGTATTGTATCATTTGTAGTCGGTTTCTCTTCTCAGATCGACGCACTGTCCATCGCCAGTTTTGAATCTTGCCGTGGACCTGACGCTTAGAGCTGCAAGATCGGTTATGTGGGTAAGTAGGACGCATAGAAGTAACATTCAGGTATGTGGTATACGTTATGATATAGTACATACTGACGCATGCAATATTTCGTATCCATCAGCTCGGTTTATTGTGCCGTGGCCGCGCAACTTGGCATTCACACAGTATCATATGGTCGTGCAGTGCGTACTCGATCTACGTGCTCGAGTCCGACGCAACCTCCTCCTTGTACACAGTCTGCAAGAGCCAAACCAATCTCGCGACCCTCGAAATATGCGCCATGAAGATATCCTGATGGTCGGTTGATTGAGCGAAGGGTCTGCCTCGCTAACTCGTATCGAGCTGCTCACCGAAATGTTTCTTGCTCGTCGCCTCTCCTGCAAACCAGAGGCGTTCGTAGACATTCGCGCGCATATTTGTCTGATGCTCGCTCAAGAAGTTCGCCGGCCAGTTCGAATATGACCCGCGGAAAAATGGATCGCGGTTCCACCGCTGGAAGTAGAAGTCCAGGGGATCGGGGATCGTTGTGTCTGGGAACATAGCCCGCAGCACTGAGAGGATCTCGGTTTGGACTGCGGGATCTGTCATTGATTCTATGCGACGGGAAAATTCGCCCTGCCAATGTATAGGTCAGTGTTTACTCGATTGCTTGAAGATGTTGAGGTACAACTAACGGTAACAGTGACAAACAGGATACCGCTGTCTGGAAAGTATACTTGGTGGTCGAGCGATTGCCACACAGGGTATCGTCCCCGTTCAGAATCCGCATACAAAGCCATCTGTCGCGTCAGCTCAGCGTGGCTATATCAATTCCAAAGAATCCACGCCATATACCTCGGTGTCGAACCAAAATCGGTACGGAAACTGAAGGAAGATCTTGGTGTATGTACCCTAAAGCGTCCGCACTTAGGCTCACTTCATTACAGGGGGACTGGGCCATGCTCACCATCGCCATGCTGTGGATAGCTTCTTGCTTCCATGCCGGCAAAGGGGGCACGAACTGGACATCCTCATGCTGTAAAACGCCCAAGCTGAAGGTACACAGCGCGTAATCGGCGACTAAAGCGGTGCCGTCTTCCATGGTGACAGCGACGCCATGCTCGAACGTATGGATCGTCGCTACAGTTGCATTCAACCTAACCTGCTCCTCGTCCAGGAAGGCCTCCGCTTCGTCCTGTATTATGCTCTTGAAGCCGCGTTGGTCGATGGAAAGCATGTTCGTTGGTGAGAAGGTACGAAACGTATGGTTATGAGCCTGCTATAACATCAGTGAAAACATGTCATCCAGGGACACCAACCTCTACCGGAAAGACTTATCGCCACAGGCGCTCGACGCGTATCGCGTAGGTCCCGTACCGAGTTCTCGCCCGAAGAAGCCAGGTCGCCGAGGGTGGAACAGCTATGCACCCAGGATGAAGCCAGCCAAGATGTCTCTTCGGGGGTTGCGCCGAACTCCCAGTCGAACTGATAGTACTCTGCGGCCATGTCATGCGCGGTGACTGGGCGCGAGCCTGATAAGGCATACCCGCTGCGCGCGGTCATGTCAACAAGGCGTTGTGGGACGCGTGCACCTGCGGACAGCTTGTTCGCTTAACCATCCGCGAACCTATGTCGCGAGCTTACCGGCCATGGCTGTCAAGCTCTGAAAGTTCCTGATCGACTGCTGGAAGACGCCCTGGAAATCCACCGGTCCCGAGGAATCGTACGTTGCTGTGAGTACATTAGTAGTCGTTCCCGACCGCGCTGTTCACTGCACTCACCGACGTTGCCGAAGTAGTCGCTGGAGTGAAGCGAGATGTTGTGCTTCTTCGCTAAGGTCCATATTGGATTTGTGGGGCCGTCTCCAGTCTGCGTGCCTTGGACCCAGTTCGCTCCAAGTTCGATCGTCCACTGGTTATTGACGGCCCCGAAGCGGTGGCTCATCATCCTCCCGCCAAGCTCGTCCTTTCCCTCCACGATGATGAAGTCGTCGACGCCTTGCTCGTGCAACGTCCTGGCCGCGATAACGCCAGCCATACCACCTCCGAGGATGAGTACCTTTGCATCCTTCGGCTTGCCTTTCAGGATAGACTGCATTGCGAGAGGTAAGGGGTGCGCCGGGGAGAGGAAGCAGGTTGTAAGCAAGACGGCAGATAAGGTACGCGCCCAGAAAAGCATGGTTAAACAGTACTGTTCACTCTGACGGTTTGCCGGCTTTATGGTGCAACAGGCGCGCGAGTCGGTGGGGGGAGTAGGCCTGGCCGAACAGGTTCTTATATGTCTCACCTCTCTCGTGAGACTGCCCTCAACTTATCGCAAGCAACTATATGGAGATTGAAGTCAGTCGCCAGTACCTTCCCAGTCCGCACGGCTCGGCCTTAGCAGCGATTGGAAGCGCCATCCGTAACAGCATAAGGCCTTGACATGCCCTATGCGGAGAGAACATCCCAATCAAGCTCTGAGCGGGAGCTTATCCGCTTTGTGGCTGCCACGATCCCCGGAACTTGTTGACGCCGTGCGCCGTGCGTTTGTGGACCAATACTCTCATACGTCGCGCTGCCGGCTCACTCACGATCCTGGGCACACCCAGTAATAGAAGCCAGGAATGCATGACGCATGAGACGCAGCTCGCGAAGTGAGGCGAAGAGGGCGTACCATATCTCCGTGGTCCCGAAGCAACATTCAAGAAGGCAGTCTTGGTGTATGAGTCCTTGGCGTGTCGTAAGGTGAGATAGCGTACGCACGAGACCATCCCTTCCAAAGACGGCTTTCCACGGTTATGAACGATAAGGCGGGATAAGGCAGACGCCTCCCGGATCTTACTGGCACGTTGTGGCTTTCTTGTGTGTTACTTCGGACTCGCTATTAATTACTCAATCTCCGTACAGTCAACCGCCGCGGACAGCCGTTTCAGCCAAAACGTGAGCGCTATCTTCGAAGGCACCTATATTGGGAGTCGTGCCATGTCTCCTCGATTGTACGTTACCATGCATAGGGTTCTCAAGTAGTCAATATTGGAAGACCACTTGAACGAAGACGTGTACGATTTTTGCTCACATCAACTACTTCAGGACAATAACATCTCAATCTCGGGTTAGTCGCACGCATTCGACTCCCTTGCACGCGTTGCTATATGTGGCTGGTACCAGCGTTTAGTTGACATTGTGCTGCGACCAGCTAAAATCTCAACGGAACGTCCAGCGATCGCTGGCAGCCATCCAACCAACTGTCCAGAAACGCCCTCCTGAACAGCCCACTGGTATCGGGTACTCAGCATCTTCTGTGGATATCCACATCGCATCATATACGGTATGGTATACTCATGTCCGAATGCTTGATGATTTGGTATTTACATCTCACGTTGCGATTGTCCACAGCAGATACGAAGATAGTACTCTATGACAGCTCACCTTCGCGTCACGCGGGATCGTGAATGGCGCCACGCGGTGGGCATTGAATCCCTCGTAGCCCTCACATATTGACATAACATCTCAGATGGTCTGAGGAGCGTAAACTTTTCCGAACGTACTCATCCTCTACAATCCTCAGACAGATCGGTCCAACAAACTATCTCATAACGGGCTCCTGAATGTCAAGAACGAGATATGTATTGTGGCGACATATAATATCACCGAAGTCTATCGTTGCCGCTCTCCCTCTCGACCCTTTATCAGATTTATCACTCCATTGCCCAGATATCCGCCTGCATGCGCAGATAACGACGTGGTTCACCTGTGCGGGCCAACGGATAACCGTTCATTCATCCAGCCAGGTCATCCCGAGCGACATGCAACGCAACAGGATTCTTACAAGCCATTGCCTACAATTTGCCCTCGGGATGTGTCGATGCCGCAAGCGCCCTCTGATGAGAAGTCAGCATCACTGCAACATTCCGTGCCAATCGCTTGACACGAGCCATCGGCGGTCTTCCGCCATCGTCACATTGCTCGACAGCCCGTGAATTCTCACTTGCACTGGGAGCGAGTACTGAATTGACGCGTGGGTGTGGCTCCGTCTTAGATGCTGGACGAGTCGACTGACGACAGGGAATCTGATGTTCGGTGTCTTTGGGTACATCAACTTCTAGGTACCCGGCCGGGTCCCGACCAACTGCCCTTGACACACCGCAGCCTAGTCCGATCTGAGTCAAAGATTGCTAACGGCATTGTGGCGTCCCCCCAGGTTCGTCCGTGATGCTGTCAAACCAGACTATCCGGTTGCCGAACCGAATCGCCGTAGCCTGTGTACGAGCTTTGGTTGAGCGACACAAGAGACCTTATTGCAGTCAAGCAACGGTATCTGTAACACGGATCCAGTCGACGTATTCGCGGGAAGGGGTGAAGACCCAGAGATGTCCGAAGTCTGCGCAGTGGAGCAATGTGCGGAATGATCGCACTGCACAGGACATAGCGTGGGTGCGCTGTCGCTCGGCTGCTTATGGTGTTTTGCACTCACGTCCGATTCCGTGCACATGCAGCGGGAACTCTCTTTCGAGAACGGAAACCATGTACCCCGGATTGTGGTGTCGTCTTCTGGATCGAGAGTCAGTACATGCATCTCTGCAGCGCAGCGAGGAGCCCAGACCTCTCCGGTCGCCATCGTCGGCCACCCCAGAGAGGCAATTCGTTCAATCCTGCGGTATGCTCGCAACAGCAGCGATTGTGCACATGGGTTACCTCGATGAGTCGCGGTTCGTTGGTGCGCGGCGCTGCGGACGCGAGAACGCAACGTAGGCTCAACATGTCCTCTTCCAGTCTCTTCCATGACGACGGGCGCTGAACTGTCAGCAGATGCACGGGCTGTCGGGGCGTTACTATGGTGCAGAATGCAATACGTTCATCCGGTACGAGCCAATTGCTAGGACTAGATATCGACATACTCTACGCCTTGAAGTCTATCGGCGTAACGGCCGTCGGATAGGGAGAACTTCCAACGCAGATACTGTGAGTAGGACCGCTTGCCAATGTTCCTTCCTTAGTTGAGAGGGTTCCGCAGGGTACCATCTGTCACCAGAAGCGATGTCAATCCAACGTTTGAGCAACAGTATGCGTAGGAAGAGGGTTCCGTCTCGTAGCAGAGCTGAAGTAGGCTGGTTGGTTGCCGCAGACAAGGTGATCACAGCCAACTTTGGCGGGGAATCAGCTATAGGCTCTGAATCTCGTACGTACGCCTGTTCTCGTAAGTTCTCATCGCGGAGATAGAATCTGATAGATCAGAGTGGTAAGGCAATCCTTAGCTTCACCATTGGGCCACCCTTTGGCCACTCAATTGTGCTCGGCGGAACATTCGTTTTGACCCACGCGCTGCCGTCATTGACTCACGAGGTCAGATACTGCGTACGAGGTGCGCCTCTCATTCCTATCCACCTCAGCTTGCACTACTTCCTCCGCAAGATGCGAATGCCTGAATGCCTGTGCGTGGCATGCGGAGATGGAACACCAGGCGGGCCCCGCAAATATTGGTCTGAGGTCCTGGGCTCAGTTGCTGTCCGCGGGTGAGCGCAGAGCACGGTCACTGCCAGTGTTAGGACAACTGACCCAGATCGACAGCTCGAATTGCAATATGGGCCTCGACTCTCGCTTTATCCAGGCTACAACGTCCATGAACCTCAGCACGCCGACCATACGTAGGACGAATTTCATGAACCCATGTATCCCCTGCGCGGCGCCTCCACGCACACTGATCCAGTAACACATGCTGGACAGTTGGTCTGCGTCGGTGTCTCTTGCGAATGATGACACCCCGTGGGGGCAGGAGGCAAAATGAAGACCCCCGACTTAGAGTATGGACACCGACGGTTCGCCCCTGCAGTTGCCTCGGGCAATGTCATGAGCGGAAAGGCTATTTCTGGGAATTATGCCGGGGCGCGCACGTTGCGTCGGGAGTCGATCTCGCTGATCACCGATCCCTGGACCCTTTCTATCGCTACCCGAAGGCTCTGCACAGCGCGCACGTCCTCAAACACGGTCGCGTCTGGTCGCGTCCACCCCATACGCCCGCCAGTTGGCTAGACAACGCGCAGACCCAGTCCGCAACGCGTCACCTCAGCGGTTGGCGGTGCGTAGCCCTCCACGCGCGAACTCAGTGAATTCCCTCGTCTCATTGCATTGGGAGCACGAGCGAGCTGATTGGATTCATTGGAATTCGAGTCGAGAATCAAACGCGAGAGTTATTTCTGACGGAATATACAGGAGAGGGTTCCGGCGACGCGGTTGGAATATGTGAAGATCTCAGCTTTCCATATGATGGGCAAACGCGTTGGAAAGCGTCGTACGTACAAGCATTGTGCTAGTGCGCTTCAGGTCGAACCCGTTACTACATCTGCTATCAGTCTACTCACTTGTCCTTGACTCCTCGCAACCGAAAGCGAGCGTCGGCGACTGTGGTCAGAAAAAAGCTGGCGTTGAGTTGAAACGTTGTCCGAACGACCGGCGTTTCCATACACACGCAACGGGCGGGCCAGGTTGAGCCTGAAGCAAGTTTCTGATCGGGGATTCCCGCGCAGTGATGCACACGTTGTGATTTCCTTCTGGTTTGTCCTCATTTCCTGCCTCCTTCTCTCCTCCTGAGCGATTGCTGGACGACCGCGGCTGCAATGCAATCGAAAGCTCCCTGAACTGCTGACGAAGCACATCAAAGGTCAAATATTATAGTGCGAGATCGCATGACCATGCTGAGAGCGTTGATGGCAAGCCATTATTTAGTCGTGCGAACTCGTGTCTGCTAACGTCTCGGTTATCTCTTCACGCTTTAGGATGGAGAAACGCTGAGGAACAGCCGCGAGCTTCCTCCGCTCTATCAGCTTCTATCCGTTCGCTAATGCTCTCGTCGCCAACGCGCACCTGCGACTGATTTGCACCCAGGCAAGATGGCTGAGCGCTGTAAAGCGCTTCAACACCCTCGGCTCTCCGTGCCTGTTTTGCAATCGCGTCATATCTCCGTTGACGCCAGGTCTCAATGATGCGGCTGGCCAAAGGTACCGAATGTCCAGCTGAACGCTTTACATACCCGCTCGAAGCCCAATCCTGCACATGCACCCGACGCCCGCTCAGGGTAGACCGAAATTGAAGTTTCGCCCCATCAACTCATATTCTCTCTGTCTTCTGACCTCGCGAACGTGCAAGCGGCGAAGGCAAGAAGTCGCCCTCTCGATTTTGTCGACGCTGCGCGGTCGCGCTTTCCCAGGAAGAAGGAGCGAGAAGGGTGGCCACACTGTTGTCGGCTAGCTTGCACGCTTCGCTCTGATCTTACTTGCAGATGGGAGAGATGCAGGGCTGCTGCTCCCTCTGAGCGCGACGGGGCGTGGCAGCGTCTGCGGCGGCACTCGCCGTGTCCAGATTGCGGGGTTAAGCGGTCTCAATATAGGTAGGGTGCACAGCAGCCCAGTTGACCAGATCAAACGGGGCCGCGAGATGCAGAAGGCGGCCTCTCTCGCGAACGGCTGGAGGAGGAACATTTGCATTGATGGACATGCCGGCTGGCCGGACCCGCCGCGGAGCTTGTCTGGCCAGGCTGCAGAACAGGTGGGTGAGAATCCTCAGCGGGGAAAAGAGGGCCAATGTAGTCACGCATCAGCGGAGGGGGCTGCCCTTCATCCCGTCATCTGTGTAGAGATCTTAACGCTCGGCCGCTTAGCTTTCTCGCCCTGCGCTCCTTCGCGACATCTTATGGCGTGTCCTGGTGCCCCAAGGACAGCTGCTATTATAAAGCTACGGAGGCCGAGTCCGTGTTCGGCGCCAACATCTTGCTTTTCCCCCGTCGTAGCCGTCGTCCCCTGGTGTGAGACAACGCGCGCAGACCGTTAGCAGACATGTCCGACGAAGAGCAATTCCCGCTGGCCAGGGCCGAGGTACGTGCTTGTCTATCTGCCATCCACGTCCTTCTCTATTCCCTTTCTATTTCCCTTGCCCCTTGATCATGGGTGCGAAGGCCAAATGCGGACAGTGGCGCTGATGTTCGTGGTTTAACCTTTAGATCATCGCATTGTTCATGGAGTCGATGCTCTTCGGAGCGTTCACTGTGCTCTATTCCATTGCAGTCTGGATTCTACTCTACAGGGAGAAGGTCCGCGGCCGCTCGACGACCAACCGGATGCTCTTCGTGACATCCACGGTCATGTGGATACTGGCAGTAGCAGTGAGTATTTCTTCTATGTACCCCGTACGACAATGCTGACCTGCATTCGATTTCATATAGCATTTAGCAATAGATGTGACGCGAGCTGTGGAAGGTTTCGTGGTGTGGGGGAAGAACCCAGGTGGAACGGACGCGTTCTACGGCAGAATCAGTGACCCAACCGAAGTGGCGAAGAACGTCCTGTACATCACCATGACCCTCGTTGCGGATTCCTTCGTCGTACGTTCCTACCAACAGCTCTGCCTCACATCGTTCACTCAACTGGTCGTCCTACCGCCGTTCAGTCGTATCGGTTGTATGTCGTGTGGAACCGTCAGTGGTGGATTCTCATCGTCCCCACCGTCCTCCTGCTCGCGACGGCGGGTGAGTTGCTCGGCAAACCCGTACGAGCATACAGCAGGACGCTGATGAATGGTTGATCTATCTTGTAGTGGCTGGCTATGGCGCTTGTGTGGAGATCGGCCTGGCGAAGGAGGGCAACGCCATCTTTGCGGAAAATTTGCAACCCTGGATCCGCGCTTTCTTCTCGCTTTCGCTCACGACCAACCTCCTCGCCACATGTGAGTATCATTGCTTCTTGCGTTTGTAAACTTTTTGCTGCTCGGAGACTCTCACCGATCCCGTACCATTCCTGACGCTCGCTATGTCATGCTATGCCGTTGCTTCTTCTTTTCATGATCTTTCCGACCTTTCCCGCACGAACCCCGGCTGACCGCACCTTTCCGCGTCTCTCACAGTCCTCATCGCCGCGCGAATCATGTGGTCGAATCGCCGTGTCCGCAAGTACCGTGCGAGTGGTGCCGCGGCGGGCTCGCACTGGGAGGTCATCGAGACGATGATTCAGTCTGCTGCCATCTACTCCGCGGCGCTCGCATCCCTCCTCGGCACTTACCTTGCTGGCTCAAACGCGCAGTACATTTGCGTTGACATTCTTCAGCCGCTCATTGTATGTTGCCTTTCGCCCCCTGTTTCGTTCAAGCGCTCACTGCACTGATAGGGCATCGTGTTCACGCTCATTATCATCCGTGTCGGTCTCGGCTTCACCATGAACGACACCGTGAGCGGTGGAGGGCACGGCGTCTCCGACCGCGCCGGCGCGGCGCAACTGCAGACCATTGGCGGGCACTCGTACCCGCTCCAGCCGGTTGCTATCAACGTTTCCGTCAGTCGCACGCACGACCGCGCGAGCTTCGAGGGATACGACCGCAAGGAGCCGCCCGTCGGGTCTGACATTGAGAGTGGCAAGGCGCCCTCCGAGTGACTCTGAGGAGCCGCTCTCTTCGATGAGAGTGGCGCCTTTGAGCGCCTCTCTGCTTCGTTGCTCGCCGTTGACCCCCTCGCTGAACCATGATAGAGGGAGGGCCGTCGACGTTCTCGAAGAAAACCACAGCCTCGTCCGGTCTGCAGACTGCCAGCACGTGCGCGTTTGGTAGATACTTTCCGCCTGCTACGGTTCGACGCTGTCTTGCTGCTCCTGTGCTGTCAGCCCGACGGGGCAGCCCTTGTTCCGCTCACCGCTCTGTACGATAGGACTCACCTAACTGTAGGCTGCGGCCGCCGCGCCAGTGTTCCGTTGGTTCCCGTTGTCATATAGTACTACCACCACCATTACTACCGTCTTTCACATTACCGCCATTAGAAGCACAGCAGCAAATTCTTCTCACCTTGGTGACGAGTGCGTCGCCCCGCCCGCATCATCTACCGCTGGCACCGGCTGCGCCGCTGTCCCGTCCGCTCGTTAGACCGTTTGTATTCGCGTTCATTTCCTCCCAATCGTCATGTCGTCTTGCTGTCCGTCTTTGCCTGCCGTGTCCTCATTTGTGTCTCTGTTGTGCTCCATCGTGTTGTCATCTGCAAAAGTCTCTTTGAAGTTCTCTTCGTACAGTGCGGTGCAGTGAAGTATGAGGATCTTGGGCTGGAGCGAGTGCTGTCGACGAGTACCTGTTGTCGAGGCTGGGATTGTGTCTGTGATGCGATGAGGACATTCTTCGCGGAGGACGTTCAAACTACGCATCTCCTTCTCTTATACATAAATCAGTCAGGCAGTGATCGCATGTCGTAGAGTAGATATGTTTCATGTCCTGGTTCTAGCGCGTTACGCTATGTTCTAGAGTGTCCAAGTTCGCTTGCGTCGCGGAGACATTGTGTGATCTGCAATCCGTCAGTAGGCTAGAGCGACAGCGGTAGGAGTGATTCACTCACAGTGATTGCGACGGACGGAGGTAGGACCAATCCTGCCTCCTGCCTTACGACGAGGAGTTCGTGAGTCGATGCACAAGTCGCATGCTCGGTGGGCCGGCCAATACGAGCCTGCTTCTGGTTCCACATGCTTATCGTCTTCCGTCGCCCATGATAGTGTCTATTGTTAGACCATACCTGTACGTATTGCACGGATGCCATGGGCGTTCAAAGTCCGAATTACAATAGTCACCGAGCCCGTCATATGTTGAACAGCTGTCAATTGTTGGACCTGGGGCCTGAGGATATGAACATCAGGAGACATGGTTCAGCGACAGCCTGAGAGGGAGGAAAGCAGCTTCTACGCCAGAGGATGGTTGTGCTCAAGTGCCCGGGCTTGGTTGCGAGCTGCGACCCGTTCCGGACTCTTCGCGTATTACGTTCACGTTCCACAGCCTCGCCGCTGCAGAGAGAGGGAGGCTGTTCTAATATCCATTACAGGAAAGATGAACCGCGATGGCGACCGTATCCGGGCATCGATGCCTCGAAGCTATTGCACTCCTGTTCACCAGGGCCTGATAGCTGGCATATGGAAAAGGGCATTAGCTAACAAGCCCTTCGAGAAGAACGGATTACGGAGCACCGTCATGGCCTGGAAAGATCTGGACGAGTCTTGTTCACGAATGTTTCCCTCACTCATTTCCGTCCTCCCTGCAGTCAGGTTGAACCTCCGGAGTCTCACTTGTTCGAGCATGTCTGCATCGGTGAGTTGGAATATTTCCACGTACATGCACGAGCCCAGCGACAAGGGTTGTCGACTCAATTGACCGCGGGCCTGAAGACCTGGCACGTACATGCTGTAACAGGACCGGCGATAGCTCTGAGAAGTTTTCAGAATTACAGACGCTCATATCGGATAGATCGCAGCTCACAGACCGACGTCCCGTACCCACCTCGGTCGGTGGTATATCACTTCCCCATATCAATCTGTGGAGGCGTGGTAGCATGCGGAAAAGAAATATCCGGGCCTCTCGTTTGACTGTAGGAGCTTGGGGGCTCAGGATTGTCCGATAAACATCTTTGTGGTCCCACCAGAGTGGCTGTTACAGTGGCGTGGAGAAGAATTGCTGAGGGGTCCTAAAGATGACATCACGGTCAAGGTGTATGGCCTAAGTTCTTGCCTACATCTTGCTTGTGTTCAGTCATTCCTCAGAAGAGTTTACGAGAGCAAGGACCATGGTTCTACCGAAGCATGGTAGGTTTGTTCTTGAGCGCTCCTGCCTCTTTGGGCGCTGGCGGCAGAGACCGAGAGCGTGCCACGTGGGTCTCTGCTGTAACGTTGCCTCTTCGCGGGTTTTTCTTTCTTCCTCCCATGTTCCATGGTCAACGAATCCCAGCAACGCACCGGCCATACGAGAATGTCGCAACAGCCCAAGGCGGAACTTACCTTTCGTGCACGCACAACTGCACCATGTTTCAAGGACACACGCGAATGGTTGTAACCGCTGCTCCCGTAAGTCCGTGATGTTCGATGATCTCCGCATAGTGTCCATCAGGAGTCACTCATAATCGAGCTTCACAGGCATGTCCTCTTCTGTTAAGCTTGAGCGTATGAGCGGCGATCCGGCTTCAGCCTGCGAAATCAGGTAGGGCGGAATGTTCGCCGATGTTTCCTCCTCTGTGAACATCATGACTTTTCCTTTGCACCTGCCGCCCAATCATGATGTGCATGGCAAGCGGGTTCTGCGGATGTTGCGCACTGGCCCCGGCACTACTGGTCACAGCAGCTCTGCCACTCCAATCTACGTTTCGTTTCGCTCTTAATACAGGTTCTGGAATCGTTGTCGGGTAGCTGCTCCGAGTAGCCCGATGTGTATGTGGCCTTGGCGGGTTCATACGACCTGAAACTTATTACTTTCTTCCTCCCGAGGGCCGCAGGAAGTCGTAGTTGTGGCTTCTGGTTGTTTCTGGTCCAAAGTGGGTTTCCCCACAAACGGTACTCACTTCCAGATAGACTCAGATCAGCGCCCCGGGATCGGATTGATCATTCCTTCTCGTTGTGCTTCGGCATCTCGGGCAACATCTACCCCGAGGGCATCGCAGGCCTTCTGTGCGCTGAGAGTCGGTGAGCGCAAGCCGAACCTGACGATGCTTCGACAGTGTGCACAGTGCTCACGGTCGTAGCTTCGAGCGTACAGGACGGATCCTGACACAACCTCACGCTCTGTCTGCTGCAAGCCGTTGACCTGTGATTCGCTCGGACGCGGAAGATGTGTCTAGGCGAGTCTAGTCAGGTGAGCATGTGGTATCAATCTCACGAAGCTTCGCTGATTGCTTCGCGCTTGATGGCTCCTTGACAAAGATGTGTGGTGACTGCCCGGAATGGGACCGCCCTTGACCACCGCCCGTTACATGTCGCACGCTGCACGTCAACGTCCTTCGCAGTCCTTGACGACATTGGCGCTGTGTCGCACAGCTCACGAAGCATCGTTCCAGCTATAGTCATACCCGCGGACATGTTCCTTCGCCATTATGGGCGGCTGAACTACCTGCCTGTGTAAGACTGACAATCACTATAGATGAGGCAAACGACGATAGCAGTGATGACGAGAGAAGCGAGGGTAAATCCCATCGGCGGATTCTCGACGCGATGGCAGAAGCCCGGGTGGAGGTGGTGCAAGGGAAAGAGAAGAAGGGCGATGCCGTTCTGCATCATCAAGGGCATCTGCGGCGCATTCGACCATCTTTGTCTAGATCTCGAGGCTCTGACCGTAGGTCTTCCGCGCTACTTACCTTTCGCAGGAACATCCCATGTCTAACCCGCGCTCGGCCACTCAGGTTATAGGACAGCCTGTCGCGCTGTATATAGCGACCTAGAACTGTCATCACCTCCCCCCTCCCCACCCCACGCTTGGCTTTCCGCTCACTCCCCGACCGCTGCATCATTGAGTACCAGCGTATCCGTCCGCAGATCAGCTGCAGACATGCCCGACGAAAAGACATTCCCTCTGGCCAGAGCTGAGGTACGTTCGCTTGGGCCAAGAGCACAGGGCCCGAGTCCGAGGGCGAATCCGAGGCAACGCCCGAGCCCTCCCCTGCCCGATTAGCTTGCCGCCTTGCCCCTGGATCTCAGCTGCTGTCGATCGTGGCATGGTCCTCGGTTTATGACGATGGTGGCGCTGATCATGTACGCTTCCGCCCTGGCAGCTCATAGCCTTGTTCATGGAGTCGATGCTCTTCGGCGCGTTCACGGTGCTCTACGCGATCGCGGTCTGGATCCTGCTCTACAGAGAGAAGCTCCGTGGTCGCTCGAGGACGAACAGGATGCTCTTCGCGACGTCCACCGTCATGTGGATCCTCTGCGTCGCGGTAGGTGTTCCTTGGATCACTTGGTGGCGTTGACACTAACAGTCAACAACGTGTAGCATCTAGCAATAGACATCGTACGCGCAGTGCAGGGCTTCGTCGTGTGGGGGGCGCGAGAAGCCAATGGGGCGGAGGCATTCTACAACATCGTGAGTGACCCGACCGAGGTCGCCAAGGATGTCGTATACATCACCATGACACTCGTCGCGGATTCCTTCGTCGTATGTCCCTATACCATCGTACGTCGTCGTTGAGCATTAACCAACCTACATGTGGGGTGCCAGTCATACCGACTATGGGTCGTCTGGAACCGCGTGTGGTGGGTACTCATCGTGCCCGTTCTACTCCTGATTGCTACCGCGAGTGAGCACTATTCTTGATATCATCTAAGCTTCTGCAGAACATCTGACGTACTGATTGCAACGCCAACCCCACAGTCGCCGGGTACGGAGCGTGCGTAGAGGTGGGCTTGACGAAGGCTGGCGACGCCATCTTCGCAGGCAACCTCAAGCCATGGATCGAGAGCTTCTTCGCGCTCTCGCTCACGACGAATCTCTTCGCCACGCGTGAGTGCCCTCCATGTGCTCAACATTACACCACGAATCTAATTTCAATGATCTTCTCGCTCCCTCCTGTGCCCACTCTGATCGTGTCCCGCCCGATCGCAATGATGTCGACCACACTACTTCTCGATTTTGTCGTCTTCTCACCTCCCGCTGCCGGTCGGTACCTATGGGCGTGATCTTGTGGGACCACCGTCCTTCCACCCATCGTAATCATGCTTCTAGTGCTCATCGCGGCGCGCATCATGTGGTCGAATCGCCGCGTGCGGCGTTACCGGCCGAAGGGTGTGCCCGTCGCGGGCTCGCACTGGGAGGTCATCGAGACCATGATACAGTCTGCTGCGATCTACTCTGCTGCGCTCATCTCCCTGCTGGGGACGTATCTCGCGAACTCCAACGCGCAGTACGTCTGTCTCGACACCATCCAGCCACTCATCGTACGTTGCTCCCTTTCATCCTGCCCTCCGCTCGTTGTCCACGCCACGTACATAGGTAGTTGACGCGCGCTTCCCCAACAGGGCATCGTGTTCACACTGATCATCATCCGCGTCGGTCTCGGCTATACCGTGAACGACAGCGTGAGCGGTGGCGGCAACGTCTCCGGGCACGGCGCCGCGGGGGGAGGCATGCCCGCCGTGCATATGCAGTCCGCCGTCAGCGGCGTCGATGCAAACGCGTACCCGCTTCAGCCCGTCGCGATCAACGTGTCCGTCAGTAGGACGTACGACCGCGCGAGCTTCGAGGGCTTTGGGTACGACCGCAAGGACGCGCCCATGACTTCCGACGTTGAGAGCGGGACCGCTGCGTCTCTGTAGCGCCGCCAGTGGAGCGCGTGTGTACCATGATGGTGGTGAGTGCTATACGATACGGAGAGGATACCCTTGTGCGATACTACTGGCGGGGTAAGGACGGTCTTATGTTGTGCAAAAGCCATTTTTATTGTGGTAGTTTATGGACGGTGGGCGCGCCGCGGTTGTCGTATTGTTGTTGTGTTCATTGTGTTGCTGTGATCGTTGCCCGTGTGTACTGGTAGTGTACATAGACGTCGAGGCTTACTTATGCATTATCTGTGGTCGCCTAGTACAGCACTGTATCTCTTCCCCCTCAGTGTCGTTCGCTTCCGTAAAGCCACAGAAACTCCCGTTCGTTCTTTCTTTCGTAGTAGTAGCAATCCAATGAAACATGACGTTCACGCCTTCTCTCCTGTATGATCATCTCAGAAGAACAGGGCATGTACTATGTGCTCCGTATTGGCGCGCGATAGGCGTAACGGCAATTCCCGAAGCGTTTCAGCCAGTCTCCAGTGCAGTAGACTGCCAAGTTCAAACCTCCAAGTTACCATCGTCCCTGACCCAGCCCTCTTACGAGTCTTCTACTACCGCCTTCATTGTCTTGCAGAAAGGATCACCACCGCCCACAGCTCTACCAGACTATGTGCACGTGAGAAGGGCTCGAATCTTTTTGCGTTGGCTTGCCATTGTCTGATGTACCGCGGAAAGATGTGAGTCGGGCCTTTTGAATTGTCATACATGTTCGAAAGACACGAGATAATCTTAGGGCCTCAGTAACTCCCTCAAGTCAGGCCCCGCATAGTCCTGATAGCTATGGCCCCTGGGATTTGAAAGGCCTGTTTTCTTGAAATTGCCGATCAAGAGCGGGGTTGATGCAAAGTCATGACGGAGGTAGGTGGGAGACTTAGGCCGAGCGTTTGACAGATGGACGAATGTGCTCTCGACGCTTCGCTCTGGTACTCCTTCTGGTTGCTCTGCGGGTCCGGATCCGTGGAAGAAACCTCGGGGTGCCTTGGTTACAACGCTTTCGGGTATACATGGACACCCTGACTCGAAGAACACTTTGTGCTGGATGGCTACGACACGCGAAACTGTTCAGATAGTACATCGTTGCGTGGAGAGCACTCGGCTAGGGCTCTGGATTGCTTCAAGATAATGCGGATCCAACTGTAACTCAACCTGTGTCATATGCATCGCACTGCGGCGGCGTCTAGTTCATTCTAGCCCTTGTCGTATTTTCTCTGGGCTCACTGCGCCCGAACCAAATCATCCCTTCCCCTCTCTCAATCGTCATCTGCTGGTCTTCTGATACATGGTAGAGCTTACCCTCAATCGCCTCACGTTCTCGCCCTTTCACGCCTTCTCCGCCGCTGCAGACTCGTAAGCGCTCAAGCGTATGCGTAGCTTTCTACGGCATAGGGATAAAGTCTGTCTAACTTGTACTTGGGCTATTGAAGCATATCAGGCAGATGTGATCATTCGGGTCTTCTACGTCTACCACTTGACATGCCCTCACACCGACCCTCTGATGCGACATCCGAATCGCATGTCTGGTGAAGGGATGTTCTCAGGAGACAACTGTTTCCTCCGGTCTCGGGCGTTCTCGAGCCGCCAAATGCCCTGCGGATCACCAGCTCCTCGCGATTTACGTGCAGGGTGTAGTTGCGGCTCTCGTTAAATAACGCCACTGGCACAGCCTGTGGCCAACGCTCGTCCTCCGGCATCTAGCTACGATACCGCACACCCTCCTGAGACGCCCCACAACCATGTCAGCCGAAGACGCTTTCCCGATAACACGCGCGGAGGTATGCTCCTATTGAATTCCTGGCCACCGCCTACTGCGGGCGGCCTTCGTCGAAGCCTCAAACGAGGTGGCTGACAAGAGCTACTTCCCTGACAGATCGTAGCTCTCTTCATGGAGTCCATGCTCTTCGGGGCGTTCACGGTCCTATTCACCATTGCCATCTGGATCCTGCTCTACAGGGAGAAGGTTCGCGGGCGCTCGACGACGAACAGGGTGCTCTGTGCGACGTCTACAGCGATGTGGTTACTCTCCGTAGCTGTATGTCACTTCTCGACGTATGTTGAGGCGACACCTCAACGCTGATGGGCACGCACGACCAGCATCTCGCTATTGACGTGACGCGGGCGATCAAAGGGTTCGCGGTGGGAGGACAGGCCGTTGGCGGTACGGAGGCTTTCTACGCTCGGATCAACGACCCGACCGATGTTGCGAAGAACGCTGTTTACCTTGTGATGACTCTTCTCGCCGACTCCTTCGTCGTACGTCTTCGCATTTGCGCTATCATCCGGGGCATATCGCTCAAGGGACCATGGGGTAGAGTTATCGACTCTACATCGTCTGGAACCGAGCGCGATGGGTTCTCATCGTGCCGGTCCTCCTCCTCATTGCAACTACAGGTGCGTTTCATGACTCCGTCTCCCATCATCAAACGCACCGTGGCACTGGATACTAATGATTTGAACGACCTCTATACCTCGACAGTCGCTGGTTTCGGCGTATGCATTGAGATTGGACTGACGAAGCCTGGCGACCCAATCTTCGCTAACAATCTCCAGCCATGGATCAGAGCGTTCTTCGCACTGTCGCTCACAACGAACCTTTTTGCTACCGGTACGTCCCCCGCCTCATCACCATTCAGCTGCAGCTGCCGCTTGACGTACATCGCTTCTGACATTGCATACATCGCATTCCAGTGCTCATCACAGGGCGCATCATGTGGGCCAACCGCCGCGTACGTGAGTACCGCGCGAACAGCGCCGTGACGGGCTCGCATTGGGAGGTCATCGAGACGATGATCCAGTCCGCCGCGATCTATTCCGCGGCGCTAATCGCTGTGCTTGGAACGTATCTCGCCAACTCGAACGCGCAGTATGTTTGCCTGGACAGTATCCAACCCCTCATCGTACGTTCCTGCTTCTCCTAGATGATCTTGTCCGCTAATAGCGTTATCCCATACCCTCACCGGCCGTGGAACATCTCGACTGCGACGTGGTCGTGCGCCTCGCAGGGCATCGTATTCACCCTGATCATCATCCGCGTTGGACTCGCCTCGACGATGAACGACAGCGTGCGCGGCGGCTCCGGGGACGGCCTGCCTCACCACCATCGAGGCGCCCATCGGAGCGCTGCACCCGGACAGCTGCAGACGATCGGTGGGCACACGTATCCGCTCCAGCCGGTCGTGATCAACGTCTCGGTCAGTCGCGTGCGCGACGGAGACGGGGACGCAGATGCGGATGGGGTGAGCTTCGACGCGTTCGGGTCGGAGGGGAAGGAGCGCCATGTTGTGGATGACGTTGAGAGCGGGAAGATGTCTCCAGAGTGAGCTGCTGAGAGCCTGGACCGCTGGCCGGCTGGCTGCGCCGCCTGTGCGCGGGGGTACGGCATGCTGGCGTCCTCGCTGTCTCGCTGTTTATATAGGTATGTTATGATTGGCTTGTAAGATGGGATGCTTCGTACACGGTACGGGCCGCGTCTTTGTCACTTGTGCTTATCCGGAAACGTGTTTATATCAGAATACCCAGCGCACGGGTTGGATTGCTCCAGTCGTCAATCGCATGTACGAGATACGAGGCAGACATATTGTCGCCCTTGGCTACGAGTCTGCTGGTATCTCATTGCGTATGTGCCCCTCGCCTGCCGCGTGGGGTCACAAACAGCAAGATGCAGTGCCGATGTGCGTCAAGCTGGTGACAAGGATGGTCAAAGTCGTACAGGCCGCCGGCGAACCTCTCCGGAGTGGACAGATACCGCGACGCACTGGGCGGGTACTGAACGGCTACGCAACAAGCTACTGTTCCGACAGTTCGAGGACATGGATCTGTCTCATTTGCACCTTGTTCAAGCCTCCGGCTTGAAGCCTCGAGCCATCTTCGTAGCATTCGGTTATTGTACATAGAGGTCATCTCGTTCAGAGTCGGAACTGTTCACCTTCGCTCGTTCCTGCAGCCTCATCGTCAGCCTTACGCCGAGCTTTGGCGCCCGAGTAGCAATTTTAAGCCCTTTTCGGCGTCCTCTCGTACTTTCACAGCAGCCGAGATGCCCGGGAAGCCATAGTAGAACCCATGCGATACGCCCGGGTATCTGTCAGGAAATCATGAATGCGGTTCCGATGAGCTCAGCGAACGAAGTCGACGCATACAAATTAAGCTTGGTTTCCACGCCGGCCTCACGAAGGACTTCTTCATAAACGATTGCGTCGTCTCGGAGCGGGTCGAAGCCCATCGCTTGGATGTAGGCTCGGGGAAGTCCTTGGTGAGATGGGTACAAAAGCGGCGAGAACCTCGGATCGGACGGTGGCGCGTTGTACCATCCTGCCATGCGCATCCAATGGGTTGTGTACCGTACTTGACCAGATATATGTTCATCATACCGTAGAACTTTTCGACCATCTCTTTGGAGAGTGGGGGCATTACTGTGAATTCGGTGATTGATTTGAACTTCGGTTTCAAGCTGATGAGGACAATGAGCGCTGAGCTTCCAAATGACCTCAAAGTACTCGGGTCACGATCTCACCTCTCTGGATAAGCCACGAGATGGCATACACTCGGCTCGCATAGAAGCTGGCCGGTAAGGCGTCGTCCTTCAAAGAAGGGATCGTCCCGTGCGGTATGTGTAAGGGCCGCAGCAATGTTCGCGCCTGCCGACTCGCCGCCAATCAGAAACCCTTGGCGGAGATCAGCTCTCAGGAGGGCTGCGTTCGAGACGGTCTACTACTTTGTCAGCTTATGCAGGAGAGCTAGCGGGTAGTTGTGTGGATGCTCACCCACTTGAGCGCTGCATAGCAATCGTCCACTGCGGTCGGGAAAGGGTGTTCAGGAGCAAGGCTGTACGATAGTAAGGACGCCTGTTATATGCTCTGCTTGTACTGCTCACCGATATTCGACGTTCACAACGGTGATCTTCTGCCTGACGCAATAGCCTCGAAGAACATAGTCGTCCAGCTCGATGCTACCAATCGTCCACCCTGAAAATGATTATCAATATGCAGCTCCGCAACCTACCTTATGCCTGGGGTCGTGGTCAGAATGTGCACAAACCTCCGCCATGGATGTACACAAGCACGGGGAACATCTCGCTCTTGTCGTCCACCGCAGGCACGAGAGACCTCACAAAGATCTCTCCACCCTGTACGAGAACACGGTGATCCGTCACCGTGTAGGTGTTGCCTGGAACCAGAGCTCATCAGCATATATTACAAGAGATGAATGGCTGTAACACTCGCTCGGGGGCAAATGAGGCTCAAGAAACGCCTTGTATCCTCGCAAGACAGTCATGTCGAATCCAGCGCGGGCCTCGGCGGCAGTGCTCGGAGGCGGCGGCGCTTTCGAGTCTAACAGCCCGGCTTGGGCCAGTGCTGCAGCGAACTCGGGATCCATGGTCACCTTGAGAGACTGTTTAGGATTTTAAGATCGAGGGTACAATCCAGGATGGAACGATGCCGTTTGCTCTTGACCCTTGCCATCTTGCCGTATATAACTCTCCTCGAACCGAGAGCGCTGAGAAATGGTGCTGGCCCACGATGATTACGACGCGATTGTGCCGTAGTCTTCCGCAGCCTTGCTTGCGGCCACGGCTCTCCGGGTGTAATTCGTCAGTCAGCGCCAATTCTGCAATGTGTAGTGAGTTCCGGTTGGACGTGATGAAAGTGTTGTGTATGCGGGCTCCGGCGTACCGCATGCTATCATCTGTAGGGACATGTGTAAGGCAAAGATCGCGGGCAGGCTGGTTAGGAAGACGACAAAGCTTCCGCGCATGGCGAGCCGCACACAGCGCCGGCCTCACTTTTGAGGGCCAGCTTATGATGCACAAGACAGCGGTGTCTGGCTGCATGTGCTATTGCAGGTACCTTAGCGCCATAGTCATTAACACAGCCGAAAACACTGATTGCTACTTTGAACGATTCGTCGCTCAACAGCCACTCTATTAGGTCCTCATGTGCAGTTCGGCAGCGACGAGAAACATTGTGAAGCTGTACTAGAGCGCGTGCGTGGCACGTCTATATTGGCAGGATGAGACGAGTAATCAAGACATGATGCATACCAGACACTCACAAATCGACCAGGAAGAGCGGTGGCAAGCATTAAGGGCATCACTCTTGAGTCCTCAAGGCAAGTTGGTACGCGAAGACGACTGCACGCCAAGCCTTCGAGCTCGTGAGAGTAATCAACGTCAGTGTATTCCACTGGAGTCTGGCGCCAACTTAAATGCAAATACTATCTGTCATTGCGTTCGTCCGACCTCGGCTCAGCCCTACGCTGACTGCTCCCGTCTTAGCAACCACTCAAATCCCCTCTCAGCATTCTCTCGCACTTTGGCGGCTGCCGCGAGACCAGGGAACACAGCGTAGAATGCGTGCGTCACTCCCGAGTTCCTATGCAATCCCATCCGACGAACGATCAGTATCGTTAGTGTCTCAGTATGCAGTTGAGACGCGTACAAGTCCATCTTGATCTCAACGCCGGCCTCACGGAGGACTTCCGCGTACACGAACGCATCGTCGCGGAGTGGATCGAGCTCCATGGCTTGAATGTACGTCCGCGGTAGGCCCTCGTGGGACTGATACAGAAGCGGCGAGAACCTGGGGTCGGACGGAGGGGCATTGTACCACCCTATTGTCCGTTGACTATCAGCGACGGATGAGGTTTGCGTGAGTTCTGCACAAACACCTACTGTAGTAACGCTCCATCGCCTGACGGGAAAGCGTAGGCATGGCAGGGAATTCCTCGACTGATCGGAACTTCGCCTTCAAGCTGTACCAGGCCGCGACCGTCGTCAGCCGGGAGAAGTACAGTGGAGCATGCGTGTGTACCTCTCCGGGTATGCCGCGTAGTGGCATATATTCGGCTCACAGAGATATAGGCCCGTGAGGCGACGTCCCTCGAAGAAAGGGTCATCTCGAGCCATATGCGAGAGGACCGCGCTGATATTCGCGCCAGCAGATTCACCGCCGATGAGGAAGCCTTTGTTGAGATCACCTTTCAAGAGATCCGCGTTGGAGGCAGTCTATAGGTCTGGAATTGGTGAGCTGAGTCTACCCCGAGACTGCAGTCCTCACCCATTTGAGAGCTGTGTAGCAGTCATTGACTGGGATCGGGAAGGGATGTTCAGGAGCCAATCTGTGCGCCGCTAGAGGATAAGAAAAACAGCTCGTTGCAGAGGTGGATATATAGCTTACCGGTAACCAACGTTGACAATAGAGACCTTGTGCCTCACACACCGGATTCTGAGGGTATAGTCGTCCATCTCGATGCCACCGAGACTGAACCCTGAGGGGTATCATTCGAATCAGAGGTCCAATCAAAACCTAGTCATAGAATGCACATACCGCCGCCATGGATGTACACAAGCACGGGGAAAGTCTCGCTCTCGTTATCGACCGCGGGTACAAGACATCTGGCAGAGATCTCTCCGCCGTCGACCGGAATGAGATGATCTGTCACTGCATACGTGTAATCTGCCAAGGGCACACGTGAGCTTGACATGTCGCAGAGGCGGAAACGTCTGCTCGCTCACCAGGAGGCAAGTGGGGTTCAAGGAATGTCTTGTGCGCGCTGACGAAGAAGTTGTCGAAGATAGCGCGAGCTTCGGTGACAGTGGTGGGCGGACGAATGGTTTTGAATGCTACAGCCTTGTCGAGAGCAGCAGCATACTCTGAATCCATGCTAGCTAGCATTGTGGAGGACGCAGGTGAGAGAGCTCCGGGGTGGTTCGCACGACTGATACGTTCATAGCATTGTATATATGCCCATGGACTATCTATACCTGATTTTACTGCCAAATCGTCGACAGTGAGGAGAATATCACGAGCGACTATGTCCTAAATGTGAACTCCCTAGGCGTCATTGCGGTCACGAGGGTGTCCTGGTGATTGCGCCCGGGTTTGGTTGATAAAGGAGCGTCTGAATTCTACTGGATCCCGTATGCACAAGACGATGACTCGCTCAGGCTTCAGCTCCTTTGCTTGTGGTTGCTAATCTAGCCCTTTGATCGATAAGCGATGTGAGAGCATGCGATACTGAGCATCTATACCTAGTAACTAACGAATTTCGACAGCGGCGACGACAACATACCAGTCCCCACTGCCCAGAGAGTCATGAGAAATGACATGGTGGTTCCGATGTGCGCGGTGCCGGCATATCCAGTGCGACGAGTAGTCAGCCAGAAAATAGTCTGTCGGAGGAGGCTGGAGGTGGTACAACTGTTGTTGAAAGAGCGACTCAAGGGATATTGTGACCGCGCAAGGGATATGGGCGCCTGAACAATCAAGACACGTAGACGCCCGCGCTCAGCTCTCTAGATCTCTATCGCGTCCATGCACAAGCTTCTCAGCCCCGGTCTGCTACCTCCCCATCCTTCAACTGTTATAGATCTGTGCTATTTGCGGTGCTATGCATATAGGGAACAGCTTCTCTGAACTCCCCCTCGAGCTTTGGCACATGATCGTGCGATGCTTGCCGAGGGAAGCCCAACGGACCGTCCTCTTGGTCTCAAGACCGCTGCACGACCCTTTTCTCACATATGACTATTCGCTTTGGCACGTGGGAACCTCAATGTAGAGCTCTTGAAACCTACTTCGCATATATGCAAGCGGAGGTAGACTTGGAACGGAATCATAGCATCAGCTGTCAGGTTTTGAGACGCATCGCTCGCGAGCCCGATTTCGCGAGGATCGTCAAGGTGTTGTCTGTGCGCGCATTTGCCACAGGTACAGCGATCTTCGAGATGCGTACGGTCTTTTGCATAGCATGTCTTTCAATCTCATCATCCGGGCTGACAATCGCGTTAGATGCGCTGCTGGATTCACTTGAGTCGCTACGACATCTACGGGCTTTCCGCTGGCACGGAGAAGGGCCGGAGGTCAACGCTCGTGTAATCCAGACTATCGCGAAAGCTTCGGGTCCAACTTTGGTTGAACTCAGCATACCGTACGTCCCACCATTTTTCAGTCCGCCGTAGATACTAGAGGAGAACCTTGACTGATTAGGGATCCACAGATACAAGTCGGAAATCTGGCCTTCGCTTTCACTGCTCAAGAATGTTAAACGTCTGTCCTTTGGAGGAGAGGATATGCAGCAATCAGCGGCCCCAACTTACCGTCACCTCGGTATAGATCCTGCACAGAAGCCTGAGCGCCACCTGCAGGAGCTATCATCGGTTCTTGGTCGCCTGTGGATTCGTGAGGACGGATTAAGAGCTGGTGGAGCGTCGATCGGGATGCCCAGCAACTTGACAGAGCTCTTCATCGTCTTGTCAGATACTCTCCATGGGCTCAAAAGCATCTTTCAACACTGCCAGAAGCTCTGTTCCCTCGGCCTCATGATCACCGGACTCCAGGCAGTTCCATCTCTGCGCTCGCTTCTGGAAGAGGCGCCAGCATCGCTGCCCAACTTGACGTCCTTCAAGCTGGTCTGGCAGGTTGGCAGCATGAGTCCTGACGAGGATACATCAATGCCAGTAGAGGCTTTGGTCGCCTTCTTGCAGACGAAGACCCAGCTCCGGCGATTGAACCTTCCTTCAAGCCAACACGATGGGCCATGGCCATTCCTCGATCTCTTACTATTGCTGCCCAACGTTGAAGTACTCGGCCTCCAAATCGAAAACTCTCCGCCGCCAGTATGAAGGCCTTTGATGCGAAGCTTCCGCTTGGGCTCACTGCGTTGCTCTTTGGATATTCTGGGTATGGGCGGAAGTGGGACAGCAAAGCGGTTGAGATGTTTACCGACGCGGTGCGCAAAGCGCTCATCCCAGCCCGTGTACGATCTACCACTGACGCCGCGCATCCCCTAACATATGCCTATAGGTCACGAAGCGTTCGAGGCTTCACTATCTGCATATCCTCGACCCATCATCGCAGCTTTATTCAACCTTCACCGATATGGTCCTGCCCAAATTGCAGCTCATAGGCCATGGCCCGCGCATATAATGGTTCAGCAAACCCGCGTCTTCGCACCGTTGGGCCGAGTGGAGTTGGGAAAAGGTGACCTTTCGTAGCGAGTGTGACTTTGGTAACGAAGATTGGGAGTGGCTGCTGCGATGCCACGGATGGGAGACACTTGGTACGTAGCCAGATTCCATGGTTGATGGTTGGGAGCGGACTAAGTGACGCCTACTGGCAGACAATCTATCACCCGGTACGCGTCTTTACAACACCTATTGATTGGTTGGCCTCCAGAAGGCGGCCTACTACTTTGTACTTCGCGTTGGTAGCATCCGTGGGTCTGTGACGCCCGAACGGGGCGTTTTTCTGGTACGTCTGGCTCTTCACTTGCCGTCCATGCATCGACTCACCTTCAACCTTCAAAGCTTCCGATTATCTATCATCGTGATTTTTTCGAAGTATTTTTTCTTTGTACAACACCACGAGAATAAGTGTCCTGGTACGGAACGGTGAAGGATATGTCGGTACCTGGCTGCAACGCCACCAAGGCCCACACGCCAAGAGACAGACTAACTCATCCTTGAACCTTGTCGGGAACGCCGCGATCCTACTCTGCAGGTCTGCCCCTGCGTAATCGACTTGAACTCCGTTGTCGTTGAGCGCGTCGCGCGCTCTTTTATAATCTCAAGCTCTGACGGCTGTGGCGTAATATTGTTGCACGAGGGGACAAATACAGCTCTCGCGCTCACTTATGCTGCGTCGGGTACACTCTTTCAGCTTCAGCGCGAGCACGACATTGACGGTGGGATCCAAGAAATGCAGACATGGGCGCTTTGGAGAGTGTCAAGTAGGCTGACGCTGATGTGCATTCCTCCGGCTTCTGGACGAACCAATCATCCTTCGAACACTGGGCTAGACCTAACGATTCGAGAACTGACTGTAGCTTATTCGAATACATCCATAACGTATGGGGCGCTGACTTTGGTGCGAGTGACATCCTTCATTTCACCGTCACCCATCTTAGTCGGATTGGTCCCCCTTCAACAGCCACTTAATACCTCGCTTGAGGTTTTCTCGCACTTTGGCGGCGGCCGAGAGACCTGGGAAGCCATAGTGGAACGCATGTGTCACTCCCAGATTCCTGCGGTATGTCATGGTAACGATGATAAGCGTCTCTAATATCTCATCATGCAACCGGTGCACTTACAGGTCAAGCTTGGTCTCAACGCCGGCCTCGTGGAGAACCTCTGCATAGACGAACGTGTCATCGCGCAGCGCATCGAGCTCCATGGCCTGGATATAGGTCCGCGGGAGGCCATGGTGAGATGGATAGAGTAGCGGCGAGAACCTGGGGTCGGACGGCGGCGCGTTGTACCATCCTGGGTTTCAGCCCCATATGTCAACATGGCTGCGACAGCACCGAGGCTCGACATATATGGGATGCATACCGTTGAGCCGGTCGAGTGCCTGACGAGACAAGGTGGGCATGTCCGAGTATTCTTCAAACGACCGGAATTTGGACTTCAGGCTGCCCAGGACCCGAACCTTGTCAAGATGGCGCGAATCAGAAAGGGGTGTGAACGCACCTCTCCGGATACACGGTGTAGTGGCATATGTTCGGCTCGCAGAGGTACAGTCCTGTGAGGCGACGTCCCTCGAAGAATGGGTCGTCTCGAGCCATGTGCGAGAGGACGACGCTGATGTTCGCGCCTGCCGAGTCGCCTCCGATCAAAAACCCTTTACTGAGGTCGGCTTTCAACAACGATGTATTGGAGACGGCCTATCGCGCACGTCCAGTCAGCCGGCTTCTTTCGGAACATTGTGGGATCGGAGATTCTCACCCATCTGAGCGCGACATTGCAGTCGTCGAGCGGTGTCGGGAAGGGGTGCTCGGGAGCGAGTCTTGGAAGTTGAAGTCGCTAGTTGGTGAGTTTCTCGCCGTTAACTGTGATACCGTTGGTTTCTCACCTATACTCGACGTTGACGATGGATAACTTATGCTCGACGCACTGAATTCGGAGGAGGTAGTCGTCCATGTCGACGGTCCCCATACTCCATCCTGGAGGATACCACCAGACCGCCCATCAATGATCACGAGTGGTTTGCTGTTTGTCGCGAAAGTTACATACCGCCACCGTGGATGTACACCAGCAAAGGAAAGGTCTCCTCGTCGTTTTCGACTGCAGGGACAAGACACCTGACGGTAATCTGCCCGCCTTTGACCGGAACCGAGCGGTCTGTCACCACGTATCTGTTCTCTGATCAGGGAAGTGGTCAAGCCTTGCATGTCACGAGCCCGAAAAACATAGTTTACTGACCGGGAGGTAAGTAGGACTTGAGGAATTGGTTGTGTACGCCAATATAGAGGAGGTCAGATATGGCGCGTGTCTCAGCAACAGTGGCGGGTAGAGGAATGCCCTTGAGTAGCCCGGCCTCTTCGAGCGCAGCAGCGTACTCTGGATCCATGTTAGCGGTGTGGGTGGGTCGACAAGGGAATTGGCGGTGTGCAAGCATACTCGGTATGTATTTATATTACTGGCATACCGGCGACGGATGTTCTCCCCGAGGTGACTGAATGCATTGGTGTGAGCGACGGTACTGAAAGTGTGAAATACCGAGTGTTACCGCGGCCATGAGAACGTCGCCACCACTCAAGGCGTGGCTTCGAAACTTTGCTGGCCGGGCAGCTGTATGCACTACTGACTTGATTTCGTACACACCCAGGGACTCAACATCGGCTTCAACCTCAGGATGGTCCCATGGCGCTCCTATGCGAGGCAAATATGGCCGCCCGTGCCCGAACTGGTCGCCAGGCGAAGACTTTGTTCCTCGGGCAAGGCTCAGTCGGAAGGTAAATAGCTGTTTGTGGTCGGACACGGTGCCGGCTGGGAAGTGTGGATCTGATTGACGATATCACAGACAAGTCACCATGCTATTTCAATCTTACGGGCGGGGGTGTGGACAAGCGGGTGCGTCTCAGGCAGTTGTGCAAGGGACGTCACGGCCCCGCTTGTTGTCCGTATATACAGTCAATCATGGTTCAGCAACCATTGGATTCCCCTGTCAGCGCCGTCTCGCACTTTTGCCGCAGCAGAGATCGACGGGAAGCTATAATAGAACGCGTGGGGTACTCCTATGTGGCTGTAGAGCGCATGAGGCCAGAACTAGTCAGCGAAGCTGCCCGTACTTTGGCTCGCAGAGTGAGGACGTACAGATCAACTTCCACTTCGACCCCCGCCTCACGAAGGACTTCTGCATAGACGAGCGCATCATCCCGAAGAAGGTCCAGAGCCATAGCTTGAATATACGCTCTTGGGAGCCCCTCATGAGATGGGTACAGCAGTGGCGAGAACCTCGGATCAGACGGCATAGCATCGTACCATGCTATAGTACGAAGCCTCTCAGCAATTGCTGCGCCCGGGAGGGGGGATTGACTGGACAGCGATATGCATAATGCGTACCGTAGAACGGGTCAAGCATCGCCCGAGTAAGAGTCGGCTGGCCGGTCTGTTCGAAGATGGACCGGAACTTCGCCTTCAGGCTGTCCGAACAAGCCGCACCGGAACGTCAACAGTTGTCTCAGTTGCATTTCAACTCAGCTAGGCTCCGTACGCACCTCTCTGGATATGCTGCGTAGTGGCATACCTGTGGCTCACAGAGCAACTGGCCGGTGAGGCGCCGGCCCTCGAAGAACGGGTCGTCTCGAAGTATATGAGCAAAGACGGCGCTCATATTCCCTCCTGCTGAATCTCCTCCGACGATGAAGCCTTTCTCGAGATCGGCTTTGAGGAGGGATGTGTTGGATGCGACCTGCGATATAATCAGAGATCTCTACTGTAGAGTGAATGACACCATACCCATCGAAGTGCATGATAACAATCGTTGAGTGGTGTCGGGAATGGGTATTCCGGAGCTAGGCTGAGCAGTGCAAACATGGTCGTGCCTGATGAGCGATGCTGAGTTAATTACTGCGCACCGATACTCCACATTCACGATGGAGAGCTTATGCTTCACGCATCGAATCCGTAGGCTGTAGTCGTCCATTTCGGTGCTGCTAAGACACCAGCCTAAGAATACGCATTTCCGACAGCCATCAGCTCCCCGCTTAGGCTCTCACACGGTATGAACCCTAGAGGCAAGACATACCGCCTCCATGCAGGTTGACTAGGACGGGGAACGTCTCTCTGTCGCTCACAATCGGTATGATACACTTGACAGTAATCTCGCCGCCATCGACTGGTACAATGTGATCGGTCAATGTATATGTGTCCTCTAAAACAGGTATAGTCAGAACGTAGTACTGGGAGCCCAGGAAAGTGGGAATACTCACCGGATGGCAGATGGGATTGCAGAAATGCCTTGTGTGGCGCGATGAAGTTTGCTTCACAGGCGGCACGAGACTCCGCGACATTGCCCGCAGGGAAAGCAGACTGGGACGCTCCAAGCTTGTTGAGCACAGCGGAGAGCTCTGGATCCATGGCTTCTACGGGGGATGCAGCACCTAGCTTACGCCCGCCACGTCTCACTGGCAAGGCTGGTCCTATATGAGTTCTCAGAATGCACGAATGCACAAAGACGTCGCTCCGTTAAGCCTTCTCTGCCATACATCACTCAGCGACGTACACTCGTGTCGATTCTAAACTTCCTCGCAGTTGTCATCGGACTCGACAGGTAGCAGCGCAAAAACATCGGATTGGCCGAACGTATAGGCCAGGCACAGAATGGTCGAAAGATCGTGAGTATTGAACAGAGCGAGGGGAAGATATGTCACCGTAGCGGTGGACGAACCGAGCAAGGACGGGACGTATGACCAGATGCCACAATCAGGTAAAGAGGAAGTCGAAACCAGCATCTAATCCCGTCGCCTCCTCGCCTGCTGATACGCCCTCGTGGTGTGCGCCGTAGCTGGGCGTGCACTACTCGGAATCAGTATGGCGACGATTGGGAGATAATCGAGACGACTTACGTGTACTGCCAAACCGTCTTCGAGAAGCACCATCTCCGCAAAGCTGGAGTCTTGCCCAAGATGGATTTCTTTGTGCATTATACGATAGGGGAGTGTCGAACGAAGCGGTGAAGCGAATATCTCGCATTCGCTATACGAGGATGGGTCGATGAGATGTGGTACAGACGAGGATTGGTAGTATGATGGTGTCAGGTGAATCCACGGTCGCGCGTCGACTATAAGGATGTCCGCCATCTCGTCCCAGTCTTCGTCGCGTGGGAAGAACATAGCGCACTTTGACCCGATGGCAGAAAGGTTGCGAGGAGCATCGTCGAGCAGAAGACATCGAGTACCGTCGGGGCCCCAGGCGTCCCATGGTAATTTGTGCTCGTGCGCAGTCAGCGCTTGATGTCTAGAGATGCTGTTGGCCTGAGAGAGTAGCGTACGAACAGGCAATAATATCAAGAGGTAGGTCCATGAGAATGATCGATCGTGTGCGGTATCAATTGTGGTGTAAGAATCGATCTCGTACAGTGCAGCGATCAAGCCCGAAGATGGATCATTGGAGAAGATGGGATTGCAGTCCATGAATTCGGCTGGGGCGGGCTGAGCTTCGCACATTGTAACTGATGCATTGGCATCCGGGTCCGCCAGAGGGGGTAATCCGAGCTCACAAAGTTCGTGGTGGTCGGTAGCAACTAGGTCTCTGCAGCTGGTGCTTGTTGGATCAAAAGAGTAGAGTTTCATCGAATATCCCTCGACCAGGATCAGCTTCGAGGAGTCGATGATGTAGAAATAGGCTTGTTGGCTGTAATAGTAGCTCTGCGAGCGGCTCGAGCAAGTCAGCGTTGTGTACACGATATCGGTCGGGTCGAGTATCCTTACCCAGACTCTTACGCCCGTCTTCCAGTTGTAGACCATCATGTGTTCTACGGTTCCACGAATCGTGCAGCCTACCAAGTCTCCAAACACGAAGGTGTCACACGACATAGCCCTCAGGCCACTATTGAAGCGAATGGCTAGGACTGACTGGGTAGCCAGAGGATAGGAAGCATCGTCTCGTTTTACCGAGCACAGGCAAACGTCTACTGCACTGCGGATCCGGATGAGAGCATCATCATCAGATGTAGATATAAGGGCGGACTGAATGTGCCTTACTCTCCGTCTTCGCCTTCGTTCAGCCGTGCGAGCACCATGAGATCTTGAGCCAGGTCAACGGAGATCCAGGTCACATGTTCTTCGTATGCATCGAGCAATTTGAGTGTCCAAATCCTCTCCGGGACGCCTCTGCTGGCAGACGGTGGCCTGAAGAGTCGAAGTGTGCCTCCGGCCGTGTAGGGAATTGTACCACCAGTCGTCAACCACCACTCCTCGCAGTCGTCAGGGTCGTATGTACCAAGAAGAGGACGATATACCATAGGATTTGAGTGCCATGCTTCCTCGTATGTACGCAGTCGGCTAAGACGTTCGCTGACCGACAAATCTGGCAAGCCGCCCATGTCGGCCATTCCGGCGGCGCTTAGCTCTAACTGGTATTGTATGGCGATTGAATCGTCTATAACAGCACATAGGGTTTTAGAGACCTGGAGTATCTATTCTGTTAGCAACTTTGCGATATCGGGCCAACATGATAGGCATCGTTGTGGAGAGAATGACTCACCGCTCGACAGTTTATGATGTCGTCAGCGTCGAGAAGGAGTAGTACCCGGATTTGCATCTCGACCGGAAGACTGCCAAGCATGATGGGGAAAAGTATGTCGATACTAGTAGAAGATGTTCAACAGGCCACACAGCTAGAAGACTGTGGGTGTATCTGCGTAGTCGGTGGTATGAGTACGGTGTCAAGTGCAAAGTAGGCGCCCGTCCTCCCCGGCTTTTGATGAGCGCTGCTGCGGTAGTCTGAGGCTACGCTAAGTTCTCGCCAAAGTACTTTGACTGGGACAAAGTGCAGCGTTCAGGTTCTGGAAACCTATTCGGTAGCTGTAGAATTAACTACAGGAAAGAGTACGTGTTCTATAGTGGTCAAACATTCATCGTTACTTAGGCTAGGGTTTACTCCGCCGCGGTTCACGCTGGTTCACGGTTCAACAGCCACTCGATACCGCGATCTGCGCCATCTCGTACTCTTGCCGCAGCAGAAAGAGATGGGAAGGTATAGTAGAATGCGTGTGTCACCCCGGGATGTCTAGACGACGCGGAGTAAGCTGTCGTTGGTACATCAATAGTGAAGTCAGAACGTACAAGTCCACCTTAACTTGAACGCCAGCCTCGCGGAGGACCTCCGCATATACAAACGCGTCGTCCCGAAGAAGATCGAGGTCCATGGCTTGGATGTACGCTTTCGGCAGGCCTTCGTGAGATTGGTACAGTAGCGGTGAGCATCTCGGATCTGACGGCGGTGCGTTGTACCATTCTTACGATATACAGGGAATATCAGCAACTGGCGAAGGCGCTCAAAAGAGAGTCTACGATGTACATACCGTAGAACTGCTCAAGCATCTCTCTAGTCAGTGTGGGTACGCCTGTCAGCTCGAAGAACGAGCGGAACTTCGATTTCAAGCTGTGCTGACGTGAACAGTTGCATACTTGGCCGAGCCCGCCTGTGTACTTACCCCTCTGGATACGCCTTGTAGTGACACACGTTCGGTTCGCAGAGAAACTGTCCTGTAAGAGGACACCCCTGGAAAAAAGGGTCGTCGCGAGCCATGTGCGAGAGGACAGCGCTTAGGTTCCCTCCGGCCGACTCGCCACAGACAATGAACCCTTTCTTGAGGTCGGCCTTGAGGAGGTGTGCATTGGGCACGACCTGTCATCGTGGGTTAGAGAGTCCGGAACAGTCGCGTAGAGTGACTTGCATACCCATTTGAGTGCGGCGTAGCAGTCGTTGACAGGAGTTGGAAAAGGATGTTCTGGGGCGAGTCTGGCTCGCGTTGGCAGTATCGAATGGATAAAGATTACTATATTCTACACATACTCAACCTGAGAGGACTCACCGGTACTCAACACTCACGACTGAGAGTCGGTGTTTGACACAGCGGATTCGGAGAGTGTAGTCGTCCATGTGGATACTTCCAATACTCCACCCTAGCACGCAGTCCCGACATCATGGGATATAAGTAAGGGATATCTCCTGACTTGAATTTACATACCGCCGCCGTGCATGTTGAACAGAAGGGGAAATGTCTCCGTTTCGTCAGGTACGACGGGAACGAGACATCGCATAGTGATCTGACCGCCCTCAACAGGGATAGAATGATCGGCCAAAGTGTACGCATCGTCTGTATGTAGAACGCCAGGTTAGGGTCGACGAGGAGTATGATTCACACTGGTAGGTAACCTGGAGGTAACTGAGGCTTGAGGAACGCCTTGTGGGGCTCGATCAAGAGCATGTCGCAGGCAGCGCGGACTTCGGCGACTGTACGGGGTGGAGGTGCCTGGGGAGCCCCGATCTTGGCAAGAAGAGCAGCATACTCCGGGTCCATGGTCTGCGGGGATAACCTACGGCAGTATGGACGTGGACGTCTTGGAAGGGCGGCCCACTAGGCGGAGTACCCTTTTTATGCCAGCGAGCGCGTTCAGCATCAAAGCTTCCCTGTCCAGCTTACCTATGCATTCCGACATACGATCCCACGTACCCGCAGTACCGAGACTACTTCGGCATCGAGTTCCCAAGCCCATGTACTTCGCTGAGCTTGCCGCGTCCCGTTTCACTAAACGGCATGTACTCGTGATACCGCAAGTCCAGCTTCCCTGCAATCCCTAACGTGATTCCGCTGTTGATGATGTTGGGCCAGCTGGCCATGGGCCTGAGGAAGAAGGGTCAGACGAAACTTGTGTGAAGAAATCTGCCACACTGTACAGCCGCCCTCGGTCGAATGGACGGTGGCACCACGTTCCACCACCCTCGTCTGTTCGTCTCCTGGAATAAGTCCGGTCATAGCACCCTCGTACACGGGAACCGAGAATGCCTGGATCTTGTCAGGAAGGCGATTTGGGGCCATTGTCTAAGCGTTAGCCATCCTCGTACCGCTTAGCCCCTAGTGTGACGAAGCGGCAACTGTCATTCCACATTGTTATAGAAACATTCAGCCGGAAAGAAGCAACGCGGCATCAAAGTTAGTTGGGCTTCGCTGTGGCTCTACTTGTCATGGAAGATTACTCACGCATAAGCAATATCGTTCTCACGTCAATCTTGCACAATTAGGCGACCTTGCTCCTTGATATTCCTCTAGGAGGATTTCTGCAAAGACGAGCGCATTATCCCGAAGCAGAACAGCCTCTGTAACTGGGATTACACATTCATGACTCTGCGGTAAGAACCTCAGAGAGCCCGAGGTCGGCGCATTGTGCCGCGTTACGATGGGAGAGCAAGGAAGGGTCGCCGCGAAGTGAGGCAATATATTGTAAATGGCTTCAAACACACCCTAGTGAGCATGATCGATTCGGTTTGCTTGAGCACGGATCGGAACTTCAACTTTGTTACGAGTAAGCATCTCGCCCAAATGCAGAAATACAGTCCGCACCTCTCTGGGTAGGCCGCGTAGTGGCGCAGGTTAGTTGACGAATGACCTTCGAAGAAGGGGTGTGCCTTGAGCGCTGTACCTAAGGACACTCGATACGATCCCTTGCGGCGTGAGCGTGCGTGCTATCGAGACGGGCTGTACAGGCAATGACTTCGCCGTATCAGACTGGATGTGCTTCATACCTGGTCGAAGTTTCTCTCCGATGGGCTTCGACTCGGGACCGGCAGCGTCGTAGAACGATGAGTTGATTCGAATCCAGCGGTGGCTCCGTGCCGAAGTCCACCTGACATTCGCATGCCCCATTCAAGTAAGGAGAATATCGAAACCCTCGCCCACATCCGTCGTCTGCTCGTTCTCCTCCTGTGCATGTCCCAGCTGGTGATCGGGCCTGAAGCATCGCTGCGCAGAATCAGCATGACAAGTACGACGAGGTGAACGAGGTCACCTACAGATATGGCTAGGCCATTTTCGAGCAACATCATGCTCGCGGAGGGAAGGTCCGGTCCGAGAGGGATCTCTCGGTGCAAAACACGGTATGGGAGAGTCGAGCGAAGCGGCGCTGCGAACAGCTTGCATTCGCTGTACGTAGATGGCTTGCGCAGCCATGGCGCCGAGGTAGAGTGGTACTCGTGATATGAGGGCGCCAAGTGGACCCAGGGCCGCGCATCGACTATGAGGACATCTGCAATCCCGTCATTGGAGTCATACCGTGGAAAGTACAGCGCGCACTTGGAGCCCATCGCGGAGATGCATAGAGGATCATTGTCGAAGAGAAGGCATCGAGTACCGTTGGGTCCCCAATCATCCCAGGATACGGTGGGTGTGCTATCGAGGGCCGTGTTTTGTCGCTGAGACGCACGAATGGATTGGCTAAGGAGCGTGCGAACTGGGATCAGCATGAAGAGTAGACTCCATTTGGTAGGGTGCCTGTGCCCAGCGGCCCTAAAGGCTAGAGTTGTGTCGTGTGAATAGATACGATACGTGACGACTATGAAGCTTGACGATGAATCTGGTGAAAAGACAGGGCTGCAATCGGCATAGGCTGCTGGGGTAAGGTGCGCTTCGTCAAATGAAAGGAGAGCCTTAGACTCTGTGAGAGGGGGTAATGTGAGAGCGCAATGTTCACGAGGCTGACAACCAGAAGTTGTATTTTCGGAAACCGACGCCGCCACGGCTGGATCGAAAGTGTGAAGTCGTATCGAGTATCGCTCAAAGAGAGCGAGCGTATGGGAATCGAGGAGGTGAAAACAGGCCACCCCGAAGCAACAGTAGCGCTACAGCGTGCCAGAAAGGTCAACCCCACATACGCGCCTGACGAGAGTAACAGGTGCGCACCCATACTACATCACCGGTCTTCCAGTTGAAGACCAACATGCGTTGCACACCATCGTCAGTCGTGCAGCCCAGTAGGTCGCCTAAGATCTGGGTTCGACAGAGAGCACCACTCGCAAGGCGATGAGGGCCACAATGCAGGAGTGGCTGTGCCGCCATAGGGTGAGGGGCACCCTGCAGTTCGATCGACGACAAACGATATTGCAGTATGCTGTAGGGTACAAAATCAACGCGCATGTAAGAGGTAAGTATGGGTCGACACTTGGGTGGCTTACCGTCCGTCCTGGTTCTCGGACCACTTTGAGAAGACCAAGAGGTCTTGCTGAAAGTCGACACACAACTCCGCCACCTCGCCCAGTTCGACCACAGGAGAGGGGAAAGACCAAGTCTTCTCTGGGACACCTCTAATCACAGATGCTGGTCTGAACAGTCGAAGTGCGTCTTTCCGTGTGTACGGAATTGTCCCGCCAGTAGTCATCCACCAATCTTCGGAGTAGTCAGGGTCATTCACTGCAGCTCGGAGCAGAGTATGGAATGAAAAAGGAGCGGAGAGCCAAGCATTTTCGTATGCACGCAGTCTTTCGAGGCGTTTGCTGATCGGCAGACTCGGTGTGCAGCTTGTGTCGACCATGCCAGCCGCACATAGCTCCAATTCGTACTGTAGGGCAATGGAGTTGTTTATGACGGCGCGTATTTGGTGACAGACCTTGGTAGGAGATACAGTCACGAAGCCATTCCACTAATGGCCCTGGTGGGGAGACTGATGTAAAGGAATGCATACCGTTCTGCAGCTAACGATATCGTCCACATCGAGAAGGAGTAGAATCTTGATCTGTAATTCGTCTGGAAGGTCACAAAGCATACCGGAAGCCTATTTTATGCGCTTTCGAGGTGGTTACAGGGCGATCCAAGGTGTCTGCATAGATGGATGAAAGAGAAGTTGACGGCGTCCAACTAGTAAGAGCCAGACAATCCAATGAACGCCAGCGCTCAGAGTACAGTAAGCGCTGGATATTGCGTAGCAAACAGACGCTCGCTCTGGACGCCTCTCCCTTTGTCCCAATCCACTACTTGGTGATTCCACTGGTATCTCTACAAACTTTTGCATCGGCCTTGCAAGTTCATATCTGCCTAGTCTTCTGCACACTGAGAAGTGCCATGAGTGTAATAGCCGACTATTCTCGTCTTCCTGTGGAGCTTTGGCACATGATCGTGCAATTCTTACCCAGAGATGACCAAAGGACTATACTTTTCGTCTCGAAGCCGCTGCACGACTACGCGCTTTCTCTCCTGTTTTCTCGGGTTAACATCTGTTTAGGCTTATGGAGCCCGGAAGGCCTTGTGGGAAGCTCTTTTTACGAAGACATGGACGAAGAAGAGGGGTTGGAACGGCAACATAACATCACCTGGGAAATCCTACGACGTATATCTCGTGACCCTCAGTTTGCGCAACTCGTCAAGGTGATGTATGTCCGGGCTTTCATTGAGTACAGTGATACAGTGTTCCAGTTCCGTAAGTTCCGTGTCTCCATTGCTCTCCGTGTCGCTGGCTCAGCATGTCACCACCAGGCGCCCTTCTAGATGCGCTTGAATCGCTGCGAAATTTACGAGCACTGCATTGGTTCGGCATGGGCCCACCTGTAAATGCGCTCGTGCTTCAGACACTTGCAAATGCGTCAAGTTCCACCTTAACTGAACTGAGCATTCCGTGCGTCCCACTCCTCTCCTCTATCTTCTCAACTGACATCACTCCAGGGTAGTATGGGACACGGCAATGTCCCTCGCCCCTTTTGTCCATCTCCAAAGTCTATCTCTAGGAGGCGAGCCTTTACAGCAACCTGAAGTGAAGATCGTTTATGGCGAGGGCAATTCTCACGAGACTCAGTCCTGCCTGCAAACGATTCCCCCAAGTCTGAGTCGTCTGTGGACCCATGGAAACGCGATCTGGGATGCGCCAGTGCGAATCTTTGACAATCTGCAAGACCTGTTCATACTCCATCCAACCACGTTGAACGGGCTCGGCTTCGTGCTTCACCACTGTCTTTCCTTACGCTCTTTCGGCCTTCTGCTCGACGAGGATATGACATCGTCTCTGCGCGCAACTTTTCAGGATGCGTCTAATCTACTACCTAATCTCATCTCGTTCAAGCTCGTCATCGACACTGCGCTGGAGAATTCTAACGTCGTGCGGCCTCTTGTGGACTTTCTTCGCAAGAAGACCACCCTCAGACGATTGGATCTCGGACTGTTTTGGAGGCAGGGCGACTACCGGCTGTCTCCGTTCTTGGATCTCCTGAAATCTCTGACCCATTTGGAGGTTCTCGGCATACAATTTATAGATCTCTACCGCGACTGCTTGACGCACGCAAACATGAAACTGCTCGACTCTAAGCTACCGCTCGGGCTCACTGCGCTCCTTCTCCATCTTGACTTCGGCGACATGCACGATGACATACACCAGAGACTAATCGCGATGGTATGCACCACCTCACGTTGATTCTCTTGACATTGTTCACGTCGATCTCTAACACGTTTGTGCGTGCAGTTCAAGAAGCGCCGCAAGCTCCGTTACCTGCATATACTCGATACGGGATCTATCTTTGACCTGCAGCAGCAACTCCTCGAAGATCACCCCCCTTCGCTCGAACTCGTCGGGTACGGCCCATACCTGCGATGGCTCGAGCGGGACTCAGAGACCGGGCTCCCAGCCTATTCACCGCCGTGGAAGTGGGGCAAGGTTATGTTCCGGGACGTCCACGAGTTCGGATGCGAAGATTGGGAGTGGTTGCTCCGCGGCCGCGCCTTGCAAGAGTTAGGTGCGTACATTCAACAGCTTCGCGGACCGCGGCGGGACTTGACCGACTCATGCTCACGACAGACGAGCTGGAACCCGGCTTGCGGAACTGAGAGCGCTGCAAAGAGACACCGCAAAGCAGTTGCGCTGTAGGGACGTCATTACCAGTATCTAAGCGCGTTGTTGTCGTGGGTATACTTGGGCGTTTGGGTCATAAGAACGTCCACCTCTAGATTCATATACAGGCGAATAATCTGCCATGTTGCGAATGGGTACCCGAAGGTGAGGTGAGTTCGAAGCATGTTTATAATTCTAGTCCTGAGATCAGTGAATTGTCTTCACGCCCCATATGCATACAGTATTCGCGAGTGTTGGAGCCAATGAGATGCCGATGGCGAGAGAGATCAGTAGACCTTGTCACTGGCATGCCGACTCCTGCCTTCGGGCCAGCAAAAGGCGCCGGCTTGGCGCTTACATATACGCAGTCTCCATCATACCACAACTGCCGTGCGCTGACACCCATCCAGACATATCTCGAGTATGTCTCTCGAACCTCATACCAAGTCAAACCAATGGACGTCGTCGAATATGCATCAACGAAGACAATATCACAAGCAGCTGTTTATACGAATTCAGAATCGTCTGAGACATCAAACTGAAGGCACTTGAAACATCTAACGCTACAATAAGGTATGTACGTATCGATACAGTTCATCCCACCACTTGGTATACTTGAGAGATCTCTCCCAGGGACTGCCCGGTGCAGATTTGCGACCCCGCACGCTCCGGGCGTCCAACCCATGCAGGTTCGACCGACGAGCTTCCTTACGCGACGTACGCGCCCTCCTCTGGCAGCGAGCTCACCCGCGCGACATCGTCGACACTGGATATTGAGGGAGAAATGTAGGCGATAGAGTCACCGCTATCGGCCCTGTCATCGTCTGACAGCCTCACTGTCGAGAAGATCGCGCCGGGCTCGGTCCTGTACTTCGTGTCCTCGTCCGCTCTTGTGATCTCCAACATTGCAAGTAGGAAGCGCGAGGCCATGATGGAAGCGAGGCTAGATCGGACCATTGTCGCGGAGAATCGTCAGAGAAAGCAGTGGTGGAGGACAGAGGTGTGGCTCACGCGTCGCGAAAATATGCGAGGAGCTCGATGACTTGACCTGCGTTCTCTCCCTGCATGCACGTGTCAGTGACTGACCTGAAGAGGAGCCACATTCGTTACTGACCACTTGCAGGAGGGCGAGCGTCAGGACGTTCAAGACAATCGACACGCTGCCAAGGCTCAGGTTCAGGGCTGTTATATGCTCGAACTTATCGAGAATAGACTGACCCAAAGCAAAGTGTTCCTGATGAATGGCCGAAGGTCAGCCCTCATTACTTGGCTGATAGTCGAAGCAGACATGTTGCTCACCGTTCACAAAGAGGACGTCGCGCATGTTAGCCTTCCCACTCAACGTAATTCCAGACGCTCCGCGGTGGCGAGGTCTTCCAATGCGAAACCGACCGACCGACTTCCACGTTAACGCGATGACGATGCATTCCGCCAAGATGATGCTCCCCCTGGAACAAGACGAGACTGACCCGAGTCATCACAGACATACAACCATCAATATCTGTCTTCCATCGTGTTCTCAACAGATACAGACTCACTGCTACGGAGAAGATCAGCACGCGAACTATCGCTTTAAGATTCCGAAGATAAACGTACATCAAGATGAACGCAGCCGAGGTGTTGGGGCCGTTGTACGTCTGGCTGCACCCGACCGGAGGGAAGTAATTGACCGCCTGCGAGAAACAATAGATGTACTGCGCGTGCGGTATCAAACGTGAGCAACACAGGCGTAACAGAGGAGAGGTGGGGCTCACCGAGTTCAGCGCTATCGGCACCAAGTTGAGGAGGAGGACGAATGCGGAAAGTATGAGGTTCCTTCCCGAGAGTGCGTGCGTCCGGAACGCCGAGAAGACTGGTTCAACGATGGACACCTTCAACCGGTAGTACAAGAACTATGCTAGTTGTTGACGCACCTCCCCAATAGGCGTACGGAAGCAGGTTAGTCACGTATTGCGTGTATATCACATTTTGACATCTGAACGATAGGAACCTCATTGAAACGTCTCCTGAGCGTTCAAGGAGACTATACCTACGTCTTCATCAGGCGTCAGCCTCGGAGAACCGTGAGACGGCAGAGGGATCAAAAGTTGTACTTACTTTGTCGCTAACGCTGTTGAACAGCACAAGACTTGCGACGTTACTCGAAGGGCCGACCAGCCTCCCCAGCACGTACAGCACGCTTGCGAGGTTGATCCTACGGGACCACACGAGGGCCTTCTCCCTGTCGAACGTGATCACCCAGTCGTACAGGAGCAACGCTACAACAGTACAGATACGCCTCCTGATTAGCGCCCCAGCCGGGGAAGCTACAACTAAGGATACACACCTGTCGCGGAAACGTCGCACAGGTTACTGCGCACATGTAAGAATCAGGGAAACGTGAGTCCTCGATCCCATGTATCGAGCATGCGTGATGATGGTAAAACAGTACTCACGCCTGATAGCTTGTCGAGACCAGGAAGACCAGCTCAGCAGCCTCTTGTGCAGACATCGCAGGCAGCAAGCTCCAATAGGCAACGAACAAGTATCTAGCAGCCTATGGAGAGATATCGAGCGCAGCGCGTAGTGAGTATTCTCCAGACTCCAGCGAACTGCGAGTACTAATGCGGGGTCGGGACACTCTGGAGTCTTCGCCGCACCGGAGCCCTCCTCCTCTTTTACGTGAAAAGTCCTGTAGGACCAGGACACGCCGAGCTGCGCCTCGGGGTCGGGTTCCTACACCGTGTTCGCACCGTCTTAGGAACGCAACTGCCTGTCCCCGGGAACCTAAGAACCCCAGCATAGCCCGCGCACAGCAATGCTGCCAACTCGCGAGCGCAGAACCTCGGGCTCAGCTTGGACGCCGGCGGTGCGCACATGGAAGCTCGCAAGGCCAAGCGCTTCCACGGGTCCGTGGCTCCCGAGGAGACCATGAAGGAAGATGGCTCGGACTTGACGAGCAGGTCGTCAAAGGGGTGGATGGCGTCTTGCAATGTTGCATGCGCGGCCGTGTGCGCGTCAAGATGGAGATGAACAGCAGACCGAACGACCGCACTATCGCAACTGTTTGATATGCATATATTCTACCTGTATAGCGCTTGTACTAGTACTATACCACGACTGTCCGTTCACGGAGTGAGTAGCTGTGTCAATCTATTCTATGTCTAGTATGTCCAGTATCGTGATGTATAGAGTAAGTCTAGTGTGTATCTGCAGTGTAACTTATGTCCGGGCGAAGACCATAGCTTGAACGTCCGGGGTGGGCTACAACACGGAGATGAGAGTCCGACCTGAGATAGGCTGTACAGGCGAAGCAACCATCATCGAAGCACCGTTTGTTTTGCTTCTTTCCGTAGAGGCGTGAGAGCAATCTTACCTCACAGAATAACAAGGCTGGACTGCGCAGCCCATCCCGCGAGTAGTAGTGCAGCGACGATTGGTAGAGTCTCCGCCGCACGTTCCATCCAGCCCTGCGCAGCCGAGGCCTGACCGCCCGTCGCATCTTCCGAGCAGGTACTCCCGGATTTACTGAGCGCTGACGTCGGCACGAGAACCTGAGGGTTGCCGCCGGACCCCTGCACGCTGACCCCGCCATTGCCGTCGGCTGTGACCTTCTGGCAACTGAGCACATCGATGAGCTCCTCGTTGGCCTGGTACCCAGCATCTGGGACAGTCCACGAGGGCGTCGACGAGCTGCCGCCGTTGGTTAATAGCGCGAGCATGGGCGGCTTGGACACGGCCATCGAGGACTCAGACCCAGCTGACAAGAATTTGACCTGGATAGATGCATGAGAAAATTGTTGCCGACGTCGTCTGGATGGAAATACATACACCGGTGTTTAGGAAGTTACCGTTGGCCGAGATGGCGGCTTTGCGTGCAGCGTTCAATGTCTTGACGTGCTTGACAAGGGGCTTGTCTTCGACATAGCCGGAGAGCCACAACCTGATCAACGCTTATTAATCGAGATACATGGTGGAAGGAAATGACTTTGAACGAACGCTTCACGGTTGGCCGGGTCAGGTCCTCCAGCGTACGCCTGTTCCTGGCCTAGCCGAAGCACTGGTTATTCGATAGCCATTACGTCGACTGGAAACGTATGCATACCATAATACATGATCGGGACACCATCCTGAATGAATGGCCAGGCCATGGCGTTCTTGACCAACTACGATCCTGTCAGAACATGATTCGAAAGGGCGAGTGTGGCGCATACCGCTTGATCTTGCGTGAGAGACTGGAATCGCGGCTGATCATGGTTCTCGAGGAAAGAGCCCGTCATAAATTCGCCCTTCTTGTAGGAGCCTTGTGCCTGTTGGACGGTCGCCGCAAGAACTGACAAATTGCCACCCGTGGTCTGGAAAGCAGCCACGAGAGGGAACCAAGTTGGATAGTCGAGAACGCTATCGAGGACCTCTGTAGGAAGACGTAAGATGGTGTCTCTTGCGAAATCAAAGAAACCCACGAGTGTATGCAGAGACGTAATCGGTCTCGTTATGGAGAACCTCGCCGATGGTAAAGACCCCAGCAGACTTGGCGAAATCTGGCCAGAAGTCTTTCCGAACGTGCTTGACGGTATCAATACGTACGCCGTCGACGCTGTAGTCGCCGACGAGCGTTGAAATCCACGTGTTCATGGTTTTCACGATGTCTGCATCTTCAGTGTTCAGGTCGACCAAGGGGACGTTCTTATCGCCTAGCCAGCATTGTTCGACTTCGGTCTGGTTGTCGTAGTTAGACACGAAACATTCGGTATGGAAGTCAGACTGAGACGAGAAAGGCTGGAAGGAAGAGAAGTTCGGTGGATCGGCGGTGCCGGCCATATGGTTGACAACTACGTCAACCATCAGGTACATGCCGCGTTTATGCAAGGCTGAACTGAGAGATTTCAGGTCGTCGGCGGTCCCGAAATGAGAGTTCAGGGAGTTGATGTCTTGCGTCCAGTATCTGATGCGTTCTGGATCAGCAAGCGATTCATGGATCTGATTCGCAGTGGGCTAAAAGTGTATGACAAGTCCAATCGGATGTCCCAGGCGTCAGGTTCAGGACGGAGAGGGACTTTAATCAACTTTCGTGCCTGACCGCTCATGCATGTGGGGCTTTCGGCCTATTGATACAATCGACCTCCTGACGTGTGACGACAACTACGGAAATCCAAGAAGTCCCGCGCAACATAACTCTCATGAGTCTGCATCTTAGTTTGCGGAGATATGGGAACCACGGTGCAGAGGCATACGGATTGCACGACGAAAACTACAACAACGTACCCATGGAAGGCCTCGCCATACGAGGTATTGCCCTCGACGTTCGCGACAATAGGGGAAATCCAGATAGCGTCAAATCCCATGTTCTGGATGTAGTCGAGCTTGTTTGCGATGCCTTTCCAGGTGCCGCCACAATACTGGCGCTGGGAAGTATCACATGACGGGCTGGATCCGTCGGGCGTCGCGAAGCGGTCGGTAACCAGCTTTGGGACGAATGAACGACATGAGACTTTAGAAGCCCGATTGTCTACTGACCTGATAAATAGATCGGCTCTGCCATTGGTCGGCGCTAGCCGCGAACGCGGACGATGCGAGAATTGTTGTAACGAATGCTAGTTGCAGCATAATGATCGTGATGTAACGAATGTAGGTGGTCGCCCTGCGAGGTGTGGGTGACTAGTGTCCTGGGACGCGTAGAGAACGCGTAGACGGGATGAGGGGGGAAAGAGGAAAGGGGGGCAGCCATGTTGGATGGGGCGGGAGGGCTATATAGGCCGCGTCTGGCACACAGACGTCCAGGACGACTGTCGAAGCCTAGGCGCCACTGCCGAGCCACTGCCGATGCTCCATATATGGACGCTCCACTGCCTTTCCCGGACAGGTACGGAGTTGGGCGACAGACACCTGGTAACTTACAGTCTAGCTGGGCTACTTGTTCTGAGTAGCAAGTGATGTAGAACAAGATGTAAAGGCATACATACTGAGATCTAAGATCAGGATCGTAGAAGACTATGGGTCGGGTTGATCGGAATGAGATTGATCTTCATATTCAACGGTTTAGCAGGATCTTTCGGTATTATGTTTGTATAGTAACCAGACATTTTAAAGACACGATTCAGAGCTCTTATTGTGATCCCCGATGCACACAACGCCGTGCTCATGCATAGAATCGGAGAGGGGAACGTACTTGTACTTACTCAGTTTCCGTTTTAGGCGATGCTTTGTCAGCTGCACTGCTTTCTGCTCTTGATTGCTTTTCGCAATGATTTTCCGAAAGTCGGAGCCTGGCCAAATATTGCTTGGGACTCGTCCGTACCTTGCCTCGCTCAGCCTGGTTCCCGCCACTGTTCTCCCTTCCACTGTTCTCGTCCTACCTTGACTATTGTCTCGGGCTGCTGTGGGCTTGTTGAACTTCGCGAGATAGGGTCGACACAGGGACAAATTCGACTCCTAGACAGCAAGCACCATGAAGCGCGCTCAGATGTCCTCGCCTGCCTCGACGGATCAGGCCCAGTCCACGTCTCAACCTGCGAGCAAACGGCAGAAAGTGGATATGGAATCCAACGAATCCAACGTGCAAGACGACGAGGGATGGACGAAGGTGGAGAAACGCAAGGCGAAGAAGCAGAAGAAACAGGCGGAGGGCAAACTTGGGGTGCGTCCGCCGCAGCTCTTCAACGTGTGGTCCCTTCTAATATTCATCTCTCGTACAGGCGTCTGCGCCCAAGTTCATGTACTCCAAAGGCGAGATTCTGAAACGTCGTGACGCGGTCGGAATCAATGTATGACGTGATTATCTCTTTTTCCATGTAAGCTGCTGAAAGCCATGTAGGACATCCGAGAACTTGTGTTGCATCTCGCTGCAGACGGTCCACCTCCAAGTTGGGTCAGAGTTGAGGTATGTTTCCATCTCGTGCTGTCAGAACCTTGTCCTCAATGTTCCTCAAATCATAGAATCCTCGCTCAGTCACGAAAGTGGTAGCCCTTCTGATACCCGGTTTGACACCAGAAATTCTCGGCCTTCCGCCTCTCCCAACCTCCGCAACGGCGAACCCCAATATTCCTATAGCCGTGCCACTACCTCCTGCGGTACCTTCTGAAGATGCAGCGCCTGGCGTGCAGTTCATTTCATCTACCTTCACCAACGCATGCCCTACGCGCGCTCCGGGTGACCAAACTCGGATGCATTCCGTCTTGAATGCTTTCTTCCAAGGGCCTGTCACCGGCGAGGAGAAGAAGAGGCGACTGACAGAACGCTTGACCTGTGAGTTCTCCATTCCTCCGCTCTGATCGAAGATGGTTGTCTCACGTCAGTCTGGATGTAGCAGAACGAGCTCAAGAAAAGTCGCCGATGCGATACCTTCTCACTACAGAGCAGATGATCGAGAACGGATACCCTATGCCATCATACATGTCAGAGACGTTCGAAAAGCCACTAGGATGGGTGGAGACAAAGGTCGCGAACGTGGACGATTCCTTGCTGTCCCCGGCGAACAGCGACAATCCCCGAATATACGCGATGGATTGCGAGATGGTGAGCATTCTGTGTCTGCACCTCCAGCCGATATCCTTAATGTGTAGTAGTGCATGACCGAAGAAGGAAAGCAACTCGCGCGCGTATGTTTGATTGATTATGCGTCTGGGATCGTCGTGTACGATCAACTGGTCAAACCCGGCAAGCCCGTGGTAGACTATCTCACAAGGTGAGCTCGGCCCACTACCTAGTGTATAGCAGTTCATAACAATTCCCTCCCAGGTGGTCCGGAATCACGGAAGAAGCATTGAAGAAAGCCACTGCGACGTTCGAGGACGTCCAGTCGCACATTCTCTCCGTGCTCTCAGCCACTCCTACGCCCGTTCTGCTCGGACACTCGCTCGAATCTGATCTGAACGCGCTCAAGATTTGCCACCCGAGGTGCATAGACACCGCGATCATCTTCCACCATCCCAGAGGCAGACCACTCAAGCCCGGGCTCGCGTGGCTCACCAAGAAATGGTGCGGACGCGAGATTCAGAATCGGGGCGAAGGCGGACACGACCCCGAGGAGGACGCGCGAGCATGTGTAGACCTGCTACGGAAGAAGGTAGAGAATGGTCAGCCTGTTTCCCTTCGTACTGACGAGATCACTGGGTACTCATAGTATGAACTCTTTGGACAGGCCCCGGCTTTGGCGAGTTCAAAGTCGACATGGAGTCCATTTTCGAGCGCATGTCTCGCGCGAGAGGCGGGACCGTTAAGAGTGCCGTCGTCGACCACGGTAACCCGTCCGCGTGGCACGGGCAAAAAGCAACGACATGCGTCGCCTGCAAGACCGACGACGAAGTCGTCGACGGCCTCATCGGCGCAGCCGACTCGCACCAGTTCCTCTTCGGGCGCTTCACCGCGCTCGCAGACGCGCGTGGGTGGATCACCGCCAAAGCCACCGGGGACGAGCCCGCTCCCTCATCCGCCGCTCCCCCTTCCGCCGCGACACCCCCCGCGGACCCGTCCCCAGCAGAGCTGCGCCCCGTGCTCTCGACGCTGGACAGGCAGCTGCACAAGCTGTTCGCGGCGCTCCCGCCGCGGACCGCGCTCGTGCTGTTCACGGGCCATTCGGACCCGCGCCGGATGGCGGAGCTCAACGCGCGCAAGGCGGCGTTCGAGGGCGCACTACGCATGGGGAAGAACGTCGAGGAGCTTGGGAAGGAGTGCCGGTGGACGAGTGCGGACGGGCGCGAGCTGGAGGAGGAGGTCGAGAAGGCGAAGCGCGGCCTGTTGTTTTTGGGTATCAAGGGCGCTTGAGCGTGCTGATGATCTCATGCTCACTGCTCGGGTATATTCGTTCGCGGTGCTGGGTTATGAGTGTGATTGAGAGCGGTTCTGCATCTCATTTGCGTCAGCAAACGGAGCGGTTCTTGATGACAGATTGTTCAATCCTGCTCACTTGTTCGTCTAACAGCAACTTACGGTTCTTACTTCCCAACACACAGACGACCGCTCTACCAAGGGGCCTCGATCACGGTTACGGAATGCCGTAGACATGGAATGCAGTCCAACCGGGGGTACGTCGCAGAGCCGTCGCCCGCATGCGATGTTGCGCCAAGAACAAGGTCGTACCCTCCGTCTTGAGGCTCTCCGACCGGTGTAAGGCGCAAAACGCCGGTCAAGCGCTCTATGCACTGACCGGACAGACCGGGGGCACCACACAAACCACACAAGTCCCGGTACCCTCTTAGAGGCCCAGCGTTTGATCTGTGAGGTGCAAGCCTGTTGTCTAAGGTGGCGGCACGACGTGGTATATATAAGAGTATCTATACCATGCAGGCAGCAGGGCCGACAACGAAGCCAACTCCGCCGCTTACCGCTTTTACAGCCATGTACCGTGTTCTCGCTATTGCAGCCACAGCGCTCGCCCTTACTTCCTATGCGTCTGCGGACGCGATTCCAGAAGGAGATGGAGCCCACTTCTTCTCCTTGCAAAGTAATACTGTTCATCTCACTATTGCCCCGCTTGTCAGCGCTCATCACATCGACCCCCCACAGATACTTCGCTCGTCTTCGGGCCCCAATTCGACGATGAATCCGGCTCGGTCATCACTCTGGCCATGCAGCTCCCCGGCGACAGCTCAACGCTCGACCAGACCATCATCTTCCCCAACTTCGGCCAGGGCATGCCTGGGCCGCTCGTGACGAACGACCTGTGTATCTCCTCCGCGGGGGTCGAGGTCGGGAGCGCGACGGACGCGCTGCGCTTCGTCGACTGCGTCGAGCCGCTCACGGATCCCGCGCAGACGTGGACCGTCCAGGATGGCCCGCGTCCGTTCATCTCAAATGGGGAGGGGAACTGCGTCACCCTCTTCCCGGAGAATGCGGTGATTGGTGGACCGGTATGTGTCTGGTTGCCAACCTCTAGTCTGTTTCACGTCGTATATCTAACTTGGGTTCCGATTATGCTGTTCAGGTGACGCTGGCAGCGTGTCAAGGGGAGCTGCTTGGACAACAGCAGTGGAATCCGGAAGTTGTTCAGCTCCCTCCTTAGAATATGTACTGTCCGAGTAAGCCTGATACTGTCACAATATCGCCTCCGTGGCCTCCTATCTGTAGCATATGTCAGGACCATGCCCAGACTGATGATCATATTCTAAGAATCCTTGCAAAATCCCGGCCTATGTCGTGCTATAGGGGCGCTAAATCTTCGCAACTTGTGACAGGGTTCATCTACCTACACACACAAAGTGACCTCTCCGACGAGCAGTATATTTCAACAAGACATGAGACATCGATTCATGAGCATACTTGTGGCCGCCACGTAACATACACGATATATACAGCATAACATCATACGAAAGTCCAAACCAGAGCCATCAGAGATCTCCCAAGAACAAAGCAAAGTACACGACGAGCCCCCTGCTTTGGTGGACTCCGATCACATCATCCTACTAGTAGCACGAGCATGCACCTGGACTTTCGCTTCGAATCTAGATCCTCCATTGCTGATGAGGGACACCAGCTCGAGATTCCGTATGTCGTACTTCGAAGTGGCCGAGATAGACCATGCCGGCTGCCTGCACACGAGATTGCGCTGCTTCACCTGAAGGGAACGGGTCCCGTCAGTAACACGACAATGTCATATAGGAGATGACAGGCTTACATATCGCATGAAGTTGTTGTACACCCCTGCAACTGCAACCAGCAACTGGTAAAAACTCCTGACGCCTTGTTGACCTCCCATCTCAATCCGTTCGCTGTAAGCGTCATATCCCGGCCACTGCAGAATCGGGCGCGAGCCGCGTGAGTGCCACTCAGTGCGACCGAGCATTGAAGGAAACTACTCACGTTGATCACAAGCCAGATGCCGGTTTGTGCGAACAACGCTTCGAATTTTTTCCAGTTGGGAAAGCCGTCCATCTGCGCACGGAGGGCCATAGAGGCATTCTCGAGCACCTCCTTCACGTACAGACGCTTGTTTGTCAGCATGGAAAAGCTGACCTCTATAGACTGAGAAGAGGGACGGGCTTGAATAGGAACCTGCACCGGAGCAGGAGGGCCACTCTGGCGCGGGGCAAAGCTGAAAGCAGGTCCACCAGGGCCATTAAGGCCATTGGTCGCGTTGTAGCCGCTGTAGCCGTTCATCGTGTGAGGTTTGTTGAGAAGGAGTGGTGAGAGGCTGGTTAAGAGCGTGTGGATAGGTGGGAGATTGCAGAGTTCGTGAGACTGAGCGCGTTTGTTGCTGGTAGAGAGACACTCCATCGTGTGCATTTTATAGGTCGAGGAGGACTGAGAGGGTCCAAGTGTGAGAAGGGGCGGCGTGGTGAGAGGTCAAAGCGGGACCGCAGGGGGTAGGCGAGCTTTGATATAACAGGACAGGCGCGCATAGTCCGGTAGACATGAGGATGACCGGAGGCGTGCCACTCGGCCAAACGGCCGGAGAACCCTGACCAAGGAGTGATGCGACTGCACGGTGCCGACGAATGCCTGTGCCGTTGGATCCATGCGGACAAGCACGATGCACGTAAATTGACATGTCGACAAGAATGCAGTCGTCGGTGGCACCCTGGTGGCGCCGGTCCATGCACGAGCGACCAGCCGTGACCCTGGCGCAACGTCCCGCCAATCCAAGTGCCTCAGGATTGCTCGTTGACGCTTTGTTGAGACAAAGCAAGTATCTTGCCATCACGCGCCCCACTTGGCAATCATCTGTTATTACGGGTTTTGGGGAGAACCCTGTCAGTGGACTCGCCATGCTACAGTCGATCTCCACAGAACGCAAGCCGTGCCTGTTCTCACCAAGACTATGCATAGTCTCAACGTTTGCCAAAGTGGAAATCAACACAGGAAGCACCTCGCTTGGAACGCTCTGACCTCACCTTGACTCTTGAGTTCCCGAACGCGGCAATTGCTTGAGTCAACCTGAACGTCGAGGTGGTAAGTCATGCATATGTCCATGCTAGCTCGCTAAAATTCTCACATCCAGCGGGGTAATGCAGAGGAAGAGTTCACTGTATAATACCAGCAGTGTACTGTATCCGGTAGGGTCACCGTCGTCGTGGAGGTTGGTTAGGTTGCGACGTGCACTGTACGCAGAATCTGATCTTATCTGATCAAACTATTGTTTTGAGTTGCTTGGCGCCGTGTACCGTACGGGGAGCGAGAACAAGCACTGGCACGTCCGTACGCCTTATCGTCTTGCCCATTTCGCTGATTATCAGTATCGGCGCACAGTCTCTTGTGTGCTCATTCTGCTGACTTGCAGATGATCGGAGGTACGTGTCGTGAGAATAGGTCTAGTGGATGTGACTCACTGCCTCTGCAGGGAAGTAGCACTTGCTGGCGACATTACTCATGCGACGACGTGGGCGCAGTAACTTGACAAGCTATCAAGTACGATTGGTCATACTTTACTCACGGCGGTATAAGGAGAATCTATGTTTGTCCAAGACGATATAGCTATGACACGAGCACTGATCGCAGCTGCCCGACTCGCGCGCGTTTCGGCGCTTGCACCATTACCTGGCAATGTCTTAAGAGTGTTGGAAAGCCTGCACTTCGATAGACGACATCCGACTATCTGAACTACCCTTAATTCTGCTCAACATGGATCCCGAATTGGCTGCCGCGCTCGCAGACGTCAAAGTTGCGAGGTCTGAAGCCCCAGTGGGCGTCGCTGATGCGCGCGCTCTCTTCGAGAAGTTCGTGATCGCACCGCACAAAGCCTTCCAAGAAGCCCTATTGCCACCTAGTGAGTCAACAAGGCGTTGTCCATGTTTGAAGTATACCAGGGAACTGTTCGTGCTAACAATCCGTACACGTAGGGGACACGTACACCGTCAACGACTATCATGTGTCCGTCGAAGGTGGCGAAATCTCCGTCAGATGTCTCGTTCCCGTAGTGGGAGACGACCGAGAGACCTTTCCTGTTCTAGTCAACATTCATGGCGGAGGTTTGTCTTCGGGGCAGGAATGCGACTGTGATAGTCTCGACTGAACTCAGTTCTCTCTACACAGGCTGGTGCGTCGGTAACATTGAATTGGATGACTACGCCCTCCGTGGATGGTGCGTACGGTACAAGATTTCTGTGGTAAACATCGAATACCGGTGAGCAGTCTTGACAGTTGACCACGTCGGCATAGCTCACATCGTGATCGCGACGCCACCTAGCCTTGCTCCGGAGTATCCTTTTCCCACCGCTGTTAACGATTGTCACGCTGCACTGAAATGGGTACGCTACGCCTGTTGTACCCGATTGACATACGCTAACCAGACTGTAGACCGTGTCCAACGCGGACCTTCTGAAAGCTGATTTCGGCAAAGGCTTCATAGTCGGAGGTCACTCTGCAGGCGCAAATCTGAGTGCAGTTATTGCCCACATTGTGCGGGACGATCCCTCCTTTGAAGGGAAACGCCTCACTGGTCAGCTCCTCCGTGAACCGGCGACTTGTCATTTTGCGGCATATCCTGAACAGTAAGTGAATGGTCTCCGTCCACGCAGCAGTGCGACAGCTCATGTTCGCCATGATGTGATAGCTTCAAGCCGAAGTTCCTGTCCATCGATGAAAACAGGGATACCCCTCCGATCACAAAAGAAAAGCTGGTACAGCTTTTGGGTGCGTCGTTTTCCTCACATGGGAATCGTGGACGCCACTGATCAGGCAACTGTACAGGGTGGTGCAACCCGCCACCGTCCGACCCCAGGTTTTCGCCGCTGCTGTATCAATCGCACGAGGGTCTCCCGCGAGCATATATCCAGGCGAGCCAACTAGACATACTGCGCGACGACGCTCTCGTCTATGCGGAAGCGCTCCGGAGTGCTGGCGTCGAAGTCAAAACAGACTTGTACGTCTTCCGGCTACTCTGATAACCGTCATGACGATATCGAACCATTTCCACTGACTGCACTCCGCGTTATATAGGTACCCTAGAGTCGGCCATGGAGTTTTCTACGACTATCCGAACACCGCCCCGGCTGCCAGAGCGCGAGAGGGCGTGGAAGAGGCCCTCAAGTGGCTATTGAGTGGCCCTGAAGCCTAATTTGTCTGTTGGTTGTCCATGACGACGTATTTGATGGAATCATCTGTCTGGGCGCGTACTATGCCTCTGATAACTTAGCATCGACGCTCCGTATTTCCGTTTCCCGAGGACAATGTGGGAGACAATAGAGCCATATTCATCAGCGCCTCCATAGCATCTACCGGTTGCGTATTCGACACACGAGGTCGGTCGATACAACTGGCACTGCCTTGAGCGATCTGACTCGTAGCCTACTCCAAGACCTCTGAGTGGTATCGTCATGTGAGTTCCACTGGCACGCTTCTGTTGTTCGACCCTTGACACATGCAAGAAATACGGTGCGGTGGAACACGCGTCCTACCAACAGGTTAGTTCAACCCTTTTTGTCGCCATCCAGCCATAATCGCTCATCATCCTTAGCATACCAGTGCATCAAGAATCTCGCAGCTCATCTTGCATAATCAACCCTGCATCCGCATTCAGCGGCGCGCCGCTGGTCGTGACTAGCGGACTGTGGGGGAACTGAGGGCATAGCCATCGGGGCCCCACGTTCTCATTCGCTCATTAGACGCCTAAGAGTGTCAAGCTGCGCGTTGTGGCGTCGGACCTTGCTAGCGCATAAGGTCCGCATTGGTGTCTGTTGTGGTTGACATGCGACTTCTCACTGCGTCTATTTTCAGGGCAATCTGACTGCCATCCCATGCCCAAGGCTCCAGGGACAAACTACCTGCCTTACTCGTCCTCACTGTGGGGAACTCGGGTCCAATCTGATTCCAAGAGGTACACGCAGCCCAGCCCCTGGTATGCAGAGCAATTTCTTGTGGTAGACATCTGAGATCGCTGAAATGCCCCGAGACTATTTGCACAATTCTCCATGTCGTGCAGGACTCGAGGATAGGGATGCTCTGGAAGACACGGGCGACCGCTGCCATTATAACGAGAATATTCCCATGCCGTCGTACGTGGGATTCTACTTATTGTGTTCCAACGTCCATCACGATCTTGACGCCCCAAGGAACCTAATAACATCTGTGTCACGAACCTGCCCCAAGCTTGAGCATTGCGGATGATTTATCCTCCTGCCCGGCGTCACCGCTGGAGTGGCGCTGGTAGTAGGTGATATGCTCCTGTCAGAGGGTAAGTGGTTTTTATACACGCGGTGCGTATCTCGCATGGATCCTCATTCCAAGGCTGTCGCCGCTTCCTGCCAGAGAAATATGCCGACAGTTACTGTGGACGACACCACTAGCACGTTACGGCATACTGTGGCACATCCATGGAAGAAATGTCTGTTGACAGTGGACTTATATAGTTCGCTCTGCCAGCACTGAGAACTCTTCCACTGCTAGGTTCTTGCCAAGCTCTACCGCAGACGCCGCCGCCTCGCCGCTCTCGGATAATCCGAATACATTCCTCAGGCTGCTTTGGAGCCATGTCCAGGAACGATTCCTTCCCACTGGCAATGGCAGAGGTAGTTTTGATAACTTTGCCCTCAGCGACTAGCTACGATCACGTACTCACTCTGGTTCTATAGATTGTGGCTTTGTTCATGGAATCCATGCTCTTCGGCGCCTTCAGTGTGCTCTACGTCATTGCCATCTGGATCCTGCTTTACAGGAAGAGGATATCTAGCCGGGTCAGGCTGAATAGGATGCTCTTCCTCACGTCCACCACGCTCTGGTTCCTCTGCTCAGCGGTTAGTTCACATCGCGTCCCTGTCGTGATCGCTGACATTGAAACATCGTCTGGTTTGTATCAACAGCACTTGACAATCGTCGTGATACGGGCGGTGCAAGGGTTTGCCGTCGGGGGCGAGCATCCGGATGGTGCAAATGACTATTATTCGAGAGTCAGCGATCCGACCGAGGTGGCCAAAGATGCCGTGTACAACCTCACGACATTCGTCGCCGATTCGTTCGTGGTGAGTGCCAGTTTCGTTTCTCTTCCTTCTTTGCGATATCGATTGATTATGCCGCCGTCTTCGGTAGACATATCGTCTCTGGATCGTGTGGAACCGTACGTGGTGGATCCTCATTGTACCGAGCATACTCCTTCTGGGGACCGCAGGTCAGCTCCGCGTGTTCTATGGAAACTCGGTCTATGTGTCATGCTGACCTTCAGGTTCTGCTTCGCAACAGCGGTCGGTATCGGTGTATGCGTAGAAATTGCGCGCACAGAAGTAGGCAGTGCCATCTTTGCACCGAACCTCCAACCTTGGATCCGGTCGTTCTTTACAATTTCGCTCGCTACGACGCTCTTCGTGACTGGTCAGCACTCTGCGTCTATTACCTGTAACACCTTTGTGGTCGAGTGACTAGACTAACGGAGCAGAATTGAAGTGGAGAGTGTAGATCGAGTCCGCGACAAGACGCGACTGAAGACGCGATCACATGACCGCGCGCCAATCGACGATTCGGCGGCGCTCTCGATCGACATCCTAAGACTCCACTACTTCTCTCTCCCGCCTACGTCGCTCTCGGTCTCAGAACGGTTTCGGTTGTTCTCGCCAGTCTGTCGCTGTATGCGCTCCCGTCTTTTCTTGCTCGCTCTCCCTCTCGCTTTCTGTCCCGCGCCTGTGTTCGCTCTTTCATCATCAGTACTAGAAGCTCGTCTCTCTACCATCTTGTTCAACCCGCCTGCGGACGCTTCAACGGGAGGCCAACGACGGACAGGGGACGCCGGACGCCGACGCGCTCGACGAGACCACCCGCTGTCGAGGGCGGCGACACGCGAACGTAAATAGGTGGCTCGTCGATAACGGTCGCGACGGATCGGTCCTCTCGAAGTTGGCGGAACCCCGTTGAAGACGAAAGTGGCAGGTTTTGGAATCGGACGGTCTATCGTACGTTACCGAGTGTCATCAGCTATGGTTCTAGATCTTCGCGCAAGGGGGCCCCGGTCAAGAGCACGACCGGAGGGGTTCCGCGTTCGGGCACATGTATTTAAGGCGTCGAGTCGCCTTTGAATGTCCACCTTTCCCCCACGAAAAGTCGCCGGTACTCCGCATACACTCACGTTAAACTCGATATTTGCCGCTGCTCCACGCTTAACTGTATAAACTTCAGACTTGCTACAGGCTCTCGACTTGGACGACCCCATCAAGAACCTCCTAATCTTCCTCTTTCGCGCCGACTCTACCGTTCACTACCACACCTTCCGTGCTGTACTGACAATACTCCTCGCGTTCGGTAGTGTTCATAGCCGCACGGCTGATATGGGCAGATCGCCAATCCCGCGAGTTGCGTGCAATGGGCTCGGCAGCGAACTCCCACTGGAAAGTCCTCGAGACGATCATACAGTCCGCGGCTATCTATTCCGCCGCGCTCGTCTCCTCGATCGGAACATACCTCGCCGGATCAAATGCACACTACGTCTGTCTCGATTGCATCCAGCCTCTCATCGTACGTACCCGTTTTCGCATATTCCATATCCGAGCTCTATGTTGATATTCGAGTGTTCGTAGGGAATCACGTTTACCCTCATTATCATTCGCATAGGACTCGCGCCTGCAGTGGACAATACCGTCCACAGGGGTGCCGCGCACGATGTGCACTGCTCAATCCAAGGGCAGCTTCGAACCATAGGCGGACATGCGTACCCACTTCAATCCCTCGTGATCGACATGTCAATGGGCCGTACTCAAGATACCACGGGCTGTGATGATTCAAGCCTTGCTGTCGACTTAAAGTCTATGGTAGTGCCCCATCCCGAGACCCAGGAAGCATAGCTAGAATGTGGAAGAAAGTCATGAGGAACACGGGGCCAATATTTCCGAGGCTGATATCGATGCACCTTTCTTTGTAGCTTAGGATGTTCAGATGTAGTATATACATGCAATGTGCGGCGAAACTCGCGTAAAAAACAATCACGCAGTCATAGTACCAGCCATAGTGATTGTGCAATATGGCTGGCTGGCAGCGTCAGTAACCCATAGTTGCCACGTCGAGAATGAAGCCCAGTCAAAATTAACTACGGGTTGATACGCTTCGTTCCTTCCGGTGCGACAGATACACCAGGCGTTACCGGCACTCCTCCATCGAGGAGCTGTTACAGTCTCTCGACCCTTTCTATGACATCGTACAGTTTCTGAAAGATAACCCGACGGCGCTGTCATTCGAGGACGTGCCCACATAGCGACACGGCGCTTCGCACAGCCCTATCTCACCAACGCGCACTACATGCGGGAATGCGATGAATACGGGGGCGGGCCCGAGCAAACCCGCAGCTTCTGTAGACGGCTGTTTGAAAGCACTGCGGTGTATTTGTGTAGTATGGTAGATAGCTGATGCCTTATACAGATCCAAAAAAAAAAAAAGGATACGCTTCGTTCCGCGCGGCTCTGTGAAATGCCACATATTGCGGAGTCCATGCTGGCCATCCAATTCGTGAGTACCATGGCAAGATGGCCGAGCGGTCCAAGGCGTGTGACTCAAGCGAAAGCTTGCCTGCTTCAGCGGGTTTCTCATCTGGGTATCCAGGCGTGGGTTCAAATCCCACTCTTGTCAACTTTTTGCTTTGTATCATCACTGTACTTAACCTTCTACTCTTGATTACTGCTGCTCAAACTCTACGGAGGCTAGTCTCGGCAGTCGCATAGGACACAAGCAGGTTCGTATCAGTACAAGTACGGTATACGCTACACTATCAGTACAGTAGAAGCAAACGGTTTGACGTCCCGATATCTGCGACCATGTGGAGTAAGCCTGCAGCGAGTGAAGCGGTTACTCGGAAGAGCACCTTCCCCGACGACCATCGTCTCACGTGTTGCCAATTTCTTCGTCCCAACCATCAATTGTGAGACCCAAAATCCCGGGGAGCTTGCGCCACGTCTCCCTCCGTATCTCGCGTTCACGGTACGCAAAGTCAGCTCTACAGTTGCGACACATGCTCCGGTGCTTGAAACCCAATGGCGCGTGCTCTTGCTCGATGTTCGGCATCCAGCTGTCGAGCGCGCGGTTCGATGCAAGGGGGTGAGGAAGCTCGCCTTGGCCTGTGTAGTCGAGCACATGGCGTGTGTACATCGAACAGTGGCCCCGCGCTGTGCAGGTTACATTTGTCGTCTTGAACAGCGCGAACGCAGATTCCATATTAAGCGCAAGGAGCGCGTCACGAAATTGGAGACAGAGCGCAAGTTCTGTTTGCGAGAGACGGTGCATGGTCATTGTCGGCGCGTCGCGGCTCTCGCTAGCATTGGTAGAGGCAGGAGTAGGGGTACTGCTTGTGTATCCAGCAAGGAGCACTGCGGGCGGAAGCGTGGCAAGTTGGTAGAACGCCGTGGGGAGGATAGACGGAGTGTTCGTGAGTCGCGCGATGGAGATAGCAGTGATAGCATGGATGGGCTCGGGGTGCCAATGAGTGGCGTTGGCCCCGTCAGCCCAAGCGTCGAAGTTCGTCGTATAGTATGTCGAGAGGAACGAGACAGCCTGTTGGTGAAGCGACGGGAGTTCGTACTTGTGGTCAAGGCGAATGAGCGCTGCGAGCATGTCGATATCGATCGCCGGGCCTTGATTCAGCCTGGTTGACAGGACAGCCGATTGTCAGTACAATGGATGCCGGTAGGTTCCCCATTGTGAATGAGAAAGACGAACCTAATACTCGACCCAAGTGGAAAAATGAACTTGAAGAACTGGCGCAGGTCCTCTGGAGCGTCATCGAGATAGACAACGGGGCATCCGTCTACGCTCTGCTCTGCAGGCTGCGGCGATGCCTGAGCGACAAGGAACATGCTGCGGAAAACGGAAGAATGTTCCGCAAGGAGGCCCTTGTAAACTTTGAACGAGATCCCTCGCGCAACAAGAACGATGTTTCCGTCCTCGAACCAGTAGTCCTTGTCCCGAACGGCAGCGGAGTCCCCACCGCCAGACTGCGGGCCTGCGTTGGGTCGCGTAGCGTCCTGCGAATTAGAGGTCCTCGCTCGCTTGCGGCTGGCAGCGGCTTCATCCATCGTATTTGAGCTTGAGTAGTATGCCGACAACCGACTTGATAGAAAAGACGGCGTCGGAAACTGGTCAAACAGGTGGTGGTCTGAATGAACCTTGAGCGCCCAGCGTTTAGCCACTACTTAGCGCTTGTCCATGGTAGGCGGCTGTGCAGTGATCGCCCCGCAAACCTGGCCCTTTTAGGCAACTTCACAAGAACAGCCCGGGTGATTGCTAGTGATCGATGATCTGCAAAGCTTTGTTCGAGTACGAGGCTGGAGTGATGTGCTATCAGCCGGAAGAAACTATACAATCGAATGGGCGTCAATGGTATGCATGTTCACGTAGTAGCACAAGTCCAAAAGCGTCTCACGCATAAGTAGGATGGCTCTAATACCGAAGTAGTGGTGACATGAACGATACACAGTACAAGTGATTGTAGTTGATCGGATGGTAATATGAGACGAGAGCTATATTGTGAATCATACGGAAGGCTCCCTCCCGAGTTCGGCTTGTTTCTCAGGCTCCCGCTCCATCCGTTCAATGAGCTCCTGGATACGGCTGCGCCCTTCTGGGTCCTGGATGAGCTCCACAAGCGAACGGAGCTCATCTATGTATGTACGGCAACTTGCGAGTGACGGAGACTGGATAGCTGCACCTCCTGACTCCACATCGACTACGAACCGCGAGTCGCTAACCAGCGCACTCGAGCGCTGCGCCCAGTGGATAGTACTGAGGCCACGCGTATTTGCCTCGTTGGCGACGGCCGTCGCGCTCTTCCGCGTTCTCGTGCTCCAGATGGTGGCGAGAAGCACGCCGATGATCTGCACGTAGATGTTGATGAAGAACACGTACGTCCCGTGCAGGAAGCTGCTGTCGCGGAAAATGTACACCAGCTGCACCAAGATGAGCAGCACAGGGATGACGAGGTTGGACGCGGCGATCCAGAAGAGAGTACGCAAGCGGTAGGAAAAGCTCTGGGATCCTGCGGGGCACGTCAGCTCTAGATATTATGGCACGCGGCAACTCATAGCAATGCTCACGCGAGGCTCCTAAAGCTGTACCCGAAGAATGTATGCTTGCCTCTTGATGTGCGCGGGTGCCCCGGCGGAGGCGCGCGAGGAAAAGGGCAGAAACAAAGCTAAATTGACAATCATTCAGACCGGTTGAACTTGAACAGGCACCGTTGCCAGTGCGTATACACCGAATACAAGTCTGGATACTCACGTCATGTCGAGGAACTGTAGAATCCATTCCAGCTTGATGTTCGGGAGACCCCATGCAGCCTGGCCGCGTAATAAGGGGCTGTTCAGGTTCTCCTTGAGATGGACCCATTGAACGATGAATATGATGATGTTGATGCCCCGCGCCGTCTTCAGGGAAGCAACGGGGAAGTACACCAGGATCCGCGCAGGCCAGGACATGGTGGACGGAGGGTACACCGCGACCACGCGGAATACGAGAACAAACTCGGCGCAGAACGGCGCGAAGATCGTCATAAACATCAAGGCGGTATCCATGGCCGGGCTGACGGGCTTTGCCAGTATGGCTCTGGTCTGTTTGAGGGGCGTCAACGAGCTGCGCGGCACGCGCAGGTTATACGGGGCAACACGAACCTGATTGCATATATTGATTATGGCGAGAGCGATGGCGCACGCAATGGCTAAGACGATCGTGATGAACATTGGCTGCCTGCGCGAAGAGGCGGTTGAGAAGTAGAACAGGATAATCAGCGTAGGTACGAGGAACGAAGACAAGATTGTGTCTATCAGTAGTAGATTGAGTAACGGCTCAATGACAGCAATGTAGTTCAGTCCAGGCGGTGGGGGTGGGATGAACGACGTCATGGTGAGCGAGGCGGGCACAGTTGCAGCAACCTACTTCGAGTGCTAGCTCTTGCTTTATACCGGATCGCAACAGAAGTTGAACGCGTTCGGAACTTGGCCAGTGGCGCAAGAATAGCACCTCCAAGGCACACACTACCTCAATAAGCCATCACAGTTAGAATTTGCTGGACTGGTAGCATTAGTATCGTTTGAAGAAGACGGCTGGGCATACTGTGCCCGAGATGGCATCGAATCCAAAGAACTCCGGGCAGAAGCCCTCCGTCGGGGATCTGCATAAACGCTAAAGGCAACTTCGACACCGGAGGGCGATGAGCGATCGGCAATGTGAGAAACGACCGAGCTGCTCGGCTTCACCGCACTGTTGATGTCAGCTGTCGTAATATATAGTATGAGGGGCGGAAGAGCGGATGGTACCTGCTCTTATCTTGCCGCGCGCATCCTGTCATTCTCGAAGTCCCAGCCAGTCGTGTAGCCAATCCGTACTATTGCGTCGCGGATGCGCGTTCATACTTGCAGCAAATGTGCGCTCAGTGCATACTGTTCGTCTAGGCATATAGCTGAGGATTGCATGTAGGCGATCTCGTCTTGCTACAGCTATACACGTAAGTGCTTACCGTGTCATGATCCTCCAGCGTGGGTGACGATGGGAAAAATCAACTCACCAGTTACGCTACGTACCCGCGCCAGTACTTGGTCTCAAACCCCCGAGAGACAGTCGGTCAGGGAAGAGCCTACTGGCTGGGGACTCGCAACTCGAGTCGCAAGAACGTGGTACGCAGCCATGAACGGACGAGATACCACCGGTGTGTAGTAACGTTTCAGTTGCTATTCAGGTCATCGACCCATCGTTGACAGCGCGTTATAGCGGAGACAGCGACGTTTGATGCACCGAACGTACTAATGGGCGGACCCTGGTCGGACCTAGATCGGACTATGTCTGAGAGCCAAGCGGAGTGGTCCGCGCAGCCATAATATGGCTGCTTATGGGGCGCCCGTATGTCTAGCTCGTTTTAATTCCGGGGTCGCAGTGGAGGTCGCGTATTGACAGCCTACATTGATGAATGACATTGAAAGCCTCCATCATGACATCTTATGCGGGGGCCAATCATCATGGTGATCGACGTTCTTGTACCGCAAAGTAGCTCAGGCTTACACCGGTCTAAGCCCATCGTCAGTGCTCGCAGGCATTCGTAGGTCAGCAAGCTGTTGAGGTACTCAGTGGTTTGGTTCGAATAGTTTTCAGGGGTGAAAGTGTCAGGGATTTCACGACCAGCTCTCCTTGTAGACAACGCGCTCGACACCACGAACACGCTGTCACGTGGCCGCGTTCGACGCGTCGCGACGCGCGCGCTCGAGCTGGTTTGCAGGCGAACTGTCTCCATGCCCTCTCACCGCAATCGCTCTATAGGGCGCGTGAAGGAGGCAAACAGCAGAGAATGGACATCAGACGCCAACGGACGACGGGTCTTTAGCTTGTAAGTACGTCTTGTTCGATAATTGCGAGGGCATCTTCTCGGAGTACAGCGACCGTCCTCGCCGAACCACTAGTGTCCCTGATATAACTCTCACCGAAACAATCTATCGCAAATTGAACTAAGAATCATGGGTATATATCTGTGTGCGTACGCAGCGCGCAAAGTCCACGTCAACTCGCACGCCCATTCACAGCCTGGCCATTCTTGGAACGGTCCTCAGCCGACATCGTCCCCTCCTCTGCCTTCAGGAACGTCTGATACAACCGCTCGAACCTCTCTAGGAGCGTCTCTCCCGCGTCCGGGTGCTCCTCCCATACCGGCACCGCCGTCACGCCCGGATAGTCGTTCCCCCACCGGTCGTTCTCCGCGCCAAATCGCAGCGCGAGCACACGTGGCCGTCGGTTCGTGAATTTGCGGTAGAATGAGTGCCAGCTGGGGTACTCGATGTCCGCGGGCGAGATGTGCGGCGTGTTGCGCACGGTTGGGATCGCTACCAACGGGACGAGCGCGAGGTGGACAGCCGCGACCGCGGCACTGTACAGCGACATGAGCACGTGCTTTGAGCCGATGAAGCGGACCTGTCGAATGGTAGGCGCGTTATGTTTGTACTACTAACAGTGACATTGAGTGTGCAGAATAGACGTACGATCAGAAACGCGGTGAGCATCAGGTAGCGCCAGCCCGGGATCGGAATGTTGAGCAGCGTGCTCATGTTCGTCGACGTGATGCCCGGGCTGACGACGTAGTGGTGGAACTCGCCGTGCGGTGCGACGAGCTCGGGCCACGACGACGCGCGACCTTCTTCCTCCGCTTCGATTGTCCGCCGCTCGAGCTCGGAGCAGATGAGCTCGATCTGATACTTCGATGCGTTGTACGAGTGCATCGTCTTCGTCAGCTGCCAGTCATCCTTGGGGTCGAACAACGGTTCCGCGTCGAGGGAGGACATCCACAGTATCCGGGCAGACGCACCGGTCTTGCGTGCGTGCGCGAGGAGCAGGGGCTGCACCGAGCGGTAGAGGACGTAGTGTCCGAAGACGTTACATTGCCAGGTGTACCCGAGGTTGTCCTTGCTCAGGACTCCGTTCACTTGCATGTTCCTGCGCGGGTGTTCAATGGCGTCTATAGGGTGTGTGAGCAGGTCCCAGATGAAGCCGAGAATGTCGAGATGGCTGTATGTTGCGGTGCCGGCGTTGAATATCAGATGGGATATATGCTCGTACCTGCGAGCAGTCAGGACCTTCCAGACACATGCATGGGTGACATCCCAGCTCTACAAGGCATGCAGTACTGACTATGACACGTACTTTTGCGAGACTGCCCGCCCGAAGTCCAGCACGCTCTTCACAGACGAAAGATCGAGCTTCTCAGTGTCTAGCCGCACGCTCTTTCTGAATGCGCTTGCATACTTGTGTTCGTACGAGCCCTTCCGAAGCTTGGCAATATGCTGGTCCAGCAGGCGGTAGAGCTTCTCCCTGGCGTCCAGCGCGCGCTTGGGGTCGCGACACGCCATAACAATCGTGACGCCAGCGTCGGGCGACCGCTCTGGAATGTCGAGTTCACGTGCGACGTCTCGACCAACATCGAAGTAACGCTTCGCATCTGAAGGGCGTGGAGAGGAGAGCTGGACGAGGAGACGATGGCAAATGCCGAAACCGACCCCGCTGAGGCAGTCTGTTGAGCGCCCGTGTGAACTTGACGACATTTGAGACCACGTACCCGTTCGCGCCGGTGACGACGATGACGAGCTCCTCCGTGGACGGCTGCATTGTCAAGCTCAGGAGATGTTGGCGGGGACGGACAGAGCACTGAGAGCAGTGGTCGACAAGCCTTGGCGGCGGCGAGGGAAAACTCGGCGTCGGCCCACTTTCACTCGTTCATGCGAAAGCGCCCGCTTATTACCGCACTGATTTACACAAGCGCTTGAGGAGTTTCGTCTCACTCATGTTCATTACACAGTCGCTTTGTGATGCTGCTCAGCAACTATTCGTTTGCGGTGCTCACGTAGGTCATCAATCGTATGATTGGACAACAATTGGATGGCTCTCGTAATGCGCATCATGGTCAGGTGTGGCACTTATGAACGATAACCAGCGACGCCGCGCCGGCGCGTATTATAATAATAATACAGTAGAACACGGATGGTATTGGTAACTCTGGGCTGCGCTACTAGAGGTTAACGTCCCACCTGAAAGGCTCTGCCTTTTGGACTCCGCTGTGGCGCCATCACCCGGCGCCACGGCAGGCCCTCGCGCGCGACACCGCGCGACCTCCCTCGCGAAGGTGTTTAATACTCGCGCATAGGCCTATAGAGGAGCATCTTGCTGAACAGAAGGATAAGAGGCTCAGAGTGCATTAATGCCTAATATGGAACTTAGATCTGGTTAGGAGAAACGCCCTTGAGCAACACGGTTCCGTGCGCGCGAGGCATATGCGCAGACAGTCGCCAAACTATGGGCCTGAATGCGCACTTGAGCAGCGAGCGGCGTCCAAAAAGCTGTTCCGAGTCAAAGCAAACAACCAAACCGTACTCAGAAGCCCATTAAAGAACAACCTAAGCGTTAGCGTTAGCGTTTCAACCCTCGCGCGAGTATTAAACACCTTCGCGAGGGAGGTCGCGCGGTGTCGCGTGCGAGGCGCCGGGTGATGGCGCCACAGCGGAGTCTAGTCTCCCGTAGGCAGACGACCGATGTGCTCTATTGAGTGAGGGGAGGACGAGCACAACGGACGTCTGCTTCATAACGCGCCCCTCAAACCGTAGGTCGAGGAAATCGTGTTCGGATCAGCGGAGTAGCCTATGCCGAGTGATGGCAGAGATGCCGGGTGGCTGAACTTTGAAGACTCGCTCGTTTCCTACTGCAACTCACCTACGATTGAAGTACGACGAGCTCATATATCCCAAAGGACCTGCGGCGTGAAGTGATAGGTACTGCGATACTTTTTGCGGGGCTTAGAGGGTATGTCTTGAACGGACTAAGTGCCGGGTTCATAGGCTTAACGACCAAACCGCCGCGTTGCAGACGAGGGCGCTTGACTCTGCACCTGGTGCGGGTGTCAGTATTATGAGGAATGTGTCTCTATTGAATACGAGGCTATTGGCGCATTACACGGTACACAAACGAGGCCAACAATCAAGCACAATATACTGTATAACAGTAGAAAGTGGCTTGTAGTGAAGCCATTCGTACTCACGACGCGCGGGGCGTCAAGATCTCGACGCGCTGCGGAGATCAAAATTATGCTTACATACGCTGATTTCCTCGACCTACGGTTTGACCCCCTCATTATGAAGCAGACTAAGCGGAGTCCAAAAGGCAGAGCCTTTCAGGTGGGACGTTAACCTCTAGTCGCTGCGCACGCCGCTGCTTCATGGTTGCACCGACGTTCGTATACTTTCAACTCCTAATAGTGCTGACGATCTCATGATGATGGTCGGTGAGTACAGGTTAAATTGCTCTACCGTTCCGGCACACGCTGAACCATGTGGGTCGGTACACTGACAGACGTATCGACAGAGGCAGTCCGTTCTGGCAACCATCCATGATCTGGGCCTGCCACGGAAATTTATGTGCCACAGCTGGGTCGCGTCAGAATCGAGTTCCAGAGATCGAGACGATGTGGTATACGCGCGATACGCCATACACTAGAGGTATGCTCTTGGAAAGTTTCAGAGATCCCAACGAACATAACACTCACACACGAATCCAGATTGCCATGCTGAACACAAATATTAGTCCTGTGAACGTCCCAACGGAGCTGCACGCAGCCTGTTCGAGTCCATCGAAATAAGCCTGCTTTCGTGGCCTAGCTTGCGCACAAGGATACGCAGGATGGTTGCAGAGTTCCGTCTCTGTTAAACAAGCTCCGTCAACAACCAGGTGATGCAAGAAGTCTCGCAAACGGTTGCTTTGCGGCCTATTTTGGGACCTTCGGGCTCACACAAACTGACCAAGTGAGTTGTCGGGCGGACAAACAAGCCTCTTTGGCCAAGATCACAGTACAGTCCAAGTTGATCCCATCGCTTGAGGTTATATGTGATCACGATAGGAACATGGGTCGTTTTGCACCTTGTCTCTCCAGGTCACAAGACCATCTCCTGATACAACCTCTTCACTTAGCATGGCTGCCACTGTATTCTCCCCACCTCCCTCGGGGCTGAATTACGTTGCGGCGATTGAGTCTTCGCTCACCATTCTCCTCATCGATGTGGTGCTCTCCTCGTTCCTCATCCCTACGACGATTGTCATGCTCTACGCATCAACGCGTGCTACGCGTAGGAGACCAGTCTTCATCATGAACATCATCATCTCCATCGTCCTCGCTCTCGCTCTCGCCCTCGCCGTGATCAACACCTACAATCAGGTCCGCTGGAAGCACTTTCATACCACATCTCCGCTTTCACAGATCACTAACATGGCTGCCTTAGAGCAGCTCTACATTAGCGAAACCCGTGAGCCCGAAGGCGGATCTTGCATCTGCGTGCATGCTAATTCTCGCGACATGGACCGCGGAGCTGACCCTCGTCGTCCGGGTCGTCGCAGTCTATCCCCCACGCCTGATGACCTGGTCCAAACGGATTCTCATGTATGCTCCCATCGCCATATTGAAGACCGTGCGAATAGCGAACCTGATCGACTTTCTCGTGGCATGGGGACGGCTCAACAAGCACGCGTTCAACCCTCTGATAACGAGCCAGCAAGCATGGGACCTCCGTAACGCCAAGGTAGAGTGGATTCTGTAGTTCCTCGACGTGTTGTAAGTGCCGCATCTCCACGTGGTTGGGCGTGTTGGCTTAAAAAACCCAGGTTTGTTTCTGCGCTGTTCCTTGCAAGCCTGCGCCAGGGTGCTCGTATGGAACGCAGCGATGCAGGCAAAGCGCACTCTTCGTCACCAACGTCTACAGGAACGCGTAAGCCGTTCTAATCTCCCCCTAACGACATTGCCAACCTATGTTGTACCTGGATCTAACGCACGCTCCCCAGGCACGACGTTCTCGTCCCGCGTACGCACCTTTTCTGGATTGCCGCGTCCAACCTGGTCTTTCCCGTACTGCTCGACTGCATTCAGCTCGTGTACATCTTCCACGACGGCAGCTTCGTGCACGGCACCTACGCCCTATTTGTCAACGTCCACGTGCAGATTATCGGCGTGCTACTTGCCACTATATGGGGCACGGGTATGATGAGTACTACGCAACATCATGGCGCCACTATAGAGCCGGGTGGCGAGTATCGTGGAGTACTGGTGATGAGCGCGGTGAAATCCACGAACGGTACGGGCTCGCCAGGAAAAGTCGGGGCTCCGTCGAAGGGTAATAGGTGCGCTTCACGTTCGTCGAACGGCAGAGCTATGCAAAGGACTTGGAGGTCAAATGTTCTGAAATGGAGGAAGGACATTTCGGTCGGGAGCTCATGCTGGGCACCTCAGCGTAGCCGTTCATAGTATAAGTACTATAGCGTGTTATACGGCGCTTATCCTCGACGTCGACCACTGAACTTCCTGTCATGAGGCTACAATGCAACATCGTCCCATTCGCTTCATTTCCTGCTACACGTACTGTCCTTCTGGGCTCCCAATTGCACAAGTCTCTGGTGCGGCTATTAATCATCCATTGTTACTAGGGTAAACCAAAGCGACGTAGGTGGAGGTCGGTATATCCAAGTTGGACAGTAGCTCCTGCGTGGACGCTCCAAGCTCATCTAGCTATCTAGCTGAGACTAGCCCTTCAACGTCGAATATCTAACCATGCGTAGCAATATGCTCGAACTGCCATTGGATGAGGGGTATGTGAGATCCTTACGCAGCTCATGGATAGTGGAAAGTAGGTGATAGCTGGCTAGATGCGAAAGGCAACTTACACTCGGGCTAGTATCACGCAGGCTGCGCAAATCCACCCGGGTCTCCATCTGTGTTCATTATCGAGCACGGTCCCTGTTGGTGATCATGGGCGTCGCGCGTTCAAATCGGTACTAGGAATGCGTCCTATCTGGCTCGCCGCACGCTAAAGTCAATCTGTGCACTGCCTGCGACTCGTTCGGGGGTCTCCAGCCTCTCACTGGCGAGTCAAAGCTGTGGTACTAGGGGGCTTTCGAGGTTTCTTCGAAAGCTCTCAAACGCTGCTGGTTTTAGACTGCGGTGAGTACGCTCATTATCGCGCCAATGGAGAAGTGCCCCTGAAGATTGTGCGCTTCTTCCACACACCACAGAACGGAGACATCGAGCGGCGGCGGGCGGTACACGCGCCTACCGGCGGCACCATCTCGCGATCCTCATCTATCTCATCCCTTCGGGTCCATCCACGTGCCGACGCCGACTCACCATCTTCCTCAGCCATCGGAGTCGCGCAATCCGACGACGTGTGTGCCTATAATCTTTTACGCCATACGGTTGCTGCTCCAGCACTGAGCGGGGCCACCGCTTCGCGCGCCAGGGAGGATCATCTACTGTGAGCTATTGCCTGCAATGTGTGTCCCTGGGACGTTTATGGCGCTACGCACCACGAGCCGCCATAGTCTGACGCGGCCCTTACGGGCAATAAGCTGGATTAGAAGACGACCGACGCAGGCGCGTTCTGTTCTCCTATCGAGTGTCTCAACACGCTGCCCTTGCGGACTCGATCCCAAAAGCGGCACCAAGCGCATCCACTTGTGATATAAAGTTGAAGGCGTGCATCGGCCCTCGCTTTGCGCCTTTTCCTCTCGATGTCGGTGCCATCCACCGGTCCATTTACTATGCTACCCGCCCCATCCACCTTTCCACCCCCACCGCCTGGGCTAAATTATGTCGACTCGATCGAACCTTCGCTCAACCTCCTGCTGCTCGACACCGTCCTGTCCTCTTTTCTCGTCCCCATCTTCGTCATCTTGCTGTATTTTTCGACGCCGGCGACGCGCTGGAAGCCGGTGTTCGTTATGAACGTCATCTCCATCGTCCTCGCGCTCGCGCTCGCCGCGGTCAATATATACAACCAAGTGTGTAGACCAGTTCCCACTCTACGCTCACAGTGCAGCTCAGGCTCATGAATGTGATCTCAATAGAGCAGGGCTATACTGGCCAAGCCCGTGGACCCGACGCTCAATACAGCGTTCGCGTCCCTATTAGTTCTTGCACCCCTGTTCTCGGAGTCCATCCTCGTGTTCAGAGTCGTAGCGGTGTACCCACCACGCTATATGCCGTGGTCAAAGCGGCTTCTCGTGTACGGCCCCATCATTGCATTCAAGGGTGGCCGGATAGCGAATACCGTCGTGTTCATCGTGAGATGGGTGCAGCTCAACAGGCATGCGTACAACCCCCTGCAGACGGGCCAGGATGCGTGGAACCTCCCGAACGTCAAGATAGAGTGGATCCTGCAGTTCCTGGACATGAGGTGAGTGCGACGCATCCGAACGTGGAGCTATTTCCTGACCGTGAAGCCATAGCTTTGTTTCCGCCCTCTTCCTCGCGCGCCTTCGTCGGGGAGTTCACATAAAACGAGACGCAGGACTCTCAGAGTCCTCGTCCGGAACGTATACTACATCAGGGTTCCGTTAGTACCCCAAACATCTTCCTGGCTCACCAGAATCCGGCGCATCATAGGCTGACACGAGTGACACTAGGGGTATCCTTCGCATCCCGCATACGGACGCTCTTCTGGATCTCCGCCTCCAACCTCGTCATCCCCGTGCTGCTCATCCTGGTGCAGCTCGTGTACATCTTCCGCGACAGCAACTTCCTCCACGGCACCTACGTCTTCTTCGTGAACGTCAACGTGCAGATCATCGGCGTGCTCGTGGCCACCATCTGGAGTACGGGCGCGCAGCAGGGCAGCATGACCACCGAGGGGTGCTCAGACGACAATAGCTTCAAGCACGGGAGGGAGCGGTCAGGTACGCTGGTGAGCAATCTGCAGTTCGCGGGCAACGCGAGCTTGGGAGGAGCCGTCGGGCCTCCGTTGGTGCATCTGACGGGCGAAGGCGACGAACTCTGTTCGGTCACCGAAGCAGGTACCGGAAGACAGAGTGTGTGAAGTGGTCGGGCGGGGGTGGTGGAAGGACGGACGCCTCGGCTAGGGGACTCAGCATATTGAATCCGAACATCTTGGCAATATCGCATCATATACCGGCGTTTGCATCATTTGTATCTTGTTTCCTGCTGTTATGGTTCATGAGACTTTTATATACGGCCTGCCGGAGAACAAGTAGGACACGTTCAGCCACACATACACGGTTTTAGCGCTGACACGCCAAAATAGCTGGTATCACGTTCTGATATCAGCGCAAGTTGTCCGTAACTTCTATCTTCTACATAGCTTCAATCATCTTCACATGCCGCTCGGCATCGAAACAACGGACATCTTGAAGCTTTCCCCTACCAGGATGCGGGTGTGGCTCGGGGACGAGTAGAGTCGGGGGCTGTCCCGCCGGCGGCATGGCATCTGCTGCCCGCCCGCAGACCGTCACATCTGCTTCCATTCCAGGAAGAGCTTCCTCCTCTGGGGATGTCCGCTGTCGAGGTGGTTGTGTGGGCGTGGGTAGACGAGGGCCGTGCGGTAGCCATGCCCTCCATAGCATGCGAACCCAAAACCCACCTGACACCCAGCCTCTGTCCACTCTCCTCTTACTTCTACCGCCCCTCAACAGCGGCCGTGCAGCAGCTCCATTCGTGTTCGTGCCTACAGGTGAGCGGGAAACCATCAAGTGCATATAGGCTCACTCACAACTCACAAGGACTACTCCCTCATTTCTCAACATGTGCGGCAGTGTGCCCGAATTGAATCCACAGGACGTGGGTACTCCGCTGCCTCTTAACCCCTCTGTACCCGCAGCATCGTACACGTACGACTACATCATCGTAGGTGGTAAGTCGTATCCCTCGATGTTCGAATTACCCCTTGTCATATGCGCGCTCACACCTCTTATTTCCGCTTGTATGCACGTTGTGCGTCAACGTGCATTAATTCGGCAGGCGGCACCGCTGGCTGCGTTCTCGCGTCGCGCCTGAGCGAAGACCCTTCAGTCTCAGTGCTCGTCATCGAGCAAGGTCCTGTCGCGGACACGTGGGCTTCGCGCGTCCCAGTCATTTCTGGTGACCCTTACCGCTCTGGCACGCTCGCGTCGACATGGTGGGCGCTCCCCATGGCCCAGGTAGAACGCCGCTCGCTGGAGGTCATGCGCGGGGAAGCACTCGGCGGGACATCGAGGATAAACTCATTGCTCTACACGAGAGGTTCGTTCGAGTTCGGCATAGGCGACCCGAGGACGTCTACCGCTGACGCTCATATACTGTGACAGGCATGCCAGGAGAATATAATCGTTGGAAAGAGCTTGGATGCGAAGGGTGGGGGTACGATGACCTTGAGCCCTACTTCGTGAAGTCGGAGGACACTCTGAGTCACCCCGCATCCAAATTCCGCGGGAAGAAAGGTGCACCTGTTTCATTGTAACCAAGATTCAGAAAATATTGATCATGAGCGAAGGGCCTTGGCAGAACCGTCAATTCGTCCACTCTCCCTATAAGGTCATGACTAAGTGAGTGTTTACATGGATTGGACGAGTGAAACGCAAACTTACTCTGAGGCCTATAGCGTCTCTGCGGCTGTACGAGACGCCGGGATAGGCTACGTCGACGACCTAAATGACCCATCCTGCCCGGCAGCGGCGATCGGTCCTCTTGACATCATCGAAGACAAATCCTTCCACCGCGCGTCGACGTACCTCGCCTTCCTTCCGCCGAAACTCACCCAGCAGCGCAAGTCGCGCCTGAAGATTTGTACAAACAGCATCGTCATGCGTCTCAATATCGAGCAAATGGCAGACTCTGTGCTAGGTCAACGACTGGTAGTGCGGGGCATCCATTTCGAGGCGACGAACCCGAGAAGTGCTGAATTCACGTATTTTGCTAAGGCAAAGAAGGAGATTATCCTGTGCGCAGGAGCTCTTGGGTCTCCCCAGATCCTCATGTTGAGGTGAGACGCTAGCGCGATTCAACAAAGTTGTTATCTTGACAATGTTCGCAGCGGCATCGGTCCGAAAGCACACCTGGAAGAGAAGGACGTACCCGTGCTCCTCGATGTGCCTGCGGTGGGAAGCTACTTGGTTTGTGTGGCGCCGGCGATTCATGCGAACGTGCCATTGTACTGATCTCCTCTTCGTTTCGCAGCAAGACCACGTCGGCGTCCCGCTCACCTACCAGGTGCCTCAGTATGACTCGCTGCACCAGCTCCAGAACAACATCTTCGCTGCCATCAAGGCCGGAATCGCCTACATCTTCACAGGGCGCGGGCTTCTATCCAGCCCGTTCCAGAACCTCACCGCCCTTCTGCCCACGCGCTTCCTGGACGACAGCTCCACGCTCGTCGTGCCCGACCCCTCCGAGCTCGACGCGTCCATCCCGCGGAACCTGCCCGACCTCGAGCTCATGCCGCTCGCGAACAACTCGACGGACGCAGACATACCCGGGAAAGAGCTCTTCACGCTCCTCCCGACGCTCATCCGGCCCCGCTCGGAGGGCACCGTGCGCCTCGCGACGAGCAACCCGCGCGCGCGGCCCGACGTCGACCTGAACTTCTTCCAGGACCCGGAGGACTACGTCCCGCTCCGCAAGGGCGTGCGCCTCGCGCTGCGGCTCGCGGCGGACGTCCGGCGCAGCCAGGGGCGCAACCCGACGTTCGACGACTTCATCGTCCCGGGCGGGACGAGCGACGAGGTCGTCGACCAGTTCATCCGCAAGAATCTCCGGGACGACTATCACTATACGTCTACGTGCAGGATGGGCCCCGCGGGCGACGAGACGCGTCCGACTGTGGTGGACCTGGAACTGAGGGTTCACGGCGTGCGGGGATTGAGGGTGTGCGACGCTTCCATCTTCCCCGAGATTCTGGGAACGCATACCATGGCGGCTGCGGTTGTCGCTGCGGAGAAGTGTGCGGATATGATCAAGGCTTCGCACAAGGCGTCGGCCTGATTTCTGTGAAGGCTTGTGTGTTCTCTGTGGTTTTTGATTACTCGAGTAAGAGCCCAGACTGAAGGCCAACATGCGAGACATTTTTATTTTGTGTCGGAATATATTTGCTGCACTCTAAGCACTCAGTATCTCATGTCTTCTCACTTCACAAGTACAGTTGGCTGAATGGGCGCAGGTGCACAACACGTAAAAAAAAAAGGATGACAAGAGTGGGATTTGAACCCACGCCTGGATACCCAGATGAGAAACCCGCTGAAGCAGGCAAGCTTTCGCTTGAGTCACACGCCTTGGACCGCTCGGCCATCTTGCCATGCTGTTTAGCTTCCATGTTAAGCATATCACATATACGGATGCGCAAGGGTAAGAATGCAGTTCCAGCTACTTACTTGCCGCCTGGGCCTCTTCGTTCAAGTTCCTGATGGTTAACCGTGACATAGTAGCGTACATCCTTCATGGAAACCCATCCATAGCCCTCCTTTCACCTGTGACTCCTTTGGCCTTGGTTCTCAGGATCAACGTAATGGACTCGTCTGTATGCAAGATCAGCACACAGGGGTACTAGTACTCTACGCCGCAGCAGCAGCAGCAACAGCTCCAGCCCGAGGACTCCGGGTACGAACCTCGAGTGATATGACCTTCAGGGTTTTGGCATCCACTGTAGCCTCGGGACCGGCTTTCTCACATTACGGAGGATAGACCTCATTGCCTCCGTCAATGAGCCACTTATCCTCCGTTCTGAGCGTCATACCGACTCTAGCTTCGCGTTTTCTTCGGTGCGAGCATATGTGTCGGACACTCTCGCCCGATTGTCTCACAAAGGGTGAATTGTCCACTATGTTATCGCCAACGCCAACACGCACACATTGCTGAAGTATGATTATCGCGCAGGTGATAGTACAAGAGAGCCCTTATGGGCCACGGTTGAAGCGTTGACCCCGCGCCAGGCCGCCTCGGAGTTCAGGTTATCGCCCACGGTCTCACGCTTGGAGTCTGAGCGGGACTCCGGGCCCTCCTCCACTCTCCACCCTCCGTCGCGCGTACGTGATGCTTATCGACGCGACTGGGCTACAAGGTTAGCTTCTCTGGCGCGCTGTGCGATAAGAAGAGGCCTATATCATACTCGGGGAGCGCGAGCGAGGGCGATTTGTCTTCTTGCCACAGATCGACTCTCTGTTTCGTGCTGATCATGGATCAATTTCAAGTCCAAGTTGGGGAGACTGAGTTCAAGCCGCTGCTCTGTGAGCCTTCTTTGATCTGAGTGTACCCGTGAACGATACTGAACAGCCGTTGTGGTGTAGCCCAAAGCGTGGGATATGGCGTTGTCGTCGGTCAGTCGAGCAATCACATAGCGGCGCTTTAGACAGCACTTAATATCTCTGGCTTTTCATCTAGGCGTTGGGTTCTTCTTTGCGGCAATGATGCTGTGCTTGACGGCGCTGCAAGCAAAGTTCTTCAAGTTCTCGCCATCGTCTTCAGAGGAATTCTCGGTATGCTTTTATATCGCCTACGTACAGCACATCACTGACAATGATGGCTCTAGAGCGCGTCACGAAGTGTAAAGGTAAATCAATCTCATCGCGTTGCGGATCTGCGCAGGTTTTTACATGCTGATCCCGTCCAGCCGGGTTTGGTTTGCTGCGGCATGTAGGTCCTTCTACTCACGCATGTCGTGCCATGCTAGTATCTATATATTGAACGACCGCGAATGCTAGCGTCAGCGCCTGGACTTGGAGCGCCACTTTGCTCCAGTCGAGTACTGCAGCATATACGTTCGGTAAGCGAGCCCAAGTCATTCGGCATAAAGGGTGCTCATACGAGTGCGGCCCTGAAGGTGTTAGTGGTCCATGGTACGCCTTCCAGGATTGCATGTAACGCGCGATGAGAGCCAATCATGTATTCACAGGTGGTATGGGGTCGGAGGCACGATCCAGCTCGCGTTCTTCGCCATGGTCGCCGCGAAAGTCAAGATGAACGCCAACGGCGCCCACACCTTCCTCGAAGTATGCTCAATTGCCCTTACGTACTGTACCGCATCCCCCCGACGGACTCACGTCACTCCATGGTTTCCGTAGATCGTGAGGGCGCGATTCGGGACCGGGGCACACCTGCTATTCACGTTCTACGCGTTCCTCTGCATCCTAGTCGTCTGCGGCTCGCTCCTCCGTCCGTCCCTCTCCCTTCATCTCCCGGCCCATAATTGCACCTAACATTACTGCCCACCGTTGACACTCACCTTCGCAGTGGGCGGCGCAGCGACCGTGAACGCGCTCACAGGGATGAACATCATCGCCGCGTGCTTCCTCCTCCCGATCGGCATCGCGGTGTACGTCGTCTTCGGCGGGCTGCGCGCGACGTTCGTGTGCGACTACGCGCATACGCTCATCCTCTTCGTCATCATCTATCTCTTCTTCGGGAGCGTCTAGTGAGTTCGCTGCTCCGTGTTTCGGTTCTCACACGCGTGTCTCCCTCTGTTCCTGCTGACGTCGAGGCCGTGGGTATACGTGATATAGCGGAGCGTCAGATGCGACGGGAAGTATCGGCGCGATGTACGACTTGCTAGTACAAGCTGGGCGGGACGCGCCCGTCGTCGGGAACCACGACGGGAGCTACCTGACCATGAAATCGAACCAGGGCCTCGTATTCGGTGCCGCCACGATTCTTTCTGGCACGTGAACACAGTTCTTGACTCTCGTATGGGCGGTCGCTCATACTGGCCACCTGGCTCGTCGCAGGCTTCTCTGGGGTGTTTTGCGACCAAGGTACGCCGATCTCCGCAGTAGCTTTTCGGGCCAGTCAGGAACTCACCTTTGATCTACGTCGGATGTCTTGTATTGCAGGATATTGGCAGCGTGTATGTGCCCTTTGTCTCGCTCCCCTAGCAAGGCAGTCATGGATCGCTTCGCATACAGGCTATCGCCAGCGCGCCGCGATCGACAACAAAGGCATACGTCAGTACCCCTCCCTCCGCACCACCCCGCCTTTCCTGAGATTCCCGTCTCCTGGCTAGATGCTCGGCGGCCTCTCGTGGTTCGCCGTCCCATGGGGCTTCGCGTCCTGCCTCGGGCTCGCCGCGCGCGCGCTCGTCAACAACGTACGTCCCGTCCCTCTCCTCTATATCTCACCCCGAGTGCCTCATATGAGTGCGTACACTGTAATACCAACGCGATACAGCCGGCGTTCCCGACGTACCCCAACCCCCTGTCAGCCTCGCAGTCGAGCGCGGGGCTCGCTGCGCCTGCCGCCGCGGCGGTCGTGATGGGCCGAGGCGGCGCGATCGCGATCCTGCTTGTCGTCTTGTACGTCCGCGCGTCCCACGAAGTGACGAATACGCACATTGGGCTCATGTGCATCCACTCTGTTTGTTCGCCCACGGTGCACCTCCCTAGCATGGCGGTGACGTCCGCTGTGAGCGCGGAGCTCATCGCGGTGTCGAGCCTCTTGTGAGTCCTCCCCCATGTCCCACTGTCTCTCGAGATACGTACAGTCCGCGCGGCGCTCACCTTCGTCAACCCGTTTACGTTTATCAGCACATACGAGTACGCACCTCCCTTCCTCCCCTCCCCCATGCAATCTCGGCGTTGACCAGGTATGCGGACCGTGCAGCCTGTACCGGACGTACCACCGCCCGGACGCGACAAACGACGAGATCGTGCGCGTGTCGCACTACTTTATCTGTTTCTGGGCGGTCTGGGCCGGCTGCTGGTCGACGATCGTAAGCACCCCTTCCAGCGTGTCCTGCTCTGGCGCGGCGCGGGAGCGTCACTCACGCGATGATGGATGATCCCCTGCGTAGCTGCACAAAGCGAGCATCGACCTCGGGTGGCTCTTCTACGTCCAGTACGTCCCACCGCACACCCTCCTTACCGTCCTCTCCGCACCGTCCCGCAGCTCACCGAGGCCGTCGTCCCCAGAGGCGTCGTGCTCAGCCCGGCAGTGATCCCCATCGCGCTCACCGTGAGCTGGTCGAAGCTCACGCGCGCGGGCGTCTTCGCGGGCTCGCTCACCGGCGCGGTCCTCGGCATGCTCGCGTGGATGGTCGGCTGCTGGAAGATATACGGTGAGTGCTAACGCTAACTTGGTGCTGTGTTGGGTATGCGACGTACGACGTACGACGTCGTGACGTCCGGCGGACTGCAAGCGCAGCCACAGTGCGCCTGGGGTAGAGACTGGTGCTGCTGGTGCTGGTGCTGGTGCTGGTGTCGAGTGCGCGGTCTGCCGTCTCGGGCGAGTGTCACTGAGCTGGGCTGAGCTGAACGGGCTGGTCTGCGACGGTTACAGGGGAGATCAACGTGCCGAACCTCGCGGAGCCCTACTCGGCCGTCTGCAGCGGGCTCACGGGGCTGCTCTTCTCGGGGCTCGTCACCGTGCTCGTCTCCCTCGCGAGTGAGTCCTACCCCTACCATCATACCATCATACCACCCTTTGGCCGCTCAGCCGACCCGTCGTGCGTTTACACTGACGCTTTTCGCTGGGGTGCAACATAGAGCCTGCGCGGTACGACTTTGCGGGGACGAGGGCGATCGCGACGTACACCGATTCGCGCGCGGCCGCAGACTCCTCCTCCTCCTCCGCCTCGGGACTCGGAAGCACCCAAGACCAGCCAGAGGACATCGTCGACAGCAAGACCGCCGACGACATCGAGAAGTCCAAAGGCGCCGTCGTCACGACGAACGCCGTGCCCGTAGAGTGCCCCGCGACCGACGCATCCGACGCGCTCGGCAGCGTCAATACGAAGACGGACGCGGGCGCGAACGCGAAGGAAGGCGAAGAGGCGGTGGGGTACACGGAGCTGAAGCGCATCTACCGCCGCGCGGCGTGGTACTCGCTCGCGCTCACGCTCGTCGTGGCCATCCTCGGTGCGTGCTCGTCCTTACCTCTCTTCCGCCGTAATCCGCGTAAACTGACGTCCGTCTGACATTTTGCATTCTGCGTTCCGGGATGGACGTATGCGTCACGATATACGGTGGTTCATCGGTGGAATGGTCGGTCTATTGGGGAACGCCACGCACAGTGCCCATCCCGATGTTCTTTGCACGGTACGTCTTCAGCAAGGCGTTCTACACCTTCTGGGTGGCGTGTACCATGTAAGTCGTCCTGAATCCAAACATCACTCTCACCGATGCGAACAGCATGGAGTTGGTTATTGACCCTCGTTGTGTTGCTTTCAGCATATGGGCGGCGATGAGCGGGGTCTTCTGCATCGTGCTTCCGCTGTGGGAGTCGCGCGTCGAGCTGTGGACTCTCTTGGGCGACGTGTTCTGATCAGCGTTGGTAGACGGAGGCGAATTGTAATGGAATAGCCCTATGTTCATTGTTTTCCTCGTCCGCATACAGTGCACCGGATGGAGATGCGTTCACCGTGCCGGCGGGATGATCGGACGGACGTTACGGTCCGTCCGGCATACACGAGCTGGGAAATGACGATCCTGAGAAGAGGAAGCTTGAACTCTGCGTGTGCGACGCTACGCAACGCCCATGCGGTTACCTGAACTAGGTCAAGGATGAATCTGTGTAGCGGGGCGCGAGTAGCGGCACTTACGTACGGATGCAAGCATCAGGTCCAGTGACAGAGCAAGCTGTACGCGCCAGAGCAGAGCAGAGATTGGTCGCCGGGCACACCGGGCGATCCAAGGGAGAAGGGATGAACAGACGAAGGTCGTACCGTGACGATAGGAAGCGTGCGGCCCAGATCAGGTGAGGAAGCCATACGCGCCGCTCGAGCCGCAGAAGGGTACTGGACGAGACCCACAGAACGGCGCGAAGGATCAGAAAGCGGGAGCGGCGGGGACAGCGTGGACATTGGGCTGGGAGAAGCACGCGGGCGGACGCGACGGGCGGGCCAGGAGACCGCGTGGGGGGCGGTCACGTTGAGGGCGCGGGCGTGGAAGGTGATGGGGCCGAGAGGGCAGTTTGAGACCGCTGACGGGCGGTGAGAGCGGAGGAGAGGCTTGGAGGGGACGGGCGGTGGGACCAGAGGGAGGGCGCCCGATGTCGGCTGGTGCGATCATCAGCTGAGATACGTTCCGTTTGCCGACGCAGCTGCCGCCTTCAGCCAGTGCGCGCGACGTGTGGGGTGTTGGGAGGAGAGGAGGGGGCGAAGAGGGCGAACGTGGCTGGGCTGGAAAGAGCAGAGGAAGAGAAGACGGGGAGAGCGGCGCAGGAGAGGCGAAGAGGGAGAACGCGTTACGTCACCGGTCACTTGACGCGCGCGTGCTCGCGTAGACGCCCATAGCCTGCTCTGCTCTCCGTGCTGTCGGAATGCGTTCGAGCAGCCGTCCCTCGGCCTCGCTCAGACATGCATCCTGGCCTTCCTTCCCCGCATCCCGTATAAAACCCTCCCCATGGGGCCTCTCTCCGAGCTTCCTCCGAGCCCTCTTTCCTCTCGCTCCTCGACGCCACCATGGTCGTCCTCAACGCCAGGCTCTCTGCCATCTGCGCACTCCTCCTCGCCGCCGTCGCAGATGCTCAGTCCTCCGCGGCCTCGTCTGTGGTAGCGTCCTCTGGCACTGCTGTCTCTAGCGCGATCAGCTCTACTCCCAGCACTGAATCCTCTGCCTCCGCTTCGGTCTCGACGGTCGTCAGCGCGTCCTCGGCCCCATCGTCGACGCTCGCCTCGTCTGTCTCTTCCGCCGCGTCGTCTGTCGTGTCCGGGACCAGTGCCGCGTCGACGGTGACTGCCTCCGTGTCTTCTGTGGTCTCCTCCGTGACCTCCGCGGCGTCGACTACCTCAACTGGTCCTCCGCTCGAGTCGAGTGAGTAATCATTCCGTGTATTTCATTTCTCTTTGGCCCGGCATGCCGCGATGCCCTTCGCTCATCCGTCAAAGTCTCGTTCGCGTCCGCATAGAGGGGACTTGCACGCGTCTAGCACGCACTCGAACGGCCTCGCATACCCGGGCCTTCTGTTGCCTTCTTGGCCACCAGATGTCTGCCGCATTCTGTCCGCAGGCTTCGGCGGTCTTCATCAGACACTTCGCGTCTCGCTTGCTCTTTCGCTTTCGCTCTTCTTGGCTACGAGCAAACGTGAGCGTGTGCGCGCGCACGGCAGCCCGTTCTCGACGCACGAACGGACGGGGAGGCGTTGGAGAGGTAGCCAAAGGGCTCCTGTTCTACGCCTTTTTCACGTCTGTGTACTTCATATTCAAGCGTGAGGCAGGCTGCTACATGCCTTTCCTCTTCGGTGATCCTACCTTGTCGAACGGCCTCGTATATCCAGGCCTTGGATTGCCTTCTTCGCCAGCGGTTGTTTGTTTGCCGCTTGCCTTCGAGTCAGACGAGTAGCATCTCGCTTCCTTTCCTTCTGACACTTCGCTTCGAGCGAACGTGCCCGTGTGTACGCATACACATACGGCTGCCCGTTCTGGGCGGGAGAAACGTCGATTTTTGCAGGGCGAGCAATCCGACAGGGAGGCGTCGCATTGGAGGCCACTGGGCGGCTTTATTATGCTTTCTTTGTGATCTAGTTTTTGCGTTGTCTGGCTGAGCAGCCTCCGGGCGAGTGTTCTGGCGAACCCCGTACTACCTCTGTTGAATTGTTGCTCGCATACGAGGGGATCTGCACATCCCCAGCGGCCCCTCGAACAGCCCCGTACGCGAGTGCCTAGTGTGGCAACTCTTCTGTGACTTTTGCGCTTTCTTGTACGCTTTTTCGTCGCTTCAAAGCTGGCTTCCTCTTTGCTTTCACATTCTGGATTTCAACGAGTTATCGGGTGACCGTGATAGACCCCGCTCCACGATGGACGCACCTAGTGGGGCTATTACCGTCTCCTTTGACAGCGTTTGTTTGCCGTCCTTCGTCCGCAGGCTTCGAGTTATCTTCATCAGACGCGTCGCGTCTCGCTTGCTTCCCTCCCCTGGACGTAAGGGAACGTGACCGCGTGTATGTGCTCCATGACATTGAGTTTGCAGCTGCGGTTGCCTCCTCTGCGCATCAGACGTGTCGAACCGTTCGTCTCACCCGCGATGGGTATCATTGCATGCATGCCTTTGTTTTTCATCTTCATTCTACGCCACAACTGTTCCTCACACGTTCCTCCGTTATATTCGTCTCGTGAACATGCCTAGGGTGAGACTTACTGACGGCATCCGCCCACAGCCCAGATCACGATCCCAATCTCCTCCTACCCATTCTCCTCGTTCGCGGTCCCCTCCGCGTCTCCCATCCCCGGCGTCTACCCGTCTACCTCGCCCAGGTCGCCGCCTCCTCCGGGCTCCAGCCTCGTACCGGACTTCGGTCCCGCCTGGGCCCGCGCCCACGCGAAGGCCAAGCAAATCGTCTCCAGCTGGTCGCTCGACGAGAAAGTGGCCGCGACGACGGGCGTGGGCTGGATGGGCGGACGGTGCGTCGGGAACATCCCCGCGGTGGGCAACTGGCCTGGGCTCTGCCTCGAAGACTCGCCGCTCGGGGTGCGCTTCACGGACTTTGTGAGCGCGTTCCCGGCGGGGATCACGACGGCGTCGACGTGGCGGCGGGACCTGATGCGCGCGCGGGGGCAGGCGATGGGGGCGGAGTTCAAGGGCAAGGGCGTGCACGTCGCGCTGGGCCCGATGATGAACATGGGCCGGATCGCACAGGGGGGGCGGAACTGGGAGGGCTTTGGGGCGGACCCGTTCTTGTCGGGGGAGACTGCGTTCGAGACGGTGCTCGGGCTGCAGGCGAGCGGCGTGCAGGCGTGCGCGAAGCACTTCATCAACAAGTACGTCTGTCCGCGCGGCTCTCTGCTGGGGTTGTGCGAGTGCTGATGGGGCGGGTGAACAGCGAGCAGGAGCATTTCCGCACGCAGGAGTCGTCGAACGTCGATGACCGCACCGAGCACGAGATCTACCTCCACCCGTTCATGCGCGCCGTGCAAGCCGGCGTGGCTAGCCTGATGTGCAGCTACAGTGAGTCCCGTTCCTACTCCTGCCAGCCTTCTCGCCTCGTGCATCCGATTGGTGGCCGGCATACTGATGGAATGGCTTTGCAGACCTTGTGAACGGGACGTACGCGTGCGAGAACGACCGGACGCTGAACCAGCTGCTCAAGGACGAGATCGGCTTCCAGGGATACGTGATGTCGGACTGGGGCGCACACCACTCGACGCTCGCTGCTGTCGGTGGCCTCGACGTGAGTGTGCTGCTTCTGCTCTGATGGCCACTGACTGAACGGAACGCGCTCCGCCACAATGCAGATGTCGATGCCGGGCGACATCTCGTTTGGCTCGCACACGTCCTGGTTCGGTGCGAACCTGACGGCGTACGTGAACAACGGGACGATCTCGGAGGCGCGCGTGGACGACATGGCGGAGCGCATCCTCGCCGCGTACTACCTGCTCGAGCAGGACAAGGACTACCCCGAAGGTGCGTCTGCGTGTGCTCTCTGTTGCACGCAGGATCTGTGCTGACACGGCGGGGCGCAGTGAGCTTCAACGCGTTCGACATGACGGACCCGGCGACGAACGCGCACGTCGACGTGCAGGCGGACCACTACAAGGTGGTGCGCGAGATCGGGGCGGCGGGGACAGTGCTGCTGAAGAACGTCGGCGGCGCGCTCCCGCTGAAGAAGCCGAACAGCATCGCGGTCATCGGTACGTCCACCACTGCACACTCCCACTCCACACAGACATCTGACCGGGCTCGCAGGGAACGACTCCGGCCCCAGTCTGCGTGGGCCGAACGGGTACGCCGACCGGCAGGGCGACGACGGCACGCTGGCGATGGGCTGGGGCTCGGGCACGGCGCAGTTCCCGTACCTGATCACGCCGCTGGAGGCGATCCAGTCGCGCGCGCGCCAGGCGTCGTCGGGCGCGCAGGTGTCGTGGTTCCTGGGCAACTGGGACCTCGCGGGGGCACAGGCGACGGCGTTCGAGCAGGACGTCGCGCTCGTGTTCGTGAACGCGGACTCGGGCGAGGACTACATCACCGTGGACGGGAACGAGGGCGACCGGAAGAACCTGACGCTGTGGGAGAACGCGGATAGCTTGATCGGGGCGGTCGCGGAGGTGAACCCGAACACGGTCGTGGTCGTGCACTCGGTCGGGCCTGCGATTATCGAGCCGTGGATCGAGAACGAGAAGATGGTGGATCTCAGGACGGGCGGAATCTCGCATACTCCCGCGGACAGGTCGAGGACGAGATCTGTACCGTGGATTTCGTGTTCGTCGACCTCTTCTCTAGTCTCTAGTTCTGCGTCGTCTGGTTTGTTTGTGTCGAGTTCCCTAGTCTCTAGCTCTGTTCTGTCCAGTTCGTGTCTACAGCGTAGTTGGTGGGCCGGCAATGAGATTGTCCCATTTGTTGCACGTCCGCTCACTCTCTCAGACCCAGCCTCAGCCACAGGTGAGCATCTCGGGTCCTGAAGTTGCTCACAGCCCGGGCGACAGTTCACCATGCGAGCGGACACCAGAGGTTATGAGCAAGCTATCTGTGCTACTCACCTCGTGCGCCTCAAAGCTGACTTCCGGTACATCTAGCGGTGTGCATCCTTACGCCCTTAGCGCCCCTTCCACGCCTGCCATCCTTGTCAGACACTGTCTGATGCGGTCTGCAACAAGGCAGCCACGGGCCAAAGGACCACACCCTCTGCGCTTCAAAGGCAAGGTCAGCTAATGCACAGCAACACCCTTGCAAGCCATTCGCATCTTCCCTAGGACAGCTGGCTGACCGCCTCGTCCGAGGCCGCCCATTGCGGTGGATCTGTGCCAATGAGTACTCAGGCATGTACCGTAAGGTCAGCTCAGGGCTTTCGTGGGCACTGTGTCATACCGACGCCTCCCCGACCGCTTGTACTGTGCGCAGATGTGCAAGAGCGCCCGCATGGCCCGTACACAATGCATCTGCCCGCACCACGGGCTTGACGCCTGATCCCACGAGACAACCTCATTCCGTGCGCCTGCTGATATTCCCGCTGGAAAGCCACAGTCATCAGCAAGCCAGCGTGGGTGAATATGAAAGACACGCACCATTGTTTTGTGCTCCAGAGTTGTGTCCAACCGTACACGCAGCATTCGTGTGAACAGATCTTTGAGCGCACCCGACCCGGAATGCACTCGGACTGTGAACACTGCCACGTACCGGGTTTGCAAATACAGCCTCGTGCAAACAAGCACTCGGGCCCTCAACAACAACGTGGCCTTGTTTTCAGGCAGGTCAGCATACTGGGTGAGTAGTCAGACAAATGCTACATACCTGTACCGTGTACCGCATTCGCCAGCTAGCCCACTTGCATCTTCACCGCACCGCCCACTGTAGCAGTGTACTGCTCCCGCATCGGTACCGGATGGTACTTGTGCCATGTCTGGATGCAGAACCCATCAGAAAGCATCTGTACCGCCTTGCGCAAGTACATCCCAACCCGTAGAGAGCCTCCGATTATCCATGCTGCGGAGACAGCACAGAATAAACCTGCCACGACATTCCGTCCGGTAGTTACCTGCCACAATATTCCGTCCGGTAGTTATCTGCCACGACATTCCATCCGGTAGTTAGATATATGACAGAAGACAGGTCAGTGGCCTGGGTACTGTACCTGACTGCCACAATGGTGCGGGTGAGGGAGAGCAAGCAACTCGGACAAGACTTCCATAGCACCAGCAGAGTCAGACCATGCAAATCAGCGGCCAGAGGGGGGGAGCAGACGTATTGGAGGGAGGAAGAAGGGAGGGGAACACGACAAAGAGAGTGGGCAGTGCCAGGCATGGCGTGCGGCAACGCGGGTGCCAGTTTTCCATGTACAATCAGATGTACAATATCACCGTGTTTCATGAGTTTTGCCATAGGCCGAGGATCAGAATTACATACAAGCTGTTTACACGTAAATATCCAAACCCAAACGGCGTCGCCCGTCTTGGCTGCTGTGCAGTGTTGTCCGTAGCACCTTGGCCAGGGTTATAATTGATTATCCGTCAGTTCTGGCCCTGCATGATCCTTTCGCACTATAGGTCTAGAGCGACCCCATATCCGACTGTCCAATTCTTTACGAGAAGAAGTCACATTATCCTGACTATGCACTGTCAAAGTCACTCGCTGACTCTATCGGATCCAACGGATCCTCCTGCCCATGTCCGCCATCATCGCCACGTGCCGCCCTCGCCTCTGCCTCTGCGGTAACCCACTTGGACGACTTGGGCCCATTGCGTACGTACCGGGGTGGGAACCGCACCGGATCGACCTTCTTCCGGCCGTACCTCTTCTTCAGGTCACTCCGCCCGAGCTTCGGTGGCACGCCCGCATTCCGCGGACTTGGTGCAACATCCTCCGGCCTGCGTGCACTCCTCTCTGCTTTGCTCAGCCCAACACACTGGAACGTCAGGATCTTAGCCTTCCAGAGGTTGAAGAGCATGGAGATGCGTCGGGAGCCGGTCAGTTCGCTCAAGTCAGCAAAGACCTCATCCGGAGGCCAGCCCACAAGCTCAAGACCGTACTCGACGTAAATCTTGTGGTAGTAGCCTTTCACAGTCCAGCGCATGGACGCATTGGGGTTGCCTGTGAGCGAGACTGTAGGATGCTCAATGAGGACTCTGGTTGTGAGCTAAGTGAAGCGAAGGCAGCATACCTAGAGCCTCAGCCATGGACTTGCGCAGAAAGCCTCGCATCCAGAGCTCGTGTCGTGCGTACACGCCTGTGAAAGGCTTCGCCATCGCAATCACTGAACAGCTGGTGGGAATATTGCACTGTCACAAGGTGACAGCAGCTGTTAGCAGAGTTCTGGCTCCAGAAGTACGAGAACGCACATGAGAGGCATGCAAAGGAAGAGCTGAAGGCAGGTTGGGAGGATCTAGATGGGAGGAATGTTTGTGTCGGTGCGCAGCCTCTGGAACATGAATCTCGTGTTGAACTCGACGGACAGGTCATGCATATGAAGAGAGCTCACTGGGAATTACAGGGCTCGGTCGAGACTGACAATAGCCTATGTTGTGGGTGACAAGGTGGGGGAGCACCGTGGCGAGGAGGCGGAGAGACGACCCAAGGACTGAGAGTTTAGTAATATCAGGGAGAGCTGCAAGAGAACGTACACGGGAATCCACACCCTTGGGCTCTTCGCTCTGCGGCATGTTTTCCGAATCAGAGCGACGGCACACAGTAGAGCTGACAAGGGCCCTATGCGATGCTGGCCTAGTCAGATGGGACAGGGTCTGTCCAATAATACCAGAGTCCTGAGCTTCGACGGCGAAGTACCACCACATGCAAGATCTGAAACGACGGAATATGAGCTCGTGAGACTGTGCGCATAAGCGAGACGGACTGGGCATATCATGCAATCTACGATCTATTGCAGCGGTGTACTGCCGCCACGAAGATCCGCTCGGGTCCTATGTGGTGTCCCCGGGCACATTTGCAATCAAGCGGACCTTTTCATGCAGGAGTAGCGGTCGGATGGCTGCCGAATCTAACGTTTGGAATGTCCTACACATCACCGCAGCACCGGGTCCGAGTTGGACATCATGAAAGGCAGAACGCCAGGCTCGCGTCCTATTAGTGTTCTGGGATACCAAACATCGGAAATTATGACATGTACGCATGAGATCTCATCGTCCTAATTGTTACAAGCCATACCTCGTCGCGCTGCACACATACGCTCGAGCGGGCGGTGGCTGTCTCACGCGATCCTGTCATTTCCGCCTCGTCGTCAGCCCTGCTCATCCGGAGCATAACCAAAGCTCACATACATACCGGACCCGACGTACCGGGACACAGCCGAGTTGTTTGAATTGCTCTCCGTCGAGATCGCTCGCCGCAGGGTCCTCGCTAATCGTCCACACGACCAGCCGGGATCTGCGCCGTTGAGCGTGCTCGACGTTACCCACTCTCCGCACCGACTATGCCGCTTGTGCTTGCCCTTCGGTCGCACCAGTGGCAGGTCGTACGCGTGCGGTGAACAGACGGCGTGGCACCAGATGACGCGGACTATTCGACTCTGTGGGTCCAGGCCAGACAGGGCGGACGGGGATCCATGGCGAAAATTGTCAATCCGAGTATTCAAGGCCAAACAAACACCATGACGGCGTGATATCGGTACGCGCTGTCCCTGGATGGAGGGTGCGCAGATGCGTCTGAAGGACGCGTACCGCCGAGTCGTGCTTCATCCCGGCGATGCGTCTCCGTCGGAGGGCTTGTGTGAAGGTGGGTGGTGCCCAGCCGTTCGCCGGACCGTAAACGTACTGGACAGCCCTGTGTTGGACAAGTTCTTTCTTTCGATTGGGCGTTCATTGAGCTTTTGACAGTTGCCCCGGACGTGCTCCAGAGCTCGGAGACATATTGCTGAGGCTAATACCACGGGCTAGGGATATCGTGAGCCGTGGAGCCGGTCAGAAGCGGAAAGCGAGCGGATGAACATCACTCACAGAATACTCTCCACAGAACCCGAACGGGAACCCCGCGTTAGAGAGGTGAAGCGAGGGTTGGGCAGACGCACGCTAGTGTCGGCAGCGTGCCCAGGCTGAAACGCGGTGCGCACTACGGACGCGGTGTCAGATTGCACGATCGTAGTTCGCCAGCCTCCACTCAGTGTGTCCGTACCCACCGAGTGATTGGTCGCCCAGGACCAGTACCGCCAGGAATGCAACTTTAACGGCAGCCTGCCCGAAATGCGAGGTCAGTGATAAGGTGCGCACATACGAGCGGAATGGGCGGAGTACGCACCCTTGTACGATGTCGCGCTTTTCCGTGCCCCTCTGAGGGCTTCCCTCCTGTCCTTCTCCGTGTTGGGATTCGCTGCCTTACGGTACGTGTTGATCTGACCGAAGGTTCACACTTCGAGCTAACCAGCTTGCGCCGTGCGGTACAGCTCGCCGTACCCAAACCGTGACTAGACATGTTCAGTACTTGCAAGCTCTGCCGCGAGGATTTTTCCCCGTGCGATTCTGTGCACAATGGAAGGTTCGTGAGGTCCTTCAACTTCCTTCACGCGGTACACTCACATTGAATGATGTGCACTAACAGATCTGCATGCGGGCGAGAGATTAGCAGCTGTCCGGTACTGCACACGCACACTCGACGTCTGACGGTACCTCGCGTAGCACACTCGCTGAGCCTCAAGACAACTTGGCTTGACGACACCTCGCGCACGTCACAGCTTGCGCGGTTACGGTGTAGTGTAGAAGCCTTTGGGACGTTCGCCCATGGGGCGTTCCGACATCCGTACCTATACACGGTACGAATCCTGCGCGCCCCACGAGGACCGCGCGTAGTCCACGAGCACACGACAGAACAGTTCTCGCTACGAGCTGCTCAAGCATACAGCATGGGCAGCACGTCGTGGTTCGATGTCACTAGTCCGAACAGATGTAAACTGCGGTACTTGCCTGCATTACCGCGGGCGGCGTCTGTGCAGCCGTCTTGTATCCGTACAGCCGGGTATCCTTCTATCCGAGCTCTGTCTTAGCGAGCGAGGGGTGCGGGTAGTTGATGGCGGTACTTGGCAGACCGGGGTTGGATCGTTCCGGTGCTTGAGAGTGGGCGTAATGGGACCGAGACCGGGACGGTGCGAGACACGTCGGAGTGTGGCGGACGCGAGATACAAAGTCCCGGTGTCAAAGTCGCGCTGAGATGGGTAGTGTACAAGGGGAGTGATAGGAGCGCAGGGCGCGCGAGAGAGAGACGAGGTGGTGGAGGGAAGAAGGCTTCAAGTTCGAAACTAAGTGCAGGAACATCTTGCGGGGGTGGCTGTGCAACTGTGGCACGGCGTCGTGCGCTGTTGTCCTGCTCTGTTCTCTTGCTTTTGGTTCTCGCTCAGCACATGCACTCTACGTGTATTCGCTACGGCGTGCTCACACAAACGGGCTACTGTATTATATACGACGCTTTGGCGGTCTCGTGATCCCTAGGCTTGCCCTGCTCAACGCGCGCATTGCGCACCGCGTGCAGTGTCTAATCCATCTCCGCCGTCGGGACCCTTCACTGACAATACGAGTCGACTAATTCATGGCTACGAGTTCAGCGTATACGCGGCCGCGAGAATCAGCCGGACTTACCGATTGACGTAAACTCACCGTCCGTCAAGCAGTACGGTACGGGGCTTGCCTCGGCCGCGGTGGTCATCATGGACAAGGAGGCATAAACATACACCTCCTCGTCGTTGTGTACCGAGCGCGCCCGGCATATCAGTCCCTTCTTGAGTCTTGATTCCAGCTGGTGGACTGCTAGGTTACGCTTGTGCCCGCCGTATAATCTATCTCATTCTCACATCAACGCGCCCGGGCCGCTCACTGTTCATCTCTGGCACCTCACTACTCACCTCGCATTGTACATCCCGCTCGCCTGGGAACGGCGCGTTCGATCTAGCAGTCGTACAGATCACGCTCACAAGGACATGCGCGCAGGTGCCCCACACAGACGTCTTCGTAGGGAACCTTACCGGCGTGGTACTGGGAGTGCTCGCGTGGTGGTTCAGGTGCTAGAAGAGATGATGCACGTACCTTTTACGACTAGCTTGATCATGCTGTCCGTCCAGATCCAGAGGACGGACGGGCGTGTGCGCGGATGTGCGTTACGGTAGCTGTTCCGATAGGACACACCGTACTCAGACGTCTGTATTAGACTCACCGGGTTTCCGTTTCGGAGATTCTCGATTCACATCGAGTACATTCTGTGACGAGGCGAGTCGTGCGGGCTCGGCTGACATTACCCTGTTACAGAGATGTTGAGCCCTTGGACAACCGTGGACGAGCGTAGCGAGCTCGCGCAGAGAACGTACAGCGACGTTAGAGGTAGGGCACATACCTGGGAACGCATGGAGCCCGCGCGATCTGTGTATTCGCTCGCGCGAGGTGGAATGGATCCCGCGCGCGTGTTTACATAGCTTGCGCGAGAGTCTCAGTTCTTGCGCTCATAGGGCGGCGATTCTGTGTGCATTGTGAGCGGGAACTGATGCGATACGATTATACCCGCCTGACGTTGTATTGTGCACGACATGGCCGGGCGAATCGAGGGCTAGAGAGAATACCTGCAAAGGAGATACAGTAAACATGTCTTCACGATGAAAACGAAGTGCGTATACCATTGCGATCGCTCAACCGCTGGTGAGACTTTGAGACCTCTTCCATTGCACACCGTCCAATGAGAGTGCATGCGCTGCGGCAGGCTACCGCATTCGCAGCTCGCTCAGACAGGAAATAACAAGTACAGCTTACCATGGAGGACCATCCTTCGTCTGTTTCCTTGCGTTTCGAATGGCACAGCAGGTTTCCGACTCGTAAACACAAACCTTCATCGCTCAACTGGCGATGGTTTCCCTACCTGGCATATGCTGAGTTCAACAAGCCGGAAAGGGCGATAAAAACATGCTCTCAGCAAGGATAGATACTTGCCTTGATAGCGACGTGCTAGTCCTCAGAGCACGTTCTCAGCGGGTCAGGGAAATTCAATGCAATATTCCCGAGTCTGTACCGACTTGGTGCCCACGAGCGGTGCGTTGGTGCAAGCCTGTACGTTGTCCATCGCTCGTGGGACGAACGGGCCGCTGTTCGTTTCTACTCGCTGACTCGCCGTGATAGGCACCCTGGTGTCCTGTCGTCATCGCTCACACAGCGTACTCCAGTGAGAAGCGCAACGCAGCTCTCGCGCGCGCAATCTGAGCAGCCTCGACGCGAAGCGTTTCGTCGCGCTGCACACATACGCTTGAGCGGGCGGTGGCTGTCTCACGCGATCCTGTCATTTACGCGTCGTCGTCAGCCCTGCTCGTCCGGAGGACAACCAATGCCCGCGTACATACCGGACACGACGTACCGGGCGGGACACAGCCGAGTTGTTTGGCTTGCTCTCCGTCGAGATCGCTCACCGCATGGTCCTCGCTAATCGTCCAAACGACCAGCCGGGATCTGCGCCGTTGAGCGCATTCAATGGTACCCACTCTCCGCACCGACTGTGCCGCTTGCGTTTGCCATTTGGTCGCACCGGCAGGTCGTACGCGTGCGGTGCACGGTCAGCGCCGTGCCCAATGTCGCGGACTATTCAACTCTGTGGGTCCAGGCCGGGCGGACGGGGGTCCGTGGCGATGTCGATCCGAGGATTCAAGGTCAAACAAACACGGCGTGATATCGGTATGCGCCGTCCCTGGATGGAGGGCGCGCAGAAGCGTCTGAAGGACGCGTGCCGCCAAGTGATGGTTAATCCCGGCGACGCGTCTCCGTCGGAGGGCTTGTGTGAAGGTTGGTGGTGTCTAGCTGCTTGCCGGACTGTAAACATACTGGACAGCCCTGTGTAGGACAGGTTCTTTCGTTTAATTGGCTGTTCATTGAGCGTTTTGACGGCCGCCCAGGACGTTCTCCAGAGCTCGGAGTTGTGCTGCTGGGGCTAGTACCACGAACTAGACTCGAGATATCACGAGCCGTGGAGTCAGTCAGAAGCAGTGTTGTACCGGTCGCGCGACCAGCCGTGCGACTGACATATAGTCGGGATGTCCGGACATATGGTCGGAAATGCGACCACGACTTTGCCCGATATGGCAAAGTCGGGTCCCTCAGGCGCTTAGTGCCGCGACCTACGCCTCCATACTGAACGCGACCACTGGTTATGAGGCCATACAGAGCTGCAGATCACATTCAGTACAAATGAAAGTTATGGTTGCATTACATCGAGTGTCATCTCATCCAGTCCGAGGTCCCCATCCAGCCCATCCGTGTTCTCATTACTCTCATCAATCTCCAGCGGTGTCATAGTCCAGCAGTTCATAGAGCTCGAGCTCCTCGTCAAGGCCAAGGTTCGCAAAACTTGCAACATGCTGCACTCAGTGCGTTGAGTTGAAGTTGAATAGCGAAGCAATCGTTACCTTGAACCACTGCTCGAGGTCGTTGGCAAAACCGTAGGCGGCACTACAGGTTAACGTCCCACCTGAAATTTAAAGGCTCTGCCTTTTGACCCGGCGCCACGGCAGGCTTCGCGCCCTCGCGCGCGACACCGCGCGACCTCCCTTGCGAAGGTGTTTAATACTCGCACGAGGGTTTAAATGCTAACGCGTAGGTCGTTCTTAAATGGGGTTCTGAGTACGGTTCGAGCATTTACTTTGGCTCGAAACAGCTTTGTGGACGCCGCTTGCTGCTCAAGTGCGCATTCACGCTCATACTTTGGCGGCTGTCTGTGAGGCGGGTCGGGCGGCATGACAGGAGAGGGGGGGGAGGTGAGTACTGACAAAGCTCCTAGAGACTACTCCACATCGATACTAGTGGCTACTGACACGTTCCACCAGTATGCACGAGCAAGAGTGGCTCGTGGTCGTAGCCTTAGGACGAACTGCTAAGGGGCACACGTCCCGAGGCGACGAGGCCCACGGCCGCGAGGTTGACTCGGAGAGATGATCATTGGGTGCACCGGCCGGCCCGAACATATCCGGGTCGCATTGGGGCGTGGGTAAAGAGGGGTAAAGTCGGGTCGTTTGATGGTCGGCATGTCGGTCGCGCGACTAGTCGCAAGGTCGTCCATGCGACTACGCGACCAGGCCGCACGACCGTACAACACTGGTCAGAAGCGGAAAGCGAGCGGATGAATGTTACGCACACACAGAGCCGAGCGGGAACACAGCGTTAGAGAGGTGAAGCGAGGGTTGGGCAGACACACGCTAGTGTCGGAGACGTGCCCGGGCTGAAACGCGGTGCGGACGCGGTGTCAGATTGCACGATCGTACTTCGCCGGCCGCCACTCAGTGTGTCCGTACCCACCGAGTGATTGGTCGCTCGGGACCAGTACCGCCAGGAATGTGAGGTCGACGGCAGCCTGCCCGAAATGCGAGGTCAGATATGAGGTGAAATACGAGTGCAAAGGACGCAGTACGCACCCTTGTACGACGTTGCGCTTTTCCGTGCCCCTCTGAGGCTTGCCTCCTCTCTTTCTCCGTGTTGAGATTGGCTGTCTTACGGTACGTATCGATCCATGCGATGGTTCGCACTTCGAGCTAACCAGCCGTCGCCGTGCGGTACGGTTCGCCCTTCCCAGACCGTGACTACACGCATTCGGTACTTGCAAGCTCTGCGGCAGGGAGTCTCCATGCGATTCTGTGCACAGGAGTGAAGGTTAGTAAGGTCCTTCGGCTTCTCTCCCACGTTATACTCACATTCAGCAATGTCACGGTGCACTGACAGGAACCAGATCTGCACGTCAACAGGAGGTCAGCAGCTCTCCGGTACAACTCGACGTCTGACCGTACCTCGCGTAGCCTGTTCGCTGAGCCTTGACACAACGTGGCTTGACGACTCCTCGCGCACGTTACAGCTTGCGCGGGTACGGCCCAGCGAGAAGCCTTCGCCACGTTCGCACCGGGAACGTTCGGGCATGTATGTCTACACACGGTACGAGTCCTGTGCGCCCCACGAGAACCGCGCGTGTTCCATGAGTACGCGCAATGACAATCCTCACGACGAGCAGCTCTTGCCCACAACAGGCGCAGCACGTCGTGGACAGGTCACGCCAGGCTGAAGGGACGTAAACTGCGGTACTTGCCTGCATTACCGCGGGTAGCGTCTGCGCAACCGTCTCGTGGCGTACAGCCGAGTATATCTTCATCTAAGCTCAATCGTAGCGAGCCAGGGGTGCGGGTATCTGATGGTGGTACTTGGCAGGCCAGAGCTGAATCGTTTGGGTGCTTGAGGCTGGGCGTAACGGGATCGAGACCCGGCGGTACGGTGCGAAACGCGTGAGAGCACGGCGGACGCGAGAGATACAGAGTCCCAGTGTCAAAGTCGCTCTGAGATTAGTAGTGTACAAGGGGAGTGATAGGATCGTAGGGCGCGCGAGAGACACACGAGGTGGTGGGGTGAAAGAGAGGCTTCAGATTCGAAGCTAAGCGCAGGAACGTCTCGCGGGGGTGGCTGTGCAAAATATTGCACAGCGTCGTGCACAATCTCTTGCTTTCTGGTTCTCGCTCAGCACATGTATTTTGCCTGTATTTACTACCGCACGCTGATACGAACGGGATACTGTACTAGGTACGATGATTCTGCGGTCTCGTGGTCCCTAGCTTGCACAATGCGCGCAGTGCGCACTGTGTCCCACCGTGTCTATTCCAATACGAGTCAACTAATCTATGGCTACGGGATGAGCGTGTACGCGGTCGCGACAGTTAGCCGGCCGTACCGACCGACGTTGAAGCGGTACGGCGCGGGGCTTGCCTTGATCGTACACCTCCTTGTCATCGTGTACCTTGCGTGTCCGGAATCTCAGCCCCTTTTCTAGCGTCGATTCTAGCCGGCGGAGTGGTAGGCTACAATTGTGCCCGTTGTGTGTTCTATCCCGTGCTCGCATCAACGCACCCGGGCCGCTCACTGCCCACCTCTGGCATCTCATTACTCACCTCGCATGTTACAGCCCGCTTGCCTCCAGCCGTCAGCCTGAAGACGGCGCGCTCGATCCAACGGCTGTTCGGATCACGGCCAAAAGGACATGAATGAAGTTGCTTTCACACAAACGTCTCCGTAGGGAGCCTTACCGGCGCAGTACAGTGGGAGTGCTCGAGTGGATGTTCAGGTGCTAGGAGGTGAGGATGCACGTACCTTTGACGACCAGCTTGACCGTGCTGTCCATCGAGATCCAGAGGATGGTCAGTGTGCGCGCGGGGATGTGCGCTATCGTGACTGTTCCGTCAGGGCGCACGGTACTCGGACGCCTGCAGCGGACTCACCGGGTGTCCGTTTCAGAGATTCTCGATTCTTGCCGTGCCTGTTTCGCTCGTAAATGAGCAATCTCGGATGGGAATGGTCTGCGTACCTTGCGGATCTCTGTGTGTCCGTTGGCCGGCGCAGACTTGCGTGAACGTGCGGTGTAGAACGACCCGCACTTCTTGGCCGACCGGGTAGCGCGTGATGCGCGAGTGAGAGCCGAGGTTGCTGAAACGATACGGGCAAGAGCGGTACAACAGAACACAGGACGTGCGCGGGAGAGATCAGGTGGAAAGCCAAGCGCGCCGCAAGAGCCGTAGAGTACCAGAGCGAGATACAAGAGAGCGGCAGGGGGGTGCAGAGGGGAGAGTCGCTACATGGAGCACGCGGGCGGGCTCGACGGGCGAGTCAGGAGACCGGGCGGGGGGCTGAGACGTTGACCCGCTGTCGGCCTCGCAGGCCAGCGCGGGGCTCGCTGCGCCTGCGGCCGCGGCGGTCGTGATGGGCAGAGGCGGCGCGATCGCGATCCTGCTCGTCGTCTTGTACGTCCGCGCCAATTTCATGCCCCGCAGCTAGCCCGTCGATGGGCGTTTGGTGATTGGTACTGAGAGATGCGCACGATGTTCGTAGCATGGCGGTGACATCCGCTGTGAGCGCGGAGCTGATCGCGGTGTCGAGCCTCTTGTGAGTCCCCTCCCCCCCTCTCCCACCGTCCCTCTCGAGATACGTACAGTCCGCGCGGCGCTCACCTTCGTCAACCCGTTTACGTTTATCAGCACATACGAGTATGCACCTCCCTTCCTCCCCTCCCCCATGCAATCTCGGCGTTGACCAGGTATGCGGACCGTGCAGCCTGTACCGGACGTACCACCGCCCGCAAGCGACGAACGACGAGATCGTGCGCGTGTCGCACTACTTTATCTGTTTCTGGGCGGTCTGGGCGGGCTGCTGGTCGACGATCGTAAGCACCCCTTCCAGCGTGTCCTGCTCTGGCGCGGCGCGGGAGCGTCACTCACGCGATGATGGATGATCCCCTGCGTAGCTGCACAAGGCGAGCATCGACCTCGGGTGGCTCTTCTACGTCCAGTACGTCCCCCTACCCACTCCCCATCCTCCTTACCCTCACCCTCCTCGCTCTTCCCACTCTTCCCACTCTCCCGCCCTCCCCGCCCTCCCTGTGTCAATCCCCATCTCACCCCCATCCCCAGAGGCGTCGTGCTCAGCCCGGCAGTGATCCCCATCGCGCTCACCGTGAGCTGGTCGAAGCTCACGCGCGCGGGCGTCTTCGCGGGCTCGCTCGCCGGCGCGGTGCTGGGCATGCTCGCGTGGATGGTCGGCTGCTGGAAGATATACGGTGAGTGCTGTCTTGGTGCTGTGTTGGGTATGCGACGTACGACGTACGACGTCGTGACGTCCGGCGGACCGCGACCGCGACTGCAGTGCGCCGGGGGGCAGGGACTGGTGCTGGTGCTGGTGCTGATGCGGGTGCTGGTGCTGGTGTCGAGTGCGCGGTCTGCCGTCTCGGGCGAGTGTCACTGAGCTGGGCTGAGCTGAACGGGCTGGTCTGCGACGGTTACAGGGGAGATCAACGTGCCGAACCTCGCGGAGCCCTACTCGGCCGTCTGCAGCGGGCTCACGGGGCTGCTCTTCTCGGGGCTCGTCACCGTGCTCGTCTCCCTCACGAGTGAGTCCTACCTTCTACTATCATACCATCATACCACCGTTTCGCCGTTTCGCCGCTCAGCCGACCCGTCGTGCATTTCCACTGATGCTTTTTGTGCTGGACCGCGTGCGCGTGCGGGGTGGAGCCTGCGCGGTATGACTTTGCGGGGACGAGGGCGATCGCGACGTACACCGATTCGCGCGCGGCCGCAGACTCCTCCTCCTCCTCCGCCTCGGGACTCGGAAGCACCCAAGACCAGCCAGAGGACGTCATCGACAGCAAGACCGCCGACGACATCGAGAAGTCCAAAGGCGCCGTCGTCACGACGAACGCCGTGCCCGTAGAGTGCCCCGCGACCGACGCATCCGACGCGCTCGGCAGCGTCAATACGACGACGGACGCGGGCGCGAACGCGAAGGAAGGCGAAGAGGCGGTGGGGTACACGGAGCTGAAGCGCATCTACCGCCGCGCGGCGTGGTACTCGCTCGCGCTCACGCTCGTCGTGGCTGTCCTCGGTGCGTCCTCGTCCTCGCCCTCGTATTCGTCCTCGTATTCGTGCTCGCCACTCTTCCGCCGTTATCCGCGTTGTGATTCGAAGGCTGACGTCCGTCTGACATTTTGCATGTTGCGTTCCGGGATGGACGTATGCGTCACGATATACGTTGGTTCGTCGGTTGAATGGTCGGTCTATTGGGGAACGACATGCACAGTGCCCATCCCGATGTTCTTTGCGCGGTACGTCTTCAGCAAGGCGTTCTACACCCTCTGGGTGGCGTGCACCATGTAAGTCGTCCAAAGTCCAAATTTCACTCTCACCGATGCGATCAGCATGGAGTGGGTTATTGACCCTCGTTGTGTTGCTTTCAGCGTATGGGCGGCGATGAGCGGGGTCTTCTGCATCGTGCTTCCGCTGTGGGAGTCGCGCGTCGAGCTGTGGACTCTCTTGGGCGACGTGTTCTGACCAGCGTTGGTAGACGGAGGTAAATTGTAATGGAATAGCCCTATGTTCATTGTTTTCCTCGTCCGCATACAGTGCACCGGATGGAGATGCGTTCACCGTGCCGGCGGGATGATCGGACGGACGTTACGGTCCGTCCGGCATACACGAGCTGGGAAATGACGATCCTGAGAAGAGGAAGCTTGAACTCTGCGTGTGCGACGCTACGCAACGCCCATGCGGTTACCTGAACTAGGTCAAGGATGAATCTGTGTAGCGGGGCGCGAGTAGCGGCACTTACGTACGGATGCAAGCATCAGGTCCAGTGACAGAGCAAGCTGTACGCGCCAGAGCAGAGCAGAGATTGGTCGCCGGGCACACCGGGCGATCCAAGGGAGAAGGATGAGCAGGCGAAGGCTGCACCGTTACGAGAGGAAGCGTGCGGCCCAGATCAGGTGAGGAAGCCAGACGCGCCGTGCGAGCCGCAGAACAGTACCGGACGAGACCCACAGAACGGCGCGAAGGATCAGAAAGCGGGAGCGGCGGGGACAGCGTGGACATTGGGCTGGGAGAAGCACACGGGCGGACGCGACGGGCGAGTCAGGAGACCGCGTGGGGGGCGGTCACGTTGAGGGCGCGGGCGTGGAAGGTGATGGGGCCGAGAGGGCAGTTTGAGACTGCTGACGGGCGGTGAGAGCGGACGAGAGGCTTGGAGGGGACGGGCGGTGGGACCAGAGGGAGGGCGCCCGATGTCGGCTGGTGCGATCATCAGCTGAGATACGTTACGTTTGCCGACGCAGCTGCCGCCTGAAGCCAGTGCGGGCGACGTGGGCGGTGGTCGCAGGAGAGGAGGGGGCGAAGAGGGCGAACGTGGCTGGGCTGGAAAGAGCAGAGGAAGAGAAGACTGGGAGAGCGGCGCAGGAGAGGCGAAGAGGGAGAACGCGTTACGTCACCGGTCACTTGACGCGCGCGTGCTCGCGTAGACGCCCATAGCCTACTTCGGAATGCGTTCGAGCAGCCGTCCTCGGCCTCGCTCAGACATGCATCCTGGCCTTCTCTCCCCGCATTGTGTATAAAAGCCTCCCCATGGGGCCTCTCTCCGAGCTTCCTCCGAGCCCTCTTTCCTCTCGCTCCTCGACGCCACCATGGTCGTCCTCAACGCCAGGCTCTCTGCCATCTGCGCACTCCTCCTCGCCGCCGTCGCAGATGCTCAGTCCTCCGCGGCCTCGTCTGTGGTAGCGTCCTCTGGCACTGCTGTCTCTAGCGCGATCAGCTCTACTCCCAGCACTGAATCCTCTGCCTCCGCTTCGGTCTCGACGGTCGTCAGCGCGTCCTCGGCCCCATCGTCGACGCTCGCCTCGTCTGTCTCTTCCGCCGCGTCGTCTGTCGTGTCCGGGACCAGTGCCGCGTCGACGGTGACTGCCTCCGTGTCTTCTGTGGTCTCCTCCGTGACCTCCGCGGCGTCGACTACCTCAACTGGTCCTCCGCTCGAGTCGAGTGAGTAATCATTCCGTGTATTTCATTTCTCTTTGGCCCGGCATGCCGCGATGCCCTTCGCTCATCCGTCAAAGTCTCGTTCGCGTCCGCATAGAGGGGACTTGCACGCGTCTAGCACGCACTCGAACGGCCTCGCATACCCGGGCCTTCTGTTGCCTTCTTGGCCACCAGATGTCTGCCGCATTCTGTCCGCAGGCTTCGGCGGTCTTCATCAGACACTTCGCGTCTCGCTTGCTTTTTCGCTTTCGCTCTTCTTGGCTATGAGCGAACGTGCTCGTGTGTGCGCGCACGGCAGCTCGTTCTCGACGCGAGGACTATGGATCTTGCAGGGCGGATGGGCCAACCGACATGGAGGCCACGGGGCGGCTTCCTTTTGCAGTCTGCTTTTTATGTTGAAATTCTACTTGAGCAGCTTCTGGGTAACTGTTCTGGCGAACCCCGTGCTGCTTCCGTTAGGTCGTGGTTCGCATGCGAGGGATCTGCACGTCTCTAGCAGCCCCTCGAATGGTCGCGTACACGAGAGCCTAGTGAGGCCTTAGGCTACCCCTCTTACAAGGAAGCTGTTCTACGACAACTCTTTCACTTTGCCGCTTTCTTCTACGCCTTTTTGTTGCTTCAAAGACGGCTTCCTCTTTATTTCTGCATTTTTGATTCCAAGAGTTATCGGGCGAACGCGATAGACCCTACCCCACGATGGATGCACCAGAGCCTTACCCACGCACAGACGGCTTGTCTGTGTCTGGCACGCGCTCGATAGGCTTCACATATTCGCTCCTAGTGGGGCTATTACCGTCTCTTTTGACAGCGTTTGTTTGCCGTTCTTCGTTCGCAGGCTTCGGTTCATCTCCATCAGACGCGTCGCGTCTCGCTGGCTTCTCTCCCCTGGACGTAAGGGAACGTGACCGCGTGTATGTGCTCCATGACATTGAGTTTGCAGCTGCGGTTACCTCACTCGCTCATCAGACGCGTCGAATCGTTCGTCTCACCGGCCATGGGTATCATTGCATGCATGTCTTTGTTTTGCTTTTTCTTCATTCTACGTCGCACGTTCCTTCGTTGCATTCGTCTCGTGAACATGCCTATAGTGAGACTAACCACATTCACCCACAGCCCAGATCACAATCCCCATCTCCTCCTACCCGTTCTCCTCGTTTGCGGTCCCGTCCGCGTCTCCTATCCCCGGCGTATATCCATCCACTTTGCCCAAGTCGCCGCCTCCTCCGGGCTCGAGCCTCATACCGGACTTTGGTCCCGCATGGGCCCGCGCCCACGCGAAGGCCAAGCAGATCGTCTCCAGCTGGTCGCTCGACGAGAAAGTGGCCGCGACGACGGGCGTGGGCTGGATGGGCGGACGGTGCGTCGGGAACATCCCCGCGGTGGGCAACTGGCCTGGGCTCTGCCTCGAAGACTCGCCGCTCGGGGTGCGCTTCACGGACTTTGTGAGCGCGTTCCCAGCGGGGATCACGACGGCGTCGACGTGGCGGCGGGACCTGATGCGGGCGCGGGGGCAGGCGATGGGGGCGGAGTTCAAGGGCAAGGGCGTGCACGTCGCGCTGGGCCCGATGATGAACATGGGCCGGATCGCACAGGGGGGGCGGAACTGGGAGGGCTTTGGGGCGGACCCGTTCTTGTCGGGGGAGACTGTGTTCGAGACGGTGCTCGGGCTGCAGGCGAGCGGCGTGCAGGCGTGCGCGAAGCACTTCATCAACAAGTACGTCTGTCCGCGCGGCTCTCTGCTGGGGTTGTGCGAGTGCTGATGGGGCGGGTGAACAGCGAGCAGGAGCATTTCCGCACGCAGGAGTCGTCGAACGTCGATGACCGCACCGAGCACGAGATCTACCTCCACCCGTTCATGCGCGCCGTGCAAGCCGGCGTGGCTAGCCTGATGTGCAGCTACAGTGAGTCCCGTTCCTACTCCTGCCAGCCTTCTCGCCTCGTGCATCCGATTGGTGGCCGGCATACTGATGGAATGGCTTTGCAGACCTTGTGAACGGGACGTACGCGTGCGAGAACGACCGGACGCTGAACCAGCTGCTCAAGGACGAGATCGGCTTCCAGGGATACGTGATGTCGGACTGGGGCGCACACCACTCGACGCTCGCTGCTGTCGGTGGCCTCGACGTGAGTGTGCTGCTTCTGCTCTGATGGCCACTGACTGAACGGAACGCGCTCCGCCACAATGCAGATGTCGATGCCGGGTGACATCTCGTTTGGCTCGCACACGTCCTGGTTCGGTGCGAACCTGACGGCGTACGTGAACAACGGGACGATCTCGGAGGCGCGCGTGGACGACATGGCGGAGCGCATCCTCGCCGCGTACTACCTGCTCGAGCAGGACAAGGACTACCCCGAAGGTGCGTCTGCGTGTGCTCTCTGTTGCACGCAGGATCTGTGCTGACACGGCGGGGCGCAGTGAGCTTCAACGCGTTCGACATGACGGACCCGGCGACGAACGCGCACGTCGACGTGCAGGCGGACCACTACAAGGTGGTGCGCGAGATCGGGGCGGCGGGGACAGTGCTGCTGAAGAACGTCGGCGGCGCGCTCCCGCTGAAGAAGCCGAACAGCATTGCGGTCATCGGTACGTCCACCACTGCACACTCCCACTCCACACAGACATCTGACCGGGCTCGCAGGGAACGACTCCGGCCCCAGTCTGCGTGGGCCGAACGGGTACGCCGACCGGCAGGGCGACGACGGCACGCTGGCGATGGGCTGGGGCTCGGGCACGGCGCAGTTCCCGTACCTGATCACGCCGCTGGAGGCGATCCAGTCGCGCGCGCGCCAGGCGTCGTCGGGCGCGCAGGTGTCGTGGTTCCTGGGCAACTGGGACCTCGCGGGGGCACAGGCGACGGCGTTCGAGCAGGACGTCGCGCTCGTGTTCGTGAACGCGGACTCGGGCGAGGACTACATCACCGTGGACGGGAACGAGGGCGACCGGAAGAACCTGACGCTGTGGGAGAACGCGGATAGCTTGATCGGGGCGGTCGCGGAGGTGAACCCGAACACGGTCGTGGTCGTGCACTCGGTCGGGCCTGCGATTATCGAGCCGTGGATCGAGAACGAGAAGATGGTGGATCTCAGGACGGGCGGAATCTCGCATACTCCCGCGGACAGGTCGAGGACGAGATCTGTACCGTGGATTTCGTGTTCGTCGACCTCTTCTCTAGTCTCTAGTTCTGCGTCGTCTGGTTTGTTTGTGTCGAGTTCCCTAGTCTCTAGCTCTGTTCTGTCCAGTTCGTGTCTACAGCGTAGTTGGTGGGCCGGCAATGAGATTGTCCCATTTGTTGCACGTCCGCTCACTCTCTCAGACCCAGCCTCAGCCACAGGTGAGCATCTCGGGTCCTGAAGTTGCTCACAGCCCGGGCGACAGTTCACCATGCGAGCGGACACCAGAGGTTATGAGCAAGCTATCTGTGCTACTCACCTCGTGCGCCTCAAAGCTGACTTCCGGTACATCTAGCGGTGTGCATCCTTACGCCCTTAGCGCCCCTTCCACGCCTGCCATCCTTGTCAGACACTGTCTGATGCGGTCTGCAACAAGGCAGCCACGGGCCAAAGGACCACACCCTCTGCGCTTCAAAGGCAAGGTCAGCTAATGCACAGCAACACCCTTGCAAGCCATTCGCATCTTCCCTAGGACAGCTGGCTGACCGCCTCGTCCGAGGCCGCCCATTGCGGTGGATCTGTGCCAATGAGTACTCAGGCATGTACCGTAAGGTCAGCTCAGGGCTTTCGTGGGCACTGTGTCATACCGACGCCTCCCCGACCGCTTGTACTGTGCGCAGATGTGCAAGAGCGCCCGCATGGCCCGTACACAATGCATCTGCCCGCACCACGGGCTTGACGCCTGATCCCACGAGACAACCTCATTCCGTGCGCCTGCTGATATTCCCGCTGGAAAGCCACAGTCATCAGCAAGCCAGCGTGGGTGAATATGAAAGACACGCACCATTGTTTTGTGCTCCAGAGTTGTGTCCAACCGTACACGCAGCATTCGTGTGAACAGATCTTTGAGCGCACCCGACCCGGAATGCACTCGGACTGTGAACACTGCCACGTACCGGGTTTGCAAATACAGCCTCGTGCAAACAAGCACTCGGGCCCTCAACAACAACGTGGCCTTGTTTTCAGGCAGGTCAGCATACTGGGTGAGTAGTCAGACAAATGCTACATACCTGTACCGTGTACCGCATTCGCCAGCTAGCCCACTTGCATCTTCACCGCACCGCCCACTGTAGCAGTGTACTGCTCCCGCATCGGTACCGGATGGTACTTGTGCCATGTCTGGATGCAGAACCCATCAGAAAGCATCTGTACCGCCTTGCGCAAGTACATCCCAACCCGTAGAGAGCCTCCGATTATCCATGCTGCGGAGACAGCACAGAATAAACCTGCCACGACATTCCGTCCGGTAGTTACCTGCCACAATATTCCGTCCGGTAGTTATCTGCCACGACATTCCATCCGGTAGTTAGATATATGACAGAAGACAGGTCAGTGGCCTGGGTACTGTACCTGACTGCCACAATGGTGCGGGTGAGGGAGAGCAAGCAACTCGGACAAGACTTCCATAGCACCAGCAGAGTCAGACCATGCAAATCAGCGGCCAGAGGGGGGAGCAGACGTATTGGAGGGAGGAAGAAGGGAGGGGAACACGACAAAGAGAGTGGGCAGTGCCAGGCATGGCGTGCGGCAACGCGGGTGCCAGTTTTCCATGTACAATCAGATGTACAATATCACCGTGTTTCATGAGTTTTGCCATAGGCCGAGGATCAGAATTACATACAAGCTGTTTACACGTAAATATCCAAACCCAAACGGCGTCGCCCGTCTTGGCTGCTGTGCAGTGTTGTCCGTAGCACCTTGGCCAGGGTTATAATTGATTATCCGTCAGTTCTGGCCCTGCATGATCCTTTCGCACTATAGGTCTAGAGCGACCCCATATCCGACTGTCCAATTCTTTACGAGAAGAAGTCACATTATCCTGACTATGCACTGTCAAAGTCACTCGCTGACTCTATCGGATCCAACGGATCCTCCTGCCCATGTCCGCCATCATCGCCACGTGCCGCCCTCGCCTCTGCCTCTGCGGTAACCCACTTGGACGACTTGGGCCCATTGCGTACGTACCGGGGTGGGAACCGCACCGGATCGACCTTCTTCCGGCCGTACCTCTTCTTCAGGTCACTCCGCCCGAGCTTCGGTGGCACGCCCGCATTCCGCGGACTTGGTGCAACATCCTCCGGCCTGCGTGCACTCCTCTCTGCTTTGCTCAGCCCAACACACTGGAACGTCAGGATCTTAGCCTTCCAGAGGTTGAAGAGCATGGAGATGCGTCGGGAGCCGGTCAGTTCGCTCAAGTCAGCAAAGACCTCATCCGGAGGCCAGCCCACAAGCTCAAGACCGTACTCGACGTAAATCTTGTGGTAGTAGCCTTTCACAGTCCAGCGCATGGACGCATTGGGGTTGCCTGTGAGCGAGACTGTAGGATGCTCAATGAGGACTCTGGTTGTGAGCTAAGTGAAGCGAAGGCAGCATACCTAGAGCCTCAGCCATGGACTTGCGCAGAAAGCCTCGCATCCAGAGCTCGTGTCGTGCGTACACGCCTGTGAAAGGCTTCGCCATCGCAATCACTGAACAGCTGGTGGGAATATTGCACTGTCACAAGGTGACAGCAGCTGTTAGCAGAGTTCTGGCTCCAGAAGTACGAGAACGCACATGAGAGGCATGCAAAGGAAGAGCTGAAGGCAGGTTGGGAGGATCTAGATGGGAGGAATGTTTGTGTCGGTGCGCAGCCTCTGGAACATGAATCTCGTGTTGAACTCGACGGACAGGTCATGCATATGAAGAGAGCTCACTGGGAATTACAGGGCTCGGTCGAGACTGACAATAGCCTATGTTGTGGGTGACAAGGTGGGGGAGCACCGTGGCGAGGAGGCGGAGAGACGACCCAAGGACTGAGAGTTTAGTAATATCAGGGAGAGCTGCAAGAGAACGTACACGGGAATCCACACCCTTGGGCTCTTCGCTCTGCGGCATGTTTTCCGAATCAGAGCGACGGCACACAGTAGAGCTGACAAGGGCCCTATGCGATGCTGGCCTAGTCAGATGGGACAGGGTCTGTCCAATAATACCAGAGTCCTGAGCTTCGACGGCGAAGTACCACCACATGCAAGATCTGAAACGACGGAATATGAGCTCGTGAGACTGTGCGCATAAGCGAGACGGACTGGGCATATCATGCAATCTACGATCTATTGCAGCGGTGTACTGCCGCCACGAAGATCCGCTCGGGTCCTATGTGGTGTCCCCGGGCACATTTGCAATCAAGCGGACCTTTTCATGCAGGAGTAGCGGTCGGATGGCTGCCGAATCTAACGTTTGGAATGTCCTACACATCACCGCAGCACCGGGTCCGAGTTGGACATCATGAAAGGCAGAACGCCAGGCTCGCGTCCTATTAGTGTTCTGGGATACCAAACATCGGAAATTATGACATGTACGCATGAGATCTCATCGTCCTAATTGTTACAAGCCATACCTCGTCGCGCTGCACACATACGCTCGAGCGGGCGGTGGCTGTCTCACGCGATCCTGTCATTTCCGCCTCGTCGTCAGCCCTGCTCATCCGGAGCATAACCAAAGCTCACATACATACCGGACCCGACGTACCGGGACACAGCCGAGTTGTTTGAATTGCTCTCCGTCGAGATCGCTCGCCGCAGGGTCCTCGCTAATCGTCCACACGACCAGCCGGGATCTGCGCCGTTGAGCGTGCTCGACGTTACCCACTCTCCGCACCGACTATGCCGCTTGTGCTTGCCCTTCGGTCGCACCAGTGGCAGGTCGTACGCGTGCGGTGAACAGACGGCGTGGCACCAGATGACGCGGACTATTCGACTCTGTGGGTCCAGGCCAGACAGGGCGGACGGGGATCCATGGCGAAAATTGTCAATCCGAGTATTCAAGGCCAAACAAACACCATGACGGCGTGATATCGGTACGCGCTGTCCCTGGATGGAGGGTGCGCAGATGCGTCTGAAGGACGCGTACCGCCGAGTCGTGCTTCATCCCGGCGATGCGTCTCCGTCGGAGGGCTTGTGTGAAGGTGGGTGGTGCCCAGCCGTTCGCCGGACCGTAAACGTACTGGACAGCCCTGTGTTGGACAAGTTCTTTCTTTCGATTGGGCGTTCATTGAGCTTTTGACAGTTGCCCGGACGTGCTCCAGAGCTCGGAGACATATTGCTGAGGCTAATACCACGGGCTAGGGATATCGTGAGCCGTGGAGCCGGTCAGAAGCGGAAAGCGAGCGGATGAACATCACTCACAGAATACTCTCCACAGAACCCGAACGGGAACCCCGCGTTAGAGAGGTGAAGCGAGGGTTGGGCAGACGCACGCTAGTGTCGGCAGCGTGCCCAGGCTGAAACGCGGTGCGCACTACGGACGCGGTGTCAGATTGCACGATCGTAGTTCGCCAGCCTCCACTCAGTGTGTCCGTACCCACCGAGTGATTGGTCGCCCAGGACCAGTACCGCCAGGAATGCAACTTTAACGGCAGCCTGCCCGAAATGCGAGGTCAGTGATAAGGTGCGCACATACGAGCGGAATGGGCGGAGTACGCACCCTTGTACGATGTCGCGCTTTTCCGTGCCCCTCTGAGGGCTTCCCTCCTGTCCTTCTCCGTGTTGGGATTCGCTGCCTTACGGTACGTGTTGATCTGACCGAAGGTTCACACTTCGAGCTAACCAGCTTGCGCCGTGCGGTACAGCTCGCCGTACCCAAACCGTGACTAGACATGTTCAGTACTTGCAAGCTCTGCCGCGAGGATTTTTCCCCGTGCGATTCTGTGCACAATGGAAGGTTCGTGAGGTCCTTCAACTTCCTTCACGCGGTACACTCACATTGAATGATGTGCACTAACAGATCTGCATGCGGGCGAGAGATTAGCAGCTGTCCGGTACTGCACACGCACACTCGACGTCTGACGGTACCTCGCGTAGCACACTCGCTGAGCCTCAAGACAACTTGGCTTGACGACACCTCGCGCACGTCACAGCTTGCGCGGTTACGGTGTAGTGTAGAAGCCTTTGGGACGTTCGCCCATGGGGCGTTCCGACATCCGTACCTATACACGGTACGAATCCTGCGCGCCCCACGAGGACCGCGCGTAGTCCACGAGCACACGACAGAACAGTTCTCGCTACGAGCTGCTCAAGCATACAGCATGGGCAGCACGTCGTGGTTCGATGTCACTAGTCCGAACAGATGTAAACTGCGGTACTTGCCTGCATTACCGCGGGCGGCGTCTGTGCAGCCGTCTTGTATCCGTACAGCCGGGTATCCTTCTATCCGAGCTCTGTCTTAGCGAGCGAGGGGTGCGGGTAGTTGATGGCGGTACTTGGCAGACCGGGGTTGGATCGTTCCGGTGCTTGAGAGTGGGCGTAATGGGACCGAGACCGGGACGGTGCGAGACACGTCGGAGTGTGGCGGACGCGAGATACAAAGTCCCGGTGTCAAAGTCGCGCTGAGATGGGTAGTGTACAAGGGGAGTGATAGGAGCGCAGGGCGCGCGAGAGAGAGACGAGGTGGTGGAGGGAAGAAGGCTTCAAGTTCGAAACTAAGTGCAGGAACATCTTGCGGGGGTGGCTGTGCAACTGTGGCACGGCGTCGTGCGCTGTTGTCCTGCTCTGTTCTCTTGCTTTTGGTTCTCGCTCAGCACATGCACTCTACGTGTATTCGCTACGGCGTGCTCACACAAACGGGCTACTGTATTATATACGACGCTTTGGCGGTCTCGTGATCCCTAGGCTTGCCCTGCTCAACGCGCGCATTGCGCACCGCGTGCAGTGTCTAATCCATCTCCGCCGTCGGGACCCTTCACTGACAATACGAGTCGACTAATTCATGGCTACGAGTTCAGCGTATACGCGGCCGCGAGAATCAGCCGGACTTACCGATTGACGTAAACTCACCGTCCGTCAAGCAGTACGGTACGGGGCTTGCCTCGGCCGCGGTGGTCATCATGGACAAGGAGGCATAAACATACACCTCCTCGTCGTTGTGTACCGAGCGCGCCCGGCATATCAGTCCCTTCTTGAGTCTTGATTCCAGCTGGTGGACTGCTAGGTTACGCTTGTGCCCGCCGTATAATCTATCTCATTCTCACATCAACGCGCCCGGGCCGCTCACTGTTCATCTCTGGCACCTCACTACTCACCTCGCATTGTACATCCCGCTCGCCTGGGAACGGCGCGTTCGATCTAGCAGTCGTACAGATCACGCTCACAAGGACATGCGCGCAGGTGCCCCACACAGACGTCTTCGTAGGGAACCTTACCGGCGTGGTACTGGGAGTGCTCGCGTGGTGGTTCAGGTGCTAGAAGAGATGATGCACGTACCTTTTACGACTAGCTTGATCATGCTGTCCGTCCAGATCCAGAGGACGGACGGGCGTGTGCGCGGATGTGCGTTACGGTAGCTGTTCCGATAGGACACACCGTACTCAGACGTCTGTATTAGACTCACCGGGTTTCCGTTTCGGAGATTCTCGATTCACATCGAGTACATTCTGTGACGAGGCGAGTCGTGCGGGCTCGGCTGACATTACCCTGTTACAGAGATGTTGAGCCCTTGGACAACCGTGGACGAGCGTAGCGAGCTCGCGCAGAGAACGTACAGCGACGTTAGAGGTAGGGCACATACCTGGGAACGCATGGAGCCCGCGCGATCTGTGTATTCGCTCGCGCGAGGTGGAATGGATCCCGCGCGCGTGTTTACATAGCTTGCGCGAGAGTCTCAGTTCTTGCGCTCATAGGGCGGCGATTCTGTGTGCATTGTGAGCGGGAACTGATGCGATACGATTATACCCGCCTGACGTTGTATTGTGCACGACATGGCCGGGCGAATCGAGGGCTAGAGAGAATACCTGCAAAGGAGATACAGTAAACATGTCTTCACGATGAAAACGAAGTGCGTATACCATTGCGATCGCTCAACCGCTGGTGAGACTTTGAGACCTCTTCCATTGCACACCGTCCAATGAGAGTGCATGCGCTGCGGCAGGCTACCGCATTCGCAGCTCGCTCAGACAGGAAATAACAAGTACAGCTTACCATGGAGGACCATCCTTCGTCTGTTTCCTTGCGTTTCGAATGGCACAGCAGGTTTCCGACTCGTAAACACAAACCTTCATCGCTCAACTGGCGATGGTTTCCCTACCTGGCATATGCTGAGTTCAACAAGCCGGAAAGGGCGATAAAAACATGCTCTCAGCAAGGATAGATACTTGCCTTGATAGCGACGTGCTAGTCCTCAGAGCACGTTCTCAGCGGGTCAGGGAAATTCAATGCAATATTCCCGAGTCTGTACCGACTTGGTGCCCACGAGCGGTGCGTTGGTGCAAGCCTGTACGTTGTCCATCGCTCGTGGGACGAACGGGCCGCTGTTCGTTTCTACTCGCTGACTCGCCGTGATAGGCACCCTGGTGTCCTGTCGTCATCGCTCACACAGCGTACTCCAGTGAGAAGCGCAACGCAGCTCTCGCGCGCGCAATCTGAGCAGCCTCGACGCGAAGCGTTTCGTCGCGCTGCACACATACGCTTGAGCGGGCGGTGGCTGTCTCACGCGATCCTGTCATTTACGCGTCGTCGTCAGCCCTGCTCGTCCGGAGGACAACCAATGCCCGCGTACATACCGGACACGACGTACCGGGCGGGACACAGCCGAGTTGTTTGGCTTGCTCTCCGTCGAGATCGCTCACCGCATGGTCCTCGCTAATCGTCCAAACGACCAGCCGGGATCTGCGCCGTTGAGCGCATTCAATGGTACCCACTCTCCGCACCGACTGTGCCGCTTGCGTTTGCCATTTGGTCGCACCGGCAGGTCGTACGCGTGCGGTGCACGGTCAGCGCCGTGCCCAATGTCGCGGACTATTCAACTCTGTGGGTCCAGGCCGGGCGGACGGGGGTCCGTGGCGATGTCGATCCGAGGATTCAAGGTCAAACAAACACGGCGTGATATCGGTATGCGCCGTCCCTGGATGGAGGGCGCGCAGAAGCGTCTGAAGGACGCGTGCCGCCAAGTGATGGTTAATCCCGGCGACGCGTCTCCGTCGGAGGGCTTGTGTGAAGGTTGGTGGTGTCTAGCTGCTTGCCGGACTGTAAACATACTGGACAGCCCTGTGTAGGACAGGTTCTTTCGTTTAATTGGCTGTTCATTGAGCGTTTTGACGGCCGCCCAGGACGTTCTCCAGAGCTCGGAGTTGTGCTGCTGGGGCTAGTACCACGAACTAGACTCGAGATATCACGAGCCGTGGAGTCAGTCAGAAGCAGTGTTGTACCGGTCGCGCGACCAGCCGTGCGACTGACATATAGTCGGGATGTCCGGACATATGGTCGGAAATGCGACCACGACTTTGCCCGATATGGCAAAGTCGGGTCCCTCAGGCGCTTAGTGCCGCGACCTACGCCTCCATACTGAACGCGACCACTGGTTATGAGGCCATACAGAGCTGCAGATCACATTCAGTACAAATGAAAGTTATGGTTGCATTACATCGAGTGTCATCTCATCCAGTCCGAGGTCCCCATCCAGCCCATCCGTGTTCTCATTACTCTCATCAATCTCCAGCGGTGTCATAGTCCAGCAGTTCATAGAGCTCGAGCTCCTCGTCAAGGCCAAGGTTCGCAAAACTTGCAACATGCTGCACTCAGTGCGTTGAGTTGAAGTTGAATAGCGAAGCAATCGTTACCTTGAACCACTGCTCGAGGTCGTTGGCAAAACCGTAGGCGGCACTACAGGTTAACGTCCCACCTGAAATTTAAAGGCTCTGCCTTTTGACCCGGCGCCACGGCAGGCTTCGCGCCCTCGCGCGCGACACCGCGCGACCTCCCTTGCGAAGGTGTTTAATACTCGCACGAGGGTTTAAATGCTAACGCGTAGGTCGTTCTTAAATGGGGTTCTGAGTACGGTTCGAGCATTTACTTTGGCTCGAAACAGCTTTGTGGACGCCGCTTGCTGCTCAAGTGCGCATTCACGCTCATACTTTGGCGGCTGTCTGTGAGGCGGGTCGGGCGGCATGACAGGAGAGGGGGGGAGGTGAGTACTGACAAAGCTCCTAGAGACTACTCCACATCGATACTAGTGGCTACTGACACGTTCCACCAGTATGCACGAGCAAGAGTGGCTCGTGGTCGTAGCCTTAGGACGAACTGCTAAGGGGCACACGTCCCGAGGCGACGAGGCCCACGGCCGCGAGGTTGACTCGGAGAGATGATCATTGGGTGCACCGGCCGGCCCGAACATATCCGGGTCGCATTGGGGCGTGGGTAAAGAGGGGTAAAGTCGGGTCGTTTGATGGTCGGCATGTCGGTCGCGCGACTAGTCGCAAGGTCGTCCATGCGACTACGCGACCAGGCCGCACGACCGTACAACACTGGTCAGAAGCGGAAAGCGAGCGGATGAATGTTACGCACACACAGAGCCGAGCGGGAACACAGCGTTAGAGAGGTGAAGCGAGGGTTGGGCAGACACACGCTAGTGTCGGAGACGTGCCCGGGCTGAAACGCGGTGCGGACGCGGTGTCAGATTGCACGATCGTACTTCGCCGGCCGCCACTCAGTGTGTCCGTACCCACCGAGTGATTGGTCGCTCGGGACCAGTACCGCCAGGAATGTGAGGTCGACGGCAGCCTGCCCGAAATGCGAGGTCAGATATGAGGTGAAATACGAGTGCAAAGGACGCAGTACGCACCCTTGTACGACGTTGCGCTTTTCCGTGCCCCTCTGAGGCTTGCCTCCTCTCTTTCTCCGTGTTGAGATTGGCTGTCTTACGGTACGTATCGATCCATGCGATGGTTCGCACTTCGAGCTAACCAGCCGTCGCCGTGCGGTACGGTTCGCCCTTCCCAGACCGTGACTACACGCATTCGGTACTTGCAAGCTCTGCGGCAGGGAGTCTCCATGCGATTCTGTGCACAGGAGTGAAGGTTAGTAAGGTCCTTCGGCTTCTCTCCCACGTTATACTCACATTCAGCAATGTCACGGTGCACTGACAGGAACCAGATCTGCACGTCAACAGGAGGTCAGCAGCTCTCCGGTACAACTCGACGTCTGACCGTACCTCGCGTAGCCTGTTCGCTGAGCCTTGACACAACGTGGCTTGACGACTCCTCGCGCACGTTACAGCTTGCGCGGGTACGGCCCAGCGAGAAGCCTTCGCCACGTTCGCACCGGGAACGTTCGGGCATGTATGTCTACACACGGTACGAGTCCTGTGCGCCCCACGAGAACCGCGCGTGTTCCATGAGTACGCGCAATGACAATCCTCACGACGAGCAGCTCTTGCCCACAACAGGCGCAGCACGTCGTGGACAGGTCACGCCAGGCTGAAGGGACGTAAACTGCGGTACTTGCCTGCATTACCGCGGGTAGCGTCTGCGCAACCGTCTCGTGGCGTACAGCCGAGTATATCTTCATCTAAGCTCAATCGTAGCGAGCCAGGGGTGCGGGTATCTGATGGTGGTACTTGGCAGGCCAGAGCTGAATCGTTTGGGTGCTTGAGGCTGGGCGTAACGGGATCGAGACCCGGCGGTACGGTGCGAAACGCGTGAGAGCACGGCGGACGCGAGAGATACAGAGTCCCAGTGTCAAAGTCGCTCTGAGATTAGTAGTGTACAAGGGGAGTGATAGGATCGTAGGGCGCGCGAGAGACACACGAGGTGGTGGGGTGAAAGAGAGGCTTCAGATTCGAAGCTAAGCGCAGGAACGTCTCGCGGGGGTGGCTGTGCAAAATATTGCACAGCGTCGTGCACAATCTCTTGCTTTCTGGTTCTCGCTCAGCACATGTATTTTGCCTGTATTTACTACCGCACGCTGATACGAACGGGATACTGTACTAGGTACGATGATTCTGCGGTCTCGTGGTCCCTAGCTTGCACAATGCGCGCAGTGCGCACTGTGTCCCACCGTGTCTATTCCAATACGAGTCAACTAATCTATGGCTACGGGATGAGCGTGTACGCGGTCGCGACAGTTAGCCGGCCGTACCGACCGACGTTGAAGCGGTACGGCGCGGGGCTTGCCTTGATCGTACACCTCCTTGTCATCGTGTACCTTGCGTGTCCGGAATCTCAGCCCCTTTTCTAGCGTCGATTCTAGCCGGCGGAGTGGTAGGCTACAATTGTGCCCGTTGTGTGTTCTATCCCGTGCTCGCATCAACGCACCCGGGCCGCTCACTGCCCACCTCTGGCATCTCATTACTCACCTCGCATGTTACAGCCCGCTTGCCTCCAGCCGTCAGCCTGAAGACGGCGCGCTCGATCCAACGGCTGTTCGGATCACGGCCAAAAGGACATGAATGAAGTTGCTTTCACACAAACGTCTCCGTAGGGAGCCTTACCGGCGCAGTACAGTGGGAGTGCTCGAGTGGATGTTCAGGTGCTAGGGAGGTGAGGATGCACGTACCTTTGACGACCAGCTTGACCGTGCTGTCCATCGAGATCCAGAGGATGGTCAGTGTGCGCGCGGGGATGTGCGCTATCGTGACTGTTCCGTCAGGCGCACGGTACTCGGACGCCTGCAGCGGACTCACGGGTGTCCGTTTCAGAGATTCTCGATTCTTGCCGTGCCTGTTTCGCTCGTAAATGAGCAATCTCGGATGGGAATGGTCTGCGTACCTTGCGGATCTCTGTGTGTCCGTTGGCCGGCGCAGACTTGCGTGAACGTGCGGTGTAGAACGACCCGCACTTCTTGGCCGACCGGGTAGCGCGTGATGCGCGAGTGAGAGCCGAGGTTGCTGAAACGATACGGGCAAGAGCGGTACAACAGAACACAGGACGTGCGCGGGAGAGATCAGGTGGAAAGCCAAGCGCGCCGCAAGAGCCGTAGAGTACCAGAGCGAGATACAAGAGAGCGGCAGGGGGGTGCAGAGGGGAGAGTCGCTACATGGAGCACGCGGGCGGGCTCGACGGGCGAGTCAGGAGACCGGGCGGGGGGCTGAGACGTTGACCCGCTGTCG